>CM060897.1:5792500-6392500 GCA_030762935.1 Hymenopus coronatus | reverse complement strand
ATTTCATTTAAGACAAATTTAAAATGTGGAAATTTTAATAATTTCTCTAATTTGCTTTTTCTACTTTGTACATAGTAACATAAGGAGGGTATTGCAATTCACAGAAAAATTGCATACAGATATTGCAGAAATACACGTTGTAGGGTCCGCTGTATAAGAATTCATATGACACTCTGGCTGTTACAGAAACAAACTTTCCTAACAACAGATTATTCTTTTATCTAACACTGGCAGAATTGGGCTTATCATTTGCTTCCTTGTAAGTAGAATGGAAATGTTGCATGTTCTGTAGAAGACTATTTTTGCAAAAGTGTATTCTATCCATCTTATGCTAATCGATATAAATGTCGATTAGGCATTGTGAAGCTACAAATCTTTATGTGATGGTAATGAAATGACGTTATCTTTACGTGAGAGGTTAGAATTCCCAAACCGAAAGAAACACCTCCATTTTCGCTATTGAACACATCCTGATAAAGTTGTTAATACCGATAAGTCAAAAGGCCGATCTTGGCATAAGTTATCGTGCAGTTTGCGTTCAAGAGGTTCCGCTTCTAATCTTGGTTTTTTTTTTTTTTTTCTTCTTCCTATTTCTCTTTCAGAAGCAAATGTCGATTAAACTGAATGGAACTTTAATCAGTTTGAAAAGAAAGGGTGGACAAATCCAGAAGTTGATTTTCGTGATGCCAGCTTTTCCCACATGCTCATCTTAAAGTTATTGCTTCTATTGTATTGAATTTAATACATCTATTTGTCTCCGTTACACGCTGATGCATCAACAAGGAGATAAAACAAGTGAAAAACCAGGGGTGCGTTCAGTACTTGACCTACAATTGTATGTCAACTTTTTCTCCGGCCTTGACATTTTGTGAGGAGGGCAAAAGAAAAAGACAGGCCACCTTCACCAACACTAGCGCTGTTTATTCCCAAATTAAAGGAAAGTATTCTCATACATCGGCACTCTTAATTTGTTTTCCTATTATTGCTTAGAGCTTTGCCAGATGCAACATGAAAATCGGGAAGGTTTACAGTACTGGGTTGGCCTACACAGCAAAGCGTGGAGGATGTCTGCTAGGAATGACATGCTTTCTTCCCATGTGCATGCGTTATCAATAGTCCAAGTGAAGTTGTGTTTTTATGCGTGTGCATTATCTTTATTGCCTATAGTTATCATTATAGGTTTCATACAATAGTGACACTGCCTCTCTCGGTCGCGCAGGTACAATTGGTACAGCACTGTGCTATGTTTACCGTGAAGTGTAGCTGGTCGGTCGTATCGGGTAATGAAACTTGTCCGGGTAATTTTCCCTAAGCAAGATTCGAATTCACGAACTCTCGAGTGTGTGGCAGATGCGCTCCTCCTCTGCTCCCTCACACAGCAAATCAAGTTAAGTTCTGGAAAATTCCAGCGGATATGAGAGTGGTGACATACCTTGAACACGTGGTATTTTAATCAAAATAGAGTAAAATTTGAGAATTTCAAGTAAAGAGAAACATTTTCCTTTGGTTGTAGAGGCTTATAGAAAGGGTCTAAGCGGCAGACTGGGCAGATATGCAGGAAACAGCAGTGCAACGCACGTTACACGTGATAATGCTCCACAAACTTCCATGGTCCATTAAATGTAATGTAATCAACCTTTTTATATATATATATATATATATATTTTCCTGGTTGTGTTTGTACTAGCAGCAATATACAACAGCTGCTTCCTATTTTATATTCATATCCAGGTTTCCTTATATCTAAAAATGCCATATACATGCTAACAACAACAACAACAATAATAATAATAATAATAATAATAACAATAACAATAAATAGTAGTGCAATAGATAAATAAAACGTATGCAGTGTTCAAGACATTTGGTCCTTGCTTTTCTCTCTTTCTTCTACAGCCCTTACATTTGTTTATTTGCACCTCTTTTAATGGACCACTACCATTTCTTTTTGTCTTCAGTGAAGTGCTCGCCTACCTTCTTACTATGCTTACTGAAGAGTTTAATTAGTGAGTGATACTTTTCTGACTAATTTTAATCATTTTACAGTCTTTCCTCCAAATGTTAAATTAAAAACTGTATGCTTCATATTTTGTTTTATTTGTTTTTATTTTGCACATACCATTGACTAACAGTCGCTTCTTCAAAGCTAGATTTAGCAATAAAAGGGTTAAATTGGCATCACTGCTGCCATCGACTGTTAAATTATGAACATATCTTCCAAATATATTTGTGTTTATATATAGTTGAATCATCTTTGTTGCAGGTGAGTCATGTCGTGTATGGGGCAAAATGTAAACTTTAAAGATTATTGATTATGCTGACTGCAGGTGATCTAGAGTGTAAGTTAAATGGCATTAATGGAAATTGAGTTTTATTTATGAACGCTCTTTAAGTGCTGTGGTTCTCATCCGGGAGTGAAATACAGCTTCATTTTGCTCAGAGGCATCTTTATAATGCTTGAGGTTCTTTACGGCATGTGAAGGATGTTCACATGACAGATAAATGTTTAATTTAAACTCTTCGACAATATCCTCTGAAATCCTGTTCGTTGTGGATGTTTTTTTCATAACTCGTAAACCGAGAGGCAAAATCTTACTATCTAAACTGTGGATCTCGTTAAAATGTATATATTTGGTGGGTAACTACTTCCGAGAAGAGCCTTGTTTTTTGGGTTTAAATTTCTCAGTACTTTCTAAAATGAGAAGTCATTGTTTTGTACCATCCGGAAATTTAAGAGAACGAAATTTCAAGGCTGCCATATAGCAACCAGCTCTCAAAATATATGAATTGCTTTGTCCTAGTGTGTCCCCTTTATTTTCCTTATACGTCTAAGAAAATGTGTAATAGTATTCTGCTTAAGTTCATCTCAATTAGCCTGTTTGAAGAATAGGAGGAATGTTTTGTAGAAGAGGCATATGAAACACACAAAATGTTATAAAGGTTTATTTTGTTAAGTTTGCTGTATGCAACACACATTGTTAAGTTGGTAAAACGAGTTAAAATGCCACGTTGTAACGACCTTGTATTTACAGGGGTGAGTTCGGTGTTCCGTTTAATAGTTAGGTCCATTATCGTCGTTAGGAAGTTAGGTTACGGGATAAAAACCAAATTCACTTTGACCTCGTGGTGAGCCGCGCTTTCATAATCAGACCAATAAGAAATTCATGGGCTGCTCTCATCCCACAGAGCTATCGACTTGCTCTCTTGCTCTTTATATCGATTTGCGCCAGTCGAGAGTCAAAAGACTTGATTCCTTCCATGCCTCGTTAGATGTGCTTCATACAAATATGCTCTGACCGCTGCAGGGGCCTCAGTTATATATACATGTGCCTCTTCCAGAAGCCAAGATTGTCTTATTTACTCTGACGGATGGATTTAATTCAAAACTATCCACTTATTTTTGTACAATGATAGAAGAATCCGGTCTCTTACAATGTAATTTCGTGAAGTCTCCGTCATGTTTCTAAAGCTTGCAAAAACATTCCCTGATACCATGTTAGGAATAAATACGCCAGTTTTTCTCAATATAGAGATATACATTTCTCCCAACGTTCCTGCCATTTTTAACTTCTCCAAAATAGGAATTGTCAAGCTCTGCAAAATTCGCTCCTGTCTCGACAGTAACAGCATTTGATGTAAATGTTATTCCCGTTAGCCATTTCTATATTTTTGGGAACAGAAGAAATTGTAGGAAGCCAGGTCGGGTGAATATGGATGTGCGTTGGCAATTAATAAACTAATTCATGTAGTTTGGTGGCAACAACTCCCAATGATGTTCTGGTCAATGGTCTTGGTGAAACTTCTTCGCCAAATGGGGGTGTGTGTCCAACTTATTTGCGAATCGGGCCAATAACTTACTGTATTAGTGTTCATTAATCGTCTTTCCTTTCCACGCAGTCAATGGCTAAGACGATCTTCGCAGCAGAAAAAAGAAAAGAGGCGTATCAGTTTTCCGGCAGATGGGACCGTCTTTGCCTTCTTTGGGGCAGATTCACCGGAAGCAATATGGATATAACAGTTTCTTCACCGCTGTTAGCATTTTCCTTACAGTGGAATTTTATCTCTGATTTTTATTCTTGTGACCACTTCCCTTGTGTTGTTAGATACATGATACATGTTCACCTAGATGTCGCTTAGATCCAGCCAAATGGAACCTTTACTCCCGGTGGCTGTTTTTAATTACGAGCACGACATAAACTTTTAGTCGAACATCTCACAGAAAATTCTTGATGCTGCTGAACAGTATTCCGTGGTCGACTGTCAACCCTGTCGCCGGTTTCCGTACCTTATTGGACTGATAAATGCCAGAATGCCGTTCATGCTCGCGGGCATGCTGTCAAGGTTTTCCATAGTTGCCAAACACTGGATAAGCTGATACAGTACATAGACCAGTTATTAAGGAGCAAAATGACAAATGGAGCAAGGTTGTAACTTCGTTTAACGATTTACATTTTCCTTTGTAGTATGGGATAAGTTAAAGCGCGTGGCCGGAAAATCGACACATTTAAACAGCTGCAGGAGCTGTCGATGTATTTGACGTGGCTAACACTTTAGACAGTGCTTTCGCTCAATTATCCAACTCGGATAAACATTCGCCTGAGTTTTTTCCTGTTAAGGCTCAGGTGGAATCTCAAGGTTTCCCCTTTCGTTCTGGAAATTTTGAAGATTACAATATCCTTTTTTTCGTGTCGGAGTTAAGCCATGCACTTTGATCTTTGCGAAATGCACCAAGTCTGGATTGAATCCACGTCCTAATGTTGCAACATGTCTCTCCTGAAGCTAAGGCTTTCATGCACGGTCTATATTCGTGTTTGGTAAAAGTGGCGGGAGGCCATCATCATCCTATTTTGAAAGCTGAAAAGGACCATCTTATTCCGTCCAGTTACCGTCCTATTTCCCTCTCCAGTTGTGTTTGCAAGGCAATGGAACTGAGGATCAATGGATGGTTTGTAAGGTTGTTGGAAATTCACAATCTACTGACCAACACCCAACTTTCGATAACGACGTTCAGCGGCTGACCACTTTGTCTCCATTTCGACGTATATCTTGAAGGGATTCACAAAGAACTGTCAAATTGTTGTGATATTTTTTTACCCCAAGAAAGCTTATGGTGCGTGTTGGCGAGCAGGGATATTACATTCTCTATACAACTGGAACAACATGGACGCCTACCAGTAATAATTCAGGAGGTTATAAGTGACAGCGTTTTCCGAGTAGGGTTAGCGCTGTTTTATATTCTTTTTATTCTAGAGAACGGAGGGGAAGGGTACTAAGCAGGACGCTATTTACTATGGCAATTCTGTCTCGAAATGTGCTCCTTCAGGAGTATCGTCTTGCTTATTTGTAGACGACTTTGCCGCCTATTGTACTCAAGCGTACGCCATTTTTGGGATGCTGTTTGTAGACGTGTTTAGATAATCTTACAGCAGGAGTTATAAAAACGGGTTTCTTTTCTCAACTGAGAGTCATTCTCTGTTAATCTATGACGTCGTAGGAGGCTATTACCGTCTTCACTTCTACTCGGTCCAGATTTACTACCATTGACAGATGAGACGAGATTCCTTGAGTGGATATTCCAATAGAAATCTGAATTGTTCACATAGCACAGCTGAAAGCAGTTGCGGCTGTTCTCTGATAATTTTGCAAATAAAATGGTAAATCTTGGGGAGCGGATCGGACAGTCTTGCTGCGACTTTATTGCGTACTGATCCAATCCAAGTTCGATTACGGATGTATCGTTTATTCTTCAACACGGCCATCTGTGCTGAGAAGATTAGGTAATGTCCTTAATAATTGCATCCGTGTGGATGTTCGCGTTTTCCAACCAACCCAATTGCTAGCCTTTATGCCGAATTGGCAGAACCCCCTCTGTAATATAACTATTTTGCCCTGTTAGCAAATTATGGTTCTGGACTTAATTGCATGGCTTAACATCCAATGTTAACTCCATTTTCCCCACACCGGTCTGGACGAACGTTGTAGAGATATATCAGGTAGTCGAAGGCCTGCAGGTTTCCATTTTCGAGAACTTCTTTGGAAGCACGATATTGAAATGATTACCATTTTTCCTAAGGGTAGAGGCTGCACCCACCTTGGTTATATGAGACATCTCACGCAGATCGGGATGACCGCATACCGGAAGTCTACGATGTCTGTATCTAGTTGCCGTACATGGTCTTTAGAATTTTTGTCAAATACAATTTGCATGTAGACTGAAGGAAGTGTGCGCCGGTGATGTTGAATGTACACTTGTTTATGTAACCGAACAATATGCATTCGGTTTTCATAGTAGTACATCCATTTATGGTGCAGAGCCTATACAATATGAGGCATTTTGCATGTTTGCCGTCGAAATTTGGATGACATTCTTATACATGATTCCCTTAATGCACTTCAAAGCTTAAGTACCGTCCTTTCGTCACGATGCCCTGCACACTACACATGCTTCCGGCGTTAATTGGAGAGTGCATGGATTCCTGGCTTGCCGGGGAATTAACTGGTGGATTTTGCAGCAAAGACAGCAGCGATAGAGCACCGTACTAAAGTATCTTGTGTGTAACATCGGAAGACTTTAGGCTTGTGCGAAGAGCGGTGCTTTCGTGCTGGCATGAAGGGGGTCGGCTCTCCACGGAAACAATTTTAGAGTAGTGAAGAACCTTCCAATAAACAGGGTAACTTCCTATCGTCTATCTCGACTTGAGGAAGTGATATTGGCTCGATTGTGTGTTAGTCACTGCAAATTTTACGCATAGTTACCTTTTTAAGAGGGCATTGGTCCTATCTGTCCGCTCAGTAGACAAGGTTTGTCAGTCCGTCGTATGTTGCAAATATGTGTTCATCTAGTATACATTCGGGAATCACCGCAAATGCCGGTCAGCCTTGCAGAGGTCCTGGCGGACGATAACCAAGCAGATACGATCTTTAAATTTGTATCAAAGGTTACTTTTCAATTGAGGACTTCAGCTATGTTTATCCCTTTTGTCGTATCATTTTTGGAAATAGGTTTCTAACTTCATCTGTCTATGGCTTATGCCATGACCAGTTTTTTTTTCCGTTGATTTTCATATTTAACTCACTATTACATTTATTTATATTTTATTGATCTTTATCTCTGGCTTTTGCCATGACTTGTTTCATAAAGGCGCTGATGAGCTATTAGTTGAGAGGCCTTAAACATCATTACCATCATCGGTCACCAAGTGTAACCACAGACTTGACTACCTATGTGGAACGAATCTCCTCGAGAATACAGCTCGCATTTCTATGTTCCTTTTTCATTTGTTAAATAGTGACCAATATTCCCGGTTATTGTCTTCATTTTTACGTAGCGATATTATCAAAGGTATCTCCTCTTAACACGTTCATGTCACATCCAAGCGTTTCAATCCCTATTTGGTCATTGTCCAAACTTGTTCTACATTGTAAAAAGCAATCATGCTTTTGTTTCAATGTTTTTGAAGTAGAGACCTGTACCGTCCTGCAAGCCTCCTAGTCATTGGCAAAAGTGTTAGTTGTGTTTTCACTTGTAATTATATATTGAAAGCATTCGGTTAACGGCCGCTGCACTATCTCCCTCCATCCAAGCAGAATATCGTGTCCGAGGCTGTCCGCAGGAACTTAGGGAGGATGATATAGAATGGTACATCGTCCTATTGCAGGGATAACTGGCGGACATGGTTTTGGCCGTTTCAGTCCATATGTAGAGCATGAGGTAGACTGCTGGTAAACGGCCTAACTCCCTGGCACGACAGCTCACAAGGAACCTTAGCCTACCGCCCGGCCGCTGCATCCCCCATCTCGGTTCATGACAGATGGGGTGCAGTATTGGAGGGTGAGACGTGGTCAGCGCCTCGAATCCCTCCCGGCCGGTTAATGCGGTCCTCATGACCTGGAGCCGCTACTCCATCACGAGCCTGAGTGCACCCCGGTCCAGGCCTCCCAGCCGGTACTGGGAATCGAACCCAGGTCTCCCGCTTGTCAAGCAGCTAAGGAGACGACCCTAAACTACTCTGTGATAAAGGTGTAATACGAGCGAAATCCCGCAAATACAACCCGGGTCATCTCACGCTTTGGTGACTGCTACTATTAGATTAGGAACCTATGTAACAGCATCGTTTCTTTCCCATATTATTTGTGATGAACATGTCACACCTCACTTAAAGCAACTATTGGTGACGTCAATAAGTAAAGGCTACGATTGGCAGTTTAAAAGAGCGCCATGTTGCTTGTAGATTTGGGTCACGATTTATGGGCTATTGATAGAACTGAGCGTCAAGCGGTTGGTGTCGATTTGCAAACCTGCATTCTCCCTTCTCTCTTCTATCCTGTTCTCTGCTATCCTCTTTTTGTTCCCCACTACTGCTTCGTCTCAACCTTCTCTCTTGTTCTGTCATTTCCGTAGCTTCATGTCTCTGCTCTTGTGTTCCTTCCTACCGCTCCATCCCGACATTCTTTCCTATCCTCTCTCCCTCTCTCTCTCTCCATTCTTTAACGCTATATTTTGTGCGTTTCCTTTCTATTCTACTAAACTTCCCCTCACCTATCATTTTCTCTGGTACCCTGCTGTTCCTTTGTTCTCTTTAGTGTTTTTTTTTTCCGCTACATCTCTTTCTTCCTCCCTCTCGCCTCTTCTCATTCCATGTTTCTTCTGTTTCGCTGCATTTTCTGCACTTCTCTCACAACGGGCTTTAATCTCTAAAAACTACGAGAGAATCTAATTCTCAGCTTGACGTGTGATGAGAGATTGCCTTCCATATTTAAATTTGATATTGTCACCTGCCTGTGCTTATGGGAACTTGTCATCTAACCTTTATTTAGATTAAGGACCGTGCGATGGTATTCTTTTGAAAATAGATGACCCCGCTTTCTCCCTCTTTGCCAGCGCATTAGTATGTTTTGCCTGTTAGTCCCCAAACTGCCCAATTCGTGTGTTAATACTTTTAATAATTGCATTTTAAATTACGGTGTCTATTACAGAGATTACAATAGACAACTGTAATTTTAAAGCGTATTTCACAGCCTATGAAATAAACGAAGATAGCGAACTGTACACTGTTGTTAATTTATTACATTTCGCATTGACAGTGCTAAATTTCTAATTTCATCTGCTAACACAGGCTAAAATGTTTTGTTATCTTGAAAATCTTCGCCACGTCAGCTTGAATGCTCCATAAAATTAGGATTTATTTCGTATCCTTTAATTTATTATTTTTGCGCTGCTAAGACGAAGGCCTGCTCTCTCTCTCTCTCTCTCTCTCTCTCTCTCTCTCTCTCTCTCTCTCTCTCTCTCACGAACGATTGATTCAGTTCTCTTTGCGTGTCCAGGAGAAAAACAAGACGAAACAAAAGGTTTCAGATAAGACCACTCACCCAAAACTAGCATTAGCATGGAAAATTTTCCACAACTTTCTATTTTTTCTAAAGTGACTAGAACGATTTCGATTAAAATACTGTATAATAAAGATGCTAACAAACAAATAAAATGTATATCCTGAATTACTTCGGAATAAAAAAATATTATATTTCATCTACAAAAAGTAAAATATAATTAATAACATTCTCTCCTCTTCATTCTGAATAATTTTTGCACAGCTGGTAAACCATAAGAGATGCACAAAAACTTACTGTAAAAAGGTGTAAAACTCGTTAAATCACGCAATTTATATTATATATGGTGTTTTTTTCCTTCTTCTGTTCCATAGTTCAGAGCTAGACATTTTAAAGATATTACCTGTTTATTGGTTTCAATTTTAAAATACACAAGCTCCTCGTTCCGTTCAGATTTTACTTATTTATTGTAGTTTCTCTCCTGGCCATGAATCGTATACCGACAGCGTGTAAAAGATTTTACATTCCCTTATTTCCTTTCTGCTTATAAGGGATTTCTTGATTGGCAATATGTAAATAAAATGTTTTTAAGAATACTTTGTATAACTGTCATGTCAATTACAAGTCGCCCTCCGTGGTGTAATGGTTACCATGCTGACTTCATATGCGGGTTCAAACCCGGCGGAAGACGATGGATTTTTTCGGGTGTAAAAATCCTTAGCAAGGCTTTCTTTGGGAGGGAAGTAAAGCCGTTGGTCCCGTGTCGTAGATTTACGGAACGTAAAAGAACCTCAAGCCTGATAGAGAGGCCTCTGAGCAAAATTAAGCGGTCTTTCACGCCCAATTTAGAATGGGACGCTGAGAACCACAGCAGTTAAAGAGCGTCCATAAATAACACACCATTTACATTTTTGTCAATAACACGTGAATTTCCTAGATATTCCTTCTTTTTTGTTTCTTTTTACTTTCTCTGCTTAGATCTTTGTACATAGATACAGAAGTATTGCATTTCACTAAAAAAGATTTGATACCGAGATTTGAATGGAAAACACGTTTTAGGGTCCACACACACCTGTACCTGTAAGCATGATATTTCAAAACCAAAATCGGCAAACTACCAAATTTGGATTTTAGGTCTAGTATTTTACAGTGATGCGACACGAAGGTTATGAGGAAAATTCTCTCACCCAAACTACCCTTTACATGTAAATCTTTGTGAACTATTGAATTTTGTGAAAAATTGCTAACGATTTTGATTAAAATGCCGCATGTCAAATATGTACTGCTTGAAGATGCTGCCTCATTCTGGATGACTTGTGCACGACTTTTAAATCGTAAGAGATATACTAAAAGCGTAAATCTCATTAAAATATGTCATTTGTCATATATACAGGTTTGCCAGAATTGGCAGGATTTAGAGGGGTCTTTGATTAATAAGCTAATGTCCCTTTTTCCAAATATCAAAGTTATGACACGTTTTCAATAGCCGAAAATTTAAAAATGTGGATGTGCGAGTCCCATTTTCATTCAGAACGCCTCATTTGTATGCCAGTACGATATTTAAAATGATTGGACTAACTTTGGCAAAATGTCCGGTTCTTTTAGGGAGTACAAGCTTCCTAACAATAGCTCAGTCGATTTCAGATAATATGTAGTTAGCTAGAGCTGGTACTGGTGGCTGAGTCATCGAATGCCAAGATACAAAGGGTTTTTCTCAAAGAGTAGCACTAATATGGCGGTAAACCCTCCAGGACTTTCAAAAGACCGTGAATGATGTAATTGTCAAGAAACTTAGAAACGTAACTATGTGGTCTTGTTACTGAAAATGTTGTGTAATGACTAACGTGACTACTGCGACTACCTAAGCATTGTATTCATATTGAAAAGTCAACAAATTATGTGTAAGGAAATAAACTGCTTCAATGAGAGCACACAAACTGGCATCCTAAGATGATGATGATGAGCCTCGCTGCTTTGAATCAGATAATTCCCCTCAAAATGGCTCTACCTAGTTTTGTTAAAATACCGTATGCTAAAGCTATTAACAGGCCAAACGAAATGCATATGTTGAATTTTCTAGGAATATCCTCTGAAGTCCTCATTATACTTTATGAATTTTATATAATGGGTAGACCGTAAGAGAGAGACAAAAGTATAGATGTCGTTAAAATACATACTTTATTCTTAATGCATTTTCGTTTTATTAATCATCTCCGCGGTATTCCTTGTTGGTTACAAATTTAAAAAAATATTTGACTATCACTTTATCCTGGTGTATTGCCTTCTACTTACAAGGAAGCAAGTAATAAGACAATTTCTGTTAATGTTTATCTTGATAGTAGGGTGTAGATAAAATAATATTTTGTAGGAGGTAGAGATCTTGACGACATATCAATTCTAAATGTTCTAGCTTTTACAAAAGCTTACTCTTCTCACAACTTTTATGCTAATCTAGATAAGCATTAGCCGAAATAGTGTTATTCCATCTAGCTACAGGGGAAATT
Organism: Hymenopus coronatus; assembly: GCA_030762935.1. Classification (NCBI taxonomy): domain Eukaryota; kingdom Metazoa; phylum Arthropoda; class Insecta; order Mantodea; family Hymenopodidae; genus Hymenopus; species Hymenopus coronatus. The sequence goes on along the minus strand of CM060897.1, from coordinate 6,380,669 downwards.
CGAGGGATTACACTAGGCTAAAGCGATAGTCAGATCTTTTAATAACGGGTCACTATTATCTTGAAATTCCGTTCAGGATGAAGAGAAAAACGAATTACGGTTTGTCATTTGACAAAAGTATAAGTATTGGAATATTGAAACCAATAACAAAGGAATATCTCGGAAATGGTTGTGTGCTTTTACGAGATTTGCGTTTTATTGTGTAGTAAAATGTTGTATATCTCTTACGGTTTGCTAGATTCAGAAAGAGCAGGTCTTTAGAAGCTATTGCCTGACATTTCATTTCTCATGAACATATCAACATGATTGTTAGCCATTTTCGAGAAAAAGTCCCATGTAAAAGGTAGTTAAGGTTGGGGAAATTTTCTTTAAAATCATCGTGTCACATCCTTGAAGAGGTTGAACTTTATCAACCTCTCTCCCCCCCCCCTCTCTCTCTCTCACACACACTTTTTTACAAATGTTCTTTTTGTTTTATTCAGGAGACATCAAAACGTGTATTTCCAGCGAATTCTCGAGTTGGATTTTTGGGTGAAATGTAGTACCTTCTCTACCTATTATGAAGTGTTAGAGAAAGTAATGACGGAAGAGATAAACATTGCTCTTTTTTATCTTCTCTTGTTTAATAATTTTAAATTCCTATTTTGCAGGCAATTGTTATTAAGCAATCATTCTGATGTGTAAATACTTTACTTTCTCTATACTTTCTCTATACGTACTATGTACATAGTGTATGGAGAAGGTATTGCAATCCAACCAAAAATTCGATAGCGAGATTTCACCGGAAATATATGTCTTCAGAAGAAGGTCCGCGTGTGTGTGCGTGTCTGAACACGATAACTCAAAAACGAAAAATCGGTAAAATACCAAACTTGGTATTTCAGCATTTTCCAGGGATGCGACACGAAGATTTTGAGAAAAATCCCCCTACCCCAAACTACCCTTTACATGGAACTTTTTTCGAAATTTTTGATTTTCTCAAAAATGGCTCTAACGATTTTGATTAAAATTTCGTATATTAACGATATTTACCTTGCTAATAAAATGTATATCTTGAATTTTGTGGGAATAGCCTCTGAAGGCTAGAGGAGAGGCGGTGAATATGGAACACAATTTTGAAAAATGCAGTTTTATTGCAATAAAGGATATATAATGTTTATAAAAGATGTTCAATACAAAGAACAAAGCATACAATATTGGTCATAAGCTGCTATTGTTTACCAAAACGGAAGGAAGCCCATATTTTGAAGACATGCTTTTCTCGAGTATCATCAGCCCTGGGGGTAATATGGAACACTCCCCATAATACTGAATGACAAAAGAGTCAAAACTTACACAGGTTATGAGTATAACACAACGTGTATAATATTCACTTAAATTATTCAAAATAGATCAAATATAACAACGTTTAAATAATTTACAGTAATCACAAACATAGTCTAGCTGTTCTAAATCGGAACAAGCGCTGTGGGACCAAGATTCACACACTGAGCATGTGTCCATTCTTCTCGCATCATCAGAAAATTTTCGGGCGCAGAAACTGCAAGCAATGTGATCTGCAGAAGTGGAAGCATGATTTATTTGATCTATTCTCACTTAAAAGAATCCCAGCGCTATGTGTAACATGATTCTCTGATTGAGAAGTAGTGACTTGAGCAGCTGTTGGAATGGGCATGTGAAACATTCTGATCTGTGCCTGCGTAGGTTAATTGCTGGTAATGAAATCACAAATAAAATGTATATCTTGAATTTTCTGGGAATAGCTTCTGAAGACCTATTCATTCTGGATACATTTTGCATTACTGGTAAACCGTGGGAGATAAACAAAAATCTGATGTGTTCCATTTGCATGACTTTCTCTACATCTCTGCAATAAATTATAGTTAAAAAGCTTATTCTTCTATTTAGTTCTTGCTAATTTAGAAAAAATAGTAGAGATAGTCCTATTACTTGCTTCCTTGCAAGTAGAAGGCAAATAAGGGAGTTCCATAGCTTAAAATGATAGTCAAAAGCTGGTTGCTATGTGACTGAAGTTCCTTTGTTTGTATGGACACGAGTTGATAAATTCCTGTATGAGAAAAGTATAAGTTTTTCAAAACTGAAACCAAGAACAAGGAATATCTTAAAAACAATCAACTCAATGAAAAAATTTATATAACAAATTGTGTGTTTTATCGTGATCTACATTTTTTGTGCAGTAAGTTTTTGTCTATCTCTTACGGTTTAGTAGTTATACAAAATTCCGTAGATATCATCCAGAATAAAGCAGTCTTCATAAAATTCAAGATATTCATTTTAATTGTCAGGTAAATATTTTCAATATATCATATTTTAATAAAAATCGTAGGAACCATTTTTGAGTAAATCAAAATTTTCGAGAAAAGTTCCATGTAAAGGGTAGTTTGGGGTGGGGCTATTTTTCTCAAAATCTTCGTGTTGCATCCCTGGAAGATACTAAAGTTAAATACCAAGTTTGGTATTTTAGCGACTTTTCGTTTTTGAGTTATCGTGTTCACAGACACACGGTCCTTTTTCTGAAAATGCTTTTTTTGTGATACAGGGGGACCCTAAAACATAAATTTCCGGTGAAATCTCGATATAGAATATTTGGGTGGAGTGCAGTATCTTCTCTATACGCTGTGTACATAGTACGTGTAGAGAAAGTAAAAATTGTAGATCTCATTAAACACACAATTTATGTCAATACACTTATTTCATGGGGTTGACCGTTTTCGAGATATTCCCTGTTATTGGTTTCAGTTTTAAAATACTTAAACTTTTCTCGTTTGCAAGTTTACTCCTGGCCACGTAAAGAATCGGATTTCAGTCCCATAGCAACCTTATTTTAAAACATGTGACTGTGGCTTTAGCCTAGTGCAGTCGCTTATTTCTCTTCTGCTTAAAGGGGCGAAGTAATAAGATCATTTCTGCTGGTGTTTATCAATTAGAAGAAGCTTGTTAACAGTAATTTGTTGCAGAGATGGAGAGAAAGTGAATGGAACACATCAGATTTTGTAAGATAATAAATTTGTTTTAAATTCTGTACCATATACAAAATAGGTATTCCACCCAAAAAATCGTTATCGAAGTTCAACTGGAAATACACACGTTTTGGGATCCCGTCAATACAAACAAAATGTGATTATGTTACACTCGCATGTCCTCCTATCTGCTCCACAAACACAATATCATTCTTCTTTCCACACAATGCTAATCGAGATAAACATTAGCAGAATGTTCTTATTACTTAGTCCCTTATAAGGAAGAGGGAATTATGATATTCAAATGTTTTAAAGGCTATTGCTATGCGATTGTCATTGCAAATTGCTTCTTTGCTTGGCCAGGGGTAGAACAAAAGAACTTCCCGTCAGAGAAAACTATAAGTATTTCACAGTTGAAACCAATGACAAGGAATATCTTGGAAACGGTTACCTCCACAACAAAAACGTAAAGGACATAAATTGTATGTTTTGACGAGATCTACATTTTTTGTGGAGCAAGTTTTTATCTGTCTCTTATGCTTTAGCAATTATGCAAAATTCCGCAAAAGTCATCCAGAATAAAGATGTCTTCAGAGGCTATTCCCAGAAAATTCAAGATATACATTTTATTTGTCATGTAAATATCTTTAATATACGACATTTTAATCAAAATCGTTAGAGCCATTTTTGAGAAAATCAAAATTTTCGAAAATTGTTCCATGTAAAGGGTAGTTGGTGGGTGGATTTTCCTGAAAATTCTTCGTGTCGCTTCCTTGGAAGATACTCAAATCCCAAGTTTGGTATTTACGGCCTTTCCGTTTTTGAGGTATGCTGCACACACACCACACACTCTCTCTCTCTCTCTCTCTCTCTCTCTCTCTCTCTCACACACACACACACACACACGGATGTTTTTCTAAAAATGCTTTTTTAGAATCACGGTGTCTGAAAACATGTATTTCCGGTGAAATCTGGTTTTGGAATTTTTGGGTGCAATAGAATACCTTCTGTATACACTATTTAAAAAAGTAGAGAGAAGAGTGGACATTGAAAGCAGAGTAAAGAGTTGGGTAAGTACCAAACTTAGTATTTTGACGTGACAGTCTGACAGGGGCTGTAACGCCAATGTTTAGAACTCCTGCATGGCAGTATATGTATGTCCTCTTGGCTCAGATGATTGGTAAACTATGATATAGTCTTATTGTACAACTGGTAAATCATAGGATATGAACATGTGATGCATGCAAATGGTAAATATTTGCTATGCCATTAGCGATTTCCGAGATATTGTCGGTGTTGGTTGTCATGGTATGTCGTTATGCGCTTTTCCCGTGATCATGCAAAGAAGATAAGAATAGAAGAATATTGGAATCCAGGATAATGGCCATTAGACTCCATTTGCATATACTCTGTGGTGCTATTGCGGAAGATGAAAATCGCAATCTAAAGGTGTTTTAAGTGTACTGCAGGCTACTTGTTACGTGGCCAGAAAGGAAGATGCGTGCACCTGGAGTAGAAGAGTGATGATGATGTTGGGCACATTGATCCAGCGGAGGCTGCAGCGACCGGGAGACTGACATTAGGGTGGGGGGAGCGCTCTCAAGCCCGGCAACCCGGGTTCGCAACTCGGCACACGCACGTGCGCAGGTTCCGTGCGCGCGACCAGCTCGACCAGTCAGTGTTGTTTGTGGCCGTGTGACAGACAGACAGACAAGTGTTTAGTTTCGCTCGCGTTCGTCCACAGCATTTCATGGCAAGTATCCATTTACTCTACAATTATTGGTTTTGTTTGCATCAGCATGCCATTAGGTTATGTTGCACGATTTGCGACGGTTAGAAAGGTAGTAACGTACGCTAAATTGACGCTCTGCAAAAGAAGTAATATAGATTTGAATAGAAATATTAGGTTGATCTGATGCCTGACATGTTGTACACGTTTTTACCTTGAGTACTACGAATACACGATAAAGATGAATGTAAAATTGTTTGTGCATGTTTGATATAGAAACCGTGGGCAGTTTGGGAAATGAATGCTCAGTGGGCGTATGACCTTTATATCTATCGCCGCCCACAAGTTGCCAGGGCAGTAGTCTGGTTGCTGCCGATAACGCGAACAGGGGGAGGTGAATTGTTCCACCTGCTGCGTTATCAGCAGTTTCTTGTGTTTCTGTGAAGCAATGTTGGAGCATACCATTCGCAAAGAAACACGATACTGGTGAGTGGAAAAAAGCAGTAACTAATCAGTATTGCTCCCCAAGGTAGAGCCGTTGATTTAATAGCGATTAGAACAGTAAGCCAAAAAGTATGAAGAATAAACATCTGCGGTTCTTGTCATATCGATTCGAAATGTCTGAACATCCTGCTTAATTTGACGTTAAGCAGCTCAGGTGAATTTCCAGCCGAATACATAATTACATGCGTCAGTTCTATATAAATATATTTATTTGGTCATTCTGCTTGTGAATAAAATCAAAATAGGCAGGTCGGAAAAATTAATGTTAGACAATAAAGTAAGTGAGCCCCCCCCCCCCTAATCCTTGAAAATATTGGTCGTAAGTTAGATTTCAAAGCCATATTAGCTTGTGTTTTTTTTTTTTTTTTCAGCTATAATTTTGTACTGCTTTTGTAATTATCAATTTGCTTTAAATAATTGTGCAGTATTTGAATCTGTTGCCTGGAGTTGGCGCACGCGAAAAACCTAGTAACTTAAGTTGGAGTGGCGTGCTACGAATTTAGTCCTGAACCCAAAGAAAATTGATCTAGAACAGGGGAAGCCAACTGAATTAGTGTGACATTGGAGAGCTTGTGTGACGTAAGAGACAACAACCTGGCTGATACTGCGCCAGGGGCAGGTTTAGGTTATAGTTCACCGGGAACAAGAAGGTGCTCTATGCACTCCTCTTGGAACACACGTTTCGGGTCAACTTTCCTGCATCACAAATTCAAATGACAATCTCTCCTGTTTATAAATAGCAGATGCTACAGTAGCAGCCACAGCCGTTGTAATGGTGAAAGCGGATGGGTAGAACACTGCTGATTATTCAATAACATGTGTATTCATGACTATTCGTCGATCTCACAGACTGCTTTGAAACTGCAAAAGCAAATTGGGGTACAACCAGTTAGACCAAATGCTCATATATTGTATTCAGAATTAGTATCTATTGAGTGTTGGGACTTCAACAATGATTGTACGCAATTTGTAATGAACTCCGAAAACCAGCTTGAAGCGATATGTTGTTGTGCCTCAGACCGGACCTCATCGCTGCAGCTGTTAGGCCAACCTGATAAACTATACTCTCCCGCCCCGGCTATTTCACGGAAAAGGATGTGAAACATCAGTGGAGCTTCGTCTTCTAGAGCCTCCCCCAGATAGTTTCCCAGCTTTTAGAAACGCTGTAGGGCCTATATGTACCTTTGACGGTGGAACAATTATCGGTCAACTATTTTTAGATAATATCGTTAGATGACATGTTAAATCTTTGCACCTTCTCTTTGGTCCCATAGCCATTTACATTTCACAACGCAGAATGCCTTGACAAGCACAACAGGGTGGATAAACGATTCGGAAATCCCAGGCCTCTAAAGTTAACCTCTTTTGAAAATACAGTCTGTGAGCTTAGAGAAAGACAATAATAATAAAATAACGGTCCCCTGATTTCATGCTAACAACTTTGTTCAGCTAGCTTGATTACAACTTTCTTATATAAGGGTTATTAGAAGGATGTGCATCCACAGAATTCGGTACAGACATCTAACGGCTCAGATTCGCCCCGTTACAGCGCAGTAGCCCCACTCAACCAAGGTTTAAGTTGTTTAAGAAGTGTTCATGTCCGTCAGAAAGAATTGCCCTTTTCAGTGACCGAATAATTCTATGGTGTTTGTTCAGAACATAACTGCAAAGTAAGCCTTCGTTTGCTAAGACAGTGGTGATATGAAGGATTCAATTCTCTATCATTTGGTGAAGCCCTGATATCTCGGATATAATCCTCTATCGTTTAGTGAAACCCTGATATATCGGAAACAATTCTCTATCGTGTGGTGAAGCCCTGCTATATCAGAAACAATCCTCTATCCTTTGGTGAATCCCTGATATATCAGAAACAATCCTCTATCGTTTGGTGAAGCCCTGCTATATCAGAAACAATCATCTATCGTTTGGTGAAGCCCTGCTATATCAGAAACAATCCTCTATCCTTTAGTGAAGCCCTGATATATCAGAAACAATCATCTATCCTTTGGTGAAGCCCTGCTATATCAGAAACAATCATCTATCGTTTGGTGAAGCCCTGATATATCAGAAACAATCATCTATCCTTTGGTGAAGCCCTGCTATATCAGAAACAATCCTATATCGTTTGGTGAAGCCATGATATATCAGAAACAATCCTCTACCGTTTGGTGAAGCCATGATATATCAGAAACAATCATCTATCGTTTAGTGGAACCCTGATATATCAGAAACAATCATCTATCGTTTAGTGAAACCCTGATATATCAGAAACAATCCTCTATCGTTTGGTGAAGCCCTGCTATATCAGAAACAATCATCTATCGTTTGGTGAAACCCTGATATATCAGAAACAATCCTCTATCGTTTGGTGAAGCCCTGCTATATCAGAAACAATCCTCTATCGTTTGGTGAAACCCTGATATATCAGAAACAATCCTCTATCGTCTAGTGAAGCCCTGATATCTGAGAGGCAATCCTCTCATTTGGTGAAGCCCTGCTATATCAGAAACAATCGTCTTATCATTTGGTGAAGCCCTGATATATCAGAAACAATCGTCTTATCATTTGGTGAAGCCCTGATATATCAGAAACCATCCTCTATCGTTTGGTGAAACCCTGATATATCAGAAACCATCCTCTATCGTTTGGTGAAGCCCTGATATATCAGAAACAATCCTTTATCGTTTAGTGAAGCCCTGATATCTGAGATGCAATCCTCTTATTTGGTGAATCCCAGATATCTCGGAAACAGTCCTCTATCATTAGGTGAAGCCCTGATATCTGAGTGGCAATCCTCTCATTTGGTGAAGCCCTGATATCTGAGTGGCAACCCTCTCATTTGGTGAAGCCCTGATATCTGAGTGGCAATCCTCTCATTTGGTGAAGCCCTGATATCTGAGTGGCAACCCTCTCATTTGGTGAAGCCCTGATATCTGAGAGGCAATCCTCTCATTTGGTGAAGCCCTGATATCTGAGAGGCAATCCTCTCATTTGGTGATGCCCTGATATCTCCAGGGCTTCACCAAATAATAAGAGTATTGTTTCTGAGATATCATCACTGTCTTAGCACAAAAAAGCCATCTTTGGAGTTATCGTGTTTTGACCGAATGCCACAGAATTTTCAAAATAGATTTAATGTTTTTAGTGCCCCCCCACATACACATTCATTTTAATATTAGTATATTTGAACGTTCAAACTAGATGCTCTGCAATAGTAAATATCATATTTTCTAGTAAGATAAATGATAGTGTTTGCAGCCGTTTCTCAGAAAATTAAAAATAATAAGAATTTGTGTTTGTAAAAGTTCGGGATTTAGGCATTGCTTGTATTGGCTCTCTATCTACAGTTCATTTTGAGGAATGGTGTTCAGTCGCGAACCTTCAGTGAAAAAAATATTGAGTTTACAAATTTGCTGCAGTAAGAATGTAGATGTCGTAAAGCAAATTTGGAATAGCCATCTCTATTGTTTTAAAACTTCAGTGTTTGCATTTCCCAGTCATTCATAGTTAATTGGTTTTATTTTTTCAGTGATTTTCTCATGGGAAGTCGTCATTGTTACTATATTTTCTATTCTAGGCCATAAAAAGATAATGTAATCTCCTCGGTAGCTCTAGCTTTAGCCTCACTGATGTCTATAGGGAGCTAATACTGTGACTATTTCTGTTCATTTTTCGTAGAACATGGAGAGGTCACGTGAATTGAACACCAGTTGAATTTTTAAAAATGTTTGTATTAGAGTGGCCCATTTATTTATATTCTATCACTTAAGTATTCTGTTTTCCTCTTGTATCTACAATGAGATGTGTAATGCAACGGTTATACATTTAACATATAATAGCTGGCAGAATAAACTGTTACGATAGAGAAGTCATATGAAAACAACCGTTCATCAGAACCCATACCAAAAGGATTGAAAAAGCGAATCACGACTAACGATAACTATTTCTGGTGCAAGCAATTGTTTCCACATAAACACATTGCCTAATAAAACATTTATCTAATGCATCCGTGAAACATATTTACAAAAGATTATTTTGCTAAATGAGATAAACATTAACCAAACTGGTCCCACTATTTAGTTCCTTCTAAGCATAAGGGAATAAATACACCAGGCTAAAGCGATAGCCGATCGATATGTGAACAATTGAAGATCGGTTCGCTTTCCATTTCCAGAAAAACAAGAGAAAGTTGAAAATTTGAGTTTGAGAAGAAGCTGAGCTTAAAATTGAAAGCAATAGCAAGGAATATCTCGGAAACGGTCAACTCTGCAACAAACATGTTTGACATAAATAATTGTTTTAACAAGATGCACATTTTTTGTGGGGTAAGTTTTTGGCCATCCCTTACGGTTTACTAGTTATGCAAAATTCAAACAGAATGAGCAGGTCTTCAGAAGCGTTTCCCGGAAAATTCAAGATATACATTTTATTTGTTATGTTAATCGTTTTAATGTACGTCAATTTAATTAAAATCGTTAGAACCATTTTTGATAAAAACAAAAATTTCAAAAAAACATTTCATGACAAGGGTAGTTTGGGATGGAAGAATTTTCTTAAAAATCTTGTGTCGCGTCGTTGGAGGGTACCAAACTGATAATCCAGCAACGTCTTTTAGTTTTTGAGCTATGCTGTCCAGACACACACGGCCCTTTTTCTAAAAATGCTTTTTTGGTCTTAGGACACTTAAAAACATACATTTCCAGCGAAATATGGGTATTTAGTACACAGTACGTGCGGAAAAAGTCCTAGTTTTCCCCACAATAGAATATATGAATTGTAAAGTACAAGAAAATATATGGCGTTTAGCACTTGCAGCATATGGAATATGAATTAAGTGAAGCTATGAATGAGACACAAGAAATCTCGGTAGTTTTCCACACGATGCAAGCTTTTGTATTGCATATTTCTTTGCTTATCCAGGAGTATAAGTATTTTAACATTGAAACCAATAACAAGGAATATTTCGTAAATAGTTAACCTAATCTGCAGTTTTTTTGTAGTAAGTTTTTGCCTATTATAGTTTCAGAGACTTCTCCCAGAAAAGTCCAAACCGATATACTTTATTCGAATCATCTCTGATGCACTGAAACCTTCGTTCATTAAACTAAAAGCAGTGACTATACGTTTACACTGTATTACTGTACATAGAAAGCCACTAACCTGAATTCCAACATATGTGCCATACCAGAGTTTTGAAATATTAGGTATAAAACTTTTCAATAAAATACCCTTAGAAATAAAGCAATTTTCAGGATCAGCTGACAAGAATAAGCTGTATGGATGGTTGGTTGCTAAACCTTATTACTCAGTACAGGAACATTTTGAAATGTAATGTAATTTTATTCACGTATAGGTGCTTGGTTAAGTAATTGTAAATACCCCCAGTAATAGTGTTATTTGTATACACATTATTGCTGCTTTGGATTGAGAAGATTGTATTTAAACACTTTTCTAATTTTGTGACGTGTCTATTGCTGTACAGCTCAATGACAGTAAAACTATTATTATTATTATTATTATTATTATTATTATTATTATTATTTATGTACGCTCTTTAACTGCTTTGGTTCACAGCACCCCATTCTCTACTGGGCGTGAAAGATCGCTTAATTGTGCCTCTTTATCGTGCCGTAAGTTTACGTCACAAGACCAATGGCTTTACTTCCCTTCTGAAGGAAGCCATGCTAAGGATTTTTACGCCCGAAAAAAATCCATCGTCCTCCGTCGGGTTTCAACCCGCGACCTAATGTCTGAAGTTAGCATAGTAACCATTACACTACGGAGGCCAAGAGCAGAAAATTCAAGATACGCATTTATTTGTATAATATAAATATTTTAATACCTACATGGTATTTTAATAAAACTGTTACCAATTTTTGAGAAAATGAAACATTTCCAAAATGTTCCATTTAAAGAGTACTTCGGATGGGGTAGGTTATCCTGAAAATCTTCGCGTCGCGTTCTTGGAAAATACTGATCTTAAATACCAAGTTTGGTATTTAATCGACTACACGTACTATGTACATAGTGTATAGAGAAGGTATTGCACTCCACCAAAAAATTCGATACCGAGATTTCACCGGAAATATATGTTTCAGGGTCCCCTGTATCCAAAAAAAGTATTCTCAGAAAAAGGTCCCTGTGTGTGTGTGTGTGTGTGTGTGTGTGTGTGTGTGTGTGTGTGTGTGTGTGAGAACATAACTCAAACGAAACATCGGCGAAATACCAAACTTGGTAATTAAGTTTAATATCTTCAAGGGATGCGACACGAAGATTTTGAGAAAAATCCCCCCCATTCCAAACTACCCTTTACATGGAACTTTGTTTCGGAAAATTTTGATTTTCTAAAAAATGGCTCCAATGATTTTGATTAAAATATCGTATATTAAAGATATTTACCTGGCAAATAAAATGTATATTTTGAATTTTCTGGGAATAGCCTCTGAAGACTACTTTATTCTGAGTCAATTTTACGGAATTTTGCCTAACTGCTAAACCGTAAGAGATGGACAAAAACTTACTCCACAATTTATGTTATATACATTAGTTTCGTGGAGTTTATTGTTTTTGAGATATTCCTTGTTTTTGGTTTGAGCTATGCAAAATTTATGCTTTTGTCATACAGAAATTTGTCAACTCCTGTCCATCCAAACAAAGGAACTTCAGTCACATATCAACCGGGTTTTGACTATCACTTTAACCTATGGTACTCCCTTATTTCGCTAATACTTTCAAGGAAGCAAGCAAGACTATTTCTGCTAGTTTTTTCTCTCCCTCGATTAGCATGAAATAAATAGAAGCATAAGCTTTTTAACAATTTTTTGCAGAGATGTAGTGAAAGTCATGTGAATGGAACTCATCAGATTTTTACTTTCTGTATACGTACTATGTACATGGTAAGTAGAGAAGGTATTGTATTGCACCCAAAAATTCGATACCGAGATTTCACCGGGAATACATGTTTTGAGACCTTCTGAATCCAAGAAAATCATTTTTAGAAAAATGTCCGTGTGTGTGTCTATGGGCAGCATAGCTCAAAAACGAAAAGAGCGTAAAAACAAACTTGCTATTAAAGTTTTGATATCTTCCAAGTATGCGACACGAAGATTTACAAGAAAATCCCTCCACCCCAAACTACCCTTTATATGGAAACAATTTCGAAAATTTTGACTTTCTTAAAAATGGCCTTAACGATTTTGATTAAATTCTCTTGTATTTAAGATATTTACTTGCCAAATAAAATGTATATCTTGAATTTCCTGGGAATAGGCTCTGAAGACACCTTATTCTGGATGAATTTTACGGAATTTTGCATAACCATAACAGATGGACAAAAATTTACCAGACAAAAAATGTAGAGCACATTAAAACACACAATTTATATTATATACATTTCTTTCGTGGAGTCGATCCTTTTGAGATGTTCCTTGTTTTCGGTTTCAGCTTTGAAAAACTTAAGTTTTCTCATACAGGAGTTTGTCAACTCCTGTCCATACAAACAAAGGAACTTCAGTCGCATAGCAACGAGCTTTTGTCTATCACTTTAATCTTCACTTATTTCGCTTCTGCTTACAAGGAAGCAAATAAGAAGACTATTTCTGATACTTTTTTTCTGGATTAGCATGAAGTAAATAGAAGCATAAGTATTTTAAATATAGTTTGTTGCTGAGATATAGAGAAAGTCATGTGAATGGAACACATCAAAATTTGTTATTAAGGGATCATCAAAACATGTAATTGTGGTGAAACCTCGGGATCGGATTTTTGGTAGAAGATAATACCATTCTTACTACATATGCATGGCACGTGGTGTGAAAGTAAAACGCGGCAATAACTTGTATAAGATCGAAGAAGCACATTAATGTTATCGATCCCAGCTGCGAGCAACTGCCCAAATAATTCACTTTCCTCTACCAAATTACCTATGTATTCATCAGAAATGCACAAAGATGCGATACCCCTTCCCTCCATCAGTGTGAAGTGTTTCATGATTTATACTTAGTAGGTAGAGACTTCACCGGGATTACTTGTCCCCTTATTACGAAACCTTTAGAAAAAGGTGCATGTATGTGTCCCTGATCAGCCTAACTCAAAACGAAAAATCCTTTTGAGTACCACAGTTAATTTAAGTTCAGCATCTTCCAGGGATGCACCACTACGATTTTCAAGAACCCTTAAATGTGTCATTTGTCAGAAACGTTTAATTTGATTAAAATATCGCATATTTATGACATTTTCATGACAAATGAAAAGTATATGTTGAATTTTCTGGGAATAGCCCCTGAAGTCCTCTTCATACTGGATGACTTTATTTTATTTTCTATTTATGAACTCTCGGGATCCGTAGAGCAGCTTATAGTTACTTGACGTTCGTCTTCTCAGGATGAGGAAAAAGTATCCGGGTAACTCACCTAAGCATGGATGGCTATTGCAAGAAAGAGAGACACAAAATATATAGCTCGTCAAAAGACAATTTTTATCAATTTTGTTTGTGTGTGTTATCCATTTCGAAGATATTCCGTATTATTGGTTACACTTTTCTCAAACGGAAAGCCGTTATTCTTTTTGTTTCTACTAAGAAACAACTAAGAACGCAATTTCAAAGCAACAGCTCTTTAAAGATTTGACTCGCTTAAGCTAATGTATTGTCCTAATCACATTGTATCTTCAAGAAAATGTGTATTAAAATATTTCTGCTGATGTTAATCTGGATTAATATAAAATAGATTGAAGAATAAGCTTGTTTTTATTAATTGAAAGTTTGCAAAAGAATGCACAGAGAAGGACGTGCTAATGTACAACCCACAAAGTAGGAAGTAACGGAACGGGTTGCGAATCAGTAGCGATATTTCTGGCATTTTTTGTGTGGGTTGAAAAGTTGCTCCTGTAGACGCCGGGCGCTTGCTTGGTTTCTCTTTGTTTCACACAAAGCAATAAGCTCGAAAATAACTTGGCGACACGGATGATCAAATTATCAGCGGGACTACAAAACAATAGAAGGTAGAGATGGCTGGCATGCCGAGTTATTTTTGCACAGCGAGTGTCACGATGCCAGCGCACCTGTGGGCGCCATACATCGTCTGCACATACTTTGCTCTTTTTTTGGTGAAATATCAACACTAAGAACTGTCAAACACATTCTCATTTAGTGAAATGATTAGTTATCTGGGTGAGAAGCTACTGGAATGTCCACCACCTGCGGTTTGCTTCAGGATTCAAGAAGCGAAGTTTTAAACTCCTCAAGTATTCCACATCCTTTAATTGTACACGTGCTTTTAACAAACGTTATAATGTTGGTAGCAAGGCTTTGTAAGAACACTAACCATTTAAATCGCAATGAAGGTCATTTAAACGTCAAATTCAAATAGAATGATTAAACATTATTCCTAGTGAAAGAAGAACGTGAGCTCAGTGCAGCGTTCTGTTGACGCATTATCTGCAAAAATGAATAAGCGGTCTTTGTCACATTAATGTTGCAGATCGAGCTCAGATTTTTAGGGAAGACAAATCGAAAATAAAGATACCCGTGCCTCGGCCTTCCGATCCATAGGTTCCAGTTTTATAAGAAAGTATTATTCATTAATAATATTTAGTTCGTCGCTTATATCTGTGTTAAAAACATTATTGTGCGGTCTTGCGCACAGATACTGTGCAGTACTATGCGGGTAATCGTTGAACAGAAGACACCTAAAGTAGCCGTTACAACATGAAACTTTACCCATCGAATAGTGACCCAATGGGAAAGAAAGCCGAGACAACTTGACTGAAACATTTGCTGTTCAATGCAACAGAGACCCCCTGTAAGTAAAATCATGAAGGTAGGCATTTGCCATCTATGAGGGCATCAGTTTTTCAGTTGTAATTAGCTAGGACAATTCAGGTTGGTTAGCGACATAACTGATTATGTTAGGTTGCCTTAATTTTCCACTTATGGAAAACTATAGTTACATAAAGCAGCTGCTTGAAGTTCTGTTAGGTGGAGCTTGCTGAAGATGTTTTTGCCGTCACAAATGAACACGCTGTTCTCAATTCAGCCGACTGTGTTTATTGTGAAAGCATTTGAGAAACTCTTGATTGAAACACAACAGGCGTTTCAAAAACAATTCAATATAAACAATATTCTAAAAGTTAAATAAATGGTCTAAGGTTAACATGCTAGCCTCTGGTTCCCAAATTCAAACCCGGCGGAGGGTGATGGATTTTTTCGGGCGTAACTTCGGAAGGGACATAAAGCCGTTGGGCAGATTTACGGCACATAAAAAAATCTTAAGCCTCGAGTCTTTGAGCAAAGTTAAGCGGCATTTCACGTCCAATATATGTGACGCTAAGAACCGCAGCAGTTAGAGCGTCCATAAATAAAATAATTAAATTTATGGAGAAATCAGCTCTGTCCTTAGCTAGATTGAATAGAAGAAATACCTGCAATGAGTCAAGATCGTGTTGATGTTAAATGTACGTATCGAGCCAGCAGACAGGCTACACATATTATGGCACCTGTCAAAGAACGCAGTATCGCCATTGGTTTTAGTTAGTTCCGTTTAAAGCCGCAGACATTTTCTCCATAACCTGGTTTATATGGACTGCTGAGAACCCGATTATCCACCAGTATAATTGTTGTTACACTGCGATTTATGGACACATCTTCAATACATCCCTGAAGCAGTTGGACGGCATTGAATTGACAGAAGATGGTGCTTAGGTCTAATGCTTCCACAAGAATTAGTTTCTTCAGTGGTCATATTTATCTAAAATCTCTGTGGCTTCTCAGGTTATTGAATCTTACGTCTCCGGATTGTTCTTCTTGGCGTTAACTTATGGACAGCGCGTACAAGACTGCGATCATTCTGGAATTCTGCTAGGCAATGCGGTAGGAAATCGGAAACATTTCTTTTATGTACTAAGGTTTGGGATGAGCGCACTTGTGTACGATTTAGCTGCAGATCATTTTCAACTTATTTTGTGAGGAAAAGCTACTCTGCAATTCAGAGCGGATTCCACGTGTTTGCTGTTAATAATTATTTTGCGCTAACTCCAATTTATTTAATATCAGATTGTTTTTGGGGTCTGAATGGCCCACAGATTGTTGCAGCAACAGTTTCAAAACATGTTCAGTAAATACCCAACATGTACTTTGTAAAGATGGATAACACGGCAAGAGATACGAAAACTCTTGGAGGTTGCACATCATTTTCCAAGTAGACCACGGAGTTGAATGTTTACATTAACCTTGCAGCGGACGATGAAATTACAGACAAGATCGCAATCGAAGAATCCAGAATTGCTATATAACTCTACCTCTCAGGATATGCGTATTTGGCATGAAGAAATGCGATTATCAAATTTGAGATCCAAAATTTTTCGCACTATAATGTGGACCGTTGTAAGTGGGGTCCTGTCTATTGTACTCTGGGTTGATTGGCGACCAATGATTACACATCTGCAGCAATTCTTTTCTTGTTGGCCATATCGTGACCGTTATTGTGGCTTCGTTGGCTCATCTGAGGCAGTGTTGGCCAGACAGTTGGTCTTCACTGTATCATCGGGCTCTTTTTGAAGGTACACTTGGTTACGGTGGTGCTGAGGACATGCTTGAGTTTGTGTATATAGCACGACCTTGCTCGTCTGCAGCTTTTCAGTCGCCCTCCGTGGTGTAATGGTTACCATGCTAACTTCATATACCCAAGGACGTGGGTTCAAACCCGGCGGAGGACGATGGATTTTTTCGGGCGTAAAAATCTTTAGCATGACTTCCTTCGGAAGGGAAGTAAAGCTGTGGGTCCCGTGTCGTAAATTTACGGCACGTAAAAGAACCTCAATCCTGATAAAGAGAGGCCTCTGAGCAAAATTAAGCGATCTTTCACACCCAGTATAGAATGGGACGCTGAGAACCAAAGCAGTTAAAGAGCGTCCTTAAATAACAGGCCATTTCATTTTCATTTTGCAGCTTTTCAACTTGTTTAAGTGGTGCAATATATCCCTTTTTAACCTAATAGTATTACCTTTTAAATCGAACATTTGCTTATTGACGTATTGTTTCTTTTGTGATGTGTGAATAATAAAGATCAATCATAAAATAGTGCAAGGAAAGGTTTGTTGGACAAGATTTAAATGCCTGCACATTGACCGTTTTACATTGTTATAAAAGCTAGTTCTAGTTCATGCTAAAAAGAGACATTAACATCCTTGTAGGTAAAAATAAAATAAAGGGATGACATTAGACTAAAGCGATAGACAGTCACTATTTGATGATGGATTTATTATCGGTGAGAAATTGCCTTGTGATTGACACTTGTGGGCTGTGTCGTCTGCTGGTAGGGGCTCGTCAGGTTCCTGACCAATCATAGTGTATTGACGTCATCGGCGTCGCAATACCTACGTGGTTCAGTGGAAATTTACGCGCGCGTTCTCATGCATGACTGATCAATTGTTTGCAATCTGATTGATTGATTGCATTCTGTGAAAAGTTCGGTGTGTTACACATAGTGATTCCGTAAGTATTTACATTTATAATGGTTATTACCTTTTATGTATCGCGGACATTGCTCTTGTTCTCATCCTAGAAATGCCACAAGTGACACTGTCATTTGAAAATGTCTAACATTCGTGATAAGTTGAGGTTATGTTAGCCGTTTAGTGAAGTACAGGACCCAATGCGGAAAAGAATAGATGAACTAACTAGTGAGAAATGGGGAAAAATAGTTCAACATGTGAGAGATATGCATGGAGAGAAGACGGCATTTTAGAGGAAGCAGTGGAACGTTTGTCGCTGCAGACGGACAGCCAGCAAATAGGGCAACATCGCGGCCACGTGTCAGTAGAATGTCAATCACAATAGGCTCTCTTAGCATGGCCAGAAGTCATCCAGAATTAGAAGAGGACTTAGAGGCTATTCTCAGAATATTCAAATGTACATTTGATTTGTGATGAAAGTATCCATGGACATTTCATTCAAAATCGTTAGAGCAATTTTTGAGGATATAAAATTTTTCGAAAAATGTTCCATGTAAAGTGTAGTTCAGGGTAGGGGATGTTCTTGGAAATCTTTGTGTCATTAAAAGATGCTGAGCTGAACTTGGGTAAGATTGAGGTGTATATCTGTCCATACTCACGGACCTTTTTCTAATTGTTTTTCTATATTCGGGGTGAATTTTTGAGTGAATACAATAGCTATTCTACCTACTATAAGTATATGGTCGAGAAAGTAGACATGGAAGAGCTATGCTTACTGTCCCAAATTGTGAGAGGAGAAATGGGCCCAAATATTGGCACTAAATCACGGGATTAAGGTCACTGCTGTCTAGTTTGTTGTGCCAGGACGTGAACAATGCAAACCTAAATCTTGTTAAATGGGTCGAGATGCTGCCGCTTTGGATCCATCCAATTTAATAAAATAATGTTGTAATTTGTATCCACATCTATTAACTTGCTTCGTGACTATAATGCATTGCCGCGTCTTGTTCCGATCACATTTTGTTTGGTAATTGTGATGTTGCACACTTTCTATATACATACACAAACAAAATCCCCAGCTACTCTTTACGTGGAGAAAAATGACAACGATTTTGATTAAAGTGTCATATTTAAGATAAAATGTATGTGTTGAATTTTCTGGGAAGACCTCTTTATTCTGGATGAATTGTTTTGAATTTTCCATAACTGGTAAACCATAAGAGAAAGACAAAAGCTTACTGCTCAAAAATGTAGATCTCGTTAAAACACATAATTTAATGTAATATAGATTTTTTTCGTGGAGTTTGGCCATTTCCGAGATTTTCTTTATCAGTTTGTTTTAAAATATTTTTGTCAGTGAATTTTTTGGTAGACTTAGGCAGGAGCAAATTATAGGGTTTAAAGAAGAAGCTTTAAAACTCAATATTTTTAGCTTAAACATGCAACCATTAAAAAGCAAACTTAATGAACGTGATGCATTTCTATCCACAGTTACCTTGTATCTTACATGGTGGTGTTTGTGTTAGCAACACCGCACCCAATGTTGTTCTTTTGTTAACCAACTGCGTGATATTTTAACGCAACATGGTCTTTTACTTGTAAACAGTACTCCTGCATGTTTTGACGCATGCCTTGACAATATTTTTATAAATTTCCTCCTTCGGAATTTACTTGTAGTGTCTTTAATCCTGTACTTTTTAGTTTCTGTACATGCTGTATAGAGAAGGTATTGCACTCCACCCAAAAATTCGATACCGAGATTTCATTGGAAATATGTGTTTTAGGGTCACCTGTATCCAAAAAAAAAAGCATTTTCACTAAAAGGTCCTTGTGCCTCTGAACACGATAACTCAAAAACGAAAAGTCGGCAAAATACCAAACTTGGTATTTAAGTTTAGTATGTTCCAGGGACGCGACATGAAGATTATGAGAAAAATCCCCCACCCCAAACTACCGTTTACATGGAACCTTTTTCAAACGTTTTGATTTTCTCAAAAGTGGCTCTAACGATTATATGAATAAAATATATATTAAAGATATTTACACGACAAATAAAATGCATATCTTGAATGTTTATTCTGAATGAATTTTACATAACTGCTAAACCGTAAGAGATGGAGAAAAACTTACTTCACAAAATATATAGAGCACTTTAAAATACACAGTTTATGTTATATGCATTTTTTCGTGGAGTTGATCGTTTTTTTTTTTGAGATATTCCTTGTTGTTGGTTTCAGCTTTGAGAAACTTATTCTTTTCTCATACAGGAATTTGTCAACTCGTCACACAAAGGAACTTCAGTGACATAGCAACCAGCTTTTGACTATCACTTTAACCTATGGTACTCCCTTATTTCGCTTCTACTTACAAGGAACCAAGTAATAAGACTATTTCTGCTATATTTTTCTGGATTAGCACGAAGAAAATAGAAGCATACGCTTTTTAACAATAATTTGTTGCAGAGATGTGGGAAAGGCATGTGAATGGAACACATGAGATTTTTGATCATGTGGGAATTAGGTTTGTTCTATTTCAAGAGAGGTTAGATTACTATCTGAAAGCGCCATAAGTAAATTGTTTGAGTACCATAGATTGCAGTTTGTATTTGTATCACAATGAGGTTTGGTATTTTTAGGACTTATGTTGTGTTTCGTCAGCAGTCAAATTGACCATTTCCAATTCTTGCTCTTACGTTAATGCGTGGTAATGCTGCATAACTGAAAACGATAAGACGGCAGGGAGGAACATTAATAGATCTGAAAGTAAGATAATAGATGAGGAATATAATACCCAGTCTGTTTCTGAAATAATAATAAACACAAAAAGTACTGATAAGTCTGCTTTTGACTTTAAATAATATGACAGATCACTCTGGAAGTTTTACTTAGAAGTGACGCATGAAGAAGTTTACAAAAAAATTAGGAAATTTAATAACTCAAGGAGTCAAGATTACTAGGTTTTCTAAGTGTTTCTTATTTATTGGATCCTTTGGTAGTTATTTTCAACAATTCTTTAACCAAGGTAAGTTTCCTGACCTCTTGAAGATATCGAATGTTGTTCATAGATAAGTCTCTAACTAGTATTTGAAAACTAACAGAATATTATGTGATGAGCAATACGGTTTAAGTCCAACAGGCTTACTGTTTTGGGTGTTGAATCCCTTATAAACGAAGTACCTACTTTGTTCTTTTGAAAACAAGCAGAATGTAGCCGCGTGTTCATGTGATAGTAAAGCTTTTGACTCTTTACCCCATCATCTGCTACTAAAATATCTGATGTGCTCCATTCACATGACTTTCTCTACATCTCTACAATAAATTATTGTTAAAAAGTTTATGCTTCTATTTACTTATGGTAATCAAAAAAAAAAATTTAGCAGCATTAGTCTTATTACTTGCTTCCTTGTAAGTAGAAGCGAAATAAGGGAGAGTTGACAAATTCCTGTATGAGAAAAGTATAGTTTTTCACAGCTGAAACCAAAAACAAGAAATAGTACATCAAGAACGATAAACTCCATGAAAAAAATGTATACAACATAAATTGTCTTAATGTGCTGTACATTTTTTGTGTTGTAAGTTTTTGTCCATTTCTTATACTTTAGCAATTATGCAAAATTTCGTAAAATGCATTCAGAATAACGTAGTCTTCAGAGGATATTCCCAGAAACTTAGAGATATACATTTTATTTGTCAGGTAAATATTTTTAAAATACAAAATTTTAATCAAAATCGTTACAGCCATTTTTAAGAAAATCAAAATTTTCTAAAAAAGTTCTATGTCAATGGAAATGAGGTGTTATTTATAGACGCTCTTTAACTGGTGTGGTTCTCAGCGTCCCATTCTAAATTGGGCGTGAAAGACCGCTTAATTTTGCTCAGAGGCCTCTATCAGGCTTGAGGTTCTTTTACGTGCCATAAATCTACGACACGGGAGCCAAGGAAGCCATGCTAAGGATTTTTACGCCCGAGAAAATCCATCGTCCTCCGCCGGGTTTGAACCCGCGACCTTGGGTATGAGGTCAGCATGGTAACCATTACACCACGGAGGGCGACAAAAAAAAAGTTCCATGTAAAGGGTACTTTGGGGTGAGAGGATTTTTCTCAAAATCTTCGAGTCGCATCGCTGGAAGATACTAAACTTAAATGCCAAGTTTTTTTCGTTGTTGAGCTATTGTGTTCACACACACACACATACACACGGACCTTTTTCTGAAAATGCTTTTATTATTATTATTATTATTATTATTATTATTATACAGGGGGTCCTAAAGCATATATTTCCAGTGAAATCTCGGTATCGAATTTTTTGGGTGGAGTGCAATACCTTCTCTATACACTATGTACCTAGTACGTGTAGAGAAAGTAATATTAGTAGAAATAGTCGTATTACTTGCTTCCTTGTGAGTAGAATGCAAATAAGGGAACAGCATAGGTTAAAGTGATAGTCAAAAGCTGGTTGCTATGTGTCTCAAGCTCCTTTGTTTGTATGGACAAGAGTTGACAAATTCCTGTATGACAAAAGTAAGTTTTTGAAAGCTGAGACTAAAATCAAGGAATATCTGGGGGGGAAAAAAAAAAAAAAAAAAAAAAAACGATCAGCTCCACGAACATGTATAAAACATAAATTCTAGGTTCTAACGTGCTCTTCATTTTTTGTGTTGTAAGTTTTTGACTATGTCTTAAGGTTTAGCAGTTATGCAAAATTCCGTAAAATGCATCCAGAATAAAGTAGTCTTCAGAGGCTATTCCCAGAAAATTCAAGATATTTACCTTAATCAAAATCGTTAGCCATTTTTGATAAAATCAAAATTTTCGAAAAAAGTTCCATGTAAAGGACAGTTTGGGGTGGGAGGATTGTTCTCAAAATCTTCGTGTCGCATCCCTGGAAGATACTGAATTTAAGTACTAAGTTTGGTATTTTACCGACTTTTCGTTTTTAAGTTATCGTGCTTACAGACACACGGACCTTTTTCTGAAAATGCTTTTTTTTTTTCTTCTTTTTTTTACAGGGGACCCGAAAACGTATATTTCCGGTGAAATCTCGATATCAAATTTTTGGGTGGAGTGCAATACCTTCTCTATACACTATGTACATAAGTTCCTGCTTTCAGAACTCTGATGGTACGTGTAGAGAAAGTAAAACATGAAATGAGGTAAATTGTAATGTTGGCAATATACAGGGTGCGGCATCATAGGTTCCTGATTTCAAAACCATTTCATGAATCAGAATGGATTGTATTTTTCCAATAATGTAGGTACATATGTCAAGTTTTGTTTTATACAGTTTTGAAAATCGTACCAGGTCCACACACTGAATATGCCGGTTTCTCATGACCCTTACCAGCATATCAGTGGGTATGTTGGCCTGAGTCCATGGACGGTTGTCATAAACACGGCATTTGAAAAAGAAATCACAAGGGGGAGCGAGCTGGCCACTGCAAATCACCCCTTATTGAGATGAGGCGCTCCGGTCCAGGACACGGCCCAGCAGCATGGGGACTAATCTGCAAGAGAAAACTGAACTGTACATACCTTACTTGCGCCAAGCAACGTCCGCTAGATGTAGGATGTGTTTTATTTTTACACGTGGTAGAGAAGTCAAAGTGCATGTAATATAATTTCCCAAAACATTTATCAGGCAAACGTACTGGGAGGGGGAGAAGAAACTGTAAAAAGGGCAGAAGAGTAAATAAAATTGTAAGGTGGTTTATTTTGATGGCAGCGGTGAAGGTTTGTTAAGGTTCTCTGTGAGGATTATTCCCGGGCGATGCTGCAACATGTTCTGATGCACGGGAAAAAGGTTACTGCGCACGTGACATTTGAATACCAAATTAACTTCCCTAGGTCTTCCAAGTCTCATCTCAATGCGTAATGCCTGTTGATTTAAAGCGAAAACGGGTATTTGCAATTCAAACCTTGTAAAAATTAATACTTTTTTTTTTTTTGTCGTATGCAAATGCGTCATTACTCGGAAAACACTTTGCATTGCAATTATATTGTGAGAATGGAGAGAAAATGTGATGTGTTAAATATATCTGTCGTTTTTCTGTTAATAGCACACAAAATGGTGGTATTTGTTGTAATAGTTCTAATTGATAAAATGAGTCAGGCAAAGCGTTCTATAGAACGAACTCTACGCAACTGTGAACATAGACCATACTGTAACCTTTAAAACAAATTGTAAACATCTGTTTTGTTGTTTTGTTGTATAAAATCGCCCCTAAAGGACGAAGAAACGTGTCAGTTAATGCTGGGATTTTGTGATGCCACCTGGTAGCTGATATCGGAACTACACACGCTATCAGCGGGCGATAAAGATTTGTATTACAGACAGCGCATCACCGGAAATCACACAAAACACAAACCATTTTTACTTTCTCTTGCCCCTATGCACAATGTACATAGTGTATAGAGAAGATATTGTTTCGTTTCGTAATCGGCATTTGTAGCAGACGGGTCAGGAGCCTACGCCACGAAAGCGAGGGGTCGGCCCATAGCCAGGCATGAACATGAATTGGATGATATGAAAAGTAAGGGAAATTGATGATGGGAAAGGTGATAATGGAGCAATTGGTGGAATGAGTGGCAAAAACCCGCCACGCCGCCTCGTCCACCAGGAATCCCACATCGAACCCGGCCCAATCAATCACGGTGCCGCCGTAGGTATTATATTACACCCCAAAATTCGATATCGTGATTTCACCGGAAATACATGATTTGGGACTCCTGTATCAAAAAAAAAAACGATTTTGTAAACATGTCCGTCTGTGGGCAGCATACGAGGGCCATACTGAAAGTCACGAGCAACCCATTGTAAAAATTTAAATTTCAACGATGTAAGGAAACGAATTGCAGGATCGTAATCTACAGACTTTAAGCCACATGTTGACATTGTGACGTCATTAGCTTCTATCACGTGACCACAGACGGTGTTTGAAAAATGGCTGACATTGATGTTTCGTTTCGACAGCGTGCTGTCATTGAATTCCTTGTGAAAGAAGGAAAATCTGCTCCTGAAATTCATTTCAGACTTCAACGTGCGTATGGAGGTGTCTGCATGGGTGCCAGCAGTGTTAGAAGATGGGTGAAACATTTCAAAGATGGAAACACGAGTCTGCAAAATGCGCCTCGTAGCGGGCGTCCTTGAACTGCCTCTACAGAACGCAACGAGGAAAGAGTTGATGAGATCATTACAGGAGATAGGCGTTTCACTGTGAATGAAATTGCTGCGAAACTTGGAATAGGACATAGTGCAGTGCAAGAAATGATCCACAGCTTGGGTTATCGAAAGGTCTGTTCCCGTTGGGTCCCCCGTTTATTGACTGAAGACCACAAACTTCAGAGAAGAACCATTGCACAAAACCTTCTTCAGAGATTTCTTAATGAAGGTGATGAATTTTTGACGTGTATTGTGACTGGAGAAGAGAGCTGGTTCCATCACTATGAGCCAGAAACGAAACGTCAGAGTATGGAATGGCACCACTTGAACTCAGCATCGAAGAAGAAAGCGAAGACAGTGCAGTCTGTAGGAAAAGTTATGGGAAGTGTCTTTTGGGATGCACAAGGTTGCATTCTGGTTGACTTTCTTGAACCTGGACAAACCATAAATTCTGTCCGCTACATCAAGACACTTCTGAAGCTCCGTCGGGCTTTGCGTGATAAACGCCCTGGAAAGAGGATCATCCTTCAACAGGATAATGCGCGTCCGCATACTGCCCGTGCCACTATGGAGAAGATCAGGGCATTAGGGTGGGAAACTCTTCCACATCCTCCCTACAGTCCCGACTTGGCACCCTCCGACTACCATCTTTTCGGTTCTGTGAAGGAGCAGATGCGTGGCCAACGCTACGAGACGCTGGAGGATATTCGGAAAGCAGTGCGTCAGGGTCTACGGGCAGCTGGAACGGAATTCTATCACAAGGGCATTTTCAAACTTGTAGAACGATGGGAAAAATGTGTGCAAAACAATGGAGAATACGTCGAAAAGTGAAAGAAAGTCTGTAGATTATGATGTATTTGGTTTGGCTTAAAAGTAAATATTAAGATTGTAAAACAGTGTTGCTCATGACTTTCAGTATGCCCCTCGTATATCGAAAACAAAATGTCCGTTAAATACCAAACTTTAACGTTTTTTCATTAATATCGCATATTAGAGATACTTACATGACAAGTAAAATGCATATCTTAAATTTTCGGAAATGCCTCTGAAGTCCTCTACTCTGGTAAATTTTGCATAACTGGTAAACCGTAAGAGAAAACAAAATATGTTGATCTCGGTAAAACACACAATTTATGTCTTAAAGTTTTTTATAGCGCTGTTAGCTAGAGGTTTTTCTTATAGAGATATTCCATGTTATTGGTTTCAGATTTAAAATGCTCATACTTTTCACATAGGGAAATTCAACTCCTAGCCATGCATACAAACGAATGAATTTCAATCACAAAACAAACAGATTGTTAAATATTTGACTATCTCTTTAGCCTTATTTCCCTTCTAGTAATAACAGACTTTCCTATTATTTTATCTCAATGAAGAATAGAAAAATAGGCATTTTAATAGTGATTTGCTACAGAGATGTAGAGAAAGTGGTGTGAGTGAGATAATTGATACCAAATATATAGCAGAATACATTGGGATCATTGAAGCCCCCTGTACCTGAAATGCTCACACTGTTTGAAACCTGGAAAACGAACCAATAATAGTTGAGTAAATATTTGGACACTGTAATTTCATTATCCTACATCTCTACAACTTGAACCAATCTGGAAAAACTAGTGCAATTTATGGAATCCCCGCCATACAACTGCATGGCGGCAGATAAAAAGCAATATTGTTGGCCATTGTTCTTAACGACTAGGTTCCTCGATCTACAGAAGGATTTAGCTTTGAGGGTTTTTTCCATGAATTGTGATTTTTACTTTCTCTACACGCACTATGTGCATAGTGTATAGAGAAGGTATTGCACTCCACCCAAAATTCGATACCGAGATTTCCGAATATATGTTTTACGGTGCCTTATATCCAAAAAAATCTGATGTGTTCCATTCACATGACTTTCTCTACATCTCTGCAACAAATTATTGTTAAAAAGATTATTCTTTTATTTACTTCATGCTAATCGAGAAAAAAAAAACTAGCACAAATAATCTTATTACTTGCTTCCTTGTAAGTAGAAGCGAAATAAGGGAGTAGCAAGGTTAAAGTGATAGTCAAAAGCTGGTTGCTATGTAACTGAAGTTCCTCTGTTTGTATGGACAGAAGTCGACACATTCCTGTATGAGAAACGTATAAAATTTTTATAACTGAAACCTAAAACAAGGAATATCTCTAAAACAATCAACTCCATGAAAAAAAATCTTTATAACATAAATTGTGTTTTGAAGTGCTCTACATTTGTTGTGTGGTAAGTTTTCGTCCATCTCTTACGTTTTAGCAGTTATGTAAAATTGACCCAGAATAAAGTATTCTTCAGAGGCTATTCCCAGAAAATTCAAAATATACATTTTATTTGTCAGGTAAATATCTTTAATGTACGATATTTTAATCAAAATCGTTAGAGCCATTTTTTAGAAAATCAAAATTTTCGAAAGAAGTTCCATGTAAAGGGTAGTTTGGGGTGGGGGGATTTTTCTCAAAATCTTCGTGTCGCATCCCTGGAAGATACAAAACTTAAATACAAAGTTTGGTATTTTACTCACTTTGGTTTTTGAGTTATCGTGTTCACGGACACACACGCACGCATACACATGGAACCTTTTTCTGAAAATACTTTTTTTGGATACAGGGAACCCTAAAACATATATTTCCGGTGAATTCTCGGTATTGAATTTTTTGGTGGAGTGCATTACCTTCTCTATACACTATGTACATAGTACGTGTAGAGAAAGTAAAGAGAATTTTCACAAAAAGGTCCGTGAGTGTATGTCCGTGTCTCTGTGAACACGATAACTCAAAAACGAAAAGTCGGTAAAATACCAAACTTGGTATTTAAGTTAGTTATCTTCCAGGGATGCGACACGAAGATTTTGAGAAAAATCCCCCACCCCAAACTACCCTTTATATGGATTTTTTTTTCTCGAAAATTTTGATTTTCTCAAGAATGGCTAACGATTTTACTCAAAATATCGGATATTAAAGGTATTTACCTGACAAATAAAATGTATATCATGAATTTTCTGGCAATAGCCCCTGAAGACTATTTTATTCTGGATGGATTTTACGGAATTTTGCATAACTCTAAACCGTAAGAGATAGACAAAAATTTACCACACATAAAATGTAGAACACATTAAAACACACAATTTAGGCGATATACATTTTATTCGTGGAGTGGATCGTTTTTGAGATATTCCTTATTTTTGGTTTCACCTTTAAAAAACTTACACTTTTCTCATACAGGAATTTGTCAACTCCTGTCCATACAGACAAAGGAACTTGTCAGATAGCAACCAGGTTTTGACTATCACTTTAACCTATAGTACCCCCTTATTTTGCTTCTACTTACAAGGGAGCAAGTAATAAGGCTATGTCTGTTAATTTTTTCTCGATTAGCATGAAGTAAATAGAAGCATAAGCTTTTTAACAATAATTTGTTGCAGAGATGTAGAGAAAATCATGTGAATAGAACACATCAAATTTTTTATAATCGTATTTATGGTAATTTTAATCTTGCTAGATATCATCTTAATATAGTTACCTTTTTACTGTAATATAGAAACAGAATTACAATAACATTTATAATTTACACATACATGCACGTTATACATGTTGGTTCTTTCTTATTTGGACTATATGAATTAATTTCTTTAAGGTAACTATATATATATATATATATATATATATATATATATATATATATATATGGGTGGAAGATGCATAATTGAGCACTACAGGAGTATATGCCAAATTGACTCAGACTTGTGGAGTTCTAAACCGAAGCATCTGTTTATAGGATATTTCAAAATATCCTGTACGTTTAGTGACGCTTGCGCGCATTGGTCACATACATGGTGATAACCCAAACAGTCGACTTTTCTGATTACGCGAAAGAGAGGAAACCTTTTGAGAAATAGAAAGTTGTTTTTACGATACTGGAAATCTGCAAGTTTCCTGAACGCAAGGGGAGTTTGGAATATAATGACTAAAAGACTATCGGGGCGGGTTGGTAGAGTGCTCATCACTTTGTGAAGAGGCAAGACAAAGGCAAGGGAGGTAACAAAGAGTTATCTTATCTAGACAGGAAACATCCTGTACTGCTGACTCCACATGGTACGTACGTCTTTTGTTCCAAACCCACCCTGGAAAACTGTCGATTGGAAGGATGTTGACAATAGCAACCCATATACAAGGTTAAAGGCTTTGTGGTCAGAAATTAAGTATTACATTCTATTGCATTTAATTGTAATGTAACTTAAGATTACTGGCTGATAGAGCAGAGCTTATCTGTCAGTCAATCATTCATCATGATCATGGTCCTTCTTCACTGGGCTGTAACACAATGTATAGCACCACTAGTGACCTCTAGTAAATGGTATACAGTACTATGATAGACCAGAGCTTATCTGTGTGTGTATCCTTCATCATGATCATGGTCCTTCTTCACTGGGCTGTAACACAATGTATAACACCACTAAGTGACCTCTAGTAAATGGTATACAGTACTATGATGGACCAGAGCTTATCAGTGTGTGTATCCTTCATCATGATTATGGTCCTTCTTCACTGGGCTGTAACACAATGTATAGCACCACTAAGTGACCTCTAGTAAATGGTATACAGTACTATGGTAGACCAGAGCTTATCAGTGTGTGTATCCTTCATCATGATTATGGTCCTTCTTCACTGGGCTGTAACACAATGTATAGCACCACTAAGTGACCTCTAGTAAATGGTATACAGTACTATGATAGACCAAAGCTTATCTGTGTGTCTATCCATAATGATCATGGTCCCTCTTCACTGGGCTGTAACACTAGTGACCTCTAGTAAATGGTATACAGTACTATGATAGACCAGAGCTTATCTGTATGTCTATCCTTCATCTTGATCATGGTCCCTCTTCACTGGGCTGTACCACTAGTGACCTCTAGTAAATGGTATACAGGACTGTGATAGACCAGAGCTTATCTGTATGTCTATCCTTCATCATGATCATGGTCCCTCTTCACTGGGCTGTAACAAAATGTATAGCACCACTAGTGACCTCTAGTAAATAGTACACTGCTATGACTATCTTCAAAAACTATGACAAAAAAAATAATTTTGTTAGTATCGGGTCTATGAACCCTTAACCTGCATAACTGCCATAAATCTGCGGGTCATAGAAAAATTAAATGACAGCAGAAAGGTAACAAGATTCCAAGGCATCTCGAATTTGTGCCCAGATACAATATTTTGTCCTTCGCCCAACTACAGATAAATCGGCTTGCAGCTCCTTTTTTTTTTTTCTGGTGAACAGGGAGGCCGGTCTTCCACTCTGATATCCTGGCTCTCTGAAAACTAATGTGAAGCCTGAGATGTGTGGACAGGATTATTATCCCGCACAAATTCGACAATTCCATCAGGTTATGTCATCCTCGGCCGCTCCGTGGCCGAGTGGTCAGATCATTCGCCTCTCACCCAGACGGCCCGGGTTCGATCCCAGGCGACCGCATGTGAGATTTATGGTGGACAAAGCGGCGCAGGGGCGGGTTTTCTCCGGTTTCCCCCGCCATCTCATTCCACCGGGGCTCCATCTTCATGTATCATCCGTGTCATCGCCTGCGGTGCCTGAGCAGTTAAAGCGGGCGTTAAACACTACTCTCATCCTCACAGTGGTAATCAAAATTCTATTTAGTATTACCGCGTACTGCACACCGTTCTGTGTGTCGTCTAGATACACATACGCGCGCGACCATGATGGAATTGTGAAGCCACGTATTTTGCATGTATCGAGACGATAGTCACTTTTCCCTTATGTGTGAAAGAAAATGTCACGTCTGTGAATATCACGTTATTCCAGCTTCGGTTGACATTTTCCTGTTGTATCGGTTTGTGAAGGTCGTGTTGAGTAATAAATAAATAATAATAATAATAATGTTTGTGCCTCCCTAAAAATCACATTTGCTCAATATTGGATTCCTGAAAATGTTTCACAATCTTGGTTTTCTTATCAATACTTGTATACATATTTCAGCAAATGTTTGACGCTGCGCACCACATGCAGCAGCATGCTGGTGTTGGTAGAATAAACATCATAACTATCACATTATTAATTTGCGCAACTCGTTAAGTAAGTATGTGTTGGTTCAAGGTCGTTGACAGACCCTCATCAGCGGGGTAGTCTACAGAGCTACACACTGTGTCGTGTTATCTACACGTACTATGTACATAGTGTATACAGAATTCGATACCGAGATTTTACCTGAAATACGTGTTTTGGGTCCCCCGAATCCAAAAAAAATCATTTTTAGAAAAATGTCCGTATGTCTGTCTGTGGATAGCATAACTCAAAAACGAAAATACCAAACTTGGTATCTTCCAAGGATGCGACATGAAGATTTTCAAGAAAATCCCACCTCCTTTCCCAACTACCCTTATCATGGAATCTTTTGATTTTTTAAAAAATGGCTCTAATGATTTTAATTAAAATACCTTATCTTTAAGATATTTTATGACAAACGAAATGTTTATCTTGGAGTTTCTGGAAATAGCATTTGAAGACCTCTTCATACTGGAAGACTTTTGTATAACGGCAAACCGTAAGATATACAAAAACTTGCTGCACAAAAAATGTAGATCTCATTAAAACATACAATATATATTATATACATTTTTTGTTGCCTTAGAATTAACCGTTTTCGAGATATTCCGGTTTATTGGTTTCAATTTTAGCTACTTAAAAGTTTTCTCAAACCGAAAGACTTACTCCTGGCAAGCAGAGAGATTGGAATTTCAATTGTTTCTTACAGCAACCGTTTTTAAAGGACGATACTATCGCTTTAGCCTGTGCATTTTATTATTTTCCTTCTACTTACAAGGAGCTAGTAATAAGATATGCCGCTTATGTATATCTAGATTAGCATTATAGAATAACAGATAAATCTTTTGAATAAAGGTTTTGTTTGCCGAACAGCTAGAGGACATGATGTGAATGGAACACATTAGATTTTTACTTTCTCTAGCCCACGTGTACAATGTTCATAGTGGATAGAGAAGGTATTGTGTACCACCCAAAATTCAATGTCGAGATTTCACTGGAATTATATGTTTTGGTGTCCCCGGAGAAAAAAGGTCCGCGTGTGTGTGTGTGGATAGCATAGCTCAAAACCGAAAAGACCGTGAAACACCAAACTTGGTATTTAGGTTTAGATGTCTTCCAAGGATGCGACACAAAGATTTTCAACAAAATCCCCGCCCCACCACAAAGTACCGTTTACATGGAAAAGTGTGCGAAAATTTTGATTTTGTCAAAAGTTGCTAACGATTTTGATTAAAATTTCCTATTAAACCTATTTTCATCCCAAATAAAATGTATATCTTGAATTTTCTGGGAATAGCCTCTGAAGACCTCTTTATTCTGGATTAATTTTGCTTAACTGCTAAACCGTAAGAGATAAACAAAAACGTAATAAAAGCAGATCTCGTCAAAACACACAATTTATGTCCTTACGTTTTCGTTGTGGAGGTAACCGTTTCCGAGATATTCCTTGTTTGGTTTCAATTTTGAAGTACCTATACTTTTCTCAGACTGGAAGTGTCCGTTTTTCTTTTGTCCTACTGGCCGAGCAAAGAACCGATTTGCAATGACAATCGCATAACGGCAGCTTTTAAAACATTTGACTCTCACTTTAGCATAGCGCATTCCTATTTCCCTTCTACTTATAAGGAACTAAGTAATAAGAACATTCTGCTAATGTTTATCTCGATTAGCGTGGTGTAAAAAGAATCTCTTGTAAGAAGTTTGTAGAGCAGCTAGAGAAAGTCCTGTAAGTGTAACACATGAGATTGTTTCCCCTTCTACTTATGAGGGAGCAAGTTATAAGGTCAATTTGTGCTAATGCCTATCTCGATTAGAACAGAGATGTAGAGAAAGTGATGTCAATGGCGTACTGAAGTAAAGATGTTTGTGGTAGCAGGAAGATGTGTCGCTGTCACCATTCAATTTCAGCAAATTTGTATTGGCAAAGTGTTGCATTCTGCCAGTTTTAAATGTATAGGCTTCCTTAGCAAAACTGCGCACTTTAACGGCATGCATTGCCAGGATGATGTAAATCTACTGATATCATCCTGTCACTTTTAAGCGCCCTTTAAAAAGAAAAGGGAGGGGTATTTGCTGGGTTTGAACCCGCGACATTAACAGGTTCACAGTGGTACTAACTTGAATAAAAGTCATTCAGAAAGAAGAGGATTTAACAAGTTATTAACAGAGAATTTAAGCTAGACCTTTTATTAGAGTTATAAGTCGCTAAAATCGTATTATCAAATTTGTATTTTCCGTATAAAGGTAGTTTGGGCTGGGCGATTCTTTTTTTTCATAATCTTTTTGAAGTTAATGATTTCTGGTTGTTCCACCAACTTTATTTATTTGGGATACCACAGTTTTGAGTGATAAGTGGTGGATAAAGTAAAAATCAACTGAGAGAAAATTATGTATTTAATATGCACATGGAGTAATCATATTATTGACGTGTTTTGCTCTGCTAAAAGATTTTTCATTGACTACTTTCTTAACCACATACAAATTTGCTCAAATTTGTATGTTTTTAACAAAAACGATACTAAGATTTCACTGGAAATATGTGTTTCGAGATCCTGAATACAGAAGGAATAAAAATCTAGAAAAGGTTTTGAGAGAGAGAGAGAGAGAGAGAGAGAGAGAGAGAGAGAGAGAGAGAGAGAGAGAGAGAGATTCGTTTAAATACCAAATTAATATTTAAGTTTAGCATTGTCAAGGATGCGGTTCGGAATTAATTTGATTAAAATGCTATGTGTTTAAAATATTTGATAAAAGAAAATATGTGTATACAGGATGTTTCAGAATTCTGTCGCAGAAATTGGCAGGATTGTAGAGGGGTCTCTAGATATTGGTTTGGGATAGCGAACCTATTACCCGTTTTGCCAAATGTCATGTTTGGATGTTTTCTGGATCGCACAACAGTGGCCATGGATCAAAAGGATGTGAACTCCTCATTGGCATGCCAGTAGTGGAAAGAATTTAGTATTGGTGCATAATCAATATGATATTTAAAATTATTTAATTTAAATTTTTTATTTTATATATTTATTTATTTTAATTTTGTGTTTTCCTCAAATGGTCAGCATTAAATCGCTTAGTTTACATTTTGGAGTGAGGACGATAAACTCTCCAGTACAAATTACTTCCACACTCTGAATGAAGCGTTCAATATTAAATGCAATAATTGTCAATGAACCTGCATAGGTTGATGTTGATGTAATAAATCAATTAGGTTTGTTTTAAAACAGAAGGGGTAGCGCAAAGTCCAGGGAAATTGCCTACAAGTGCTTAGTGCGGCCATACAGAGTTAATCAAACTGGTACAAGACGGGCGGTTACATTCATAAAGAGAGGTAAAGATTTTGGGCTTGCGAAAGGCGAAGAGAATAAATGGGAGCCGTAAAAGTTAGGCGTAAAACACACAGGTTAGTTGCAATATTAAAGGTTATAGTGGTTTAAATGCATGGGTGGATGTTAGAAAACTCAGCATACTACGGTCGAAACGATCTTTTGTATAAAATTAAGGGTAGAAGGTACAGAACCGACATAGGAAAATTTTCTTATGTTAATAGGACCATTGAAGCATGGAATGAATTGCCTGTATCAGCCTTTAAGGGCTGCCCTCTGACCTTAAAGAATTTTAGGGATAATTTAAAGAGAATAAATGTTAGTAATTTGAGTAAATATTGTGAAGTAATTTGTTCCCCGTGAGCTGTCGTGCCATGGAGTTAGTAATTTAGGATCCCAAAAGCTGTATTAGTGTATATTATATTAGTAATGTATAGTATTATTGTTGAGGCTTCATAATAACTGTTTATAAACATGCTGGTAATTGACATAAGTATTGCTATACTGAATAATAAGTAGTTAGGCATTTTAAAAAAACATGCATATATAATATGTTGTATTACTATTCTTAATTTAACTTAAGATGATTATTGTGAGTGAATTTTGTACATTTAACTATGCCACCGCAGCACCCAATAGTAGAGAACATTTATGTGATGTGTGCTTTGAAACGTATAATTTTAGCAGCAGAAAGGAAAAACCATGGGCTATTACAGGGATTGGATCGGCGGCACTTTGGTTTTGTTTAGCTATTGTGGTGTGAGTGAAGCTAGCGATTAACTGCTTTGTGTACCTTATTTTAAGGTTAGGAGGAGTGTACCCCTTGTGTCACGATCTATTCCGTTCACTTGATCTTTTCTACCTGTTAATTCTTTTTGTCTGCTTCATGCTAATCGAGATAAACACTAGCAGAAATTGTCTTATTACTTGCTTCCTTGTAAGTAGAAGGATAAAGTGATAGTCAAATCTTTTAAAAGCTGTCGTTTTGTGGTTGGCATTGAAATTAGCTTCTTAGCATGGCCAGAAGTAAAACAAAAGAAACACGGACGATTTTCTGTTTGAGAAAAGTATAAATGTTTTGAAATTGAAACCAGCAACAAGAACATTCTCGGAAATGGTTAACTCTGGCGGGCGGGAGGGGGAGAAGTATAGGTAGGACATAAACTATGTTTTAACAACATCTGTAGGCTTTTGTCTATTTCTTGCGGTTTGATCAGTTACACGAAAGTCGCCCACATTGCGGATATTCTCTACATTTATCTTGAAGACATCGTTAACAGCCATTTTTTAGAAAAATCAAAGTTTTCGAAATATGTTGGAGGATTTTCCTGAAAATCTTCTTGTCGCCTCCCTGGAAAATGCTTAACTTAAATACCAAGTTTAGTACTTGAAAAACTTTGTACTTGCGTTAAAATGTTGGTATCGAATTTTTGGGTGGTATACCTAAAATACATTCAGATTTACTAAGTAGATTGTGCATGCGTGTTAGTGACTGTAAACGTGTAGAGCTCAGTGTACTCCTAATAGCCATTTCTGTTATTAATTGTTGGAATTGATCAGTGCTTCGTTATCCTTTTTACTTTCTCCATACGCACTATGTGTGTGTCTGTGGGCAGCATAGCTCAAAAACGAAAAGACCGTTAAATACCAAACTTGGTACTTAAGTTTGGTATCTTCCAAGGATGCGACACGAAGATTTTCAAGAAAATCCCCACACCCAAAATACCCTTTACATGGAACTTATTTCGAAAATTTTGATTTTCTAAAAAATGGCTCTAATGATTTTGATTGAAATATCGTATATTAAAGATATTTATCTGACAAATAAAATGTATATCTTGAATTTTCTGGGAATAGCCGCTGAAGAGTACTTTATTCTGGATGAATTTTACAGAATTTTGTATAACTGGTAAACCGTTGATGGACAAAACCTAACCACACAAAAATGTAGAGCACATTAAAACACAACTTATGTTATATACATTTTTTCGTGGAGTTGATAGTTTTTTAGGTATTCCTTATTTTTGGTTTCAGCTTTGAAAAACTTATACTTTTCTCATACAGGAATTTGTCAACTCCTGTCCATACAAACAAAGGAACTTCCGTCACATAGCAATCAGCTTTTGACTATCACTTTAACCTATGGTACTCCCTTACTTCGCTTCTACTTACAGGAAGCAAGTAATAAGATCATTTCTGCTGATATTTTCTCGGTTAGCATGAAGTAAATAGAAGCAGCATAAGCTTTTAACAATAATTTGTTGCAGAGATGTTGAGAAAGTCATGTGAATGGAACACATCAGATTTTTTCAGTAGCTTTGCTCCATTACATGCCAGGAAAGAGTATGGAAATATAAGGTTAGTATAAATAACGTCCAGTTTTGCTACTCTGTTTCTATGTATAGCGAAATGTGTAATGTAGCCATTAATATACGATAAAACGCAGAGAAAGTTGTGTGAATTTAGCACATCACCATTTTCTAGGAATAGGAAGTCGTTATTCCCCCCCCCCACCCACCAAATTCATCACATAACTAGTAATGTGTAATAAAAAGCATTTCTGCAATTGTTTGTTTCGGTTAACATGAAGTTAAAAGAAGAATACAGTTTAGTAAGATGTATTTGTTGAAGAATGGGTAAAGGAAGCTTTTTATTGTTTTGTTTTTATTTACTTCTTTTTTATTTATATATGTATATATTTACTTTCTCTACACGTACTATGTACATAGTGTATAGAGAAGGTATTGCACTCCACCCAAAAATTCGATACCGAGATTTTACCGGAATTATACTTTTAGGGTCCCCTGTATCCAAAAAAAGCATTTTCAGAAAAAGGTCCGTCTGTGTGTGTACGTGTGTCTGAACGCGATAACTCAAAAACGAAAAGTCGGTAAAATACCGAACTTTCTATTTAAGTTTAGTATCTTCCAAGGATGCGACACGAAGATTTTGAGGAAAATCCCCCCACCCCAAACTACCCTTTACATGAGCATTTTTTCGAAAATTTCGATTTTCTCAAAAATGGCTCAAACTATTTTGGCTAAAAATTCATATATTAAAGATATTTACCCGACAAATAAAATGTATATCTTGAATTTTCTGGAAATAGCCTCTAAAGATTACTTTATTCTGGATGAATTTTACGGAATTTTGCACAACTACTAAGCCGTAAAAGATGGACAAAAACTTGACACACAAAAAATGTAGAGCACTTTAAAACACACAATTTATGTCATACACATTTTTTCTTGGAGTTGATCGTTTTTGAGATATTCGTTGTTTTTGATTTTACCTTAGAAAAATTTATACTTTTCTCATACAAGAATTTGCCAACTCGTGTCCATACAAACAAAGGAGCTTCAGTCACGTAGCAAACCAGCTTTTGACTCACTTTAACCTATGGTACTCCCTTATTTCACTTCTACTTATAAGGAAGCAAGAAATAAGACTATTTCAACTAATTTGTCTCGATTAGCTTGAAATAAATAAAAGAATAAATAAATTTGTTACAGAGGTATAGAGAAAGTCATGTGAATGGAACACATCATATTTTTTTTAATACAGGGGACTCTATATGTCCGGTGAAATCTCAGTATCGAATTTTTGGGTGGAGTGCAATACCTTCTCTATACATACACTGTACATAGTATACGTGTAGAGAAAGTAACAAGTGAAAAACATTGTTCTGGGATAAGTGGCAAGTTGTACTCGAAACAGTTTACAACTCACATCTGTTTCCTGCATAAATCTCTCTCTACAAGTATGTTCCTTGTTTCTGCTCGTAGGAACTGTGTATCTAATGTCACTCACGCTGGTATACCACAATAGATAGATTAGGTCAAGGGGCAGCATTTAGAGTGTTATAAATCGCAAGTAAGGAAGAAGATGTAGGTCGACTGTGTTATGCAAATAGGCGACATTGCCAGAGTACGCCCGGCCGAGGTATCGATTTTAGGGGTCCGCGTAATGAACTCCGAGACACGTGTATGTATGTCTGGCAAATTACAAGCTTGGCGCTTGCAGCTGGGACGAAGTTGTCCATTTTTCAAATTCTATGAGTTTTGGCCCAACATTATTATGTTCTGTCATTTTGAAAGGCCCAGCAGCATATTTAAATCACCCATATGCTTTTATCCCTGCTTTGCCTTTCTCCTTGCAACTTTTTCTTAGTTTTATATTTAGTTTTTGCTCTGATTTGTTCGCAAATTTACATATAGTATTTCAAGTGTACTATATAAACAATTCAAGAATGGGTATCATGATTTTTTTTTTTTTCAATTGCTCATAAAATATATTTGCACTTAAACAAGGAGACTATTCATACCAGCATATTCATAAAACAATTTCGCTAAGTAAAAATATTTAATTGTGTTTACCTGAGAAAATTTTGTTCTAGAGCATTCGGGTTTTGCACAGTCGTTGTTTGTTTACTCGTATTAGTTCTAATATTCCTTAATTTACGTTACATGGGCAGCTTTTTAAATCTCTCCCCTTCTTAATGGTATTTTCGTGAAATAATGTAGATGTTTGTGGGGAATCGTGCTCTTGATATTCGCTAGTCTTCCAAGTTCCGACGTTTGCACGCAATGCAAAATCCCCTCCCAGGCCACTAAGTTAAGATTCTCGGTACCAGCGATCTTGAGTACAAATCACTAAGGCCGAGGGTTATTAACATTTGATATGGTATCGTAACGCTGTTTGACATGTACCTACCTGTATACGAGTACTTGGAATGAGAATCAACAGTATTTGTCGTAATGTTGACTTGCATTTTCTGCGTGGTCAGAATAATGTTTTCTACGCCATGGCAACCCTTATGCGTATGTTTTAAAATTCAGAGTATTCATGTTCTTTATAAATCAAAGTACTTATGCGCATGTACATATGATAACCCAAATCCTTGAGAAAGTGAATCAATGGTGAAGTATTTATCAAAATATGGTTTTTTGAAATTATCCAATTACTCTCTCTAATACTAGTACAGATTATTTATTTAAATATCTTAAACATCGGCATTTTTCTAAATCTGTTAACGTTAGCTGGGAGTTTTCTTTAATCTTTGTCACATCTGTTGAAATATGCTCAAATCAAACTGCAAGTTTGGTATTTGTTTGAATTATACTATTCACACGCGCGCACGGACCTTTTTGAAAATATAATTTTCTTTTCTTACTTTCTCTACACGTACTATGTACATAGTGTATAGAGAAGGTATTGTAATGCACCCAAAATTCGATACCGAGATTTCACCGGAAATACATGTTTTGAGACACCCTGAATACAAAAAAAGCATTTTTAGAAAAATGTCCCGTGTGTGTGTGCCTGTGTGTATGTATGTATCTGTGGGCAGCATAGCTCAAAAACGTTAAATACCAAACTTGGTATTTAAGTTCAGTATCTTCCAAGGATGCGACACGAAGGTTTTCAAGAAAATCCTCCCAGCACAAACTACCCTTCACATGGAAACATTTTCGAAAATTTTGATTTTCTAAAAAAATGGCTCTAACGATTTTGATTAAAATATCATGTATTAAAGATATATGCCTGAAAAATAATATGTACATCTCGAATTTTCTGGGAATAGCCTCTGAAAACTACTTTATTCTGGATGAATTTTACGGAATTTTGTACAACTGGTAAGCCGTAAGAGATGGACAAAAAACAATGTAGAGCACGTTAAAACACACAATTTATGTTATATACTTTTTTTTTTTTTTCGTGGAATTGATCGTTTTTGAGATATTCCTTGTTTTTGGTTTCAGCCTTGAAAACATATTTTTCTCATACAGGAGTTTGTCAACTTGTGTGCATACAAAGAAAGGAACTTCAGTGACATAGAAACCAGCTTTTGACTAGCACTTTAACCTATGGTACTTCCTTATTTCGCTTCTACTTACAAGGAAGCAAGTAATAAGACTATTTCTACTAATTTTTTCTCGATTAGCATGAAGTAAATAGAAGCATTAGCTTTTTAACAATAATTTGTAACAGATGTAGAGAAAGTGGAGTCATTGCTCTATCAGTTGGGAAATTTAAGAAACACATGGAGTGTGGTTGGTAGCTGGTTTTTAAGAATTGGTGATATTCCCACTTCTCGTACTTTTAATGTAGTTTTCACGACAGCAAAGCCAAGATAATCTGTAAAGTCAGGGGAATTGCTAATTTATAGAAAGGAAAACAAGTTGGGAACATTTTACACGGGTTCTGGTATTATCAAAAAGGATACAGGCACTTGCGGATTCTGTTAGTTAGAGTGGTCCAAATCCATGTAGCAAATCACGCTACAATTTATTCCTCCAGTGAATCATGACTTTTACAAGAGTTTGCGTGTGCAAGTGAATAATGATGATCAGCAGCACATAGATTAGATGTATGGAAATGGCCCAGTTACATTTCTTTTGGCTGAGCCAAATCCCAGCAAAGGAGAATAGCGCCCAATAAATAACTGTAAAACCTAATTTTGCATGAAGCCACATTAATGTTGTACTAATGTAAGATAGAAAATATATTCTAGATTGCTGTGGCATTTAGTTATTGTGTGTAACTTGGCTCAATAAATTATGATATTGAAAAAACGTTGACCTTCTATTTCTCCATTTTTACTTTCTATACACGTACTATGCACATAGTGTATAGAGAAGGTATTGCAAAAATTCGATACCGAGATTTCACCGGAAATATATGTTTTAGGGTCCCCTGTATCCAAAAAAAGTATTTTCAGAAAGAGGTCCGTGGGTGTGTCAGTTAACACGATAACTCGAAAACGAAAAGTCGGAAAAATACCAAAATTTGTATTTAAGTTTAGTATCTTCCAGGGATGCGACACGAAGATTTTGAGGAAAATCCCCCTACCCCAAACTACCCTTTACATGGAACTTTTTTCGAAATTTTTGATTTTCTAAAAAAAAATGGCTTTAACCATTTTGATTAAAATATAGTATATTGAAGATAATTCCCTGACAAATATGTATTTTGAATTTTCAGGGAATAGCCTCTGAAGACTACTTTATTCTGAGTGAATTTTACGAATTTTGCATAACTGCTAAACCGTAAGAGATAGACAAAAACTTACCACACAAAACATGTAGAGCACATTAAAACACTCAGTTTATGTTGTATTCATTTTTTTTCGTGGAGTTGATTGTTTTTTTTAGATATTCTTTGTTTTTGTTTTCAGGTTCGAAAAATTTTACTTTTCTCATACAGGCATTTGTCAACTCCTGTCCATACTTACAAACCAAGGAACTTCAGTCACATAGCAACCAGTTTTTGACTATCGCTTTAACCTATGCTACTCCCTTATTTCACTTCTACTTAAAAGAAAGCAAGTAATAAGACTATTTCTGCTAATTTTTTGTCGATTAGCATGAAGTAAATATAAGCATGAGCTTTTTAAAACTAATTTGTTGCAGAGATGTAGAGAAAAGTCATGTGAATGGAACACAACATTTTTAAAAAATGGTGCTATGGTTCTCAACCCTTCAATTGTGTTCTGACATCAGCTGATTTGGAATACTTTTGTGTATCAGTACAATTTTGCTTTTTAGTAAGCTTGCTAGATTTTTTTTTCGCCTAAAATACTTAATAATACTTCACTTTGGTTCAGTTGTTGCAAAAAGCAAAGAGGGGTTTCTCTATACAAAGAGCAATTTATCTGTACTGGTAACTATTAATACCTACTAGAAATAATGTTACTACTAAAAATGCAGTTTGTATTATGAAAACATCACCCATGTATGCTATCAAAGAAAAGACGAAGAGTGTCGTATGGAATCAAAAGAGGAGTAAAACGAGTTGAGGAAAGGAAACTTCTTGAAGATAAATATGAACAAAGAAAGATACTAAAATCTCAAAGAAGAACTTGTCATGAAAGCAAAGATTTAGATGCCGGATAAAGGAAGCAAATTAGTTTTATGTATAAAGAGCGCAATGAAATAATTGTTTTTTCATTCTTAAATTTGTAATGATAAATTTCAACATAATTGGCACACAAAACGTAATAATTGCATATTGATTGTTTTGCCTGTTAAGTTGTAGCAAGGCTGCATTAGACGGTTGTAAAATAATTAAAATCCAAATAAGGGTTTAGCAGTCGTAATTTATTTTGTCTGGTGAGATCCCGACTTCTGTTACTTGCATCGTGAAGACACGAATTTGTGAACCCCGGGAAAATTTGACCACCATTCTTCCCGTCCCTCACATAAATAACGCTGAATGCGCAACATCGGTTTGATCTGTGGCCAGAGGTGCACGATCATCCGGCAGCATCCTCATGAATGGGTTCGAACCAATGAATGCTTTCTCTGAAGGAAGTATCGGTAATTGAGATACCTGGTAGTCCCTATTTAGGCTTACGATATCGTGTAGCAAGTATCGTATTTGCCAATCGAATCGAGGCAGTTGTATTATGGAGTGGAGTGTATATCCTTTAGAAAATATGTTGATGGACACGGGAGTGCTCCTAGAAGATCTTCAAGTTTGTCTACACACGCGAGCCCACAGTGATTTTTAACTTGAATTCATCCAATGAAGCCTTCCGCTTCGAACAAGAAACTTGCATGTTTCACTAAAAGAAATAAGAGAGCATATGGAAAGGCTGGTAGATGAATACCGTCGTACAGTAGTCCTTGTATGGTCAGAAAAGCACGACCTCATGACTATTGCCACCCCTGGGAAACCCAGAGATGTGTGACATGTTTCGTCGTTATCAGTAGAGCCCGGATGTTTAGGCATTTGTTTTGATTAAAATAGGCATTTATTAATCGCGGAAGGACAAAAATAGACAAATGTCATATGTACTCACTTTTCTTGGTTGCATGCCACTGTTAAGTTGTGAACTGACAAGACTCAGCCGCCTGTCAGAGCACAGCAAACTGAGATTGTTTACTAGTTGCAATCGCTGTTGATAATAAAGAGCTTCTTCTGTTGCTTACAATCTTTGCATATCACAAGAGTACCATCGGTTATTTAATGCAAGTTCAGTCTCAAACCAAGAGATTCTGCTTGTTGAGGCCTGAGTGTGTCTACTTTCTTTCAGAGATCAGCAAATCCCGACTGTGTATTGTCTCAAAAAGA
Source organism: Hymenopus coronatus (assembly GCA_030762935.1). Taxonomy (NCBI): domain Eukaryota; kingdom Metazoa; phylum Arthropoda; class Insecta; order Mantodea; family Hymenopodidae; genus Hymenopus; species Hymenopus coronatus. The sequence goes on along the minus strand of CM060897.1, from coordinate 6,337,367 downwards.
GATTAGAGAGTTTGGGATCTGGAGAAAAAGGTAACTTTGCAGAGTTATCTGGCTTGAAAAGGGATGAGTTGACCATCGGGCGAGGGAGGCGAATAATACAAATCTTACAAAAGACACTGGTAAACTCCGAAAAAACCTGTTATACTGTTATACTTGGAAATATATGTATTGCTGGAGAATAAGATTACCAGCAAATATCTGTGTGAAGTGAATACATATTTTTAATTTGTACAACCATTATATATATAATGCTTTTTTTTTTTTTTTTTTTTTTTTCTCCTCTGTTTTTTGTTTTTAATGCATTAATGTTCAATAACGAGGCAAAAATGCTTAGAAAGCGGTTAACTTTAAAATAAGCAACAGGAGCTAAAAAAAGGCAAATTAAAAATTGCGCCCATTGTCCCCAAATGTGTGGAAACGTGTTCATACCTTATAGGTGTTTCATATATATTCTCCAGTTAAAAATGCATTTTGCCTAACATCCGGGCTCTAGTTATCAGCTATGGAAATGGACCTATTGAAATAAGAAGCTCGCATTTGCAATGATAGGATTCCCATATAGTGTTGTAAAAGCATAGATCCGGACGGGGGTTTTGTTAACAGGCTGGCAGAACTGACTGACATGTCGCACTATTTCTTGGGCTATATGAAATCGCGTGTTCAAATATCGGGGCGAAGATTAAGATCAATTTTCAAACACTGCTTTATTGAACCAAAATCTATACTAGTTGATGTCATGAAATACATGCAGTCTATCACAAGAACTTGTGAGACATCTTTTATAGACTGGAGGAAAATCTGCGAGGGGTTATAATGGTCATGGAGCATCGCTATTTCAAAATTGTGTTGTTTCATTCAGAGAAACTTCAAATGAACAAAGTATATGAGAATTGTACCAAGATGCGAGTTAAATGTTATGTCCAATATACGAAAAGAAGGTAAATGGAAATATATTCTCTATGCGACTTTAACGGAAATGCTATCTAGCACATATGTACAATAAAGTAGTATTGCATTCCACCCTAAAGTAGATACCGAGATGTCACCGGAAGTACACGTTTTGAGGATCATTGAATAAACATCGGGGGTGGGGGCCCGTGTGTGTGAACAGCGTAACTTTAAAACGTAAAACTGATTCAATACCTAACTTGGTATTTTAATTCAGTATCTTTCAAAGATGCGACACAAAAAGTTTAAAGAAAATATCCCCACTCCCAACTACCCTTTACATGGAAAATTGTTAGAAAATGTTTATTTTCTCAAAAATGTCTAACGATTTTTATTAGATTACCATATGTGCAAGATATTTTCATGACAAACGAAATTTATATCTTGAATGTTCTGGGAATAGCCTCTGAAATCCTATTCATTCTGGATGACTTTCGTATAACTGGTAAAATGTAAGAGATAGGCTAAAACTTACAAAAAAAAAAAAAAAAAAAAAAAAAAAAGACACGTTTTAAACACACAACTTATGTCGCATAACTTTCTTCTATAGAGTTAACCTTTTCCGAGATATTTTTGATATTGCTTTGAATTTGAAACTCCGTAAACGTTTCTCAAACGGGAAGTTATCTGTCGTTTTATATAGCTTTTGTTTTACTCTTGGCCAAGCAAAGAGAGCCTAATTTCAATTTTTTTCATATAGTGACCAGCTTTTAAAAGATTTGACCTGTTATTTCCCTTCTATTTGTAAGGAAGCAAGTAATAGTACAATTTCTGCTAATGTCATGTGGATTAATATGAAGTAATAAACTTTTGTAAGAATGGCAGAGCGTCATGGATTTGAACATACCAGTTTTTTTATTACTATCATTTCCGATATATTCCTCGTTATTAGTTTGGATTTTCTGATACTTGTAGTTACTTTTCCCACATGGGAAAGTTGCAAATAGAACAGAATTTCAATGCTATAGCGACAGCTGTTAATTATCGTTTCACCATTTCTCTTGTACCTGCAAGAAAATAAGTTTTACCGCCATTTTGATCAGGTTTATTTCAATTAGCGTGAAGTACATAAGTTGCAGAATATTCCGAGAAAGGCACGTGAATGTAACATCAGAGTTATGTGGTGTTGACATAGCTTTGTGAAAGTTAGATAAGCAGCAGTTAGCCAAAAGAAAGCGATTGAGAGGACTTGGGGAAAAAGCCTTTCCTCATTAAATTGTCTCAGACACTGGCTAGCGCAAACTATCGGCTTTAATGTCATTTAGAAATGTCATTAAATGGAATGAAATGTGTAAAAGATGGCTCGGTTTCACCTGTGCTGCCATCTCTAGTGGTAACCCTTGGCAACGAGGGATGTGATTCCGTTGCCATGGTAACCTGGGCTCTCATTGATTGTCAGGCCGCATGACGTCACAACCGAAGCTACATTGAACATTCCAAAAAAGAGTGGAAATAAAGGACAGTAGGGGAGAGATGTGGTGTTTGTATATTATCTGACTGAGAGCTGATTAGCTGCGGTCATTCCCAATTACCCTAAATATCACCGAAAATAACCTGTGTCTGTCTGTATATAGCATAACTCAAAAACGAAAAGTCCGTTAAATACCAAAGTTTGGTATTACAAAATTATTGAAAATTATAATTTTCTCTAAACATAGAAAACGATTTTGACTAAAATATTGTGTGCATACACACAAACACACACGCACACGAGGAGGTATCCTAAACTTTTAATTATCGTCCCTTAAAAATGTGATAGAGTGTTTGTGTTGAGATTTGTAGTTGTTAATCCTTCTCTATGTAGTCACCATTCAGATTTACACACTTTTCTCAGCCTTGATTGTAGAAGTCAGCAGATTTGGAATTAAACCACTCTTCCACTTCATTAATGACGTCATCTGTGTTATCAAATCAGTAACCATGCAACGGATTCTTCACTTCTGGGAATAAAAAAAAGTAACTTGGGGCGAGATCGGGCGAATAAGATGGATGCTGTAAGATCTTAAAGCCACATGCTCTTGTTTTGTCAATTGCAGCTTGTAATGAATGAGCTGGGGCACTGGAGAGATACCTCGGCGTTTCTTAATCAGAGTTTCTCGTAACTTGTCCAGAAGGTTGCTGTAGTATCTTCCATTGGAGGTATTCTGTTAGGATTACTCCACGACAGCCCCAAAAACTAAAAGCATGACCTTCCCAGCTTTGCCTTTTTGGGAATCGGCATGCTTCCGTTGCATGGTTTTTGTTTCTGGATCATACTCAAGGCCCGCGCTTCATCCATGGTTACTATACGATCAAAAAATAACAGCATCAACATGTTTTGAAAGTTTATGTCGTATTTGCTTTTGGAAAAGGGTTAGCAAACTTGGAACCCACCGTGCAGACATGCATTTGTGCATCAGTGAGGGACATGAAAGTGGCTCTTCTCATAAGATGGACAGCCGTCATCTCATGCATTCCCCGAACACTTTTATCATGCTACGGGCTTTAATTGTGGCACAAAAAAAAAAAAAAAAAAAAAAACGCACACAGTTGAATGAGATTTTCAATATTATGCACTGACGAAATTTCATTAGTATACCATTATAACTTCCGAACGATACCCCTTTGTACATATACATACTTTTTTACAAAACGTGTATTTTCAATTTACTGGGAATAGCCTCGAAGTACTCTTCATTCTGAACGACGTTTGTATAAAAAATGTAGTTCTCATCAAACGTACAAATGCCTCACACTTTTAGCGGAGTTAACCATATCTGAGACTTTTCTTGTTATTTATTTAAAATATCTATACTTTCCTCACGGGATGGCTCCTGATCAAGCAAGGAATGAAAGCTACCACATAGTGACCAGCTGTTAAAACGTTTGACTTCGCACCAATATAATGTGTTCCCTTTAATTTTTTTATCTACAAGAAAATCGGTTATAAAAACATTTATGCATACTCTGGATTAACGTGAAGTAGAAGAATACGCTTTTTAAGAATAGTTTGAGGAATTGATAGAGAAAGGCATGTGAATGTAGCATTCGATTTTTTATTTACTTATTTGCATATTGCGGTTTGCAAATGGAACACAATTCCTTCCGAATGAGGAGTGCTTCACAGGCTACTTTCAGAAAGTTCAAGAAGTGATTTTGTAACGGAAGTATATTTAAGCATATGTATTTTCTATCAAAATCTCTAAGAAGCATTTTTAAGATGATAAAAAATAATGAAATTGTAACCACCTAAAGGGTAGCTTAGGGCGGGGTGATTATCGGGCCGCAGCTTTCAAAGACACTGGGCTTAAATCCCAAGTTTGGTATTAATTCGATATATCGTTTTTGAATGGACCTCAAAACGCATATTTGGGGCTAAATGTTGAATTTTTTGGTGGCATACAATACTATCAACTAGGTAAGTGATAGAGAAGCTAAAATAAAAGCGCTTGAAGATTTTTTTCAAAATTTGAGTGGGGTAGTGTTTTGAAATATGTGATACATTGGAGTGTTTTCTACTCGTGAGAAACTTGAGAATCAAATACACCACTCGGCAGAAGGTTCAGGTAGTGATTATAAAAGCGTAATACGCGGCAAGCTTTTTCCCAATGTGAGATGCAACACAACACGGCTTTTGAGATTGTTTTCCAATACGCACGTGCACATTTACAATTGTTTGTCTGTGCTCGGTATGTGATAATTTTTACCTTCTCTACACGTACTATGTACATAGTGTATCGACAAGGTTTTGCACTCCACCCAAAAATTCGATACTGAGATTTCACCGGAAATTTATGTTTTAGGGTCCCCTGTATCCAAAAACAGCATTTCCCGAAAAAGGTCCGTGTGTGTCTGTGGACAGCATAGCTCAAACACGAAAAGGCCGTTGAATACCAAACTTAGTATTTAAGTCTGGTATCTTCCAAAGATGCGACACGAAGATTTTCAAAAAAATCCCCCCACCCCCAACTACCCTTTACATCGAACTTTTTTCGAACATTTTGGGTTTCTTAAAAATGGCTAACGATTTTGATTAAAATATTATATATTAAAGATATTTACCTGACAAATAAAATGTATATCTTGTATTTTCTGGCAATAGTCTCTGAAGACTACCTTATTCTGGATAAATTTTACGGAATTTTGCATAGCTGCTAAACCGTAAAAGATGGACAAAAACTTACCACACAAAAATGTAGAGCACGTCAAAACACACAATTTATGTAATTTACATTTTTTTTTTCTTTCGTGGAGTTAATCGTTTTTGACATATTCCTTGTTTTTTGTATCAGCTTTGAAAAACTTGACTTTTCTCATACAGGTATTTGTCAACTCCTGTCCATACATACAAACAAACAAACAAACAGGAACTTCAGTCACATAGCAACCAGCTTTTGATTGTCACTTTAACCTATGGTACTCCGTTATTTCGCTTCTACTTACAAGGAAGTAAGCAAGCAATAAGACAATTTCTGCTAATTTTTTTCTAGCTTAGCATGAAGCAAATAAAAGCATACGCTTTTTAACAATAATTTGTTACAGAGATGTAGAGAAAGTCAGGTGAATGGAACAAAATGTGCGAAAGCAAAAGCTTTTATACGGCATTGCGACATGGTGCTCCACCTTCTCGGAGTCTTGTAGCTAACATTCGGCACAGAATCATGCGACTGTTTCCGCGGAAAGGGACGAGGAACACGGATCCTCAGGCCTGGGAGTACCGGGTCTCCCGGGCCCCCTGCACAACATCCCAACACCTTACTTCACAGTGTCAAACGAAATACCATTGACCACGGGCAGTTTCATTGGCTGTGACGTCATTCATCAGATTGTCTCTGAATTTCACGCCTTGACTTCAATGGCCATGAAATTGAGGCGTATTTGAATGTCGTCCTGCCACTGTAGGCTTGCTTTCGACGTCTCAATACGCGACAGAAGAAACATGGATTAGTATTATTTAATACTATTATTCACCCTACATTCTATATGAAATTTCATCGAAAATACATGTTTTTGGGGTACCTATAACCCAAAAACAGAAATAATGACGAGCTTCACAAATTGAAGTCGTAAAAATCCGAGCTTTCGACCACTAACTGTGCCTTTGTTAGGGAAAGCCCGGATTTTTACTACTCCAACTAGGTTGCAGTTCCGTGAAGTCACTAACAACCAACACCGAGAAAGCTTCAAATCTTTAACCCAAAAAGGAAGGTTACGTACGTGAAAGAGAACGAGGTATGTTATCAAGAATGTAACCTGGACATTTTCACGAAACATCCTGCCTCTAGCACTGCTATGCATAAAATAAATTGCTATTTTCTATCTTTTAAAAAAGTGCGGAAATATAGAATTATACTGAAACATAAAATGGCTGAATTTGAACCATGGGCCTGCTGCTTTCCGTGCAGCTGCTCTAACAAACAGAGGACGATGGATTTTTTTCGGGTGTAAAAATCCTTAGTATGGTTTCCTTCGGAAGGGAAGTAAAGCCCTTGGTCCCGTGTCATAGTTTTACGGCGTGTAAAAGAACCTCAAGCCTGATACAGAGGCCTCGGAGCAAAATTAAGTAGTCTTTCACGCCCAATTTAGAATGGGACACTTAGAACCACAGTAGTTAAAGAGCGTCCATAAATAACATGCCATTTCATTTCTAATCAGAGCTAACATTTTGATTGTGCCCTTCTAACCTTTGTCCTATAAACCCTTGTTCCAGGTATTGACACGGCAGATAAAGCGTGTAAAGTTCTTTTTAATCTTCTTTTTTTATTTGTAATAGTTATTTTTGATCGTTTTGACTGCTTGGTCTTGTCACGCCTTACCTAGTTTTACAATGCTCTATTTCCAACATTATACAACAATTATTTCAACATTAATACAGAAATTTACATGTTTACACGTTATCAAACAAATAAATATCATTAAGAAATTGTATAGAGTTTTTACTATCTTGTCTGGTTTGATGATGGCACTGGAGAAATCCCAAATGCTTGGAGAACAGTGGACAGTCCACAATGATCTAATGGTGAGTTGCAGTTGGGACAGATTGGGAGGTTGGTCTTTGATAGAAGTTTGCAATGTCCAATTCTTAGACGGGAGATGATTACTTGATTTCGTCGTTTGAGTTTTCACTTTAGTACAGTATAAACGAGCGTCAAGAAGTCTGCTATCGTGTGATAGTATTTCTGCATATATGCTCGTTCAATAAAGGTAATGAGATTTTGGTGTAAGGAGCACTTGCTGGATGTCAGTATGCTACTTTAGTATGTTGATCGGCTATTTTATTGCCATCTATACCTATATGGGATGAAATCCGAATTAATATAACTTTTCCCCCTGTGTTGTTAATTTTGGAGCACAAGGAACAAATCTGTTACTGAGCAGGTTCAGATTTCGGCGTGGCAGGCACAGTACTAAAAAATCAGTAAAGAAACCGAAGTGGGTTTTTTGGGGACTTATTTACATAAAAAGAGCTTCTTTAATGGCGAAGTCGAAATGGGACGCTCTTTAACTGTTGTGGTTCTCAGCGACTCATTCTAAACTGGGCGTTTTTTTTTTTTTTTAATGTTTAACGCCCACTTTTATTACTTGTGGCACTACAGGTGATGACACTGGTGATACTGGAATGAAGATGGAGCAGCAGTGGAATGTGATGGTAGGGGAAAGCGGAGAAAACCCGCCCCTTCGCCGATTTGTCCATCACAAATCTCACTTGTGGTCGCTTGCAATCGAACCCGGGCCGTTAAGGTGAGAGGCGAGTGGCCTGTATAGGGCGTGAAAGACCGCGTAATTTTGCTCAGACCTATTTAACCAGACGAGGTTGTTTTACGTGTCGGAACCAACAGCTTTACCTCCCTTCCGAAGGAGGCCATGCTAAGGATTTTTACGTCCGAAAAATCCACCGCCCTTGAACCCGCGATCTTGGGCGTATGAAATTAAATGGCGAAAGACTTTACTAGAAAACACAGTAAAGAAATTAGGTAAGGCATAGATTGTTACACGATTAGGTAAATCACTGCGCAGTCATCTCCTGAACCGACGGAGAAGATAAAAGTTTTCATTGCTAGTAGCGGTATTGGCCTTTTAAATGCAGGGGGTTGTAGTATTTTTTAACCCTTAATCACCCAGGTGTTTATTTTAAACTAGCTGAGTTACACAGCGGCGCGGACACACAATGCTTCATTGTTGTCGGCTAGTACCTGCGTGTCCGTTTCGTATTAGGTGCGTGTTTGTAGCTTGCGATTTTTCCTGCGTGGTCTGACAAACCACACCTGGGTATTAGCTAAGTCATCGATGGACGGTCCCTCCCAATCGTATAGAATCGCAATGCTTAGAGGAAGAAGTGTTTTTGAGATACTTGTGACAAACAATCTGTGCTGGTCACTTATCATGATTCAGCATCTGAACTGGAGATAACCGATAATGGGAGAGAACACAATGAACACGTTTTGGATACTAACACTGATGAAGATATGAGTCCAATGGAATTCCAAGAAATTTTTATGTAAAGAATCTATTCAATAGGTCAACCAAAGAAGCTCTTCGTTCATCTAGAACAATGCAACACGATTGTGCAGCTTCCTGGATTAGGTCGCCAAGCACGAGTGAAAGATGAGGTATGGAATTTTCTCCTTACAGATTCTCTGTTACAAGATGTAGTAAGATGGACAAATGCAAAAACTAGCAAAGAAAGACAGAAATACAAGCACAATTACTATGTTCACGAAACCGATTCATTGGTCTTTTGCTATACACTGGAGTATTGAACTCTAATCATGAAGATTTAAAGCCTTTGTTTGCTACAGATGCAACAGCAGAGATGTATTCCGGTGTATATCATCCAAAAGCCGATTTGCATTTTTACTTGCCTGCCTCAGATTTGACAACCCATATGGCAGAGAAGCTCCGTTTGCAGATATTTTTGCTTAGTTGTAACAGAATTGCCAAGGAGTTAATACTTTTGGAAGCTCTGCCACTATTGATGGAAATATGTTTTTATCTAGATTAGCATGAAGTAAATAGAAGAATAAGCTTTTTAACAATAATTTGTTAATTTGTGATTGGAACACATCAGATTTTTTAAATACATAAAATATATATATATCTTGTCCTTTCCTCCCTAATGTTAACAATAGTGAAATCTGTTTGCAGACGTTGTTTCCGTCACTCATTGCAGGCGTATAATTGTTTGATGCGGATCTTTTTAATCGCTTTAAGTTCGTTGTCCACACTGCTGTAGATTGAGGTAATTGTGCAAAGACCGCAGTTGGAAGAAACACGTCTTATTTAAAATTGAAAGCGGTGCTAGTGTAGCATAAAAAGAAGGCAGGGAGGCAGCAGGCAGCCTCTTGTGATGCCCCCCCCCCCCTACACTCGAGAACAGCACAGAGCGAACTCAGCAAGTCTTGTTCTTTGTGCAAGGGATGGATGAAGTGAGTCAAGAGCCTGTACTTGAGGACACCGAGGACACCGCTACCGGCTGCCTGGCGTGCCTAAATTGATTCCTACATATTACCTTGATATTGAGACTTCATTTGCCAAAGTCTGATGTCTGGGCAGTAACCATTAGCAAACAAAAGACAACCGTGTACTGGCGGTGAGAGGCAACGTAGAGACTGTGCTAACTTCATATACCCAAGGTCGCGGGTTCAAACACGGCGGAGGACGATGGATTTTTTCGGGTGAAAAAATCCTTAGCATGGCTTCCAAGTAAAGCCGTTGGTCCCGTGTCGTGGATATACGGCACGTAAAAGAACCTCAAGTCTGATAGAGAGGCCTCTGAGCAAAATTAAGCGGACTTGCACGCCCAATTTAGAATGGGACGCTGAGAACCACAATAGTTAAAGAGCGTCCATAAATAACATTTTGGAGAGAGTGCTTGCAAGTGGACCAGTAAGTGGAAGACTTGGCAACAGCAAGGGTTGCTTTCCAGCCGCACATGAAAAATACTTCCCGGAGTCCGTCAATTCTAAATATATGCGGGCAATGGGACATTACAAGAAACATTCATACGACTTTCTCTACCTGTTCTGCAAACTATTCTCACAAAACATCCTTGATAAACATTAGCAAAAAAAGTCTTATTACTTGCTTCCTTGTAACTAAGGAAAATAAGGGAGTAAGTTAGGCTAAACCGATTAACATTCTCTTAAAAGCTGGTTGTTTTGTGAGCAAATTTAACTTCGCTTTGCACGGCCAGCCGTAGAGATGAAACGACACGTGACTTCCTGTTTGAGAAAAGTTACATCGTTTAAAACTGAAACCAATAACAAGGAATATCTCTGGAACGGTCAACTCTTTAAAAAAAAAAAAAAAAAAAAAAAAAAAACAGAGGATATACATAGTACGTTTTAACGAGAGTGACTTTTTTACTTTCTCTATACGTACTATGTACATAGTGTAGAGAGAAGGTATTGTAATGCACCCAAAAATTCAATACCGAGATTTCACCGGAAATATATGTTTTGAGACTCCCTGAATAAAAAAAAAGCATTTCTAGAAAAATGTCCTGTGTATGTGTGTGTGTGTGGACAGCATAGCTCAAAAATGAAAAGACCGTTAAAAACCAAACTTGGTATTTAAGTTTGGTATCTTCCAAGGATGCGACACGAAGATTTTCAAGAAAATCTCCCCCCCCCCCATCCCAAACTACTCTTTATGAGGGAAAAAAATCGAAAATTTTGATTTTCCTAAAAATGGCTCTAACGATTTTGATTAAAATCTCGTATATGTAAGATATTTACTTGACAAATAAAATGAATATCTTGAATTTTCCGGGAATAGCCTCTGAAGACTACTTTATTCTAGATGCATTTTACGGATTTTTGCATAACTGCTAAACCGTAAGAGATGGACAAAAACTTACCACACAAAAAATGTAGAACACGTTAAAATACACAATATATGGTATATACATTTTTTTTTTTTTTTTTTTTTTGTGAAGTTGGTCGTTTTTAAGACATTCCTTGTTTTTAGTTTCACCTTTGAAAAACATACTTTTCTCATACAGGAATTTTTCAACTCCTGTCCATACAAACAAAGAAAGTTCAGTCACATAACAACCAGCTTTTGACTATCACTTTAACCTATGGTACTCCCTTATTTCACTTCTACTTACAAGGAAGCAAGTAATAAGACCATTTCTGCTAATGTTTGCCCGGTTAGCATGAAGTAAATAGAAGCCTAAGCTTTTTAACAATAATTTGTTGCAGAGATGTAGAGAAAGTCATGTGAATGGAACAAATCAGATTTTTTTTTGTTTTTGTTTGTGTTGGTGCTTTTTGTCTTATCAGTTATACAAAATTTATCCAGAAAGAAGAGGTCTTTAAAGGCTATTCCAAGAAATTTAAACATATACATTTTGTTATGTTTTATATCTTTAATACACAGTATTTTAATCAAAATCTTACTTTTTTTTAATATATGTGTAAGGGGGAGATTGATCTGTGGAGGATTTTCTTGAAAATTTTTGTGTGACATTCTTGTTATATACCAAACTTAAATACTAAGTTTAATATTTGACGGTCTCTTCGTTTTTGAGCTAAGTTGTACACACGCACGCGCGCGCGCACACACACACACACACTCTCTCTCTCTCTCTGTCTCTCTCTTTTTTTAAATCTGTTTTTGGACTCAAGGGGATCTCAAAACATTTCCATTGGGATCCTCTGTATTGAATTTTTATTTGGAATGCAATACCTTCTCTATACATGACATAATACATGCAGAAAAAGTAATAAAGAGCATTTCAAGAAAAAGATCAGTTTTTGTATATCTGCATGTGTGTGTTTCGAAAATTTTATTTTCTCAAAAAAGGTTAACAATTTGGTTTAAAATACTAAATTTTAAGATATTATTTTCGGGGATAGGTTTGAACTCCTCTTCATTCTGTTTGACTTTTACATAACTGGTAAACCGTAATAGACAAAATTACTAAACAAAAATGATAAAGCTTGTTTAAGGGCACAAGTTATGTATCTCATAGTTTTTACTTTCTCTAGCATGTATGTACAATGTGCATAGTTTGAGAAGGTATTGTGCACCCAAAATGTTGATACCGAGATTTTATCAGAAGTATGTTTTAAAATCTCCTGAGTAATAAAAAAGAAGAGCATTTTTAGAATATTGTCAGTGCGTATGTGGACAGCATAGTTCAAAACCGAAAAGACCATTAAATACCAAAATTGGTATTTTGTATTTTCCAAGAATGCAACGCAAGATTTTCAATAAGTTCCGACACCCCAAAGAGCCCTTACATGGAGCATTTTTTGAAAATGCTTTTTTCAAAAACGTCTCTGACAATTTAAATTAAAAGTCTGTTATTAATATCACAAATTGCATATCTTGAATTTTTTTGGGTAAAATAGCCTCTGAAGACCTCTTCTTCATAAATTTTGCATAATTGGTAAATGGTAAGAGATGTACATAAATATACTTCATAAAAAATATAGATTTTGTTAAACACACAATTATGTTATGTAGAGTTAACTGTTTCTGCAATAATCCTTGTTATTGGTTTCAATTTTAAACAACTTAAAATGTCATCAAACAAAAAGTCATCTTTCGTTTTGTCTCTCTTGTTTTACTCTTGGCCATGCAAAGAGAACTGAACTTCCAGTTCTTCACGTGGCAGCCAACTTTTATAACATTGTAACTATCGCTTTAGCCTAGTGTATTCCCTTATTTCCCTTCTACTTATAAGGAACCAAGTAATAAGACATTTCTGCTGATGGTTATCTTGATTAGCATGTTGGAGATCAAAGAATCGTGTGCAAGAATAGTTTGTTCGCAGAAGAGGTAGAGAAGATCATATGATGTTAAGTTAATAATTTCTGGAGTATTTCTCGATATTATTTAAAATTTGCAATTTTTGACAAATAGGAAGTGATTATTTGTTTTGCTTTCTCCTGTTCAAGCAAAGCATATCAAAACACTGAGAGTGACGATTAAGTGGATGAGTTTTAAGGATAATTACCCTAATTGAGACTTTAATGTATAATGTATGTAGTATTTTTCCATGGAGGGGGAAAAAAAAAAAACAACCCCACATTGTGGTTGAAATGGCTGAAATTTCACCCTAAATATATTTATGTAGCAAATACATTACACATGTTGAATTTTCTGGGAATAGCTGTGAAGCTTGCTTCATTCTGAATGCATTTTGTGTACTTCTGAAAATCTAAGATGCATGCTTATTAGTCATATAAATATCATATTTAACATTCAATATTTTATCTAAAAATTAAGCTGTTGTAGTCATTTGAAAAGTTAAACAAACCATGACCTTGGCTAATCTGATCAAAATCACATGAATAAAAGTTTGAGGTACGTCACAAGATTAAGAATTCTGGGTGCCAAACTCTGATACTGTGGCTGAAGTTGTAAGGTATCTGTTGTGTGGAGCATGCCCATAAGTTGACAAGCCCCTCACTCCCCTGTTTCACAGAATCCATACAACCTGTGAAAGGTGAGTTTGGATGTGAATGGAGCTGCTACTTTTAGTATGGAGTTTTTTAATATGATTGTAGGTATATTTATTAAGTGCATTGCAGTATTTTTTAAGTTAGTGGATATTTCGTGAGAAAATGTGGACTTTTCAAAATCACTGGTTTACTGTATCTCAGATAATTTTTTTATTTTGACTCATTAAAAGTATAATGGTTAGTCCATGTTTTGTGTTGTTTTCATCAACTATATTTTAGACATGATACACTACTTAAAGATAGAATGTCACTGCCTTGAGAAAGAAACAGGGACACAATGTGAAAATCTTAAATAATTTGGCATACATTTCAAAATTATTGCTGTGAAGTGTGCTTTTATAGACATCAGGTTAGTTCTCTAATTTCTCTACTTCATTTCACCTGAAAATACAAGTTAGATGCTCTGAAAAATAAAAAATTATAACTCAAAAATGAAAAAGGTGAGGTGAATAACATACTTGCATGTTTTAAGGTCTGTATCTTCCAAGGGTATGAGAGTATTTTTAGAACATTTTGAGAGAGAATGAGGGGGAGGGGAGCTGTAACCATTTGATTAAAATGTTAATATTTAAGATATTTGCAAGGCAAAATATAAATGTTGAATTTTTTTTAGGAGTAGTCCCTGAAGCCCTCTTTATTGTGGATAATTAGTAAACCCTAAGAGATTGACAACACCTTACTACAGAACAAATTTAGATCAAATACTTTTTTTGAGACATTAACCGTTTCTGAGATATGTTATTTGATTGAATGTTCCAATACTTCACACTTTCTCAATCAAGTACTAAGTGTGTACACAGAAGATAGGGGAGGTGCCGTATTCTGCCCAAAAATTCTGTATTGAGTTTTCATCAGAAATACTGTTTAGAGGACCCATGGATTTAAAAAAAAGGAAAAAAAGAATTAGAAAAAGATCCATATGTGTGAGCATGCATGCAGCATATCTCAGAAATGAAAAGTCCATTAAATGCCATAGTTAGTCATATTGTTACAGATGTGTTAGAATACTCAATTTGCATATGGTGAACAGCCTTGTGGGTTTGATCTATGTATGAATTTACTTTGGTTTTGCACCAAGCAGATGGCAGTAGGTGCCGAGTAGTCAGAACACATCTAGCTTTGTCGTTCTCATTTGTTTAAATCATGGCATCCACTGTCTCATTGTGTACTAGAAATTTAGTTGAGAGTGTGCACAGGTCCTTAGTTGAGATCTTATCAGGACCATCCTGTACTCCTTTCACAAGTATGTCTATATCTATTTGTAGTGTCACCACCTGTTGTACCATATGTGGTAAAAATTGACATTAAACACTGCAAGAACACTTAACACACTTTTTATTATATGTCTGCGATTCCATCTTCCTAACCTCAAAATGCTTGTTTTGGTAACTTTCTTGTGTACTATTTTCCACACTATGTATATTGTAGAGTTGCTAATTCCTTATTTTTTTTTTTTTTAGTGAGATTGAGTTTTAGCAATTGTTGAAGTTCATCTCTGTGTTTTCCCCAGGTGAAGGCATCTGTGTGTTGGAGACGTTGTGGCAGGTGATATAAGGTAACTAACGAGTGCGTGTTTCTGCTTGTATCCACAGACTGAAGTGAGCTGAGTTGCACCATCCCCCTTGTACCGTCACCAGCCCCGCGACCATATTATTAGCCCTTTGATCGACTCACCGCCAGCATGGATAACATGGACAAGCCAGTGCCCAATGATGATCCTAAAGTCACCCTTACCATTAGGCTTATAATGCAGGGCAAGGTAAGTAGTTCCCTGTCCTCGCTTGCATGTGTTCTCTTGCATATATCCAAGAAATTAGAATGCTTTACTTTTGTATACCATTATAAGATACCTTACAACACTGTGCAATTTTTATATCTTAACCACAAAATCTGCCAACATTTTGTGAATTTCATGTCATTTTTGTAATATTTGATGTTCAAATGTTTTTGTTCTGTTGCATTCCAAAGTTGAAATCGCTGGATGCAAATGTTTATTATTCCTTGTGCTTTCATAATGTGTAAGTGTTTTGATTTTCTCTATGCCATTTTGTTTTCCAACAATAAGTATTATAGTTACGTGTTGATTTTCTTCCTTGTGAAGCCAGTTATCAAAAAGAAAGAGTATGGAAAAGGCCACTTGGAGATTACGCGTACATTAATGTATTCGCCTACAAATATTTTCAGCATTCAACAAAGCACATAAATTACATCAAGCGATTGCAGTTTCACTTTAGAATTGGACAAAATGATTACAAAATAAACTACAACTCTACAAAGAAAATCCTAGTGATTTATTATTTAAGAATGTGCCAGGTAGTCTGGGTCTGTGAAGCCCAACAAGCTCATTAAAACGCCCTGAGAAGAGTCGATTGCTACTCCAAACCAAGCACAAGTGCGAGTAGACTTAAAGTTCAAATAGGCGGTATGGGAAAGAAAGCCAAAACATAAGCCTGAATATGCAACATCAATGTGACAATGACTATGCAGGTGTTTGAAGTATAGCATATCTCTTCCATGACCTCTTAATTCGCAAATAAAGCTATGGAAGTTGTTATCATTGCCAATATTGAAAAGATGTGTTTCTTTGGTTCCTAATCTAAATGAATGTGCAATTGAGTATATGCTGTATCTATAAAATTGGAAGATTATTTGCCTGATATAATACAGACCTTATATCAATAAGTTTGGCAAAAAGTATGGAATATTTTCAGCTTTTATTTCCTTTCTTCCAATTTTTGTTCTGGTATGTTAAACTTTCATACTGCATATTGACAGTTCTCATTTTATTAATTAAAAAAGTATGCATTTTGTCATTTGTTACTCCAGAATATAATGCTTTGCAGTGAGATGATGTAAATTACATAATTAATGCAACTGAGGAGCTTGTACACAAAAATTAAATTTAAAAATGTCAAAGTTAAACCTCGTTAAGATTACAGTTTTATTAAATGATCACCTTTTTTTGTATTAACATGAGTAATGTGCCAAGTGAACCATCAGCCTGGAGACGTTTTTCCACATGTCTTTCCCCAGCAAAAGACACACTGTTAACTGCCTGCAACAGTGTTCCAAGCCACTACCTAATCCCCCAAGCTTGCACATAATCTGAAATTTTAAGACCACAAAGGACTATTTAGTTTTTCCTGTACCATAGGCAAAGCACCATATTGAAAGTCAAACTCGCTTCCCTCAACCCCTTCGGGATTTTTCACTGTACGAAATGTTCTGTAGACTACAATTTATAACTTATGACTTCTCTCTATAAAACAAAAAATTCAGTTACAGGTAGGTAGGTACATTTACAAAAATATTGCTTTCTTAAAGTACTTATAGAGGCTGAGAGGGGAATGGCCAATTTTACATTTTTTTTTTTTCTCTTATTACTCAATAACATGAAAACTGCATGTATATTCTATTAATATGACAATGCCATTCAATAAACTGGATCTGTGGACAGGTCAACAATTGCCTTTGCAGTGAAAAGATTTTAAAAAATAATTGAGGCAACTAGACATCAGTTTAGTTATTTTAAGATGTCATGATCCTGTCATAAAGCTATAAGCTAAAACTAGGAGGAAATTGGTTTGGCTTCCTGGTAGCTGAAGGACCAAGTGTTGCCCTGATCACAAGTCCAATGAACTTCATGTGGTGCACCAACTAAAGCCCAAAAGAGAAGGTATTGTATTCCACTCAAAAATTCTCTACCGAGATTTCACCGGAAATACATGTTTTGAGACCCCCATGGTTTTTATTTTTGAAGCATGCATGTGTGTGCAGCATAGCTGAAAAATGAAAAGTTGGTTAAATGCCAAACTAGATCTCAGTATCTTCCAAGGATGCAACACGATTCATATACCCAAGGTAGCGGGGTCAAACCTGGTGGAGGATGATGGATTTTTTCGGGTGTAAAAATCCTTAACATTGTTTCCTAGAGAAGGGAAGTAAAGCCATTGGTCCCGTGTCGTATATTTACAGCACATAAAAAAACCTCAAGCCTGATAGAGAGGTCTCTGACCAAAATCTTTCCTGCACAATTTAAAATGGGACACTGAGAACCAGAGTAGTTAAAGAGCATCCATAAATAACACAACATTTATATTTTACTTAGTATATGGTTAGAGAAGGAATTGCATTCCACCAAAAAATTCAATACCAACATTTCACTGGAAATACACTTTTTAGGGTCCCCTGTTAGTTAAATACCTAACTTGATAATTTAGGTTCAGCATCTTCCAAGGATGCGTCGTAAAGATTTTCAATAAAATCCCCCCCGTCCCAAACTACCCTTTAATTCCCCCCCCCCCCTCTCTCAAGAATGGCCCATAACGATATTTATTAAAATAGCATATGTTAAAAGATATTTACATGACAAAATGTATAGCTTGAATTTTCTGAGAATAATCTCAGAAGACCTGTTCATTCTGAATGTCTTTTGTATAACTAGTAAACTGCAAGATAGGCTAAAACTTAACACAAAAATACACACATTAAAACATACTTTATGTTACATACCTTTTTACTTTCTCCACATAGTGGATAAGAAGGTATTATGTTCCATCCAAAAATTAATGTATAGATTTCACCATAAATATATTTATTGGGGTCCCCTGAGTCTTAAATAACTTGGTATTTAGGTTTGGTATCTTTCAAGGATGCTACACGAAGATTTTCAAGAAAATCCCCCCCCCCACCACCACAAACTAAACTAACCTTGACATGGAAAAACTGTTGAAAATTTTTATTTTTTCAAAAAATGACTTAAGATTTTTATTAAAATCCCATACATTAAAGATATGTGCGCATCCCAATAAAATTTATATGTATAATAAAATGTATATATTCTGGATGAATTTTGCTTAACTGCTAAACCATAAGAGATAGACCAAAAAAATCTACTGCACAAAAAATGTAGATCTTGTCAAAACACACAATTTATGTCCTTTATGTTTTTGTTGGTAACTGTTTCCAAGATATTCCTTGTTATTGGTTTCAATTGTGAAGTATTTATACTCTCTTACAGGAAGTGTCCGTTTTTCTTTTGTTCTACTCCTGGCCAAGCAAAGAAGCGATTTACAATCACAATCACATAACAGCAGCTTTTAAAGCATTTTACTATCACATTGGCACAGCTCATTCCTTTAATTCCCATCTACTTTTAAGGAACTAAGTAATAAGAACATTCTGCTAATGTTTATCTCAATTAGCATGGTGAGGAAAGAACAACAATCTTTTTTAAGAAGTTTGTAGAGAAGCTAGAGAAAGTCATGTGAGTGTAACACATAAGATTTTTTTTTCTATAGAGTAAACCGTTTTCAAGATATATCTTTTTATGAGTTTCAATTCTAAATGGCTAAAAATTTTCTTAAATTGAAAGTTATATTTCATTTCATCTCTCTTTTGTTTTATTCATGAGCATGCAAAGAGAATCAAATTTAAATTGCATCACATAGCAAACAACTATTAAAAAAAATCTGACTTCGTTTAGCGTAAAGTATTTCCCATATTTGTGTTCTACTTACAAGGAAGTGGGTATATGACGCGTTCTGCTAATGTTTACATTAGTATTATGTAGATAAAAGAAAATCTTTTGTAAGAACAGGTAGATAAATTAATGTGAATGGAACACTTCAGATTTCTTCCTTTCTTTCTTGTTTTTTTTTATTCAGGGTCCTCAAAACGTGTATAATCGGTAACAGTTCACTGTCAAAGGTTTGGGGGAATGCAATATGTTCTCTATGTAATATGTACATTGTAGAGAAAGTAAAAAGTAGAAAATGTTTGTTGAAGCTACATATATGTATTTTGTGTGTGAAGTGTGAAGTGTGCAGTTTTCAGCCTTGGTCTGTGACGTAGGCTGACAGTTGTACGGTTTCTGCTAGGATGCAAGGCTTCCACTCTGTTTAATCTGCTTACTGCAGTGCAGGGGTGTAAAGTATCCTACAAACATACATGTTTCTTATTCCCATTTTTGCATGGTGTCGAGAGAGGGAGAAAAAAAAATTGATTTGCTCTATTCACATAACTTTCTCTATCCACATACAAACTATTCTTACAAAAGATTATTCTTTTATCTTGCAAATTGGGGTAAACATAGCAGAAACTGTCTTATTACTTGCTTCCTTGTAAGTAGAAGGGAAATAAGGGAATACATTAGGCTAAAGCGATGTCCAATATTTTAAAAACCGGTCAGTATCTGAAACAGTTGAAGTATGAACAATAATATGAGAGAGAATAAAACATGAAACTGAAGGCACAACCAATTGTTTGCTGTTGTAACACTCGTACTCCTATAAGCATCTTTGCAAGACCTATTCTTTGAGATTTCTTACATACATCTATGTATTTCTCCCTCCCCCAATTTGTCTTAACCATTTTATATAACCTGAAAAATCTTTTATCCTTAAAAATTGCCCATATCTCTTTTTTACTTTCACTACACATTCTATGTATATAGTGTATAGAGAAGGTAATGTATTGCACCCAAAAATTCAATACCGAGATTTCACTGGAAATACATATTTTGGGACTCCCTGAATCCAAAAGAAGCAATTTTAGAAAAAGGTAAAATGAAAATTCAGTTTAATCCCAAAGTTGACATTTAGGTGCAGTATCTCTTAAGTGCATGGCACTAAGAGTTTCAAGAAATCGCCCCACCCTGAACTACCCTTTACATGGAACAGAAATTGAAAATTTTTGATTTTCTCAAAAATGGCTTTAATGATTTAGATTAAAATCTGTTATATTTAGATATTTACATGACAAAATGTATATCTTGATAAATACATTTAGGCTTTCACGGCCAGCGTTAATGCAATAAAAAGTAGATTGTGGGCTTGTAGGCCGTGCATCTTCAGAGAATAAGACTCCTAGCTGACCACGGTCTACAAGCTCGCAATCTACTTTTTATTGTATATCTTGAATTTTCTGGGAATAGCTTCTAAAGACCTCTTATTCTGGATGAATTTTGCATAACTAGTAAATTGTAAAAAAATAGACAAATACTTACTCCACAAAAAAATGTACATCTTGTTAAAACATACAATTTATGTCATATACATTTTTTCATGGAGTTGACTATTTTCCAGATATTCCTTGTTATTGATTTCAGTTTTAAAATACTTTTCACATACAGGATTTTGTCAACTTCTGGACACACAAAGCAACGGATTTCAATCCCATAGCAACCACATTTGATTAGCATCAAATGGATGGAAAAATAAGCTTATTTACAATAATTTGTTACAGAAATCTTCCAAAATCATCTTGCTGAAATCCACTGATTTTATTTGTATCTTATATCCAAATATTCCTCTTGCTTGTTTCTTCTAATCTGATGCTTATCTCCCCATACCAACTCCCTTCCTGTTACATCTTTATGAAACTTCAAACATTTATTTTATTATTGTCATCTAAATTTATACATGTATACCAGTACTTCAAAATTCTTTCTGATATTATGCCTCTCCCTACCTTTACTAACTCTGCCAGTGTTACACTCCTTGGTTAAATAGAGTCTTTCCAGTTAATGTTAGTGTGCATTTTTTTTTTAAATTTTATTCTTCTCTATGTCAAAGCTTAAATCTCCTTTAACATGGTTGGTCATGTGAATGAAATCCGTGAAATATCTCGCGGTCAACATTCATCTTCTTGGGATAGGAGAAACCGGGGGAGAGTTTATTCGGTTGATTCAACCTAAGAGAGATTGGAACTGGTGACCTCTTGAATGTGCTACTTCTCACTATCAAGGCAGGCTTAGTGTTTTGTGTAAACAAACTGATGGTTTTCCTTTCAATTGGAGATGTTTGGCTTGTTACTTCCTATTTACCATTGCTGGCGAATCTGATTCCCAGCTAATCAAATTCTTTCATTACCGCAATCGGCTCTACATGCCATTTTTTTCCTCTTTTTAATTTTATTCGTTTTTTAAAATACCTTTTTTCCTAAGAGCTTTTTGTGTTTACCTTTAAGCCCCACTCCTTGCAAAATGTTACAACTTCATTAATAGCATGCTGTAACCTATGACTGTTTTTGGCTCTGACCCAAGGTCAACAATACAGTAGCCCTTGTACAGTGCTCATTGCTTTTCATTATTCTATCTAGAAGAATGTCATCTATAAATAGATCATCCTACATTTTGTTGCATATAATTGATTTATTTCTTTCAAACAATTCTTGTACCTCAATAAATTACTTCTTTATTCACCCATTTATGCGTTAAAACATTCCTGTTTATAGTGTCAAAAGCCTTCTCAAAATCTGCAAAAAATGTATGTATCCTGTCCCTTAAAATATCAAGGCACATTTAGCCATCAGTGTCATATTTCAATAGTTCTTACCAAAGGAAAATTGCCATGTGCCATTCAGGAATGGAACTTGGGACCTCTAAATTTGGAAGCTCCAGAACTCGGGTATAATTTTGACTTGAGGCCCCCACAGTGTCATGTGTGGGACACTGAATTAACTGATACATTTGGATAATCTGTAGCTTCTTAAATGTTATCACAATCTATCATGTTATCTTGTAAGCTAAGAGATAAAAGTTAATTAAAGCAGTTCATTAGAAGGCATGCAGTAATCCCAAGAAGTACTTTTGTGTGTGCTTCGTATTCAGGCCATAATCAAGATTTATTGCCTGTGATATTTGTTGGCAGCATTCCTGCCATTCGTCTGCTGGCATTGGTCCATTGGTAATGGGATGTCTAGGAATTGTGTGCCTTAGCTTAAGCTTTATGGTAATTAAGTGGTCAAAGTGTAGGTAAATTCCATTTTGAAGTGTTGACATTCACTGTACCACTCCACTTCGTGGTACAAAAATAGTTTCATTACACTGGAGACTGAAGTAGGTCACTATGTGCTGGCGTTTGCAAATTTCACACATGTACATAGGGATAGAGAAGTATTGTATTCCACCCAAAAATTCGATACCGAGATTTCACCGAAAATACATGTTTTAGGACCCCCTGTATCCAAAAAAAGCATTTTCAGAAAAAGGTCTGAGTGTGTGTGTCTGTGAACACGATAACTCAAAAACGAAAAGTAGCTAAAATACCAAACTTGGTATTTAAGTTTAGTATCTTCCAGGGATGCGACACAAAAATTTTGATATTCTTAAAAATGGCTCTAATGATTTTGATTAAAATACTGTATATTAAAAATATTTACCTGACAAAATGTATATCTTGCATTTTCTGGGAATAGCTTCTAAAGACCTGTTTATTCTGGATGAATTTTGCTTAATTTTGCATAACTAGTAAACCATAAGAGATAGACAAAAACTTGCTATACTAAATATGTAGGTCTTGTTAAAATACCCAAGTTATGTTATATACATTTTTTTCGTGGTATTCATTGTTACTAGTTTCAGTTGTGAAGTACTAATACTTTTCTCAGACGGGAGTGTCTGTTTTTCTTTTGTTCTACTCCTGGCCAAGAAAAAAGCGATTTGTAATGAAAATCGCATAACGACAGCTTTTAAAACATTTGACTTGGTTTAGCCTAGTATATTCCCTTATTTCTTCCTACTTATAAGGAACTAAGTAATAAGAACATTGTGCTAATGAATACCTCGATTAGCAAGGTGCAGAAAGAAGAATGATCTTATGTAAGCAGTTTGTAGAACAGCTAGAGAAAGTCATGTGAGTGTAACACATCAGATTTGTTTTGTTTACCATTTACAAATTCAGAATAAAAGGAAGAAGATACACAGTTTGTCATTATTTAATATTTGAATGGTACAGGTAGTTAAATTTTGGCCAATCTGCTGAAAGTTGACAGAACAACATGAGTCTGGAAGCAGTTTTCTGCTGGTTCTCACAAATGAGAGATCCATATGAGTAGTCTTTCACATGCATGCTTTACTGTTTTGCTTCTTCTTTTGAATCCCTGTCTTCATCCACTCTTTTTACTTTCTCTACACATACTATGTACATAGTGTATAGAGAAGGCATTGCATTCCACCCAAAAATTTGATACCGAGATTTCACCGGAAATACATGTTTTGGGTCCCCCTGAATCCAAAAAAAGCATTTTTACAAAAAGATCCATGTGTGTGTGTGTGTGTGTACAGCATAACTCAAAAATGAAAAGACCGTTGAATATCAAACCTGGTATTTAAGTTTGGTTTCTTCCAAGGATGCAACACAAAGATTTTCAAGAAAATCTCCCCACCCCAACTACCCTTTACATGTAATTTTTTTAGAACATTTTGATTTTGTTAAAAATGGCTCTAACGGTTTTGATTGAAATATTGTATATTAAAGATATTTACCTGAGAAATAATCTATATCTTGAATTTTCTGGCATTAGCCTCTGAAGACTTATTTTATTCTGGATGAATTTTACGAAATTTTGCATAACTGCTAAACCGTAAGAGATGGACAAAACCTACCACATAAAAAAGATGTAGAGCACATTAAAACACACAATTTATGTAATATACATTTTCTTTACGGAGTTGATCGTTTTTGGGATATTCCTTGTTATTGGTTTCAGCTTTGAAAAACTTGTACTTTTCTCATACAAGGAATTTGTCATCTCGTGACCATACAAACAAAGGAGCGTCAGTCACATGGCAACCAGCTTTTGACTATCACTTTAACCTATGGTACTCCTTTATTTTGCTTCTACTTACAAGGAAGCAAGTAATAAGACCTTTTCTGCTAATTTTTACTCGACTAGCATGAAGTAAATAGAAGCCTAAGGTTTTTAAGAAGAATTTGTTGCAGAAATGTAGAGAAAGTCATGTGAATGGAACACATGAGATTTTTTGATAGTGTTTAGTGCTTGCTTTTACTGCATATGGCTCTGAGGTGTGGCCATCTCTTTTTCTTTATCATCACTTCCATATTTTAATGTTATTATTCAAGTTTCCTCTAAAATTCCCTCCTTTTTGGAAGGAAAGTAAAGCCTTTGGTCCCGGGTAAACTTAAGCACGTAAAAGAACCTTAAGCCTGATAATGTTTTGGATGATAGCCAATAATCTCAAAACTTCATGTCTATCTCTCCCTAGTAAAGCATCAATGACAATGGAGTTTTGTTTTGTAATTTATACTGCTAGATTTTCCTAGACTGTAGAGTTTGTGCTGAGATGCTCTACTAGTAGCACTGCTTGCTGCTGGTTGGTTTAATTGAGTGTAATTGGTATAAGCAATTTCTTATACCGGAGAGTATAGTTACTTGGCAAGTGGTAATCCCATATCTTCTGATTGGATTGGAGTCCAGAACTCCCTGCATGCAGTATAATTAATCTTGAACCCATTGGTCATTGCAGGCTATAATCTGTCACCTATTGAACAACCTTCATCCTCAAATTGCTTTTTGTCTTAATTAAATGCCTTATGTCATGTTACCCAATTAATACATGTCTGTTTTTACTTTCTCTACGTGTACTATGTACATATTGTACAGAGAAGGTATTGTAATGTACCAAAAAATTTCATACTGAGATTTCACCGGAAATAGATGTTTTGAGAACCCTGAATGAAAAAAACATTTTTAGAAAAAAAAAATGTGTGTGTGTGTGCAGCATAGCACAAAAACGAACTTTGTATCTTCCAAGTGTGCGACACAAAGATTTTCAACAAAATCCTCCCCTCCCCCAAACTACCCTTTACATGGAACTTTTTCGAAATTTTTGATTTTCTCAAAAATGGCTCCAAGGATTTTGATTAAAATATATTGAATTAAAGATATTTATCCAACAAATAAAATATATATTTCGAATTTTCTGGGAATAACCTCTGAAGAGTACTTTATTCTGGATGAATTTTATGGAATTTTGCATAAGTGCTAAACCATAAGAGATGAACAAAAACTTACCACACAAAAAATGTAGAGCACGTTAAAACACACAATTTATGTTATATACATTTTTTTTTGTGGATTTGATCGTTTTTTAGGTATTCCTTGTTTTTTGTTTCACCTTTAAAAAACTTATACTTTTCTCATACAGGAATTTGTCAACTTCTGTCCATACAAACAAAGGAACTTCAGTCACATAGCAACCAGCTTTTGAAATTCACTTTAACCTATGGTACTCTCTTATTTCGCTTCTACTTACAAGAAAGCAAGTAAATAGAAGTGTAAGGTTTTTAACAATAATTTGTTGTAGATATGTAGAGAAAGTCATGTGAGTGGAATACATAAGACTTTTTATAGTTTTTCTCCACCTGAATCCCAATGCTTGTTTCCAGGATTTTGGAAGGTTGTGCCTTCAGTTTCATGTTTTATTCTCTCTCAAATTATTTTTCATACTGTTGTTTCTGGTACTCCAGTTGCTAATGCTAATTTAGACTGTACCTGCCTTAGTTTTTTAAAATAACTATACATAATAGAAACAATTTCCCAATAGATTTTCCTGCTAGTTTTAATTTTAAAGGGATGGTCTGAATTTTAAGTGGTGAAATGAACAGCTAAACACATATATAATTATAAACCACAAATAGAAATACAGAGAAACTCTTCTCAGCTTCTCCTGTCTCTCCTAATGACTGTCAGCTTGTCACAGTTGCAATGTTTTGACTGACAACATACACTTGCTGATCAAACAATTAGATTTCAGTGGCCAAGAATGCTTATCACTGTAGTATTTTAATTAAATCCCTAGTGCTGTATTTCAAACAAAGCAAAGTGTCATTCTAGGATGGGGGAATATTCTTGAAGATGGAAGACACTGAACCTAAATACAAAAAGCTGATGTGTTACACTCACATGACTTTCTCTAGCTGCTCTACAAAACTCCTACAAAAGATTATTCTTCTTTGTACACAATGTTAATCAAGATAAATGTTAGCAGAATGTTATTATTTAGTTCCTTATAAGTAGAAGGGAATAAGGGAATGCACTATGCTAAAGTGATTGTCAAATGTTTTAAAAGCTATTGTTATGCGATTGTCATTGCAAATCACTTCTTTGCTTGGCCAGGAGTTGAACAAAAAAACAGACACTTCGGTTACCTCCACAACAAAAACGTAAAGGACAAAAATTGTGTTTTGTCATGAGGCACATTTTTTATGTAGTATGTTTTTTATTTTCTTTTCTTTCTTCCTTCCCTACCCTCTATCTCTTACGGTTTAGCAGATAAGCAAAATTCATCCAGAATAAAGAGGTCTTCAGAGGCTATTCCCAAAAAATTCAAGATATACATTTTATTTCGGATATAAATGCTTTAATATCTGGAATTTTAATCAAAATCGTTAAGAGCCATTTTTAAGAAAATCAAAATTTTTGGAATTTTTTCCATGTAAAGGGTAGTTTGTGGTGGGGGGATTTTTTTTGAAAATCTTCGTGTCGCATCCTAGGAAGATACTAAACCTAAATACCAAGTTTTCTATTTAACGGTCTTTATGCCTTTTTCGGACTCAGGGGATCCCAAAACGTATATTTCTGGTGAAATCTCTGTATCAAATTTTTGGGTGCATTACAATACCTTCTCTATCCCTTTGTACATTGTACATATGGGGCTAGAGAAAGTAAAAAAAGATATGGTATTTATTGCATTAGTTTTGCAGTTCATAAATATGCATGCAAAGCAACTTTTACAAAAGTGCTGTTGGCATTCAGGGGATCTCAAAATGAAATTTTGTTATCAATTTCTGACTGGAATGTAATCAGCAACAGTTATAAAAAATTAATTCCAAGGTAGGTTCTTCCCTATATAATTATTGCTTGTTGTTTTCAAGCACTTCACCTATTTTAATTTAAATAAAAGACAAAATTGAGAGAGCAGTGTAAGTATTAAATTTTCAGCAACCATCCCTTAAAATACTTAGTGACATTTACAACTGTTTACTGCACCCTTTTGTATGCTTGGTAGAACAAGTATTGCAGTTTTAGAGATCCCAGAAGAAGAAGAAGAATTAGAGATGACGAAATGTTGAAAACATAACATCAAATAAAAACCAAAGATAAAAAAAATATAATTTTTGCAGTAAACAAACACGATTAACTCATTGATAATTAATCAATCACATATAATTAAACATGCTGAAAAAATTGTGATTATATAGTACAAAAGGTTTCAAGAAAAAACTGTTCCTAAATGTCACTTTTAGTTTGTTTCTCAAAATAGATTTTGTATAGAATTAACCAACTGAAATGTTTCCTTGAGTGGTCAATGCTGCAAAGCATTCATATACTATATCTGTGAAGATATTGGTGGTAATAGCTCTTCATTCTGAATAGAAGATACATCTTTATTAAACCACACAATTTGTCTCCTCTTGTATTAATCATTTTTGAGACATTTGTTCCTATTGGTTTGAATTTTCCAGCACTTTAATTTTTCTCTAAGTACTAGTAATTCTTTTGTTCCTCATTCTGTCATCTCCTTAGGTGACAACCATCAATCCTTGGATTGGTTGTTTTGCAGTTCATGTCATTCTTTATTTGTTCTATGTGTTGTAGTCCTGCCTTCAATTGTGCCTTCTATTTCAAAATACATGATGTTTTACTAAATGTTGCATGAATTTGTTTGTTCTTTTTCTTATTTGGTTTCAAATTTCTCTTTCTGTTTTTTTTTTTTTTTTTTGTGTCAACTTATTGATTGGTAATTTTATCAGTCCAAGTAATTTTCAGCATTTTCCTGTAGCCCCATGTTTCAAATGTTTGTTGTTCTTCTGAGTTTAGTATTCACCAAGCTTGACATTCATAAAACAATAGGCTCCATACATGTGTCTTCAACAAGTTCTTCCTAATTTCTAAATTAATATTATTGGATCTAAGCAATTGTCATTTTTCATATTGAGGGCAAGTTTTTCTTGATTAATGTGCTTATTTCTTCAATCGGAAGTTTTGTCTAGTATTGAAATTCTTAGCTTCATCTAATAATTTTCCATTTAATCTAATTTGTGTTTATAAGTATTATTTGAGTTGATTGTAACAATTTTACATCAACTACATTTTATAATTAATATATTATACTATATATCATTGTCACAAAATCATCAATATCAGTAATAATTTGTGTTTATTTTTTCCTTTTCCTAAATTGCAGTGTAATTTGGAATTGTGAGCATGTTAATTTTAAATGCCTGTAAATGCTGTTTGTATGTATACAGTAAAGAGTATTGGTTATTGTCTTGCACCTTTCCTTGTATGAGCTATTTCCACAGTTTAGAGTTGCTTTTTCTTCCTTGTATGAATTTCAAACCAATCAATTCCTAACTTAAGTATTTCACACATTTTTCCCGCATTTCAGATTATCAGACACTGCATGTATACAAATGCTATATACATACTTTAAATTTTTTGTATTATTAGTCTCGTTGTTAATATTGCTTCTTTTGTGTGTATATTCTTCCTGAAACCAAATTAGTCAGCTAAGAAGTATGAAATTTTAAAAGCCAGCTTATTATGAGCCACTTTTAAATATCTATCAGTTCAATCTCCTGTATCTCTGTTGGATCTACTACAAAATGTATAATGAAACTATTTCATGATAAACGTATGTTGTGTAAGAATAGTTTGCTGAAGGATGAGTAGTGGGCTGTGCACAATTGCATTGTTTAGAGAATTGACTACATAGTTGGATGAGAGGAAGAAAACGGGCAAGTTGTATTGTGGCAAGAAACTAAATATAACCTGTAGCTGTGTCCCAGCAAGGGTCAGGTCAATCCAACGTAGCCAACACATTCCTTTGTGTCGCTCTTAATTAACTTTGTTTCTAATGCTAACTGATCTGAATAGATTTCATAGAATCCAGAAGATTCAAGATGTGTGTATTATTTGCTATTTTAATCAAAATTACTAGAGCCATTTTTGAGAAAATCAAAATGTTATCTCAGGCTGGAGCGATTTTCTTTTAACGTTCTACTGTTGCATTTTTGGAAGATACGAGTTTGTATTTATCAGAAAATTCAGTTTTTTATTATGCTTTTGAGATAACATATATACTTTTTTATAAATTAAAAAAATATATATATATATTATGATTTTTAATTTTTATTTATCCAGAGTCCCTCAAACCATATTATTTCTGGTGAAATCTTGATATATTTTTAGGTGGAACAAAATCCCTTCTGTACTAAGTGCATCTAGAGAAAATAAAAGAACTGGCAATAGTAAATATTGAAGTATCTTGTTGTTCGTCCCTAGCCTAAATGAGGTCACTTGACAGATTTATGTCTTCTTCTTTGACAGGGTTTTAAGTTGAGAAACAAAGGACAGTAACAGGCAGATGTTTCCATGGTACATTCAGAGCCAAATTAATGGTCTTGCTAATTGTCTCCACTACCTCTAGTAGGGTTAGTGAACAGGAGTTACAAATGTTATACTTCTGTTTAAAGTACATTCAGCAGCAAAAATATATTCTGCACAACTTAACTCAGTGCTTTCGTTTATCTGCATTGGGTCAAACATATGTTGCTTTAGTTTGAAAAATATACTAAAACCAAGCATTCTTAAAAACTATCACAAATCCTATTAAGTATTCCCCTCAAATATACCTACCTATATTTCATTTAAGCTTCTTATGTCCTACAATTTATTATAACCAGAACAACTAATTAGGTGTACAGTAGAGAATATATTCTGGTAATTCTTAGCATACAAAACAAATTATCAGCTTCAATAGATTCAGGGTACTTCAGCATTACTATTTTCTGACTAAATAACATTCCATGTTTGTTTTATTTGACGTTAAACTGAGGATGAATAAAACATTGAAATGAATGTGCACATTGGCTTGGAAATCCAGAATGTTAGAGCTACTTGAAATTCTCCTGATGACTAAATCCTTGTCTGAAACAGCAAAGAAGCAATTATTTATTATTTTTAATTGAATTTTATTTTATGTTGCTTTGTTATACTGTGACCTTTTTTTTCTTTTTCTTTCTTTTTTTTTTTTAAAGCTAGCTTGTTGGACAGTAAGGTCTGATCCCAAGCAGACAGGTACTGCAGTATCTTCCAGTCTAGCTGCTATACCATCTATATAGTCAGGTGGCAGTTCTCAGCCCTTAGCTCCATGACCAGCAGATGAAGTTAGGGAGCCATCCAAATCTACTGCTTTAATTATCTGTGGATAGATAGCGGTGCAATCACCTATTTTCAGTTTTACTACTCTTTTACACTGAAGGTAGAACTTGGGTTGTCATCTTAAATATCCAATCTGATATTTACCTTGGTGACTGAGGGAACCACAAAAAAGAATTTGCCAAATTGTTTGGTGTATGGGAGCAAAGAATCTTCTTTTGTTATTTACTATTTAAATACACATTAAGTAGCTGTTGCTATCAGGCTCTTAATTGAGAGAGCATTGAAAAATTGCTTCCATAGGAAATATTAAATTTACAGCCTAACTTTTTATAGTTACTAACAAATGCATGACTTTCTCTTGTGTTGCAGGAAGTTGGCAGTATCATCGGCAAGAAAGGAGAAATTGTCAAGAGGTTTCGTGAAGAGGTAGGATATTTTATTAGTTTAAGCTTAGAATTAGTGGAGTTTTACTGCCAGCATAAGAAGGGTTATTTCAAGGTTTAAATTGAAATCCTGGATTTATGTGACTGTTTTCAATTGCATTAGGATGAAAATAAAATTATTACCATAATTTACTTTTTTCTGTATAAATTCAAAATAAAAAGTAATTCTAATGTTTAAATTTATAACAGTCGTAATATGATTTAACCTTATGATAAATTATAAAAATATTGATTAAAATGAATCTAAAGCTTAAACAATAGATATCCATGGAGGTTTGAGCCCCTAAACAAATATTGATTCACACATTTCAGTAAGATCCTAGTTACACTAATATTGTGACAGAACTGCTATCATGCCTCTTGCAGTGTGGTTAATGTCCACATTCTCCAATGTTGGTCATTATATTATTTGTTAGAGAGAGGTGTACTGTGGGTAATGTTCATGTTCTCCATTGTTTGCTGGTATATGATTGGTTAGAGAGAGATGCTCTGTGGGTAATGTTCATGTTCTCCATTGTTTGCTGGTATATGATTGGTTAGAGAGAGAGATGTACTGTAGGTAATGTTCATGTTCTACATTGTTTGCTGGTATATGATTGGTAAGAGAGAGAGATGTACAGTCGGTAATGTTTATGTTCTCAATTGTTTGCTGGTATATGATTGTTTAGAGAGAAGTGTACTGTGGGTAATGTCCATGTTCTCCATTGTTTGCTGGTATATGATTGGTTAGAAAGAGATGCTCTGTGGGTAATGTTCATGTTCTCCATTGTTTGCTGGTATATGATTGGTTAGAGAGAGGTGTACTGTGGGTAATGTTCATGTTCTCCATTGTTTACTGATATATGATTGGTTAGACAGATGTACTGTGGGAAATGTTCTTGTTCTCCATTGTTTGCTGGTATATGATTGGTTAGAGAGAGGTGTACTGTGGGTAATGTTCATGTTCTCCATTGTTTGCTGTATATGATTGGTTAGAAAGAGATGCTCTGTGGGTAATGTTCATGTTCTCCATTGTTTGTTGGTATATGATTGGTTAGAGAGAGATGCTCTGTGGGTAATGTTCATGTTCTCCATTATTTGCTGGTATATGATTGGTTAGAGAGAGAGAGAGAGATGCTCTGTGGGTAATGTTCATGTTCTCTATTGTTTACTGGTATATGATTGGTTAGAGACAGATGTACTGTGGGTAATGTTCATGTTCTCCATTGTTTACTGGTATTTGATTGGTTAGAGAGAGATGTACTGTGGGTAATGTTTGTGTTCTCCATTGTTTGCTGGTATATGATTGATTAGAGAAAGGTGTACTGTGGGTAATGTTCATGTTTTCCATTGTTTGCTGGTATATGATTGGTTACAGAGAGGTGTGCTGTGGGTAATGTTCATATTCTCCATTGTTTGCTGGTACATGATTGGTTAGAGAGAGGTGTACTCATGTTCTCCATTGTTTGTTGGTATATGATTGGTTAGAGAGAGGTGTACTGTGGGTAATGTTAATGTTCTCCATTGTTTGCTGGTATATGATTGGTTAGAGAGAGGTGTACTGTGGGTAATGTTCATGTTCTCCATTGTTTGTTGGTATATGATTGGTTAGAGAGAGGTGCACTGTGGGTAATGTTCGTGTTCTCCATTGTTTACTGATATATGATTGGTTAGACAGATGTACTGTGGGAAATGTTCTTGTTCTCCATTGTTTGCTGGTATATGATTGGTTAGAGAGAGGTGTACTGTGGGTAATGTTCATGTTTTCCATTGTTTGCTGGTATAGGATTGGTTGCAGAGAGGTGTGCTGTGGGTAATGTTCATATTCTCCATTGTTTGCTGGTATATGATTGGTTAGAGAGAGGTGTACTGTGGGTAATGTTCATGTTCTCCATTGTTTGTTGGTATATGATTGGTTAGAGAGAGGTGTACTGTGGGTAATGTTAATGTTCTCCATTGATTGCTGGTATATGATTGGTTAGAGAGAGGTGAACTGTGGGTAATGTTCATGTTCTCCATTGTTTGTTGGTATATGATTGGTTAGAGAGAGGTGTACTGTGGGTAATGTTAATGTTCTCCATTGATTGCTGGTATATGATTGGTTAGAGAGAGGTGAACTGTGGGTAATGTTCATGTTCTCCATTGTTTGCAGGTATACGATTGGTTAGAGAGAGGTGTACTATGGGTAATGTTCATTTTCTCCATTGTTTGCTGGTATATGATTGGTTAGAGAGAGGTGTACTGTAGGAAATGTCCATGTTCTCTATTGTTTGCTGGTATATGATTGGTTAGAGAGAAGTGTACTGTGGGTAATGTCCATGTTCTCCATTGTTTGCTGGTATAAAATTTGTTAGAGAGAGGTGTACTGTGGGTAATGTCCATATTCACTATTTTTGCTGGTATAGGATTGGTTAGAGAGAGTGGGTAATCTCCAGGCTCTGAGTTGTTTGCTGGTATGTGATTGGTTAGAGCGGTTCCCAACCGGTGTGCCCCGGCACCCTAGGGTGCCGTGTGATTGGCTAAGGGGTGCCGCGAGATATTGAGATAAACAAAAAAAAAAATACCTTCTACTGAAGCCTTAAGTCTTGTAAGATCTTGAAATAAAATAAGTCAAATCAATTACTCTCATGCACGGCAGATGGTGATAGTGGTCAATTCATTTCAATAATTCAGTTATACTAGTATCCCACAGATGGCATTACAGCTATACCCTGCCGAACATTCCCGAGACTACTCGCTTCCTCACGAACATTCCCGAGACCTCGACAGATGAATATATAAAAGTGTACACCGCTTGGCGCCTTAGGTTGTCTTCCTCGCGTTGATTCACAGTGTTTAGCTATGGATAAGTTCATTGTTAAACGTAAACACCAGGACAGTGAAAGTGAACAGTCAGCTCCTACTGCTTGCTTTAAGAAGCCAAATCTTACAGCTTCTCCCGGAACGTCGAATTCACCACATAAAGAAGACAAATGAAAGAAAAGAACATACCAGGACAGTTACTTAGTGTATGGATTTAAGTGGAATACTGAGGAAAACCCTATCCCTGTGTGTTTAGTTTGTGGCGAAACACTTAGCAACGAGGCTGTGGTACCTAGCAAACTGAAGCGGCATCTTACAACAAAGCATCCTAGTGTGTCACAGAAAAGTGTAATGTATTTTTCACATATATTAGAAGGGGAGAAGAAAACAGCTGTGCGAATGGTAAAGAGAATGACCATAGGTGATACTGCTCTTGAAGCCTCATTTAAAGTAGCAGAACTGATAGCTAAAAAAAAGAAACCTCATACTCTTGGAGAGGAAATCATTGGCCCTGCATGTCTAGTTATAGTTTCAACAATACTTGGCGAAGGAGCAGCTAATCAAATTTCGAAAGTTCCTTTGTCCAACAACACAATCAGCCGCAGGATATCTGAAATGTCATGCAATATCAACGAACAAGTCACGGAGAAAATAAAACCTTACAGTACATTTGCTTTGCAAGTAGATGAGAGTCTCGATATTGGTGACAAACCGCAACTCTTTGGTTTTATCAGGTATATTGATGAAAAAAATATTAGTGAACAGTTTCTGTTCTGTAGACCGCTGGAGACTACAACCATATGCCATGATCTTTTCGTTTCTATTAATTCCTATCTCAATGACCATGATCTTTCATGGAAAGACTGTTGTGGTATATGTACAGATGGTGCACCGTCTATGTCTGGGAAAATTAAAGGTTTTACTGCCAGAGCTCTCAATGAAAATCCATCCATTATTATAATTCGCTGTTTTCTGCATAGAGGCATTAGTCGTGAAAGCGTGTAATGAAGATTTTGCTGAAGTGTTTAGCCAAGTTGTGAAAATGGTGAACTATATGAAGTCTCAACCTTTAAAGTGCAGAATTTTTGAACAGTTATGTCGCGCAACGGATGCAGCTCATACCTCTTTGTTACTTCACACAGAAGTAAGGTGGTTGTCGCGGAGTCGTGTATTGAACCGGTTTCTCGAACTTAAAGAACAGCTAAAAACTTTTTTTAAGGATGAAAATCAAGACACATTTCATGCGCTCTTACTAAGTGATTCTTGGTGTTTTGAACTGTCGTATCTGGCAGATATTTTTCATAAGCTGAATGAACTGAATGTTTCGATGCAGGGTCGACATGAAACAATAATCTCCTCAACCAATAAAATGAAAGGTTTTAAAAGAAAACTTAGTTCTTGGAAGTCTGCAGTTCAAAAAGGAGATTTGTTGAACTTTCCATCTCTTCTTAATGTGGCAGGAGATAAAGATCTGGGTAAGCTGAAAGACTGCATTTGTGACCACTTATCAAGATTGCAAGATGCAATAGATGCATACTTTCCAACTATTTCCACTACGAATCTCGACTGGGTTGTCTCACCATTTGATTTCGTAGATAGTGCAGATGAAATAGATTTCACTGCTTGCGAACGAGATGAATTTATTGATCTTTGCACTGATTCCACACTCAAAGGTAAGTTCACCAAGAGTGAGGCGTCTGTGGCTAGTTTTTGGCTTCAACGGAGAGAGGAGTACCCTAACCTAATGAAGAAAGCAATTAACGCACTTTTGCCCTTTTCAACATCCTATCTATGCGAGCAAGCCTTCTCTGCTATGGTGACAATAAAATGCAAAGCAAGAAATAGACTGAATAACCTTGAGGATGATTTGCGTGTTTCACTGTCAACTGTAAGACCCGACATCACATATCTGTGCTCTAAGCATCAATCACAAGTTTCACATTAATCATTAATCGAACAAAATTTATTGATGTATTTTTACTCAGTGATTGTAGTAAAATTTACTGTATTATGTTATGGTGTACGTTATTATTATATAATATTTCAATAAATTAGCATATTACGCTTAATTTTCTTTTAATTCAAGGAAGGGTGCCCATAGTGTTTAATGTTATTCCCAAGGGTGCCGTGAACTTCAAAAGGTTGGGAAACACTGGGTTAGAGAGTTGCATTGTGGGTAATGTCCATGTTCTTGTTAGAGAAGAGAGAGCTGCAGTATGGGTAATGTCTTAGTGGTATGAGCTTTGGCATTTCCAGTGTCGATATGGAGTACTTGATCTGTGCAGCCGTAATTAATTGCTGTGTATATAGTTGCTAAGAATAGTTGGCTGAAGACAGACTGGTATTGTCTAAGTAGATGCCAGATCCACTCCAATTGTCCAGTTAGATAGTTGGTCATTCTCTTCAGCAAGACTACCAGCCATGGTCCCAAATTCTGCAGAAGAGTAGACTCCTTGGATCTTTCACATGGCGATATACTCACTTCCCCAACTCTGTTCCTTCCTGCATGTCTTGATCAGTGTCAGATGTGCTCAGCAGCCTCATGGGAACTTCTGTTCAGCATGGCAACAATACCCTGAGAATACATACTCCATTCAGTAGTGTCCAAAACCAGGTTTCTTGACAATTGGGTCTCCAGATGCCTCTACACCACTATCCCCTTTCTTGTAGGCACAACCATATGGTCCATTACAATCATCCTGTAAGTTTGGTGCTTCACCTCGTCATGGCTGAGTCGCAAGACCTTCCAACTCGTGGCTCCTGGGGACATCCAATCCCATTATCATATCCTTAGCCACCCTCACAATGATCAGCCCCAGGACCAACTGCAGCAGAGCTTCCTCTGCTGGCGAGGTGTTGCCTCACACCTTCCTAAGCTGGTGTTGGCGTACCTTAGGATTCTAATCCATTTCTGTCTAACCACAGCCTTCTGCCTCCATCTACTCACTTCTAAAGTTCTTAAAACTTCCTGTACTCCATCCAGCCATCTTAATTTTTGTCTACCTTCAAGTTTTAAGTTCAGGATTCTTTTGGGTATTGTCATCCATTCTGAGCACATGTCCCAACTATTCCAACCTACGGGCTACAATGTCCAGAGATTATATTGAGCTTTTTATTCTGTCTTGTATCTGATTCTTCAGTGATCTTTCTCATATTTAGGACCATAGATTTTTCTTAAGATTTTCCTTTCCTGTGTCATCAGTTGTTCCATTTTATTGGACAGCATCCATATTTCACCGCCTTAAAGCACAGTTGATCTTCTGACTGTTTTGTACAATGTAAGTTTTGCTTTTTTACTTATACTTGTTGGGCTCTCTGGCATCCCTTCCTAGCTGGCAGAACAGTGTTTTCCTGCTGACAAGCCCTCGCCAAGTCATGTGTGATTACAGCTGTGATGAGAGTATCATCTACTCCTTTGTCTAAGGCAAAGTTCAGACATGACACTTCTTGTCTGTGCATTAGATGACTTGGCTGGCCACACTTCCAGCTGCTGACTTGGCCACTTCCATCTTTGATGGGATTGTTAACACTTCATGAATTGTCTGTTCTCTCTCTTAATGTCCTTGAACATGGGTGGTCATATTGGATGATGAATAAAATTGGTGAAATGATCTTCGAGTCCATGGAGCTGAATTGGCTTATAGTTGCCAAGCACAGGCCCTGTTGTATCTTGGCATCATACAGTAGGCAGCTTTCTAGTACTTAAAAATAGGAGGGTGGTTCACCAGTTCTTTGATAGAGGCACATTGTGTCACCTGGGCTCAAGGGCTGACGTCAGAATCGCAGTCAATACTTCTGCTGCCATTTCTGGAAGCTGACTATTAGCTTTGCAGCTTTCTTGAGCTAAACGTTGGCGAATTGCTGGCAGAAGATTTCAAAGGTTGACATTCCATCTATTTTGGTGGCTTGATTTGCACAGATGTGTTGCATTCTAACATCTTGACCTTGTTAAATATTCCACCAAGCATTTTGTCCATCATGGCATTCAGTCCCAAGGCATGCTGTCAATTGTTCCATCCAGGACAGTTTTTCAAGTCTTTAACTTGTGCAAGGCCTTCCATCTTTCCACCAAGTTCTTTCATGTCCACAAATTTAGCCAATAGTCTGTCTTGATCTTTTGCATCTTCTCCATTCCAGAGAGATGTGTTCCATTTACATGGCTTTCTCTGCCTGTTATAATTCATAAAATGCTAATAAGGTAAACCTTAGCAGAAATGGTCCTATTACTTATTCTTTGTAAGTTGAAGGAAAATATAGAAATACACAAGGCTAAAGCGAGTAACATTTTTTAAAAAAAATTTACTTTCTCAAAATGGCTCTAATGATGTTGATTAAAATATTGTGTATTAAAGAGATTTATAGGACAAAATGCATATCTTCAATTTCTGGGAATAGTGTCATCATTCTGGATGACTTTTGCATAAATGTTAAACCATAAGAGAGAGAAACTCTTACTGCACAACAAATGCAAATGTCCTTAAATCATGCACTTTGCGTAAAATTAATTTGTGTAGTTAACCATTTCTGAAACATTCCTTGCTTTTCAATATATATTCTTTTCTTTTACTTACAAGGAAACAAGACCATTTCTGCTAATGTTTATCTTGATTAATGGAAATGATAGAAGAATAAGATTTTGTAAACATAATTTGTTGCAGAATGACGAGAGAAAGTCTTGTGAATGTAAGCTATCAGAAATAGAGAAAGAGTAATGACAGACGGCTGACTATTCTAGCTAACCATATTCTTATAGGACCTGAAAGCATGCATTAAAGTTAATACAGTAATTAAGTATGTGCACTGCTACAACATTGAACATCTCCCAAGCTACATAACAAACAAAATGTACATCATTTTAATTGTTTTCTCACAAACTGTGTGTAGGACAAGAGTCAATACCTCGGATTTCCCAGTCTCTAGCCGGTTGCTCTACCACTGAGCTATCTTGGCAACATGCTGGCATAGCATTGAATTGTTTTCTCACAGAAACCGTGTGTAGGACAAGAGTCAATACCTCGGATCTCCCAGTCTCTAGCCGGTTGCTCTACCACTGAGCTATCTTGGCAACATGCTGGCATAGCATTGAATTGTTTTCTCACAGAAACCGTGTGTAGGACAAGAGTCAATACCTCGGATCTCCCAGTCTCTAGCCGGTTGCTCTACCACTGAGCTATCTTGGCAACATGCTGGCATAGCATTGAATTGTTTTCTCACAGAAACCGTGTGTAGGACAAGAGTCAATACCTCGGATCTCCCAGTCTCTAGCCGGTTGCTCTACCATTGAGCCACCATAGTATTGAATTTCTCAACTGACTCTCATGTCCCAGTACTTGCAGCATTGTAAGTCGCCATTGGGGTTGTCATCTCAAAATAATTTAAGATCACCTTGTGGTTTACCGGGAAACATGCGAGTCAGTTGAAAAATTCAATACTATGGTAGCTCAGTGGCAGACAACCGGCTGGAGATCGGGAGATCTGTAGTTCAAATCACGGCTATGGCATTAAATTTTTGTCTGACTCTACTTATCCAAAATTTATATAGCCTGTAAACTTCTTGTCATTTGCAATGATGTGCGATGAACTTTCTGCAATGTTGTTCACATGACTTTCTCTGTTTTATTAGTTGGTATACAAACTATTCTTACAAAAGTTTATATTTCTGTGTATGCTACTTTGAGATAAATCTTAGCAGAAATGGCTACATTATACATTTCAGTATTGATGCAAAGGCAATAGTAATAATGAAATGTTTTAACAACCATACACTCTCTGAACTGACTTTAAGGTTCCATGCTCTCTGCTTACAATACAAGAAAAAACTGAGTGTCAAAAGGACTTAAAAGAAAGTCAAAATATTGAACGATTCTAACCATAAATAACATTCGGAAATGGCTTACTGCACAGAAAAGTTATTTAGAATAAATTCTGTTTTAAACAGATCTAAAGTGATTTTATCACTTAAGATTTACCACTTATACAAGATGGTTAAAATTCCTTCCAAATGAAGTGAACTTCATAGGCTATCTCCCGAAAATTCAATATATTTTATTTATAATTTAAATATCTTTAATGTATACTATTATAATGAAAATTCATAGCCATTTTTCAAAAATAATTTTTTTAAAAAATATTCCATATGAAGGGTAGTTTAAGATTGCGGGTTGGGGTGTTTTTGAGTTCTACTGTTCACAGGCACTTGGACCTCTTTTTGTAAAAATGCTTTTTTTTGTTCAAAAATGTATTTCCAGCAAAATCTTGGGAATAAATTCTTGGGTGGAATGCAATACCTTTTCTACCTACTATGTACATTGTACATAGTAGAGAAAATGATAAGCTATTGTAAGAATATTCTGTAGATGAGTGCGAAATAGATTTTGTTTGAAGTTACAGGGTGTTCATAAAGTTCCTGCACTCAGAGTTATTGATTTTTTTCTCAGTTTTAATTGCGGGTACAAATTTAATTGATTTGCATATTTATTGCACATACCTTTACACAAGTGAAACCAATTTTAAGAATTTCTCAATCTCTAAGGATAAAAGTAATTGTTTTGCATGCATTACTTTTGTGACATTCCAGTTTTAAGCAGATTATTTTCTTGCAAATACAAGGTTATGTGTTCCATAACACTTTTCACAGGAAGTGCTGAAAATGACCACCATTTTCTTGTAAACATTGTTCCACAGCAATACAGTTAGAAATTACATTTTTGAGTTCTTGTAGGGAGTGTAGGTTGCCACTATAATCTCTCTTCCTTAACAGAAACAAATCTGGAGAGGTCAGAGCTTGGAGGCCATACATTTTTTGAGATTATTTGACTTCTGAAAATTTTCTTCCACTTCTGCATGGACTCGTTTGCAGTGTGGCAAGTGGCACCATGTTATTGAAAGCAACTGTCACGTTCATTCTCTTCCAGCATAGCCATAAACTGCTGCACAATATTTATACAGTCGACACCATTGACCGTTTCCTCAAAGAGAAAGGGCCCAACAATTCTTCTTTGCGATGTTGCACACCAAATGCCAATTTTGTGACTGAAATGGCATGTCATGGAAGACATCCAGAGCTGGTGTTAAAAAAAATGGTGTTTTATTTATGGATGCTCTTTAACTGCTGTGGTTCTCAGCATCCCATTCTAAATTGGGCGTGAAATACCACTTAATTTTGTTCAGAGGCCTCTCTATCAGGCTTGAGGTTCTTTTATGTGCCGTAAACTTACAACATGGGACCTATGGCTTTACTTCCCTTCCGAAGGAAACCATGCTAAGGATTTTTACTCGTGAAAAAATGCATCGCTTCACCGGGTTTGAACCTGCAACCTTGGGTATATGTAATTAGCATGGTAACCATTACACCACAGAGGGCGACAGCTGGTGTTCTGGGAGTTATGTAGCCTCTTCTGTATAGAAAGGTTACTGTGTTATGTGTGAAAGTATGGAACTGTTGGCAGTGATGGGATCCGGCGTCTGAAGCTCCTGGACAACCTTGACACAATATGGGTTCAATTTGGCTAGGATGGTGCTTTTTGTGTGGTTAAAATTGGTGATCCAATTTGTTGCCAAACGGCTTACTGATTTTTGTACCAATGTAACATTTGCTGGTCAATCATGAATGCAATATTGGGTCTTCCACTTCTTTGATCATGAAACTGATGCACAAGTGCATAAACAGCACTTTTTCCTGGTGATGAATCGTTACAAAATAACCTCCATCTCTCCAAACATCTTTCAGATTTGAACTCAAAATATGCTTCCAACACAGTGCCATACTGCACATGTGTAAAAGCTATTGTTTCCAGTTACAATTCAATGTCTCACTCTAAGCAACAAGCAGCTACGCTTCAAAGTTACAACAATCTGCCAACTCACCAAGTAAAATACCCCAAAGACAATTATTCAATGTATGAATGGGGTGACTTTTCGAACACTCTGTAGATCAGAATTTCTTGGATGTTTAGATAGAAAGTAATACTGTTTTAAACTCTGCTACTTATACATTAATATAATGTTGACATTACTGGCTTAAAGAAAAGCAAACATGTTGGTATTATAGCAATAGTTTGGGATTCATGTGACTGACAGATGTCCCAAACTTTCTCTAACCAGCATTTCTTTTTATATAGCTCTTTGAAACTTACAAATGTTTATTTTTCTCTGTACTTCATATTTATTAGGATGGGCCTTTACAGAAATAGTTGTCACTGTTAAAGTTGAAACCTTAATGTATTATTCTGCTAAGCTCATCACAGCTCCATGTGGTGCGATGCTAGAACTAATATCTTGTATACATATTTTATTTTGCCGTGAATCCAGAAGTTCTTACATGTACCTGAACAGTTCAGCAGCTCTGCCTATCTACTATTCCACATGTCGCTAAACTGCTCTTAATTTTAGAAATCATTCATCTAATGGCTGATTATCAATATACCACTTATGCTTTGAATTTTCTAAGTTCAGGTTAACAAAATGAGGCAATATAGGTTAGAAAATACAACAAAAATAAATTCAACACAATCTGGCAACAATTCTGCATCACTAGCAGCAAAATTCAATAATTACTATACCCAGATAATGGATTTGTTAAAAAGATATAATACAAGGGGGGTTCAGAAAGTAACCTCCATTTGGAAATGAAAATTAAACCAGTTGAGACATAAAAATTGTATTATTATATCTGAAAAATACAACATTTTTTCTATTTTTCTACATATTCTCCGAACAAATTTAAGCACATGTCATATCTTTTTACAATCTTTGAAATACCCTCTGCATAAAACTCTGCCACATGTGAACGTAGCCAACCCGTCACGGCGTGATAAAGCTTTGTCATTGGCAAAGCGCTGAGATGCAAGCCACTGTTTCATGTGTGGGAACAGATGAAAATCACTGGGAGCTAAGTACGGGCTGTAGGGGGGATGGTCAAAAACGTCCCATTTGAAACTGGTCAAAATTTCATTAATTCTTCGAGCTGTGTGCGGGCAAGCATTGTCATGCAGAAACATAATACCAGATGACAAAAGACCACGACACTTGTTTTGGATTGCCCTTCTTAGTCTTTTCAATGTTTCACAGTAGGCTTCAGAATTGACAGTTGTGCCACGTTCCATAAATTGAACAAGTAAGATGCCCTTGGCATCCCAAAAAACTGTAGCCATGACTTTCGTCTCTGACAAAGTTTGACAGGCTTTCTTTGGCTTGCTTGGAAAAACGGTATGTCCCCATTGCATTGACTGCCGTTTTGTCTCAACATTCACGTAGACCACTCAAGTTTCATCACCAGTAACAATTCTGTTCAAAAATGCTTCTCCTTCAGTGGCATTCCGAGAAAGAAAGTCTATGGCAGAACTCATTCTTTTGGTTTTGTGGTCATCAGTAGTTTTGGTATTTACCAAGCACAAAACGTGCGATAACCTAGGTGTTTGGTCACTATCTCGTGCAAAAGACTACAAGAAATTTAGGGAAAATGATCGGAAAGTTCAGTTATCGTGAACCTATAGTTTTCACGACTTTTCCATCCACTTTGACCACCAGGTCATCATTGACAAGAGTAGGCCTACCAGTCCTGAATTCTTCATGAATGTTAGTTCTTCCATTTTTAAAAAATCGTACCCATTGACGGACAACACCTTCATTCATAATGTTACGACCATATACTGCACACAATTCACGATGAATTTTGGCTGCTGAGTGATGTTTTGGCAAAAAAACTTATAACACCACGCAACTCACACTTGTCGGGATTTTCTATTATGGCACTCATGTTTTGAGGTTATAACTCTCAAATGCGTGACAGTACGATGCTCTCCCTTAAGACAGCTAGAAGCACGCTGAGCACTGCATACATTGATGTCTACCCCCACCACTTTCTGGACTGCTCTTGTATTTTGAAGCAAAGCACTTTTTCATGTTGAAAACATTGTATTGCACTTGTGACATTTGAAGTGCCCAAATAACATTTTAATATGTGCAGATAACAGAAGGAATGTGTTATAGTTTGGAATTTAGGGTTCTACTTACAC
Source organism: Hymenopus coronatus (assembly GCA_030762935.1). Classification (NCBI taxonomy): domain Eukaryota; kingdom Metazoa; phylum Arthropoda; class Insecta; order Mantodea; family Hymenopodidae; genus Hymenopus; species Hymenopus coronatus. Next base: position 6,293,753 of record CM060897.1, on the reverse strand, counting down.
AATTGATTTTATAGAATTAAAATATTTACTTTCTCTAGCCAATATATACAATGTACATAGTGAATAGACAAGATATTGTACCACCCAAAAATTCAATGTCAATATGTCACTGGAAATATATGCATGTGTGTGTGTCTGGACAGCATAACTCAAAAAATGAAAAGGCTGTTAAATACCAAATTTGGTATTTATCTTTTGTATCTTCCAATGATGCGACATTAGGATTTTCAAGAAAATCCCATCACAAACTACCCTTCACATGAGAAAATTTTGTTTTTCTCAAAAATGACCTTAGCAATTTTAATTAAAATACTGCATATAACGATATTTACATTACAAATAAAATTTATATTTTCAATTTTCTGGAAATGGTTTTTGAAGACCTCTTTATTCTGGATGAGTTTTGCAAAATTTTACATAACGGTTAAACTAAAAGGATAGACAAAAGCTTACTACACAAAAAATGTAGATCTAATTAAAACACATAATCTGTCATATACAGTTTTTTTATGTAGAACTGACATTACTGAGATATTCCTTGTTACTGGTTTTAATTTTAAACTACTTAAACGCTTCTCAAACGGAAATTACATTTCATTTCTCTCTCATGTTATACTGCAGGCCGTGCAAAGCAAACTTCAATTGGTTCACAAATGACCAGCTTTTAAAAAACTTGACTATTACTGTAACCATTTCTTTTTATTTACATGGAAGCAAGTAATAATAGGACAATTTCTGCTAACATTTACCTTAACATGTCATAGAAAAAACACTTTTGTAAGGAAAACTGTGTAACAGCTACAGAAAGTCATCTGAATGGAACATATCAGATTTTTTCATTTTGTTTTACGTTGCATTATCTTCTAGGCATTGATGCAACTGTTCCATAAGGTACCACTTTGATGGTATGTGGTGGACAATAGCTTTTCAGGACTATCCCCATATCCTACTTTTTTTCCTCCCTGCTAATTAGATGGTGTCATCTGTAGTCAGAATACAGAGACCAGGCCACATCACCACAACTCCAAGCTGATGGCAGCGCAATCACTATTATCATTTATTTACTTTCTCTAGCCATATGTACATACACTGTACATCAGTGTGCCACCCAAAAATTTGATGTTGCCATCACCAAAAATATATGTTTTGAGGTCCCCAAGTATGAAAAAAGCCTTTTTAGAAAAAGGTCTGTTTTGTGTGTCTGTGGACAGCATAGCTCAAAAACTAAAACACCGTAAAAGACCAAACGTGTATGTAAGTTTAGTATCTTTCAAGAATGCGACAAAGATTTTCAAGAAAATTCCCCCACCCCAAACTATGAAAATGTTGTTTTTGTCAAAAATGGCAATAATTTTGATTAACATACTGTATATTCAAGATATTAACATCACAAATAAAATGTATATCTTGAATTCTCTGGGAATAGCTTCTGAAGACCTCATTCTGGAAGAATTTTGTTTAATTTGAGTAATTGGTAAACCATGAGAAGTAGACAAAAACTTACTACACAAAAAATGTGGATGTCGTTAAAACACACAATTTATGTCATATACATTTTTGTTATAGAGTTGACTGTTTCCAAGAAAAGGTGTTACTGCTTTCAATTTTAAGCTACTTAAACTTTTCACAAACAGTAGGTGATCTTTCCTTCTGTTTACCTATATCTGGCAAGCATAGAGAACAGGATTTTAATTGTTTCACATAGTGAGTGCAGTTTAAAGGAATTGACTGTCACTTTAGTTTAATACTTCTCTTCTGCTTACATAGAATCAAATAATAACCCTAATTCTGCTATGTTTATCTTGATTAGCATGATGCAGATAAAAGAATCTTTTTTAGAAAAGTTTGTTCATGAATGAAACACATCAGATTTTTATCACAAGGAAAGGTATTCATACTGTACATAATTTAATCTTTGATTGAAAAGAACCACGCTTTAGGAATATATGCAAAATGCAAATTTTCGTCATGAAGCCATTTTCTTTTGGACAGTAATACACGTGACTGATAACTTCCTCTATAATTTCACGGAACCTGTATTTAAACTTTTCTACACAATAGTGTAATACTCTTTAAGGGATTTTTATTAAAATAAAAACAGATAAGATATGGAAGAAAAATAATGAAATAAGTGCTAAGCTATGTAATAGAAAACAGCCAAATTATTGTCTGGATGTAGTTATTGTTTAGAATCAATTGAATTTACTATATTATAGAAGCTATTAGATGTTGAGTAATTTTATGTGTTTGTGTTTGCAGTCAGGAGCAAAGATCAACATTTCAGATGGTTCCTGTCCCGAACGTATTGTTACAGTTACAGGACCAACAAATGCTATTTTTAAGGCATTCACACTTATCTGCAAGAAGTTTGAGGAGGTAAGTCTAATTTAGTTCTCTGTTCTCGTCATGTGGTTAAATGTGTGTTAGTTGAAAGTTCTCAGAATGAAGTGCAAAATGATACCACAGATATTTTTATTGTTATTTTCCTACATGGCACTTGGTTCCCCATTTGTTGCATTCTTTATTCAGTCATGGAAGCCTCCTGCCTCTCAAAGTACACTTTAGGAAACAAATGGAACTGAATCAGAGGAATAAGGTGGCTCTAGCAGCAAATTATATCCTGCTTTGTTGATTTTTGCCAAACATGGCATTTGCAGTAAGCATTGCTGAAATAGCATTTCTGGAGGGAACCCAGACAGCGAAGCCAAGATTGACCACATATTTGTAATTGTACAGAGCATTCAAATTGTAGAAAACAAACCTCCAATCCTGGATATTTAAGAATTGATGTAGCAGTTTTTGGCTTTGTATAACTTGCCAGAACTAAACCATTGCAGTACTCATCCATCATGTCCAAGGATGTTAGGCACCAGCTGCTACCACTAGGTGTCTACTGGTTTGAGACAGGAATTTTTTGCTGAAGTAGATGGTTGTCTTTTTGAGGCACGGCATTAACAATTGCAGTGTAACTCGGATATTGATTTCATTGTTTCTCCATCAACTTGTCCTTTGTAGCAACACTTGGTTCTTCTGGGGCTGTTTCAATCCTGTTGGATTTTATAAGACTTCTCATGCACAACTAAGATGTACCATTCAGAGGTTTGTGACTTCTTTGCCCTCCATTTTCTTTGTTTATAGTTTTTGTACATGGTGGCTCATCTGTTGATTCTGTACCCAATTTACGCTTTTCCACCATTACAGCTTGTACCTCTTCTGGGTCGCATGAAGTGGAGCTTCATCGTACCCATCTCCTCCATTGTTAGCAGGATGTCGATTTGGCTTGGTGTACCATTGGTGTTCCTCTGAGGAACCTTGCTCTTGCGTACCACAATTTCCAGCAATTGTTGTGTTAGGACAGTTTTCTTGGACATGAGTGGGTTGTCCAGCGTAGCTCACCATTAGGCGATAACCAAACACCATGCTGTAATTAGGAATGTTGTTTTAAAGAGCCATTTTTGCTGCATGGACACCGGTGTTGCCTGGAACTCCATTGCTTCTTCTTAACCTCAAACACTTCTATGTGTGATTTCAACTTGTGCCTTAATACTTCATTAGGTATTTCCAGTTACCATTTCTACAGTGACTACTCTTCTTTCCCTATTAGCATAACAGAACACTGCGCTGCCAGCAAATTTTGCTAATAACCTCTCCATCAGCACCACTGAAATTAATTTTATAGGTACTGCTCAATCACAGGCAATTAATTGTAAAGTATCCACTTGATCTGCATTTAGATTAAGGGTGTGTACAACAAAATCAAAGTTTCACATGAATGGTGTGTATCCTGTTGTATATGTTAGCAACAAACTTGCAAAGTGACGGAGCACAATATGGATTGTTTTTTTCCTCATTATAAAACTGTTATCTGGAACAAATTCAGCTTATTTTGGTTAATCTGGACTATTTATTGAGTGTAAGTTTAAATTTAAAGGATTTATCTTCTTTTCCACTCTTATGTCCTTTCGAGTGTCTGGTTTCATCTGCTGGTCATTGTCCATTTCATGTATTTTTGTCCTATCCCTAGTTGTTTAACTTCCCTCAAGATAAGGATTTTCTCGCATAACCTAAATTGACAGAGAAATAATCAACTATGACCACTATTTCATTCACTTTGGCAGTTGATAACCTTGGAGTTTCCATTACTTAGGCTGCTGTTTTGTTTCAAGTGTACAATAGTGCTTCCACGTTTCCTACATATCTGTGGGATCCTTTGCTCAGAGATTTGTACTGTGATTTGCTTTCAGTTCAGTCTTCTCTCAAAATGTAAAATATGAGGATATTAAAACTTCTTAGAAATAAAACCAGGATTAGTTTTAAAACTTTGAAATGGTTTTATTGCTTCTCAAAATGATATATTTAATTTGTTGAAAAGTGTTCTACAACTAGTCTTTTTGTTAACCACAGTTTCCCCATATTATTATACCATATGATATAATACCTTGAAAGTATGTATGGTACAGAGGTAAAAGCCCTTTTTCTTCATGACTTTTTGATAGTATAAAAAGAGGAAAACAAGTTACTTTGATATTGTATTTATGTGAATATTCCATTTCAGATTTTTATCCAGCCATATACCAAGGAACTTTGTGTCTTCTGAGTAGCTGATGCATGTTTATTTAGTACTAGCTGCCTGCCCCACCTTCCCACGGGTGGTGTACCTAATGAAAAAAACTCGGACAAAATCTTCCATTTACAGTATGACCATGCAATGAAATAAAATTACAATTAAATAATTTCAAAATACTTTAATGTAATGCTTTAATACTTAGATTAAAATTAAATAATTGGAAAATACTTCAGTGTAATGCCTTGTAATGTACAGTTTTCCTTCCGGAGAGAAAACAAATAACACCAATGGTTTGCCATCTCTCAAGCATGCAACGTACAATGTGAAAAACACAACACACTCATAATGATTTACCTTGGGATTTATTGTCATTGCGAATGCAAGCGCGCCGGAAACTGAACGCGCTTAAATTCTAAAGGAAAGTTGGTTGACAGTGGTATTCTTGGAATAAGCACATCCTCGCCTTTGAACTTTCCTATGTTATAATAGCTTAAATCAAAATTGTCATAACTTTTTTAACAGTGAGTTTAGTTCAGCTGCATAATTTTGCCTGATTGAGATTGCGTAGCATAATTATCACCGATTCAACCTTGAGCTGTAAATTGTGTGGCGGAATCCTGGCAAATCCAATGAATTTAGGAATTCAATTAGATAATTGATGACTTCATTTGGATTAGTAATGGAATCAATCAAATTAAATGAATGCATTTGTCCATCAATTTTACTCTGAATTTTTATATTAAAATCATCTACATTCTTACTAGTTGCTGCTAAAATGACTCGTTCGCTCAACCAAGCATAGTTTTTGTAATTTGCACCAATATCGATATTAATTCTTCCACTGACATGAAGTAACAAAAATTTAATGGAAACTAAATGAGGCCAGTAGAAGAATCAACAGGAATTTTCCCATTGCCAATGTGTAATAATGCCTTTGCATCTGAAAAGCACAATGAAGTGAAGTGATCTGCATAATGTAGCATATATAGTTAGTATTGTGAAAAGGACAAAGTCAGCGCACCCATAAGGTATTGCGGAAAGGATGACATATGCTGTTAACAACATGGGTAACCAAGGACGTTGTTGGCATAATAACAGTAATGGCAGCAATTCCATAGTGTGTTGGGTAAATGCTGAAATAGGTAATGAATTACATTAAGGAGAAAGTCACAAAGTAACATTCATGCTTCTTCCGAATCTCTTTCTTTCCTTTACTCCTAATGTTTTCCACCTCTTTCTTTATTTTCTCCTATCTTAAAACAACCATTTTTAAGGCTAACAATGACATAACTAAAGAACAAGTAGATCTAGTTGGGCAATTGATAAGCTTTTATTTGATGACATGCTTTGTGTATTAAATTTCTCCATTTAACCCAAAATATGCTTTATCAAATGTGTTAAAAGCACTGCAATTGCAGTGTGATGGTAATGCGGGTATCTTATGTTCTTTACTTAGGTCATGTACCACGTATTGTCAAATGACCAACATCTGCAATAGGAAGTTAACCTAAAACGGATCCCGTCATTTCTTCATCATTTTCAGATTTCAAGAAGGGTTAATGGTAATGTGCATAGTTTATAACTTGTTCATTTTAAAGAATTATAACAAAAATATACTTATTTCTTTTCTTAAATGATGTGACCAAAGGAATGATGTTAATACATAAGAAATATATTTGATTTCACTGTTATCTTGCATCATTGTCTCCATAACCAGGTGCATTCCCTTAGTATTGAATGGGGAAGAAAGATAGAGCAATAGGTACTACGGCCTTCTGGTGGCAAATAAATATATACATATTTTAAGTGTTCATCGCCAGGAAAGCTTCTTTGCTTCTTATTTTAAAAGATATGAGTAAGGAAAGGACAGTTAATACATAAAGATGTGTTTGAATTTCACTGCTGCATTGTGTCATCTTTCACTGCTGCATTGTGTCATCTTGATAAACTGTTGCATTACCTTAACATTGGTGTGGAGGAAAAATACTACTACAGCCATCTAGCAGCAAATAAATAAGTACTTACTCTAGGTGTTCGATTCCAGGAAAGCTTCTTTGCTTCTTTATTTTAAACGATAGGAGTAAGGAAAGGACAATGAATATATAAAAATGTATTTGAATTTCACTGCTGCATTGTATCATCTCGATAAACTGTTGCATTACGTTAACATTGAATGGGGGGGGGGGAGATACTACTTTGGCTATTTAGCTGCAAATAAATAAGTACTTACTCTAGGTGTTAGTTGCCAGGAATCTTCTTTGCTTCTTTATTTTAAACAATAGGAGTAAGGAAAGGACAGTTAATATATAAAAATTTATTTGAATTTCACTGCTGCATAAGGTCATTGTGTTAATAAACTGGTGTGCGTTACCTTACCATTGTATAGGGAGGGAAAATGTACCAGTACTACGACCATTTAGCAACAAATAACCATGCTACCACTGCCATCTGGTGGCTATTAACCAAAATGCATGCCATTGGCACTGTTTTTATTCATATTCTGATATACTTTCCAGTACTGTTTTTAAACATTTCTTTTGTGTGTTTGTCTTTAGTCTGTTTGCTTCAATCCACTTGATTAGTTGGTTTAATGTCTGTTTTATATTATCGTCCAAGGAACATAGATTTGAATCAGCAACAGATATGCTAGTATCATCTGCAAAAAAAATGGGTTTACAGTTTTTCATAAAATACCCTAGGTCATTAATATATATAAAAAATAGGACTGGTCCAAGAATTGATACTTGGGGAATACTGTGCTGCATTTCTTTTGTATGCGCATAAAATATTAAGTTTGTTTGACTACATTTATTGGTAGTGCATTAAGAAATGATAGCATATGAAATATATGTTGCAAGATGTAACGATTTTGTGAAGAATGCAATTTGCTTAATAGTGCACAACTTCTTTCTGAAAAATGAGCTGTCAACAGTTGAAGAAGCGTTGTTTTGGGAGAAGGATAGTTTGACACCAGATGACTATTCTGATCTGAGGGGAATAATGGTATTTCCAGAGAGCAAATAAATATGTAAGTAAACGCACATGTTATTTTTTGCGTTGGTGTTTTTTAGAGCTAATTCTTAAATGTGCACCCATTTATTTTATGACTATCAACATTATCACCATTATACATGACAGAATATTTTATACACTGTTTAAATTGTCGGAATAATGGTCCTGTTTGTTTTACACGTGTTCGCGCCATGTGGTCATGAAAGTATGACAGCATTTCTGGTACGAATGGCAGAAGGTTACATTATAACTGTGCACTGGTTATCTGGGTTTTGTTTTGATGAGGATCAACTTAAGGATGAATAAATAATATGTATATTCTCTACATAAATGAACCAAATGATGATCGCATAGTCTACTGCGAAATTCATTTTAAAGAAGGTTTGCTTGCAAATTTATATGAAGCCGAACATTGTCATTAGATGTGATGCAAATAATTGCAATTTGCAAAATAAATTATTTGGCAAAAATTTAAATAAGTCCCAACTTTTTGTGGTTGTAAAATTTTGTACAGCAAATAATTCCATTTACAGTTGGTTTGAAGGCTCTGAAAATGGTATAACAATGATGCTCTCTCTGTTATGAAGCTGACATTCTGTTTGCATACAAACACCACAGTTGCTACCGAGCATTGTATGTGTGACTCAGCAGCATTCCCCCTAGTTGACTGGAGTCTGGGGAAACATTGTTCTAACGTCAGTACCTGCCTGTTATAGATTATATTAGTGGGGATGTTACAGTAACGTGTGTACATTATTGTATTACAACAAGAGTGAAGTAGCCCCATTTTTGCAACTGGTGATGTTTTATAGTTCCAGGAGATGCAGGGGGCTCCAAATGGATCTGGAATTCCCCGCCCCCCAATCACACTGCGCCTCATTGTGCCAGCATCACAATGTGGGTCACTTATTGGCAAGGGAGGTTCCAAGATCAAGGAAATCCGGGAGGTGACTGGCGCATCAATACAGGTGGCTTCAGAGATGTTGCCCAATTCAACGGAGAGAGCTGTGACCATCTCGGGAACCAGCGAGGCCATCACACAGTGCATATACCACATCTGTTGTGTCATGCTCGAGGTAAGCTATATCACAAGATAAGATTTGATATAGAATGATTGGCAGTGCCTTGTGTGATGATGATTATTGTTTGTGTTGCAGTCCCCTCCTAAAGGTGCCACGATCCCTTATCGCCCCAAACCCCAAGTGGCTGGTCCAGTGATCCTAGCCGGTGGACAAGCTTACACTATCCAGGGTAACTATGCCGTGCCTGCCCATGCCGACGTAAGTACAATGCCCTTGTTCCCGGGCTTGGCTCCGGTTGCCGCCGGACACACCCCGTTGGGCCTGCCCCCCTCCCCACTCCTCCATACCGCCGGCCTGGCGGCAGATCCACTGCTGAAGAACGGACACTTGCAAGCTGCGTTACCGCCCGCGCATCTAGCGGCTGCCGACGTAAGTCTCTGGGTGCAGCTAACCTCCGACCCCAAACCCCAACACACATAACCCCTTAGTCACACAGTGCTAACTGCGAAGGCAAACTTAACATTCACATGCTGGAGCTCGTTAAGTTTTCCTTCATTTGTGTGCCATATGTTTGCAAGCTACAGCTCCCAGGGACCTCAAAACTAACAGCTATGTTTGCTTTGCATTCTTCACTGCAGCCCTGGCAACTGGAGCTTTCCTTCATCTTCATTCTCTTAGTGCCACTTTCTAACAGAATCAGTGTTTGTGTTTTACAGAGAAGAGTAGAAATTGGCACTTTGCTTTTTACGTGACTTAGTTGTTGCCAGTATGTAGTCATGCATCCATGTAACGCAGTGGAGAAACGTCGTCAACAGTTGCCAGTAATGTTTGTGTTGTCAACTGTCAAGTTTGTCGACTGCGTTTGGTGGAAATAACTCACACAACCCTTTTCCCTTAGTTTGGTATGTTAGTGTTAAACCACAAGGCTGGCTTTGAAGTGGATGGGATATGGAAAGTGAGGCATATTAACAACTCTTGATGTTTTTTGTTTCCTTTCTTTTCTGCATTTGTAATTTTATTTTGATGCTTTTGTGTTAATGGGTGAGGGTACATCATAGCTTGTGTTTCTGTTTCTGTCATGCTGTAGGCAAAAAACATGTTTTATAATGTTATGAACATGTTTACATGCTTTGTTTGCTATAAAATGTTTTGAGAAATCTTCTGGCACTCAAGTATTTATCCATTCCACACCAGGATACCTTTTCATTCCTTCAACTGGATATCTTTTGGGGGAAAACCTTGCTAAATTTAATTTTGGACAACTGTTAATAACATTAATTGTGCATGGCTTATTTTCCACGATCTTTTTCGCACACCATCTCTTTGATTACCATTGCTAGATTTTTTCTTTGATCTCACACTTCTTTTATTTACAAAGTAATGGAACAAACGAAGATGGGCGAAGAAATTTGTACAGTTGTTACTGGACCTCCGAGGGGAGGGGTCCCCCCCAACGGGGTTTGCCCGAGCAGCTGCCTGAGCAGGCCAAGATTGACTTCTAGTTTCCTAGTTTTGATTGGGTTTAAGTACTGCCGATGTAAGTGTCCACACTTTTGTTTGTTGTATGACACCCCACCCCCCTGCCCCTCTTACCAGCACCGCTACTGCCACACCCCTATCTCATACCTTACTGTAGACAATTGGTTTTTGTTTATCCAGCAACCCCCTTTTATTTGTAAGAGTAAGGCATGCTTTCTTTTGTTGGTGTGAACTAGAACTTTACTTTCCCACACGAATAACAGGTACAGAGGAGAAAACTGCATTAGGGTTGTCAACTTGTCGTCGCTTTCTTAACAGTCTAATTTTGCCACTTTATGGCACTTTTGTTTTTATGTCACACTGTTAGGACATTGAAATAGTGACTCAGTGTTTACAGTATTTGTACTTATCGTGCAATTGATTATGTGTAGTTTGTTTCATTTATCTACTTATGGCAGTGCATCTGTGAAAGCCCAAAAATCCACACTTTTGTTCTGATTATTTTTAATTCTGCTGTAAAGAAGTTATGCAAAACCATTAAGATATTTTTTTTTTATTAACAGTCAGTCACTTTATGATGTGCTATTATGAAATACTTGTTGTTTCTTATTGCACCCATATTTTTAATTTGAGCTTAGTATGAATTAAAGAAACTGTGGTTCAGACATATCTTAATTAGTTTAGGAGAACAAATATTAATCACATTTTTTCAATTAAGAGTTATGGAAAACTATTAATCTCAGCAGATTGATTTAATATTTTTATTTTAACTAGGACACAGCAATTTTTAAATCTAACATTCTTGAAGCGCTCCTGAAAATATCAAGTTGGTAAATTATAAGCCAGGCTCAAGGAGCATTATAAAACGTGAAAAAGCTGAAAGAAAGGAACTGAGAAAAACTGAGTTTCAAAAATGGTATAAGCTCAATTAAATAACTATTTGTGACTTTTAAAATGTTTGAAATTATAGTTGAACTATTTATTTAATTTTGTTGTGTGGCATAAGTAGAGTTTTAGTTCCTTTCCTTAAATTTAAACATGTTGGCGAAAATAAAGTAATACTATTACCATAATGCAGTTACTAATTCACAGTGGTATGAGAGATAATTTGCATTTCTGAAAAGTATGCCAAATGTATGCAAGATAAGACACACATTTTTAAACTTTTTGAATGTATTGATTGAAATATATCTGGTTCAAAGGAAGACATCTAAATCTCTTTCCATACATATAATTCTTCATAACTTGCCCATTTATTAACCAGGATAATCAGAAACAAGTAAAGATGAAAATTAGGAGAAGAAAGATATTTCAATTGTTTAGAAATAAACATATGAGTCAAATGCTCTTTCTGTAATCTTAAGTTATTTATCTGATTTCTCCTTTTTGTAATAGTGCAAATTGGCAATTCACAGTTGCCCACTGCTAATGAAATAAGCAATAAAATGGGCCCCATTGTTGCTTGTTACTGAGACGTAAAGATGAGTTTTATCCATGTAATAATCAAGCAATGTTTGATTGAAGTCATCCATTTCCCTGTGCTAGGGTTTCTTTCCTAAAGATTATGTCACAGGCAGGTTTTAACTGATTACCATTATTAAAAACAGAGAGAACAATTCAATTTCATTTAGGTTTTAGAGAAAATATAAATGTGCTTTCTGATGGGTAAAAGTAAAGTAAACCGGAAGAAAAGCATAAAAATATACTATGAAATAAAATTAATTACAGTTTGAGGGAAGTATTGTGAGTTGGCAACCCTAATGGCAACATTTCTTGCCTGATAGGTTGACGTCTTAGGAGGGTAGAGCTCAGAATGTTGAGTGGTCGAAAGCTGCTAAGTTTTTCCTTATCAATGCATGTGTTTAGTTACATATCTCTGGCAACAGCGACCTCTTTCATGTTGTCTGTATTTCGGCCTTCTTTGTGTTCTTTTCTTTTATTTGAAGGCACTGGAAGAATTGGAAACTTTTGTAGACGACATAGATTAGATGGAACATGATGTATATTATTAGAGCCAGACTAAAGAAGTAACAGACTGTTTGAAGTATTGGCCTCATATCACATTAATTATGTACGAGGTACGTCCAGAAAGTAAGTTCCGTTTGGTAATAAAATTAAATTGTGTACAAATACAGAATAATTATTTATTGCACAAAATTCTACAACTCTTAAACTATTTTTCCATATAACTGCCGAAATTTTGCAGGCATTTGTCATCGCGTGGCACAAGTTTTTGTATACCTTCTTCAAAAAGTTGGAAACATTTTCTTTCAGCTCTTCGTCATTGTTGAAGTGTTGACCGCCAAGGAAAGACTTGAGATGTAAGAATAGATGTAAGTCGCTAGGAGCGAGGTCAGGGCTGTATGGAGGATGGTCAAACACGTCCCAGCCAAATCCCTGTAGGAGGTTTTTCGTCACATTTGTGGTGTGTAGTCGTGCATTGTCGTGAAGAAAAACAACACCTTTTGACAGCAATCCTCTGCGCTTATTCTGTATTGTGCAGCGAAATTTCCTTAGTGTCTTGCCATAAACATCTGCTTTGATTGTTTGACCACGTGGTAAGAAATCAATGAGTAAGATGCCTTTCCAGTCCCAGAACACTGTGCACATCATTTTTCGAGGTGTCAAGATTTGTTCCGGCTTAACCTTTGCTGGGGATGAAGTGTGGCTCCATTCCATTGATTGCCGCTTACTTTCAGGGATGACGTAAGAAACCCAAGTCTTATCTCCTGTGACTATCTGTGTCAGAAATTCTTCGCCGTCTTCATCATAACGGGTTAAAAACTGAAGTGCACTACTCATCCGTTTTGTTTTGTGTTGCTCAGTAAGAATCTTTGGTACCCAACATGAGGAAAGTTTACGAAATTTCAGTTTTTCGGTAACAATTTCATGAATTAGTGATTGTGAGCTTTGGGGAAATTCCATAGCGAGAGCATTAATTGTAAACTTGCTGTTTTCCTGGATCTTGTCATCAATCGCGTGAACCAGTTCTTCTGTAGCCAAAGATGGACGCCCACTTCATTCTTCATCGTGCACTTCCTAGTCCTTCATTGAACTGTCGGACCCATCTTCTCACCATTGAATCACTCATCGCATTTTGTCCGTAAACTTCGCAAATTTGCCAATAAATTTCAATTGGTTTCACTTTCCTAGCATTCAGAAAACGAATCACAGATCTGATTTCACAAGCGGCAGGATTTTCAATCAACACCAACATTGTAAACAAGCACAACAAAGCGTATGTGGCTGACAGCGATCTCAAAATGGCACACGTTTCTTCTCCTTGATACAGAGCGTGTACCGCACATGTGCGGAACTGCAATCGCAGTGCTGCAGCGGAGATAAATTGAAACGGAACTTACTTTCTGGACGTACCTCGTAAATATGTTCCATCTTGGGGCACCTAACTGTTGTTTGCTAGATAATTTCTTCCTTTCCACCCTCTGCCTTGGGTACTGGAGGCTAGCATGTTAACCACTAGACCACAGGGGTTGGCATAATGCTTTCTAAATGCATATGAACCAACGTTATTACTGAAATTGACAAATGCATTAAATTATTATCCCTTTGGATCTTGTTTCCATGTCTGTTTAAGAAGATGAATATTATCATTCACTTCGATTCTCTGTTGAATGCTCCTATTGCATTGGACTGTTGTTTGTTACTGATTGCTTCACATGGCTTTGGTGGGAACTAGTGTTGGTTACATTCACTCTGCAGTTTCAGGGAAGGCCTTCCAGTGCCTTAGCCTTGACATTTGCCTTGTTGCAACAAGAATATTGAGGAGGGCAAGTCTGTCCTGCAGATGTTTTACCACTGAAATATAGCAAAGGTCATCCACTGTTGTAAAAATTTATATTTCCCTAGAGTAGTTAGAATTTTACATGCTCCATTTTACTTTATTCCCTTCATAGCAAATATTATTGGTAATTTAGAGGCTAGCAGGGCACTTAATAAGCTCAGTGTTGTACCAGAAAAGCTTCACATAGCTTTAAAGTAAAAATTGCTGTTTTCAGAAAAAGAACACTATAAAGAAAATGCCACTGTGTTGCTTGTCACCGTAAATTTTGGAACCAGTTAAATTTTTGTGCCTGCCAAATTACAAGAGAGAGTTCCAGAACTTCCTCTTCTGTACTCTCAAAAATGTAGACCACTTTATCACTTTATATATCAAAACTTCGTAAATTTAATTGTGCCTGGGGGGAATTTGTTTTATTTTGTAATGGCCCTCAGAGCTTTATTCATTTTTCATACACTGAAAAGTATTTTGTAACAAATTACTGAGACAGCGAAATAATTCAAGGTAACATTTAGAATATGAAGATGCAAGTAATGATTAGTTTGCCACTATAAAATCAGGAAATGCATAAATCTTCACTTATATGCTCTAGTTAAATATGTTATTCTGTTGTCTTGTTTCACATTGCATAAAGCACTTTTTAAGATGTGAAACTTCCATACAAATTATCCAAATAAAGACAAATAAACATTCAAAATCTTCTCGGGCTTCTAGCCAGGTAATAACTTGGCTTGACACCAACGTTTCGAAGAAGTGCATCTTCAGTTCACCCTGAAGACGAGGAAGATGCACTTCTTCGAAACGTTGGTGTCAAGCCAAGTTATTACCTGGCTAGAAGCCCGAGAAGATTTTGAATTAACACGTCGCCAGGAAAGCTATAGTTCTTATTTTACAAATAAACATCTATATTTTTAGGTGTATATGGTGTTGCACTGAGATTTATCTTTTCTCATAAAAACAACCCACCTGCCACTGTATAGAACCTTGAAAAAAAATTCAGTACATTTTTATTTAGGTTAAAATCTGGAAGGAAGAAAGGAGAAAAAAAGAAAATGGATAGTTGAGATAAAGAGCTTCCAAATTAAGATTTCAGCTGACTAGGCTTTAAAATTGCATTACAGAAGAGTGGCCTAAACATGTTTATTATTATCTAATTCCAAACAGGTGCTGTGTGATGTAATGGCACAAGACACACTAGGTTTCAGGTCCGTAGTGGATTTTCAAATTTTAATCCAACAACATAATACTATATTTATCGGAGTACAAGAGGACCTCAAATGCTGGACAATCCCCCCCCCCTTTTCTTCTTCTTCTTCTTCTTCTTCCAGAACTTAATTTTGGAATTATTACATAAGTAATTTGAGTCAAATATGGACATATAGTTTCACTTAGTTTTTTTCCCAGATATACTTCATAAACATAGCTTGTTAATTTAAGAAGTTAGCATATCATCTATATAAAAAGAAGATATTTTTAAAAAGAAATTTTTAAGTGTTGCACATATATTTGAACAAATATTCTTTTTGAATTTACTTGGAAATTCACATAATGGGGGGATGGAAATGTGTGTGGTGGGAGAAGCTACCTATACATAATATAACAACATGCGGGGTGGAAATAAACCAGTGTGCAATGGGAAGAGGGCTCCCAATACATCCCTCTAGGTTCATTAGCGCTAGAAAAGCTCTTCTTTTTATTTTCTGTGCCTAAGACATGTATTGCAAATGCAGAACAACCCCCGGTTCTTAATATTAATAACTTTAAAAAGAAAAATATTGTCCTGCACTCAGATACAAAGTGTATATTTGTAATCATACAGATGCACATTGGACTATTTTAATTTAAATTTGCCATTATTTCAAATTTAAGCATCTTTGAATATCTCTTCATGTTAAAACAATTTAAGCTAGCTTTAAAAGTAAATAAATGTTGTAGTGGTTATCGTGGTGGTAGTGTGTCTGCCTCAGATTCTGCAGGTCAGTAGTTCGAAGCTCGCTTTAAGTGAGTTACCCGGGTAAGGCTTTTTTTTTCCCCCCTGGAGTTTTTCCTTATCCGGAAATAAGGAGAACATTTGAGCTTCATTTCACCAATTTCATTCATCGTCCGATATGACCAACCAGGTTAATGGACGTTAGGCTATAGACTCTCATATTTACAAAACATCCTAACACAAAGTAAAGCAAAACCCCACTCATGTAGGTAGACACTGATGTTAAAAGGAGTCAGATAAAACCGTACAATTTGTAGGAATGTTTACAAAATATAACTTGAACTACAATCTTGTCTGAAGCACGCAGGAACAAGTCCTTGGAGTGTTACACTTGTGTTTGAAAACACTTACATTTTGCACCAAAGTTGTTGAACCATATGTAATAAATTATGTCCTGGGTATAGCACTGATCCAGAGGTATGTGTTAACAGGGCTATATTATGTTTGCTAAAGTTTTCCCAGGATCCTTTACGATAACCTTAGGACAACACAGTTTTGATCCCATTAAATTTTAATTTTTAAAGATTTTGCAGGAGATAATAAAGTTTTCTTGCTGGAGATAGTTGTGTGAAATATATTTTATTTTCTCTGCTAATGGTACAATAACCTCTATTTGTAGATTTGATTGCATCTGTTTGAAAGTCTTCTTGATTTGTAAATGTTGGTTTGTGTTGTGTGTTAGATTAATGTCTAGCAGAAGTAAGTTATGAAAGTAAAGAAAAGGGAAGTGACGGTGGCAGTGTGGGAAAACAGGTGACATGCAGCACGCTAGACAACGGACCGGCGATTTTCTCTTGTCTCTCTCTTTTCTAACAGTGGCCCTTTGTACTGTCACATTCCAGCTACTTTTATTTGTAAACTATAGTGAAAAGTGTGGACATTTACATGGCTCTAGTGTAATATAGTTGTTAAGTGTGGCCAAAAGTCCCAAATTTTCATCCAAAACCTCTCCTTACTGCCAGAAGTCAGTACATGGAAACCAGAAAAATAAAAAGAGTACTTTGGTTTAAATTAAAAGTTTTTCTGTTGGGTCACTTAAGGTTGAGTGTAATGCACTGTGTACTTGCACTGTGTCGTTTTGAAATTGATTTTAGCAACTGAAATGCAGGATTAAACTGTGCCCGCAATAAGAAAAGTGAAATTGAATGCTTTTCAGAAAATAATTTGGTATTTTAATTTGTAGTTTCAGTGAGAAAGAAATCAATTTTGTAAATGAAATGCTAAAAACTGAAGTAGATTGTGTAAAATGATTATTTAAAATAAAATACTGGAAGATCAGATTATGAAATCATTGCATGAAAAATGATAGCAGTGAGATTTTTGGGTCAATCGTATTGATTAAAAAGGAGGGAAACTTTATTTAGATCCATAGATAAGGATGATATAAATTCCATCGTGCAACAGCATCATCAGAAATACAGTAATTGGACAATACATAATAACAATGTGTTTTGGAAAGAAGCTGAAACCCTGAAGATCTCTTAGCATGATGAATTATGATAAAGGGAAGTGAAATTGGATTGACCCTACATTGAGAAAGAGAAATAAAGCTATAGAAGGACACGCATGCAGAAGGGTCAGATTGTGATGCCCCCTGCACAAATGCTTTACTAAGTGCCCTACTTTATTGCACTGAAATGCTCAGATTCTTATCTCTCTGTGCAATGTGCACATTATGTGATATTTGGAAAACCAAGAATGAAAACTTTTTCCTGACTGGTAATAAAAATTAAAACACCAGTAAAATGTTAAACAGTACACCAACTGGTGTCTGTTCCTTATGCTTGTTCCATGATTGGTAACAGTTTATTAGACACTAACAAGCTGTTGTAACTTGCTAAATATTCATGCTAAGAACATTTTTTACATAAAAGCAATAATACCAAGAATATGGCTAAATATCAGCCCTGGTTATCTGTACACACCAGTCTGTTTATAAGTTTTCTAGATTTGAAGGTGACGAGATGAAAAAAAGTAAGGATATTGTAATATTTGAAGTAAAGAAATAAAATTAAAGTAAAACATTTGTTTACAATGAGTTTTTAATCAAAAGTTGTAATTGTAAGGTCATAGGGTGGCGTGGCTCTTGAATGTCAGTTGCTGTTGACAGTTTTGAGCAGTGATTGGATTGACTGGTGCAAGTGCATATCCAGAGTGCATTAATTAGTATAAGAAAATGTTTGTTTTGTATGGAGGTGGGCTGTATTTGAATGTTTCCAGAAGATGGGGATGGGCAATTCTCCGCTGGCTGGCTTGGCAGCTCTTGGTCTCAGCGGCCTCAACACTGGCAACACTGGAGGCCTGAATCCTGCAGGTATGTTGCCACAGGTATTACAGTGAAATTCCAAGCACCATGCCATAATCCAGTACAAATGATGTTTCAACCTGTTTACCATGTCACCAACATATTCATCACTACATTAAGACTTTTTTTTACTTCACATTTGAATCTTTCTTTCTTGGCACTAACATAGAGCATCTTGACTGAACACAAATGTTGTTTTATCCTCCCTCATATTTTACTTGGAACTTTATATGTCTTGTCAACTTTAACTGTTTTTGTTGCACTCAATGCACTATACGCATTTATATTTGAAATCCCAACACAGTCTTGTCTCTGCTCAGGCTTCACAAAAAATCTCATTTGTAGTTTCGTCAGAAGTACAGCATATAGCAAAATAAATGCAATTTTTAATATTGCATATATCCTTTTAAACAGTTGCTAGTGGTTTCTGTTTCATGTTGATACTTTCCTTATTCTTTATCCACATAGAGTATGGGATGTTCAAAAAGTAGTTAAATCTTTGGTTGGCAAAAATACATTATTGATTTTGGAGGTCTGCAACACTAATCCCTTTCAAAGTAGCCTCCTTGGTGATGCAAACACTTCTCCCAGCACTCCTGTCATTGTTGGAAACTGTTCCTGGAATGTTGAGATGAAATTCCTTTCAGCATAGGAAATGCCTCATGTAGAGAGTGTAACCAACTGAGGAATGTTGTGTTTAGCAATGAAATGCTCGCACAGCATCACAAAGGACCTGCTGGTGATTGCCTCAGGGATGCTGGGTGTGCTACTCTGAGCCATGCCCATAAACCCATGTCTCATCGCCTGTGATCAAATCCTCTGTCAAAATTGAATGTATCAATTGTTCGCAAGATACTGCAAGACCAGAGTTGCAGTTGCAGCTTGTTGCAACCTCACTGATGCGTGGTGCTCATGGCTATTGCCAATCTCACTGCAGAAGTTGCTGAAATTTGGTACCACTCTCTGCAATCCTCACTTTGTGTGCATCTCCTGCACTTCGTTGGTTTATGCAGGAAAATATAAGGTCTGCAGGGCCCAAACTTTTTCTGAAAATCAATCTCATTTAGGCAAGTTTGACTGCAGTTTGCTATGCCATTAATTTAGATTGAGTTTTATCACTATAGCTTCAGTATTTATAAGTGTATGCATTTGTGTTCTGTGCTGCATTTGTAGACAGCACTTTTTGACTGAATACGCTGAACAATTTCACAAAGTCCCTCCATATGTAGGAAATAACATGCATTCTTGGTGTTGTAGCTCAGTCAATAACAAATCTTATATTACATTCACATGGCTTTTCTACTCTCTTAATGGGAATGCAAACTATTCTTATGAAAGCATTTCTTTGCATCTGCTTAATTTTAATCTGCATAAATATTTGCTAAAATAGATACATTTTGTTGTAGATACAAAGAAAATTGCCAAGTGCCTATGAACTTAAAATCCCACCCTCTTTCCACCCAACCACAAGAAGCAGTTTAAAATTAACAGGGTTTAAAAGAATATCAAAGTATTGGAAAATTCAAACTAAGAATTAGCTTATGGCAAAAAAAAAAAAATATTTAAAATAAATTGAGAGTTTTAAGGGGCTCTACATTTTTTGTGTAATGTGCTTTTGTCTATCACTTGAATTTACCAAATATACAAAATGTATCCAAATGAAGAGGACTTCACAGGTTATTCCCAGAAAATTCAAAATAATTTCTCATGTAGATATTTTTAACATATGGTATTTTACTCATTACCAAGTTAAACACATGCTCTCTCGCTCTCTCTCTCTCTCTCTCTCTCTCTCTCTCTCTCTCTCTCTCTCTCTCTCCAGTGAAATTGCCATATCAAGTTTTCAGGTTGAGTGAAATATTTTCTCTACCTACTGTGTATGTGGTAGAGAAAGTAAAAATCTCATGTATTCCATTCACATAATTTTCTCTGTGTGTTCTGAAAACAAGCTGTTCTTACATAAGCTTATTCTTTCATCCACATCTTGCCTATCAAGATAAACATTAACAGAAATTGTTTTATTACTTGTTTCCTTATAAGTAGAAAGGAAATACGGGAATGCACTAGGATAAAGTGAAAGTCAAATGTTTTAAACATTGTTGCTGTGTGATAGGCAATAAACATTGAAATTTGGTTCTCTTTCCATGGCCAGGGGATACTTTACAACACATGATGCGAGGGGGCAAACAATTTTGCTGTGAAGGTTCACCAATGCGCATGCACAACAGACAGAAGCAACATGACTGTGCTTTATTTGTCACAACTGTGGCCATCTACACAGAGATTAATAGCTGGTCATTTTTGAAAAGTACTGACCATGTTTTCTCTCAGATTTAATTACTTTAATCAAGCAGAATTTGTTGTGTGTGAGAGCAAAGGTCGTGTGCCCTTGGCAATACTGTTAAATATTATAACAGTTTTGGAAATGGCTTGTCCGATTAACAAGACAGATGTGGCAATTTTGCTCAATGATACAGAGGTGTGTCTTCAACTGCTGAGAACAAGAATGTAATACCATCCTGCAGGTTGCATAATGTTAAAATAGAGGCCTATTCTTATGAGTTTTGGTATGAATAATTTTTCAATGATTAATTTATATATAAAATTCTTTTTAGAACTGAACATGAAAAAGTCTATGCGCAAAAGTTTGAGTGGTCAAGGCTATTGTCCAAATATTTTGTTTTCCTCAATCACTGCTTTGTTTACAAGCAGTCGTATGAGGTAATGTTGAGTGAGATAGTATTTGACTAGTTGAGTTACTACCTGCCTCCATAGTGTGTGGGTAGCTTGTCTGCCTCCCGAGTTCAAATGTCAGTTAAGATGGGTTACCATGGGGGGGGGGGGGTCCCCATTATTCCGAAAAGATGAATGTTGTATTGCTTTAAGCTCCAGGTACCATGGGCACATTTGAGTATTATTTCACTTTTTTCATTCCAATATGACCTAGGTTAAAGTACATTGAATCTAATAATAATAACTCTATGGCAGTGTCTATTCAGGGACAGCATTTGATGGGAGTATTTTATTGAATATTTGTGGCATAGTAACACCAAAATCGTTCAGGAGATCCTTCCCGAGAACTTATGGAAGACATAGTGATTAGACTTAATTAACACAGTGTACATAGCTAGTCATCCTAATTTAGAGTTAGTGTTAAACATTATAGAGTTATGAAATTTAATGTATTGATGAAAAATATTGTTAGCAACATTGTATAAGTGTAACAACATGGATAATTTGGCTGCAGTGCATTCTTCAGTAAAGCTCTTAGTCTGCAGGTTCAAAACATATGCGTGTGGTTAATTGTTGAGAATTTTAAAATAAAAAACCTAAGGAATATTCATTAAAAAGGCTGGTAAGAAGAGCAGGGTTGACTGTTTTAGTATATAAGGCAATTGGCAGTCTTGTTTCTGTTGTTGAATTGTAATTGTGAACCTTACACACAGTTATACTTTAGGGAGGATGGGAATAATCCTAAATAAAGAAAAGTTCTCCCCTTCCTCCCCTCACTGATGGCATATAAACTTTGTTTGTGCAGCTCTGGCAGCCCTTGCCGGCAGTCAGCTTCGTACCAACAATCAGAACCGCAATCAGCCTGGGGCCAATCAGCAGACACATGAAATGACAGTACCCAATGAGCTCATTGGTTGTATCATTGGCAAGGGTGGCACCAAAATTGCAGAGATCAGGTGAGCATAGCATATTCAGTCACTCAGTATATCTAAGATCATTAAATTTAAACTCTCAACAAAAGTTACATTTCTGCAACTCCATCATCTGATATGACTAACCAGGCTAAAGGACATAAAACTAAAAACACATGCACACAAATAAATAAAATACATAACTGATCAGCAGTTGTATCAACACAAACACAAAGAACATGTGGACTGATGCAAGCTTAATCATAAAATAGGTGCATCTGAGCCAGCTGTTGATGAACCAAGTATTTTTAGTAGATCATGGAAATCTGTGAGATTGTAGCTTTCCAAAAGTTGTAATTTCATGTATATATTATAATTTTGTTTGAAAGCACTGCAGAATTAGATGCAGTTTATGTGCTACATGAAAGTTTACATGAAATAATACTTATTTCCTAAGATATCTATTATAATACTGTTTACTGTATCTCTGACAAGAATAATCCTAATGTGCACAAGATTGGAATGGACTCAACCCACTAGATGTAGCAGTAACTTATCATGTTGCCAGCAACTTTCAGCATAATGTTTGGTTTCTTTTTGGTTTCTTTTTGGTTTCTTTTTTAAGCATTGTGTAACAATTTCCTCTTGTTACTTCATAAGGTTTGTCTCAATTGTGTTTTATATTTGCATGATATGTTAACTGCTTTTAAATTGTACGAGGGGCATACTGAAAGTCATGAGCAACCCATTGAAAAAGTTTAAATTTCAACAATGTAATGAAACGAATTGCAGGATCGTAATCTACAGACTTTAAGCCACATGCTGACATATTGTGACGTCATTAGCTTCTATCACGTGACCACATACGGTGTTTGAAAAATGGCTGACATTGATGTTTCGTTTCTACAGCGTGCTGTCATTGAATTCCTTGTGAAAGAAGGAAAATCTGCTCCTGAAATTCATCTCAGACTTCAACATGCGTATGGAGGTGTCTGCATGGGTGCCAGCAGTGTTAGAAGATGGGTGAAACATTTCAAAGATGGAAACACGAGTCTGCAAAATGCGCCTCGTAGCGGGCGTCCTCGAACTGCCTCTACAGAACGCAACAAGGAAAGAGTTGATGAGCTCATTACAGGAGATAGGCGTTTCACTGTGAATGAAATTGCTGCACAACTTGGAATATGACATAGTGCAGTGCAAGAAATGATCCATAGCTTGGGTTATCGAAAGGTCTGTGCCCGTTGGGTCCCCCGTTTATTGACTGAAGACCACAAACTTCAGAGAAGAACCATTGCACAAAACCTTCTTCAGAGATTTCATAATGAAGGTGATGAATTTTTGACGTGTATTGTGACTGGAGATGAGTGCTGGTTCCATCACTATGAGCCAGAAACGAAACGTCAGAGTATGGAATGGCACCACTTGAACTCACCATCGAAGAAGAAAGCGAAGACAGTGCAATCTGTAGGAAAAGTTATGGGAACTGTCTTTTGATGCACAAAGCTGCATTCTGGTTGACTTTCTTGAACCTGGACAAACCATAAATTCTGCCCGCTACATCAAGACACTTCTGAAGCTCTGTCGGGTTTTGCGTGATAAACGCCCTGGAAAGAGGATCATCCTTCAACATGATAATGAGCGACCACATACTGCCCGTGCCACTATGGAGAAGATCAGGGCATTAGGGTGGGAAACTCTTCCACATCCTCCCTACAGTCCCGATTTGGCACCCTCCGACTACCATCTTTTCGGTTCTGTGAAGGAGCAGATGCGTGGCCAACGCTACGAGACGCTGGAGGATATTCGGAAAGCAGTGCATGCGGGTCAGCGGGCAGCTGGAACGGAGTTCTATCACAGGGGCATTTTCAAACTTGTAGAACGATGGGAAAAATGTTTGCAAAACAATGGAGACTATGTCAAAAAGTGAAAGTAAGTCTGTAGATTATGATGTATTTGGTTTGGCTTAAAAGTAAATATTAAGATTGTAAAACAGTGTTGCTCATGACTTTCAGTATGCCCCTCGTATACAAGTGTTCTGAGCTTCTGAGGAATGCAAAGTAAGGTATCTTAGATATCAGAAGTGACTCTGCAATAAATAATAGTATCTGAATCAGGATTGAACCTGTGACCACTTTGTTCTGAGAATAACTGTGTGGTAGAAGAATGCACATCTAGATTGCATATTATTAATTAATATCTGTTGTAAACGTTTCCTTTCAGAATTATCGAGTCTAGAGCACATCTGTAGTGATGTACAGGATGCACAGAAATATCAACTTCTTATGTATGATGGCAAATAAGCCAATGAGCAGCCTCTGCCTCCCTCCCATATGTTCGCTCTCTGTTGTAGAATAGTTGGTATAATGGAATGACGTTGCATTGCAGGCAAATCAGTGGAGCCATGATTCGCATCTCAAACTGCGAAGAGCGCGAGGGTGGAGCCACAGACAGAACCATCACCATCACTGGCAACCCTGACGCCGTGGCCCTAGCACAGTATCTTATCAACATGAGGTAGGAAACTTACTTGTTCATATCCATCTCTTACGTAAACTGTCTCATGTCAGGAGTGAAGCAAAAAGTAACCAACAAAAGGGGGATGTAGAGTATAGAGAAGGTTTCACTGGAACCCCTGAATCTAAAAAGTGTGATGTGCTACACTCACATGACTTTCTTCTTACAAAAGATTCTTCTTCTTTCTACATCATGCTCGAGATAAGCACTAGCAGAATGTTCTTATTACTTAGTTCCTTATAAGTAGAAGGGAACCAAAAGAATGCGTTAAGTGATAGTCAAATGTTTTAAAGCTTCGTTATGCAATTGTCAATGAAATTGACTTCTTTGCTTGGCCAAGAGTAGAACAAATGAAAAACGGACACTTCCTGTCTCAGTAATGTATAAATATTTTAAAATTAAAGCCAATAACAAGGAATATTTTGGAAATGGTCAACTCTACAACAAAAATGCATAGGACATAAATGGTGTGTTTTAACGAGATCTACATTTTATGTATACTAAGTTTTTGTCTATCTCTTACGGTTTAACTGTTATGTAAAATTTTGCAAATATCAACCAGAATAAAGTGCTCTTCAGAGGCTATTCCCAGAAAATTCAAGATGTACATTTTCTTTGTGATGTAAATAACTTTTGATATACAGTATTTGAATCAAAATCATTAGAACCATTTTTGAGAAAATCAAAATTTTCAATATTTTTCCCATATAAAGGGTATTTTGGGATGGGATTTTCTTGAAAATGTTTGTGTCACATCCTTGGAAGATACCAAACTTAAATACCAAGTTTGGTATTTAATGGTCTTTTAGTTTTTTGAGCTATGCTGTCCACACACACAGACACACCTTTTTCTAAAAATACTTTTTTTGGACTCAGTGGACCTCAAAACATATATTTGCTTTGTAATCTTGACATCAAATTTTTGAGTGCATTCCTTGCCTTGCAAAGAGATGAATTTCAATCACATAGCAACCAACTTTTTTGAAGATTTGATTATTACTTAAACCTGGTGTATTCCCTTACTTCCTTTCTACATACAAGGAAGCAAGTAATAAAACAGTTTAATGTTTATCTCAATTAGCATGAAACGCATATAAGAATAAGCTTTTTAACAGTAATTTTTCACAGATATGTAAAGAAAGTAATGTGAAGGGAACAGATTTTTCCTGTAGCAACTTTCTGTTTATTTTTGAGTATTTCCTTATTCTACAAAATGTACTGAAATAAAGGGAAAGCAATTGATCCTAGAACCAAAATTTGGAAGTGGTACACAGTGAGGTGCAAATGATACTTCTAAATTGCAATATGAATCGAATGCACACTTGAACTGTGATTAAAGAAAGCGCACAAGCTATTCGTATGTCAAGGTAGTAAGCACTTGACAATTCAATAAAAATGTTCAGAGCCATTTTTGAGAAATGTATGGACATGATTTTCTTTAAAATCCTTGAAAGATGCTGAAAGCAGATATCAAGCTTGGTATTTAACCCTTAGAATCTCAAAATCGAATTAGGACAATGTATAAATTTGTGCTTAGTAAGTTTCTATGGGTTAAAAATATAACAAATTTCAAAGAAAGAAAAAAATAGTGGGTATTATTAATGAACAAAACAACATAGATGTTCAAGGGATCAATCTGAGTTTATTTTGAGTGGGGTTTGAGGAGATTTTAGAGGTAGTATCATATAGGTTTTTTTAATGCAACCATTGGTACACAAAAATATTAGTGTGCATCAAACTTGATACGAACCAGCCTTCGTTGCTTTGTTTCATTCAAGTGAAAGAGAAAATATGATAACTATGGATGCTAGATGTACATAGTAGGCATTACAACAAAAATGTGATAGCATAATTTACCAGAAATGCATGTTTGAGACCCCTGAATAATAACATAAAGTTAATTAAAAAAAAAAAAAAAACAGCATCTTCAGAAAACGATTCAGGTGAGTATCAGTCTGTGTGTTTGTGAAGAGCACAACTCAGAAATGAAAAGTTGAGTATATACCAAACTAGTTATTTAAATTTAGTATCCTCCAAGGATGCTAAATTCAGTACCTTGTAAGGATACAACAGGAAAATCCTTTCCCCAGCCACCAACTACCCTTTGTATAGAACACTTCAAAATTTTCTGAAATATTACTCATAGCAAATATAATTAAAACAATGTATATGAAAGATATTTACAAGCTAAAATAAGAAGTATATTTTGAATTTTCTGGAATAGTCCACTTCATTCAGAAGAATTTTTGTATAAAATTCTATAATGGTATTTGTTAAATGGCACATGAAAACACACAACACAAAAAATGTAGATCTCTTAAAGCACATCATTTATTCCAAATGATCTTCTTTAGGATATAAGTTTTTTCCGAGATATCCATTATTAATGTTTAGAATTTTCAATGTGTCATTCTTTTAAAGTCCTAAGGCCTTTTCTGTGGACACTTCTAACACTTTCAGAAGGCAAACTTCTGTGTTCCATTTTGCATTAATAGTTTTCTGATTTTTTAACACAACTGTGGAGAAGAAAGAGGCAATCCTTGCTCTCTTGAACTTGATGGGTGGTTGTTCATTTGGGAAGACCCAAATGGAGGATTGACATTTTGTTTATGGGTCAAATTGCTAAAAGCTGTAACAATCTGAAACACAGTAAGACTTTTCACAGTTAAATGTTTGCAGCATTGAAACACTTGGCAAACTAATCGCTAATGCCTGCTCGGTCACTACTGCCACTCTTCTCTTCATCTTAAATTCTCCAAACAGATGAATAGTCCCCAAGTCTCCCTGCATTCCGTAGAAGCCACATTTGAAGCCTGCACGAAAAGTCTCTCTCTGAACCTCCCTTACTTTGCACACCTGATACAGTAAAGCTCGCCTGTTACTTTGTATCACCAGCAACTTTCAAATAGCAGAATTTAAAAGTAAGTGCTAATAGGACATGCTGGACATTCTTGGCTCTGGAAGCTTGGTAGTGCCTTTAGTTCTCAGAAGTTCATTAATTGTATTTAAAGTTTAGTAATGTTAACCAGTTCTTCAGATTTATGTACTGGTTATAGAAGCTCTGCTTAATTTTGAATTAACTGTGCAAAGAATGCTAGGCTATCAATAAATTAAATGAAATGGGTGAAGTTATGCTCAAATGAGCTAGAATTCTTCGAGCCTAAAGCCACTAAACATTCATCTTCTAAAAATAAGGACAAAAAACTCCAGGTAACCCACTTGGAACTTTTGGAGTTGATATGGACTGTCTACTTCAGGTAAAAAGGGATTACAGAAGGCTTAAGTACTATATACATCTTCTTTGGCATTCATCTCCCTAATCTTCATTGGTAGGTTTTGCGCAATTTTGGAAACAGAGCAAAGCAACCACATTGGGACATGAGGTACTGATCTTTAGTGTCTTTCATTCTGTCTGTAAATCCTATGTTTCATTTAATAATTCAGTTAATTTACGGGTAATCTATTCATCATAGTGGCGGAGGGCCTCAAGGAAAAAATTTTTGTTGGCTGAAGACACTGAAGGTGACCTCTTTCTTCTTCCCCCACCCTCACTTCCCTGTAAAAGGGTCTGCACATTGTAATAGTTGCTCTCTATGTAACAGAATTAAAAGTCCATTCTCTTGGACTGCCTAATGAAGAATTATATTTGAAATAATATTTCATAATTGGTTATCTCCATTGGGAGGGGATAAAAATGTATTAATGGTATTTTAATTAAAATGATTATCAATCTGATATGAATGATGATTTTCATTGAAAGATTAAAGTGCAAGAATATTTTTACAGAATTGAACTAAGCACATACCAAATCAGGGTTAAAAAAAAATTAGTACCTAAATACATATGCTTGTTGATATACATTACAATTTCAGAAAAAATGAGCATTACAACTGGTTTACTCAAAGTATTCTTCTTGTTTAGTCAACATTCATTGAATTTGTTTGCAAAAATTCTTTATTCTAATCAGCCTTTTTCCAAAAGTATTATTAAAAGCTAAACGCATAAAGAAAATCAAGCAATAAACTAGCAAAACTTGCATCAAAATAATATGAAAACCCAATTCTGTACTTTTAATTATTTTTCTGATATTTCTTGTCTTGGGTGAGATTAACATTCCTTCAAAAATTTGAGTAATCTTAGAAACAGTGCAACAATGATCTTTCACAACAGCAGTCTTAAAACAATTGGATTTTTGTCATTACTTGAAAGCTCTTCAGAGTAGTTAACTGCTGCTGTGCTTCAAGAGATCAAACACAAGAACAGGTTTTATCCATAAGCCCAATAGAAATCAGAAACATCTTTGCTTGATGGAGTTTTGTTGAATCACACTTTCTCATGTAGAAGTTTTCAGGGACATCGTCCTCATCTTCAGCATCTGGGTGACTCGTCAAAACTCCATCACTGTATAATGCATCTGTTTTTAAACAGCAACGTGTTTGTGTTTCCTTTTCCTAGCATTCTTGCTTCTGGATTCTTTTCTACTTGAACTTCCAACATTTTTAGTTTGTAATTGTAGCAACAAAAATTTGTGTTACACTTGCATAATTTTCTCTATCTGCAGTAAGTATGCTTAAGAACTTGGTGGTGAGGCACACGGTCTGTCTCCCGGTCCCGTACTGTACACTTGGCTTGAAGGCTCGCGACCTGACACCCAGTCACAGATACGTGCACGATAAATAAAATCTCAAATCACAGTTATCAGAAAAAAAACAAAACATGCCTTATCACAGGTCGTATCCATTTATTGCGCACCAAATCCTGATTTTTTGATCAGCAAAGGAGTTTCATGAACAAAATTAGGTTTGTCTGTAACATAATATTGTTTGTGTTGTGATATGACATGACTGTGTAAGTGAAACCATGCTTTGTCACTGTCGTGGATCGATGCTCCATCATTAATATTCCTCAAAATCCAGTTACAGAAATTTGCATGACTGGTGATCACGTAGCAATTCCTGGACAACAGTAACAGTGTATGGTTTGAGTTTTAAATGTTTTGTTGCTTTCCATGCTGAAGCTGTCAAAATGTCATTGTCTTGTGCAAGGTGCCTAAGAGATTTTCGAGGTGATTGTTCTAACCTTTCTCAGATTTCATATGATTTCTGCTCCATAAGCACACACCCGTTTACCATTGATTGAGTTGGTTTTCCAGAAAATTACATTAAAAATGAAAGCTACAACCCATTATCACACAAACATGCAATAATAAACAGCCTCACACATAGATTAGTAAATGTACCTATGAGCACAACCGAATTCAACAAAGAGTTAAAAACCATAATTCAAACAGCAGAACAAAATGGATACAGCAAGAACCTTGTGTACAAGAAACTAAACAAAGCAAAGCAGAAAAATACCATAAAAGAAATAACTACCCTAACAGCAGGAAAAAACAATATCAACACATTCAAAAAATTCACTTACCACCCCCGAGCATTTAGAAAATTCAAAAAAATCTTCAAAGAACAAGACATCACCCTAGCTCCAATAAACAGATTTTCTGTCATAAAATTACTAAATTCAAAAATAAATGATGAAATTCCACCAGAAAATAGGTCAGGAATATATAAAATTAAATGCACAAATTGTGAAAAGTTCTACATAGGACAAACTAAAAGAAGTTTAAAAATCAGATCCAAAGAGCACTTTAGAAACCTAAAATTGAAACAAGAAGATAAATCAGCAGTAGCATTTCACTTTTGGAAGGAAAACGACAATCTAGATCCAAATCCAAAATTGCTTAAAACCATGTCAGGCCACAATGAACTCGCAACCTGGGAAAACATCCTCATATGGAAAAATAAAGATCGGCTAATAAACTTTAAAATCCCTCCAGTAGACAGCTTAGTTAAGAAGTTCATCATTTCGCCACCAGAGAAGAGTGTACAAGCAAATGCAGCCAGCAATGGCAGTTGGACCCGTGAGGTTGAAAATGAAAGCATAGGCTTTCGAAACTAGTCCCTCATAATAAGAATGTAAGTGACGTAGTGTTAAAAAACCAACTCAACAAATTAATAAAACATATAATTTGACCGTCACTGTCACCAAATTCCTCCATACATCAATCAACATTTATTAATACATTTATTTACAAATAATAACTCTGACAATGAATTTCCAGAGATGCCAGTTTTGCATAATTTTCAATTACATGTCTGTTTCCAAAAGTCTACCCTTACACTTGCATTCTTGGAATATTCATGTTTATTATATTTACATTGTTACATTATTACCAGTATTTTTTGATTGAATGAAATCCTCCTCTGTATAGAAGGTGTGAGTAATAAGGTATCTTTTTAATTCTGATCTAAACTTGTTTTTGTTCATTTGCAATTCTTTTATAGAAGAGAAGTGAATTAAACAAAAGTATTCCTTTGTAGTAAACCCCTTTTTGGAATAACTGCAAATTATTGGTGGTCTATATAAGGTCTGCCTATGTCTGGTCTCTTTGTTATGAATATCTGTATTTTTTGTAAACTTTTCTGGTTATTTATTACAAATGACAATATGGCTAGAACATATTCACAGGCTAATGGTAAAATTCCAAACATTTTGAAGAGTGGTTGCAGTGAGTTGATCATCTTTCCCCTGCCATTATTCTTATTACCTTTTTTTGCATAATGAATACTTTTTTAGCATTTACTGAATTTCCCCAAAATATTATTCCATAGGTCATCAATGAATGAAAATATGCATAATAAGCTGTTTTTAGTATGCTCTTATTTATAAGCTGAATTAAAGACCGAATTGCAAAAATGCAGAGCTCAGTTTGGGTAAGAAATAATCATTATGGTGTTTCAAATTCATGTTACGATCAGTCTTAAGACCTAGGAATTTTGTATTACAGGCTTCTGCAATCTGATTATTTTCATATTCTATCCTTAGGTCTACCATGTTTTTATGCTATGTGCAAAAATTAATGTAGTTAGTTTTTTCAAAGTTTATGTGGATTTTATTGTTTTCAAACCAATCATTTAGTGTTTTGAAAATTTTATTAGATGAATTTGTGAACTGACTGACATTGTGTTCTTTAATTATTATACTTGTGTCATCCGCAAAATGAACTGGATAGGCGTTGTTGTTTATCACTGCAGGTAGATCATTTATATAAACTAAAAATAATAAGGGACCCAGAATAGATCCTTGTGGGACACCATGCTTTATTTCACACCATTCAGAATATACATTGCTATTATTTGAAGTATTTATTATAACCTTTTGCTTTCTTTTTGATAAGTAAGATGTAATCCATTGATACCCTTTGCCCCTAATTCCATAGTGTAATAATTTTGATAGAAGTATTTCATGATTAACGCAGTCAAATGCCTTTGATAGATCACAGAATATTCCTAGTGTGTTAAGTTTGCCATCCAATGACTTGAGAACTTCATTTGTTAAATTGAAGATGGCATCACTAGTTGATATGCTCTTCCTGAATCCAAATTGCTCTTTTGCTAAAATATTATATTTATCTAGAGGGTGACAAATTCTTTTAAACATAATTTTTTCAAAGATTTTCAAAAAAAGCTGTAAGTAAAGATACTGGTCTGTAGTTTGACATTTCTGAGATTTGCCCTGTATAATGGTTTAACGACTGAATATTTTAATCTGTCTGGAAATGTTCCTGTTAACATCGATATGTTACATGTATGACTTAAAGGTTTGCAAATAATGTCGGCACATATCTTTAGTGATTTCGTGCTTATTTCATCGTATCCTGATGAATTCTTGCTTTTCAGGGATTGAATTACTTTTTTTATTTTGGTTGCACTTGTGGGTACTATCTCTATGGATGTAAAATTTTCCATACAGGATTCCAGAAGGTACGCATTTGGATCTCTCTCATAGGCTGTTTCTTTGTCAGTAAATTTTCTGCCACTTGAGTGAAATATTTATTAAATGCATTTGCTATCTGCTGGGGATCATTTATGGTCACTTGGTTTGCTTTAATTTCTTTTATATCATTTTTCAAGTGATAAATATCACCAATCTCTTTTTTAATAATGTTCCATATAGTGCTAGGCTTATTATGAGAGGACTGTATTCGTTTTTCATAACAAAGGCTATTCCCAATGAGTTAAAGATATACATTTTTTCTGTCATGTAAATATGTTTAATATATCCTGTTATAATCAAAATCGTTTTGAGCCATTTTAGAGGAAGTAAAAATGTTCAAAAAAAAATCTCTTATGTAAAGGGTAGTTTGCCATAGGGAGATTTTCTGGAAAATCATGTCACATCAAGCTTGGTATTTAACAGACTTTTTGTTTTTTAGTTGTTCTGCTCACAGGTGCACACCTCATGCACGTACACCTTTTTCTAAAACTTTTACTTTTTATTCAGGGGAGCCTAAAACGTTTCACTAAAATCCTGGTATCAATTTTTGGATGCAATGCCATACCATTTCTACGCATGTATATACAATGCACAGAGAGTAATAAGCAGTGAAAACAAAAATTTACACAAAAAGAACGATGGTGGGGAAATATAATTCAGCAAATATTGACAAGTGAAGTGAAAGAAGCGGCCCCATGTGCTCACTGCACCAAGTTTAAGAGAATAATTTATAATATATTGTCCATTAATTGTGACAGAATTCTTCCTTAGTACCTCATACTTAGTTTGATAAGCTTCAATATCTGCATCTGAATTATGAGTATTACACATACATAAATTTGATGTACTTTCTACACTCTGGTGCAATCTATTTCTACAAACACTTAATTCTTGCGTCTACTTCAAGTTAATATAGATAAACATTTGCAGAATTTGCCTTATTGCATATTATCTTGTAGGTACAACAGTATTAGAGAAATAAAGTAGGCTTGAGTGGTAATCATTTGAGTCGGTTGTGATATAATGCATTTCAAATTGCCCTAAATGACCAAGTTTAACACTCACCCATAAAAAATAAAGGTTTAAAATGAAAACAAATAACAAGGCATATAACCCAAATGGTAAACTACAAGTGTTTTACATAAATTGTGTGCTCCAACAAAATCTACAAGTTTTGTATAATATATTTTTGTCTTCTTATGGTTGGGCAAAAGTCTTCCAGAATGAAGAGGGCTCCATAGGCTATTCTCAGGAAATTAAAGACGTGCTTTTCAGTTTCATCAAAACTATCTTAAACATATGATATTTTAATCAGAATCATTTCGAGGAATATTTAAGCAAATAAACAAAATTTTTAAAAAAAAAAAAAAAAAAAAAAAAAAACCTGAAACTTTTTCCATATAAAGGATGGTCTGGGGGGGGGGGAATTTTCTTAAAAAACTTCACTATTGAAAGATAGTCGTGCTGTTCACAGACACACACTCATCCAATTTTATACTAGGGTCGGCTGATAAGTGCCAGGCCTCTCAATGAAAATATCTTAAAACTTTCTTCTCTCTCTCTTCTTTTTTTTTTCTTCTTCTTCTTCTTCTTCTTCTTCTTCTTTTTCCCTCAACATAATCACCAAAAAGGCTAATACATTTGTCGTATTGGTGTTATAATCTAATTAAATGTAGATGTTTAAGTAATTCCAACTTTAATTCACACAACTACACATACTATGCATAGAGAAGGTATTGTATTGCACCCAAAAATTGGATACTGTAATTTTACCAGAAGTGCATATTTTGGGTCTCCCTGAATCCAAATAAATCATTTTTAGAAAATGGTGTGTGTGTGTCTGTCTGTGAACAGCAAGCTCAGAAACAAAAATAACTACCCTTTATGTGTTTTGTTTTTTTAAATTTTGATTTTCTCAAAAATGGCTCTAGCGATTTTGATTCAAATGTTGTATACTAAATATATTTACCTGCCAAATAAAATTTATCTTGAATTTTCTGGGAATAGCCTCTGAAGACTACTTTATTCTGGATTCATTTTACAGAATTTTGCATAACTGCTAAACCGTAAGAGATGCATAAAAACTTACCATGCAAAAAAAGGTAGGGCACGTTAAAGCACACAATTTATGATATATACCTTTTTTACTTTTTGTGGAGTTGGATCGTGTTTGTGATATTCGTTGTTTTTGGTTTCATCTTTGAAAAATGTATACTTTTCTCATACAGGAATTTGTCCAATCAAAGAAACTTCAGTCATATAGTAACCAGCTTTTGACTATCGCTTTAACCTATGGTACTCCCTTATTCCGCTTCTACTTACAAGGAAGCAGGTAATAAGACTATTTCTGCTAATTTTTTCTCAATTATGTTGAAGTAGTTAGAGGAATAAACTTTTTATCAATAATTTGTTACAGAGATGTAGAGAAAGTCATGGGAATGAAACATCAGATTTTTCCCTTTGCAATGACTGAATGATGGGCTGGGAGTATTGTGTGATGAAACAAGTGTTTTCTTCTTCTTCCAAATGAGGTCTTTTTCTTTTCATCTCATCACTCAAACATTGCAGTAAGCTTGCATAGTAGTCACTTTTACCCTTTTCCAAGTAAGCAATGAAAATAATTCCCTGAGCATCCCTGAAAACACTCGCCATAACCTTGTTAGCTGACAAAATTGACTTTGCCTTTTTTGGAATGTGTTCACCTGGCGTAATCCACTGTTTTGACTGTGATTTACTTTTTGGAGTGTAGTGATATATCCAAGTTTCATCCATGGTAATAAGCCGTCTCAAAAATTCACTGGGATTTTTACGATAGAGCTCCGCATTCTTAACAGAAACAGTTTCTTTGATCAGGTGTCAACAAACGTGGCACCCATCTTGCACAGACCTTGTGTAAGCCCAAAACATTACTTAAAATATTACCTGTATGTTCTTTTGATATGTTTACAGCCTCTGCTATCTCAACTTTAATCTGCGGTCTTCCAGTACTAAACAATGAATTTTGTCAATGATCTCTGGAGTTGTCACTTCCAGAACTAGGCTCATCACTAGTGGGCGTACGTCCCATTTTAAACTCTGCAACCCACCTTTTAATCACTGAATA
Organism: Hymenopus coronatus; assembly: GCA_030762935.1. Classification (NCBI taxonomy): domain Eukaryota; kingdom Metazoa; phylum Arthropoda; class Insecta; order Mantodea; family Hymenopodidae; genus Hymenopus; species Hymenopus coronatus. The sequence continues at coordinate 6,258,482 of CM060897.1, read as the reverse complement.
TGAAGGGACATAGTCTTCCAATGTACTGTCCATTTCCTCCTTTATTTCTTTAGATGTTAAGCCTTTCAAATGGAAGTATTTAATCACTGCTCATTTTTCCAGATTCTCCATTTTCGTGAAAACCTTAAAGTTGTCTTGTTTAAAATGCTGTCATTGGAAAAATAAACAAGCTATTGACCTGCAACTATGGATACAAGCTAGTCTAGAGTTAAAATATACAATACTACTGTCTAACTGGCGCCATATCTGTGTGAGGCCTGGGACTTATCAGGCAACCCCCTCATGTGTCTGTGTGCGTGTATATATATATTCCTCTCTCTCTCTCTCTCTCTCTCTCTCTCTCTCTCTCTCTCTCTAAGAAGTCCCTCTAAACGGTATTTTCAATGAAATATTGGCCTGGAATTTTTGGGTGTAATATAATTAATTCTTCACTTACTATATGTAGGAGAAGGTAATAAAAATCTGATATGTTCCATTCTCGTCTACCTATTCTTACAAAACATTCTTTTATTTACATTAAGCTAATCAAGATAATCATTAGCAGAATTGACTTATTACTTACTTCCTTGCAAGCAGAAGGGAAATAAGGGAATAGCAAAGCTGGTCAATAAGTGAAACAATTGAAATTCAGTTATCTTTACATGACCAGGAGTAAAACAAAAGAGAGATGAAAAAAAATATGGCTTCCCATTAGAGAAAGCTTTAGGTAGTTGAAACCAATAACAAAGAATGTCTTGGAAACGCATGTATGCCATATATTCTGTGTTATAACAAAATCTACATTTTTTGTGCAGTAAGTTTTTGTCTATCTCTTATGGTTTACCAGTTAGACAAATATCATCCAGAATGAAGAGGTCTTCAGACAAATTTCCTGAAAGGTATCTTATTTTGCTTGTCATAAAAATATTTTAAAGTGTGATATTTTAATCAAAATTGTTAGAGCCATTTTTAAGAAAATCAAAATTTTCGTATAGCATCCTTGGAAGACACCGAATTTAAACACCAAATTTGGTATTTAACTTTTTTCTTTTTACTTTCTCTATACATACTATGTATATATATATATATATATATATATATATATATATATATATATATATATATATATGTACTATGTATAGAGAAGGTATTGCATTGTACCCAAAAAATTGATACCAAGATTTCACCAGAAATACCACCTGAATTAAAATAAAAAGCATTTTTAGAAAAATGTCTGTCTGTGTGTATGTGTGTGTGTGTGTGTGTGTCTATGGGCAGCATAGCTCAGAAATGAAAAGACACACACACTCTCTCTCTCTCCCCCTCTTCCCCCCTAATGCTGCACATATGTGCATTTGAAGCACCTTTTTTGGGTATTAAACAGTTTGGTTCTTTCACAATACAAGTATCTCTTCTTTTCAATATGTGACACAGAATGTTTTTCTAAATCCAATGTGAGTGGAATGTTTTTTCAAAGAATGGATTTCATTTTATTGCTTAATATGGATTTAAAGTCACTTTTTACAGTGATTTCATGCCGTAAAATGTTTTCTTAACATAACTGTAGGTAAATAATTATTTATTTGCTTACAGCGCATGTAGCTATTATGAAGAATGCAACGTAACCAAATTATGCTATTTGAATCACGTAAGGCAAGGCAGCCAACAGTCCTTTACACTATTATACAGTTGACCTCTTGCTATTGCACTAACCATATAACTATGTACACTGTTTGTCCCTAAATTACTAGCTATATACACTAAGCTTAGTAAAAACCTAATCTGTACTGTTTGTCCCTGTACACTAAACTTAGCCTTTACACTACAGGGTACACCTGCCTAATGTCTTGAGAATTTTTAGTGTTGTTGTTTTCAGTGCTATTTTACATTTGTCAGTTTGAGCGACATTGCCAGGATCTCCAATTTTCCCTCCAAAGCGTGTACACTTCGTGGCAGTAAGTGAACCAATCGGATATTGTCCGCAAATTTGGACATTGTCTCAAACCAAATATGCCATTATTGTCACCTCCTATGACTGCTTGTATGCAACATAGTGTATGAGGAAAAGAATTTCCTGCTTGAACATGTTCCTTTGCACACATACTGTGGTGACTATTTCATTTACAGTTAAAAAAAACAAAAAAAGTCAAGAGTAGAGCTCTATTTTAACTTTCTCCTACCAGCAACAAAACTCAGGCAGGATATGTATAGTCCTGTCTCTTAATGGGGTGCAAGACTGCATTGTCAAATAATAATGGAAGACGGGTCTCCAAATCCTGTAGGTAAACTGGCAGATCTGCCTTATTAATTTCTAAAATCATTAGAATCTGTGAGAATATTGCCAGTAGCATATAACATTCCCTTCTTGCACTACAATAAAGTGAGCAATGAAATCCTAGAGAAAGTATGTCAGGACTTTTAAATATAACTGATTGTTAATCTCTTGGAGATGGTGCTATCCTTTGTTGTGCAGATGTCTGCTATGGCTCACAGTTGGTTCTGTCTGCTTATGTATGCGCATTGCCAAACCTTAACAAGTTTTGGCCATCTTGCATCACATGTAAAGAATCCCCATATAAGTATGTCAAGAAGTTCCAAGTTTGAATCTCTGTTAGAGTGTGTTGCTTGGATAAGGTTTTCGCTTATCCTGGGGAAACTCATGATTGAGTGGTTGTAAGCTCTACAGACTCAGGCTCATTTCATTCATTGTATCATATGATCTACCAGATTAAAGGGCTATAAACTACCAGGGTGGTGGGGGGGTTGTCTCTTTAGTATGAGTGGTATGTAATTCTTTGGTTAAGGCTTTCTATCACTAACACATTCAATTCTTAGTTAGAGGCTATATAAACATTGTTACAAAAATGTGTTTACTTCTCTGCACATACTGTGTATAGAGTAGGTGGAGAAGGTACTCCACCCATAAGTTTGATACGAGATTTCACCAGAAATGCATGAATCCAAAAATGCTTTTTTAGAAAAAGAAAAATCACTCTGCATTTGTGAATAGCATAACTGAAAAGGGAAATGATATGCCAAACTTGGTATTTAATTTGAATATATTTCAAGGATGCAACATAAAGATTTTCAATCCCCCTATGCCAAACTACCCTTTACATGGAACATTTTACCAAAAAGTTTTATTTTCTCAAAAATGGCTTCTGATTAAAATGACATTTACATGGTAAATGAAAGGTTTTGTTTGTTGGGAATAGCTACTAAGTTCTTTTCATTCTGAATGACTTTTCCATTACTGTTAAACCATAAGAGATGAACAAAAATTACTTCATAGAAATGTAGATCTTGTTAAAACACACACTTTATGTTAATCAACTTAGCCTAGTGATTCCCTTATACTTGTAAGGAACTAAGTTATAAAACCACTTCTGCTAGAGTTGATCTTGAGTAGCATATTGTAGTGCTTGTTTGTCAGACTATATTTAAGGTAAATATCAAGTGTAGTGTATATCTGGCTTCCTTTTTGAGCTGTGCTCTTCACACATACACACCTTTTTCTAAAAATCTGATGTATTCCATTCTCGTAACTATTTTTAGTTCCATAAACAAATTATTCATACAGAAGGTTATTATTTTATCTACATAATGCTAATTGAGATAAAGATTACCAGAATTGGTCTTATTACTTGTTTGCAAGTAGAAAGGAAATAGGGTAATACACTAGGCTAAAGCGATAGTCATAATTTTTTCAAAAGGTGGTTGCCATGTGAAGAGGTTTCTTTCGCTTAGCATGTTCCCGTTTGAGAAAAGTAAAGGCAGTTTAAAATTCAAAACAATCACAGGGAATATCTCGAAAATGCTAATTTCTTCAAGAAGTATATGACATAAATAATATGTTTTAACAAGATCTACAAATTTTTTGTGGTATTAGAGCCTATTCCCAGAAAATTCAAAATATACATTCTATTTGTGATGTAAATATCTTTAATATATGGGACTTCAATCAAAATCTTTAGAGCCATTTTTGATAAAAACAAGATTTTCAAAAATATTTCCATGTAAAGTGTAGTTTGTGCTTAAAGGATTTTCTTGAAAATCTTTGTCACATCCTTTGAAGATGCTAAACATAAATACCAAAGTTGGTTTTTAACGGTCTCCCCCCACACCTTTTTCTGAAAGTGTTTTTTTTTTTTTTACTCGGGTGACCTCAAAACATGTATTTCTAGTGAATCTCAATATAGAATTCTTGGGTGGAATACTATCCCTTCTCTAGCTATGTACACATGTACTGGAGAAAGTAATAATATCCATGTTTAATTGATGGTAGTGGCTGGGATTTTACATTAAACAAGTTTTAATCCCTGTGTGAAAGATTTCCTTGTATAAATAAATGCCCAATCGATAACCAAGTTTGCCTCATGTTGAGATGAATGTGAAGGTTTATATCAGTCTGGATGGCTGGCCTTATGGTGCCAGCATGACATCCCTATGCTGACACACTGGTGGCAGCTAATTTGAGAGTTTGTCAAAACTTTTAACAGATATTACATTGTTGGCAGGGTATCACTAAGTTGCACACAAATCATTGTATCCAGTGCAATTGAGGTACACGTGTGTTTATATGGGTTCAAAAGTTTAAATTAAAAACTGGATTATAGTCTGAAACAAATAGAACTTTCAATGGTGATAAAATGATCAGAAATGGTAAATTTTTAGGTTACCCCATACACATGAAAATCTTGTTTCGTTATTACTATAACCATATCTCATTTGAATGTTATCAGCACATATTTAAAGATGTTACATTAAATGTATATTTGAGCTGTCAGGAGCAAACCTTCATAATCTGGTGAAGAAAACAGTGTTTTTTTCTGCATTTAGAGTATTGCGTTGATTTTATTAAGTCATTAATGTGGGAGAGTATGGCATCAAACATTTAAAACATTTATATTTTCATTCAGATCTACTTTACATGCAATTATATCCAAGACAATATCTACATAAGACTCAGATTAACTGTTTAGCGGTATTTTGTCTCTTGGTTGCTCTTTAAATGGACATATTTTTTTTAAATGTCTTGTGTTGCAATCTCGTCCTGTGATAGATATACATATTCAAAAGTTTTAATGTTACTCATGATGTAAAACTCTGATCTACTTTAAAAAAAATACTAGAAACTTCTCCAACATTTTTGAAGTGGAATAAGAGAATTGGTTCCTTTTTGCTTCACTCCTAATGTAAAATATATTATAGTCGAGGTATATATGGGTAATGTGAAAACAAAGACTGGAAAGGAAGAGATCTGCTGCCAGCATCACCATCTTTGGACAACCTCTCATTTCCTGTTCTTAACATGTTTACTTCTTTCCTGCTAACTGTGAAGCAATCTCTTCAACTTCCTCAATCCCTTCATAGGATTATTAGCTCTGCAGTGCTCCTACCCCACATTATCCCACTTTAGTTCCAACTCGTAAACTTTAACATAATACCCTCATTCCATATTTACAACAGTTTTATTTTATTTTTTTCTTTAGTTTTAAGCCTGAGACATATGATAAGGGCACTTTTTTAATTGGGGCTTGTTAAAAATTAAGTTTAGTTGCACATAGTATGCTGTTAACATTATTTTCTGGCATTTTCAGTTTATTTGAAAACTCCAAGTGCATGCTAGCACGCTTATAGAATTAATTATAATTAGACTGTTAGCAACTCTTTGTGGTGCTCCACTTCGTGGTAACAAAGGAAGGATGTTTGGAGACTTCAAAACGTATTTATGTTTACTTGAGTTTGCATAAAATGGTAAGCGAGAGGTTTTGTTTCGAATATGGATAAAAGAATAAGTAAAGTATTAAAGCTACATTACACACATGCATATTCAAGATTTGAGCAAGAGCAACTAACCCTAATGATGAAACTTCAAGAAAAACCTTGTCCTGCAGTCTTTCATGGAGAGTTTAGATTAGTAAAAAAGAAAATTTATTTTCATGGCATTTATTTATTTTTATTTATTTATTTATTTATGCTAAGCATTATACAGGTGAATATGATCGGTGTTCAGCCCTGGCTCTTTACCGGTCATACTCATATTTTACAATAGTTTATTAATTCTAGTTTATTGCATCATTTTGTCTATTTACTGTCCATATCCATTTATTTTTCACTTTGCATAAGAATTGTCCAATCTTCTTACTATCTTTTTGAAACATTTCAACTACTACTACATTTCTATCTATTTTAAACCATTTCTTATTAATATACTTTTTTCTCCAAATTTCAGTTCCTTTACATTTAAATAAAATGTGTTCTATATCTTCATTTCCGCCACATATAGGACATTGATTTTGTGGAATACCTTTCCTTAGACCTTTTAATCTCCATACTCCTGCTTTCAGCCATGCAATACCTTCTCGCTCCTCTTTATTTGTCACATCAATGTACTTTTCCCTTCCCCATGAGACTTTCATTGGTATATAGAAAACTAAAGATCTCTTTTCAGTTATTTCACTAAATATTTTTTGTATTTCTATATCCTCAAATCTTTTCCTTGCCAACTTCCAGAAGTTATTCACATTATTTTCTCTTCTTCTCCACATTTCCCCTAACCCACTACTTTCCAGGTTATTTCGAAGACAGTCTACCCATCCCTTGTTCTTTAAACTTTTCTCTTGATATACTAAACACTGTTTTAACAAATTCCTTTCTTCCAATTTCAATATCCTATGCCAAAATTTCAATGCCCTTTCCATAATCTTTCCCTTACTTGCCACTCTACCCAGCTCTATTTGTGCTACCTGCCTAACAGTTGCATTTGGTAACCCCAGTATTTCTTTGCAAAATTTCCTATGCACCTCATCTATGCCTTCCCATCCTCCTTCTAATCCCCATACTTCTATCCCATATAGCATTTTTGCCTCAACCACCATATTGTACACTTTTTCTAACCATCTAATATTTATATTAGGTGCTTTGTATTTGCAACTTCTAATAGCTGATAAAGCTCCTTTTCCTTTTGCCAATGCAAATTTCTTTTGCTTTTCCCAATTGCCACCACTATCAATTTTAACTCCTAGATAAATACATTCTCTCACTACCCTGTACTCCTTTTCATTCTCATTCTTCCATTTTTCATATTTGCTCAATTTTCCCCCTTTTTTGAACACTACAATCTGCGTCTTGTCCTGGTTCACTTTTAAACTCCACTCTTTACAGTAATTATTTAATGTTTGCAAGTCATGGCATTTAGAAAGTCTTGTTTATTATGGTAACAAATTTTTACATTGTACTCAGAAGAAACAAGGTTCATACTCTATATAGTTCTTTTTATGTGGAAGTGATTCTCCCCAGTCATAGATGGATCTCAATCAAGACCCATAAAATTAAAGAAATAGAAACAAAATAGTTGACAGACAAAGTTATTAATCATATTGTATTTCCACTGACCATGTGTACTAAAACCCAAGACCAAAAATTTGGCAATAGAGGCCATTTGCAGCATTAATACCCTGTATTTTACACACTTAGTAGATTTTGAAATAAGAAATGTGAATCACAGAAAAATTATTTGATACAATTCTTCTTGAATCCAAATGCATATATGAGGATCTTTTTGGACAACATATATTTATGTTATGGCAGCTGTCTCCTGCCCTCACACTCCAAAATGTCTTAACGAACAAATCTGCCATTGGTTAGCAAGGCTTTAAGATCTAGCTGAAATTACTGTCATGGTAGAGTGTGCAATATGCGCATAGGATGATACGTCACCAGTCACTCAAGCAAGAAGATAATGTAACTAAAAAACACCCGATAGCACAGAGGCACAACTGTGGGGGCTTTATAACTCTACCCTTACTTAAAAAATATATAAAGTAATAGCAAAGTCCAATTTCAATAGAAATGACTGCACCTTAATCTATGAAAATAAAGTTGATTATTTTAAAACGCTGGATAAATTCATTGGATTTTATTAAAATTGTTTAAAAATGGATTCATTATCTAAACCCTAATAATATTTGTTGGGTCGGCTACTGCTGCAACAAGCTATTCAAGCAAATAATAAATAAAGGTGATTACGTAATTAGAACATTATCTAGTTGCTCTAGCAGATGATGAATGAAAGTGACCGTGTATCTAGGACAACTATCAGTTAATCAAGCAATCATACACCAAAATGACTAGCTAGGACAACTATCAAGTTACTCAAGCAGATTATACACCAAATTGTCTAGCTAGGACAACTATCAAGTTACTCAAGCAGATTATACACCAAAATGTCTAGCTAGGACAACTATCAAGTTACTCAAGCAGATTATACACCAAAATGTCTAGCTAGGACAACTATCAAGTTACTCAGATTATACATCAAAATGTCTAGCTAGGACAACTATCAAGTTACTCAGATTATACACCAAAATGTCTAGCTAGGACAACTATCAAGTTACTCAGATTATACATCAAAATGTCTAGCTAGGACTATACATCAAAATGTCTAGCTAGGACAACTATCAAGTTACTCAAGCAGATTATACACCAAAATGTCTAGCTAGGACAACTATCAAGTTACTCAAGCAGATTATACACCAAAATGTCTAGCTAATACAACTATCAAGTTACTCGAGCAGATCATACATCAAAATGTCTAGCTAGGACAACTATCAAGTTACTCAAGCAATCATACATCAAAATGACTAGCTAGGACAACTATCAAGTTACTCAAGCAGATTATACACCAAATTGTCTAGCTAGGACAACTATCAAGTTACTCAAGCAGATTATACACCAAAATGTCTAGCTAGGACAACTATCAAGTTACTCAAGCAGATTATACATCAAAATGTCTAGCTAGGACAACTATCAAGTTACTCAAGCAGATTATACACCAAATTGTCTAGCTAGGACAACTATCAAGTTACTCAAGCAGATTATACACCAAAATGTCTAGCTAGGACAACTATCAAGTTACTCAAGCAGATTATACACCAAAATGTCTAGCAAGGACAACTATCAAGTTACTCAAGCAGATTATACACCAAATTGTCTAGCTAGGACAACTATCAAGTTACTCAAGCAGATTATACACCAAAATGTCTAGCTAGGACAACTATCAAGTTACTCAAGCAGATTATACATCAAAATGTCTAGCTAGGACAACTATCAAGTTACTCAAGCAGATTATACACCAAATTGTCTAGCTAGGACAACTATCAAGTTACTCAAGCAGATTATACACCAAATTGTCTAGCTAGGACAACTATCAAGTTACTCAAGCAGATTATACACCAAAATGTCTAGCTAGGACAACTATCAAGTTACTCAAGCAGATTATACATCAAAATGTCTAGCTAGGACAACTATCAAGTTACTCAAGCAGATTATACACCAAAATGTCTAGCAAGGACAACTATCAAGTTACTCAAACAGATGACACATGAAGATTACCATGTGTCTAGGACAACTATCAAGTTACTCAAACAGATGATACGTGAAGATTACCATGTGTCTAGGACAACTATCAAGTTACTCAAAAAGATGACCTTGTATATAGGACAACTATCAAGTTACTCAAACAGATGACACATGAAGATGACCATGTATCTAGGACAACTATCAAGTTATTCAAACAGATGACACATGAAGATGACCTTGTATCTAGGACAACTATCAAGTTACTCGAACAGATGACACATGAAGATGGCCATGTATCTAGGACAACTATCAAGTTATTCAAACAGATGTTACATGAAGATGACCATGTATCTAGGACAACTATCAAGTTATTCAAACAGATGTTACATGAAGATGGCCATGTATCTAGGACAACTATCAAGTTATTCAAACAGATGTTACATGAAGATGACCATGTATCTAGGACAACTATCAAGTTACTCAAACAGATGACAAATGAAGATGACCTTGTATCTAGGACAACTATCAAGTTACTCAAACAGATGACACATGAAGATGACCTTGTATCTAGGACAACTATCAAGTTACTCAAACAGATGACACATGAAGATGACCATGTGTCTAGGACAACTATCGAGTTACTCAAACAGATGACACATGAAGATGACCTTGTATCTAGGACAACTATCAAGTGATTCAAACAGATGACACACGAAGATGACCTTGTATCTAGGTCAACTATCAAGTTATTCAAACAGATGACACATGAAGATGACCTTGTATCTAGGACAACTATCAAGTTATTCAAACAGATGACACATGAAGATGACCTTGTATCTAGGTCAACTATCAAGTTACTCGAACAGATGACACATGAAGATGACCTTATATCTAGGTCAACTATCAAGTTACTCAAACAGATGACACATGACCTTGTATCTAGGACAACTATCAAGTTACTCAAACATGATACATGAAGATGACCATGTATATAGGACAACTATCAAGTTATTCAAACATGACACATGAAGATGACCTTGTATCTAGGACAACTATCAAGTTACTCAAATATGATACATGAAGATGACCTTGTATCTAGGACAACTATCAAGTTATTCAAACAGATGACACATGAAGATGACCATGTATCTAGGACAACTATCAAGTTACTCAAACAGATGACACATGAAGATGACATTGTATCTAGGACAACTATCAAGTTACTCAAACAGATGACACATGAAGATGACCATGTATCTAGGACAACTATCAAGTTACTCAAACAGATGACACATGAAGATGACCATGTATCTAGGACAACTATCAAGTTACTCAAACAGATGACACATGAAGATGGCCATGTATCTAGGACAACTATCAAGTTATTCAAACAGATGACACATGAAGATGACCTTGTATCTAGGACAATTATCAAGTTACTCAAACAGATGACACATGAAGATGACCATGTATCTAGGACAACTATCAAGTTACTCAAACAGATGACACATGAAGATGGCCATGTATCTAGGACAACTATCAAGTTATTCAAACAGATGACACATGAAGATGACCTTGTATCTAGGACAATTATCAAGTTACTCAAACAGGTGACACATGAAGATGACCATGTATCTAGGACAACTATCAAGTTATTCAAGCAGATGACACATGAAGATGACCTTGTATCTAGACAACTATCAAGTTATTCAAACAGATGGCACATGAAGATGACCTTGTATCTAGACAACTATCAAGTTACTCAAACAGATGGCACATGAAGATTAACATGTGTCTAGGACAACTATCAAGTTATCAAACAGATGATACATGAAGATGACCTTGTATCTAGGACAACTATCAAGTTACTCAAACAGATGACACATGAAGATGACCTTGTATCTAGGACAACTATCAAGTTACTCAAACAGATGACACATGAAGATGACCTTGTATCTAGGACAACTATCAAGTTACTCAAACATGATACATGAAGATGACCATGTATCCAGGACAACTATCAAGTGATTCAAACAGATGACACACGAAGATGACCTTGTATCAAGGACAACTATCAAGTTATTCAAACATGATACATGAAGATGACCATGTATCCAGGACAACTATCAAGTTATTCAAACAGATGATACATGAAGATGACCTTGTATCCAGGACAACTATCAAGTGATTCAAACAGATGACACACGAAGATGACCTTGTATCAAGGACAACTATCAAGTTATTCAAACAGATGATACATGAAGATGACCTTGTATCCAGAACAACTATCAAGTTATTCAAACAGATGACACACGTAGATGACCTTGTATCTAGGACAACTATCAAGTGATTCAAACAGATGACACACGAAGATGACCTTGTATCTAGGATAACTATCAAGTTATTCAAACAGATGATACGTGAAGATGACCCTGTGTCTAGGACAACTATCAAGTTATTCAAACAGATGATACATGAAGATGACCATGTATCTAGGACAACTATCAAGTTACTCAAACAGATGACACATGAAGATGACCTTATATCTAGGACAACTATCAAGTGATTCAAACAGATGACACACGAAGATGACCTTGTATCTAGGATAACTATCAAGTTATTCAAACAGATGATACGTGAAGATGACCCTGTGTCTAGGACAACTATCAAGTTATTCAAACAGATGATACATGAAGATGACCCTGTGTCTAGGACAACTATAAAGCTACTCAAACAGATGATACATGAAGATGACCTTGTATCTAGGACAACTATCAAGTTATTCAAACAGATAATACATGAAGATGACCTTGTATCTAGGACAACTATCAAGTTACTCAAACAGATGATACATGAAGATGACCGACCATGTATCTAGGACAACTATCAAGTTTCTCAAACAGATGATACATGAAGATGACCATGTATCTAGGACAACTATCAAGTTATTCTAACAGATGATACATGAAGATGACCCTGTGTCTAGGACAACTGCTATAGGGATTCCCAACACTTTCAGAATAATTTCTTAATGCATCAGTGGTATAAACCAATGATACAGAGAGTTTTAAAACAAAACCGGTTGAGTGCAAAGTTGTAACTGAAGTAAATTGTGGGAAAAAAAAAAAAAAAAAGGAGCATTCATTTTGGAATACAGCCTATTCTATTATATGCTCTAGACCTGAATGTCTAATGAATATGTAGGTGTGGTGAAGAATAATGAATTTCACGATTGTGTATTAACATACAATGCTGTAGACTACTGCACTTGACCTTGTAGGTGCTAAGAATATGGTTAGTCATCCCTACTGCAATGCAAGGGAATCATTCATTAGGGTATTTTTGGTAGCAGTTCACAGGCTTTAGTCCACCTATATGTAGAAGTGGAGGATCACATCATAGTGGTAGTGCTTTGTAAAAGGAAAAAAAGATGATTTGCTGTCAACAAATTGCATCATTTCACCTTAGCTGAATGAGAATACATAATCTGAACATTATTGTCAATTCATAAACCCTAATTAGCAAATATTTTAAATTATACGAAAACATTTGTGTATCAGAATATTGAGTGCGTACTTTATTCAAAGCTTTTGTCACAAACTTGCAAGTTTTTTAGGTAGATGCATGAACAAAAGCAGGTTTCTGGTCTAATTTAGATGTTATGTCACTCTAAAACAAAAGGTACTAGTGCATTATTAAAAGTAAACTAATAACCACAATTATCATTTTTAAAAAGTACTCCTTAAATGTCCTGCAGATCTTTCTAAAATGCACTGAAAGTTTGAAACATAAACTGCTGAAAAGAGGGTTTATCAAAAAAAAAAAGTTGAACTTAGTGTAAATACTCTTATCAATGCTGACTATATGAATTGCACTGAAGACCAGGTAAATTTTAAGGAGGTGGAAATTACCAATAGACTATGAAATTAGTAAGATTTTATTAAAATTTCACTGAAACATTCGTTATTTACTGCCCATTGTTTCATTAAAAAAAAAACTTTTGGTCATAATTGTAGATTTTCAACTCTTGGAGAACAATTGAGAGAGAAGTTACAAAAAGAAGTTGACCACCTCTGATGCGTAGGTATAGCATGTCTGCCTCACATTCAACAGGTTGCAAGTTATTCTGAAAGGACAAATGTTGGTAGCAAAGCCATTTGGAATCCAGACTCATTTCATAATGGCAGCCAAATATGGAGATCAGAAGATCTATGTGGACAGTATGTGTTCTGAGGAGCGCCTTTGTCCAAGAACAGACTTCACAGAAGTTTGAAGAAGAAAGAAATCTGATGTGTTACATTCACCTGACTAGACCAGTTCTGCAACAAATTTCCTTGTGCAGGGAAACAAAGGAATACACCAGGCAACGCGTTAGCCAACTATTTTAAAAGCTGGTGTAATGGTTACCATGCTAACTTCATATACCCAAGGTCGCGGGTTCAAACCCGGCGGAGGATGATGGATTTTTTTGGGCGTAAAAATCCTTAGCATGGCTTCCTTCGGAAGGGAAATAAAGCTGTGGGTCCTGTGTCGTATATTTACGGCACGTAAAAGAACCTCAAGCCTGATAGAGAGACTTCTGAGCAAAATTAAGCAGTCTTTCAGGCCCAGTATAGAATGGGATGCTGAGAACTATAGCAGTTAAAGAGCATCCATAAATAACACTCCATTTCCATTTTTTTTAAAGCTGGTCACAATGGCATTGAAATCCCATTTATTTTGCATGGTAAGGAGTAAAAGAAAGAAGGAAAAGAATGAATCATGATTTCCCATTTGAGAAAAGTTTAAGTATTAGAAAATTGTACCAGTGACAAGGAATATCTCAGAAATCATTAAAAAAAAAGAAAGAAAAAGATGTGTATGTTGAGCTTAAGTATGAAGTTTGCTATTTAACTGACTCTTCATTATTGAATTATGCTCATCATAGACACATATGGATGGATCTTTTTGTTAAAATGGGTTACTACTAATATTATTATTATTATTCAACAGAGAGCATATATTTCTGGTGAAATTAAAGTATCAAATTTTTTGGTGCAGTGCAATATTTTTGAGCAGCGGTAATAACAGAGTTGCAGTATTTGTTTGAAATTGAATTAATTGAACAATATTAATTTTTAATATTGTTCCTAAACAGTCTGTTAAATACCAGAGCACATGCTACAAAATGTCGCTAAGTACCAAAAATGTAACACTATTGTGTGCATTTGTGTTGATGTCTGTATGCTTACTCACCCAACATAGGAACTGTCTTGTACTTGTGGAATACTTCACCATAATGACAACACCAAGTTTGGGCAATCAAGTGTGTAAATGGTCACTGGAAGCATCTCTCTCAGTAATCATGATGACCAAATCATTACAAAATAGACCACATACAAACAATTAATGGTACAGCAAACAGGAAGAAGGATCATAACTACACATAAAAGAAATGACAGTTACAACAATTGTTATTGGCCACAATGGATTAAAAGAACTAGAGCGTGAAGAAGAAGAAAAGAATATACAGTGTTCATATGATAAACTTTTGAAAGCCAGAAAGTGAGCAAATTGATAACAGAAAAGAGAACAATATTTGAAGATATTGCCATTTTCTCAGTACTTGTGCAGTATGACGAACTTAAGAACAAAAGAATACAGTGTGTGGTACTCCATGTTAGATTCATGTTTAGTTGTGCATGTTATGCTTAAAGTTTGTTTCTTGCACATCCACTTTCACGCTTGTTCATTACTTCTCGTAGAAGCACTATGTAGAATGCCTTGCATGAACTGCAACACAGTAAAGCAACCGCATGAATATAGGAGCCATTAAAACTTTATCTTTCTAGCTTTTTTTTATTTTCTGTTTCCTTTTTCAACCTCTTTCTTTGTTTTATTTATTATTTTTAATTCTTTATTTGTGCCTTAGAGTTAATCTGAAATTCACCAGAATTCACTAAAGAATGCATATCAATCTCTGTTGAAAGCAAGCTCTCAATTAATAGAAAAACAATTAATCATCAATTGATTTAAGTTTCATTAATTTGTGTCTGCCTTTCATTCGTACTTAATCAATATTTGCATAAATTCTGGATATTATTTTCTAGAAGATGTTCTAAATTTTCTTGTAGAAGAGGAAGTATGTTTTTGTGATGTACTTTTCATAAAGAAGATAGCATTTTGAGTTGTTTATGTAGTTGTAATGAAGTAGTTATTATATTTATTTTTGTATCAAAGATTGAGAAGCATTCTGGGTTGAAAAATCCTTAAGAATGAGAATAGTGTTCAAGAATTCTGCGCATATTATGTAAAAAGTGAGTTATACATTAAGTGTTGTATTGGTAGCCATGCGCAGAATTATGAACACTTATGCTGCTGTTTGTTTTTTCGGTGTACATTGGCTGTGATTGTTGCACCTGGGATCTAGGGACAAATTAAAAAGGACCTTCCTAGATAACCTGCCATGTCCGAATAACTTGTTCCTAAACCCAGCCGACACAAAGCCCATGTACATACATATTTTTTTTGATCCTTGCCATTATGTCCGTTGTCTCTCTCTTTTCCCCCAGTGTCGAACTGCAGAAAGCTAACCTTGAGGCCCAAAATCCCGCCACCCCTGGAGGTCCGGGCACTTCAACCCCTGGCTCAAGTTCGAGTGGTCCTTCCTCCGCGGCCGCTTCCCCTCTGGCCAGTGCCATCCCCCTCGCCCAGCTGCTGTCCAAACCTGGCGCCCTCAACGCGCTCTCCAGTCTGACTGCCCTAGGGGGGCTCACGGAGCTTCTGGGAGGCACTGGTGCCTCTGCCCCTGTCCAGACCACTGGCGTTCACCGATCACATAAGACCTATACTCCCAGACTGCGGAGCCCCGGTGGTGGTATGGGTCCACAGGATAACAGCAAGCTGAAATCCGAACGGAGCAAGTTTGCTCCTTACTAAACCCTATTCTTATCCTGCTCACCCAACCGCCTGCCGATCTGTGCTCCATAGTCCTGGGGTGTGGCTTTACAATGGCAGAAAACCTCCTTAATATTCAACACTTTCCTAGTACTCTTTGTTGTAGGTACTTTGTTTAGAAAGAGATGTCATGGATCATGGAATTTGAGAGGGATGTTTTGTATTAACGAGGTTTAAATGTGCCATGGAGAGAAATAGAGTAAGGTTTTGACATAATTATAGAGGTGATAAAATTCTTTACAATTCTCACTTTAGGTGCAGTTAGCAGTTGAAACAGTAGTCTATAATGTATCATTATATTATTGCTCGTTAAATCATTTTTATCTTCCTCTTTTTTTTTTTTTTTTATATTGAGTATATATGACGTTTGAATTTAAAACGCAGTAAGACATAAGTTTGACGCACTGAATGTAACGTCTTTACTAATTTATGTTGTAATAATGGCATTAATTCTTTCCTTTTTTACGTATTTGAAATGACAGAAACAACTTTTTTATGACCATTTGTGGAGTCTATATGTATAGTGATTTTGTTAATTTGCTAAGTGCTGAAGTTCCAGACAGTTTGTGATAGATTCTACTTTTTTATTTCTGTTTTTCTGAGATGAACGTGCACTACAGAAGAGTGCTGTCTGTATTGATGGAAATAAAACTTAATCATTGCATCAGTTGTGGACTGAAGATAATGTATCGTTTTTACATATTGTATCCCCTAGTCCTTTTTTTGAGTTGATGAGTGCTGAGAAAAGTGTATTGACATGAAAGTCTTACTGCCTCACATATCAGGTGACCTCTCCCCCTCCCATGTTCTTTTTTTTTTATTGTCACACATGTATTTAATTCATACAGTAAAATAAATATAATAAATAATGTTCCTGTTTTATTTCTAAATATTAAATGGGAAAACCTACAGCCTGCTAATTAATTGTTTCTCATATATGCAGTAAATAATATTTTAATAATGTAGTACTGTACACATGTAAAATCTAGACAAAATATTGTGATCTATCTATAGTATTACTCTAAGACTCATAATTTTCACTATAAATATAAAGAGAATGCCAAAAATAGAAATGGTATTTCCAACTTTGCTTCTGTTTTAGTTAAAATACTAGATAATCTGATCTTTAAATTGTATTTCAGGTAGGTAAAAGTGAATAAATATGTTTTACTAAGACATAAAAAGAATCATCTTTTTATTAACGTTTTACACCATGCTGAACAGCAAAAATTATCTGAATAACTTAAATCAACTTCAAGAGCAACTAAAAAGATTGAAAGGAAGTACTCTGGATCTGTCGCTTGCATTTTTGATTAGGTACATCATTGACTGCCACATGATCAGAAGAGTTTTGTTGTCCCTCTCTTGTGGTTAATTGTATCACTAATCACAGTTCAATAGGTTGCTTTTATGTTCAAGTTGTTTATTGGCATCAGTCTTTTGTTGTGTTAACAAAGGCATGTAGCATGGGAATGAAATAGTTGCATCTTCTGAATTTTTTGATTTTCTTCTTGATCAGTTATTCACAAAAATGGTGTGATACTCCTACAGTTAACATTTCATCCCTAAGCTACACACCTTTTCTAGAAGCTTTTCAAAGTCTGCACATTAGAACAAATTCAACATTAAAATGATATCAATAGACCTTGAGCAGACAGCCCAGAGGGGAATGAAGTCAGACATTTACTGCAAGGACTTCATGGCTAGTGGTTTAGGATAGGGTGTATTATCAATAATCATGGAGTATGTTTCATAAAACCTGACAACAAATGTTGCTGGATTACTTATGTTTACATGTTTGGCGAGAAGCTGTTGCAGAAAGTGGATGGATGACGTGCGAAGCCTTGCTCTGATTTGTTAAATAAGTGAAGATGGATAAGCTTAGCAATGCCATTTTACTGCAGTTTGAAAGTGGTTTTGTTATGTAAAATAACAAAGGCTGAAATAAATGAAGGTTAATGCAAATTAATTATATCATTTGGTTGAGAAAAATAAGTAGAATAAGAATATATACAAATAAGTATGCTGGGGCATCAGGTATAAGAGTTTTGACAGCATAAATTAATAATCTTTGCTGCATTAGGTACATAAGATTACTCGTTCCTATCAAATATATTATAATGGAAAAATTGTGCATCAACTTATATTGGTAAAAGAAAGTGAAATTTGGGCATTAGGTCGAAAGAACATTTCAGGAATTTGAGTGGGAGGGAGTCAGAAATAGAAAGTCTCAATTAATGGGGTTGAAATTAACCACATGGGAGAAAATAATAATTGGAGGTAAGTTTGATTTGAACGTTTCCTCAGAGATGTTCTGATCAGCTTGGAGCACTCAGTGCTAGCTGAAGAGTGAAGTCCATTTGTAATACTCTCCATGTGCAAATAGAAGGTAAATGTTCTTAGAATATCATGAATTCAGTAGAATCTGTGTTGTTAGTAATTAGAGTAGTTTGGAATAGCCTGGGCAAGGCCATTCTGTATTCTAATTCTAGTTGGTTTCTAATGGAGCCAAGTTAAGTCATAAACTGATTACTATTATTATTATTATTCATTCACATACATACCTCAAGCATGTGAAGAGACAACAGCCGCCCAGAAAAAGTTTAATTATCGGTTTTCAAACCATTCACATATACCTTGCACATAGAGAGAGAGGGGGGAGTAATACCCTGTGTGGAATAGAACCTCCACAGTTTATGCAATAATGTGAGTAGAAATGCAGGTTTTAAATCTTACTGTTGGCATGTTTCATAATAATATTCTTAGCAAATCAGATGAATTAAGTTAATTATATGAATATCCTTCGTTTCGTATTTACTTTCTTGAACTGTGTTGCTATTAGTGTTTTAAAATAACTGTAAAGATCTTGGTGATTAAAACATACAAAGAATAAAATACTACATTGATTTGCTAAATATTACAATCTTAATTTGTTTAGTTTTGGTTCCAATATTAGTCTTTGCATAAATATTTTAAAATAATGAAAAGAATGTTTAAAGATGATGCAGGCTAGTTTTGTTATTCCACGTTTTTCCTTTGTTTTACAATCCATCATAAAGTTCTCAATTTGCATGTGAAAAGAAGTCATGCTACTCATCTTTTCTAATGAATGAAACTTTTTTTCTGAAACTGAAGCTTTTATGCATTTGACAGATCTCATGTATGTTTAAATGATGTTACTATAGATGGATAAAGTGATTATTTTGGCTTATGCTGCAGCTTGTATTAAATGAGCTAGAAGCAAAGGACATTGCATGAAAGTCCATCAAAATTTAAAAAAAAAAAAATACAAAACAAAAGAAAGAGATTGACAAGACGGATGCTACGTGATTGATTTGAAGATATACCATACATATCTGCATGTTCTGTATTAACACTTATTTAATTCTTTCTTCCATATGTTTTTGATTCCTGAGTTCCAAGAATTCCATCTCTGTCCCAAGAACCTGCAAAAATATGAAACATCGTCTTTTGTAAGTAATTAAACCTGACTTGAACATATCTCTTTTGAAATGCTGTGAGTTGTAATGATTTGTTTTCAGAAGTAATAGAAGCAAGACGTTGCTAAATGCCTTGCAGTTAATGTTACTGTAATAATGGTTCTCTAAAGCCTGGTGTGCATTGCTGGCAAATACAGAACAGGTTCAGACTAATCTCTCTCTCTCTCTCTAGTACTACGTCAAACATTGTAACTGGTTACTTCGATAAACTAGTAACAATGATGTTAAACACATACTGCCTTATTTCAAGAGTCGACTGGTTCCTGGTGGAGTCAGTTGGAAATTCATTAAGTGGTGTTTGTGTTGAATACTTTTCCCCAACTCAACTCTAGGAATAGTATGTTCTGGTTTGTGCCTGAACCAGATCAAATCAGATTGTGGCAAAACTAAACAAAATCCAGAAACCAGAAAACAAACAGATTTATAAATCTGCAGTTTTACACTGAACATAACCTCCTAAGCTTACAAAATATGCAACAGAGTTGGATACCTGTGAAAAGATTTTAATTATAAAACAAACACTACCAAATCAGCTATGGAAATACAATAGACGCAGACATCAGGAACCAATCAATCTCTTCTGAAAAAGATTTAGTGATATGTGTTTTCCTTAAGACTAATATTTCCCTTAAATATATGAATGATGAAAACATATTTTGCATGTTATCCATATTGTAATTGACAAGATTCTTCTGATCTACAGTGCTATGAATTATTAAAAGTATACAGCTTTCAGATCATTCTTCTCTCATTTCAGATCCTTATGAACAATTAATTGCAATTTTAAAATTTATGTTCAGATCACTATTTTCTGCTTCTATACCCAGGCAACTGTAAACCAGGCTTAAAAGTGTTTGTAGTTATTCATGCATTTTGCAGTGTACAGGTATAATAAGGATTTGTACATTTTTTTAGCTACAGATGATCATATTGGAAATATATAATATATACTACAGCAGATTTAAACCTTCTTATCTTTCTATAAATATATTTTAAAAAGGTAGAAGTTTTATCAGATTAGCAACATCTTGGTTACACAAAAGTCATGAAGCTGACTTCTACCAGAATCCGACACACCAACACATAGCCATCATTCCCAACTTTTATGTATTGGAGCAAAGGCCTTTTAACAACTTTACAGCAAAGCAGGCATTTTTATGACTTTGTGGGTAGATTGAAAGTGATGAAGCTCTCTCTTCACTGGGCTGCACCACTAGTGACCTCTAGTAAACGGTATACAGTACTATGATAGACCAGAGCTTATCTGTGTGTCTATCCTTCATGATCATGGTCCCTCTTCACTGGGCTGTACCACTAGTGACCTCTAGTAAATGGTATACAGTACTATGATAGACCAGAGCTTATCTGTGTGTCTATCCTTCATGATCATGGTCCCTCTTCACTGGGCTGTAACAAAATGTATAAGCACCACTAGTGACCTCTAATAAATGGTATACAGTACTATGATAGACCAGAGCTTATCTGTGTGTCTATCCTTCATCATGATCCCTCTTCTCTGGGCTGTAACAAAATGTATAAGCACCACTAGTGACCTCTAATAAATGGTATACAGTACTATGATAGACCAAAGCTTATCTGTGTGTCTATCCTTCATCATGATCCCACTTCTCTGGGCTGTAACAAAATGTATAAGCACCACTAGTGACCTCTAATAACTAGAAGATGAACATTTAGTAATGGTTGTCAGGCACTTCCTCACATAAGTTGTTCATATTTGTGTTCTATGGCCACAGAATATAAAATTCCCGTCTTTTATGACATTTTTTGTTTTTAATTATGAGGTGTAAACTATGTTAGAAATGAGTGTGTGGCCTTGCTTAAAATGTTTTTATTGTTAGGTCTTTTGATTGGTTGTAACATGAATTGGAAACACCATATTGATTATATCTTACCCAAACTGAGCTCTCTCTGCATGTTTTGCAATTCGATCTTTAATTCAGCTTATAAATAAGAGCATACTAAAAGGAGATTATTATGCATATTTTCATTTATTGATGACCTTAGGAATAATATTTTGGGGAAATCAGGTAAATGCTAAAAAGAGTGTTCATTATGCAAAAAAAAGGTAATAAGAATAATGGCAGGGAAAAGACAATCAACTCACTGGAAACCACTTTTCAAAATGTTTGGAATTTTACCATTAGCCTGTGAATATATTCTAGCCATATTGTCATTTGTAATAAATAACCCAGAAATGTTTACAAAAAATACAGATATTCATAACAAAGAGACCAGACATAGGCTGGACTTGCATAGATCAACAAATAACTTACAGTTATTCCAAAAATGAGTTGACTACAAAGGAATAGTTTTGTTTAATTAACCTCCCTTTTCTATAAAAGGATTGCAAATGAACAAAAACAAGTTTAGATTGGAATTATAAAGCTACCCTATTACTAATACCTTCTATACAGAGGAGGATTTCATTCAATCAGAAAACACTGGTAATAATGTAACATTGTAAATATAAACGAGCATGAATATTTTAAGAATGCATGGAGGTTTTTGGAAGCAGACATTTGATTGAAAATTATGCAAAACTGACACCTCTGGAAATTCATTGTCAGAATTGTTATTTGTAAATAAATGTATTAACAAGTATAAATCAATGTAATTGTGACATCCTAGAGTTTCGGCATAGAGTCTAATCTCATAATAGGCTCTACAGATTGCAATGCTGTGTATGCAAGAATAATAGAAACAGGTCTTCAAGGACGCTTATCAAATTAATTCACATTTATTTTACAGAAAGTTATTAGGGTTACTGCACTGAACATTTAATGCATGCTAAATTTGATGTCATTATACAATTATTAAGATTTGTTAGATGAAGGAAAGTTTTGCAGGTTTCAGTTTCAGAAAGTTGGCAAGTAATAATAATAATAAAAGTAAAAGTAGTAATTTGTTTATGGAAAATGTATTTCCAAGGTAAAAAATATATATATATAGAAGATAATAGGAAGGGAAGTAAAGCCTGTGTCGTAGATTTACGGCATGTAAAAGAACCTAAAGCCTGATAGAGAGGCCTCTGAGCAAAATTAAGCGGTCTTTCACGCCCAATATAGAATGGGATGCTGAGAACCACAGTAGTTAAAGAGCATCCATAAATAAAACCACATTTCTTTTCAGAGTATAATATTAGCATGTTGTGGGAAGGGATGTAACCAAATTAATAAAGTAAACATTGCTGTTGAGTTTTCCACACCAGTGTCACACATAAACCTGTGAGTGTGTATTATTATATGCAGTGGAACCTCCATACATTGTTGAGGCTACTTAACATTTTCCGTGCATCCAATTGTGTAAGTTCATATTATTCATCATGTATATTGGGCCACCTTTAGAGTAGTTTCATGATCATGATGAGTTGACCACTATGTGATGAGCAATCAACTTATTGCCCATAGATAGATTTATTTGACAACATAATGACTTAAACATTGCAAATGTAGGCCAGAGACTTTTTCTTTGAAGGTATGGTGTTCTTTTACTTTACTTCCCTTCCAAAGGAAGCCATGTTAAAGGATTTTTACATCTGAAAAGATGCACCAGTTTGAAGTTGCAACCTTGGGTAGAGGCTAGCTAACATGGTAACCACCTCACCATGGAAGTTGTGTCAATAAAGTTTGTTGCATTCTTTCTTCAGGAACAGTCCTGCCCGCTCCTTGTGTTTGCTGTGGGTGCGAGAAGTAAATAGGAATGCATCTTCCATCATTTCACTTTGCCTTTTGATATGATTGAGTGTATTTGAGCTGTGTGATCTATATGCTTTTGACCTATCATTTAGTTTCATTCTTAATCTTGTTATGAGTTACATTTATTTCTTTGTAAGTTTATTTCTTGCAACACTTTTCAATACCAACATATTACATAAACCAAATTTAAAATAGCTGGGTATATTAAACACACAAAAATGGTTCAAGAAGAGCTTTGAATTATTGAAGAAGTGAAGAGGAAACCATTGTTTTATTTAAAAAGTAAAACTGCAAAGATGTTAATCAGACTTTTTTTTTAACAGAAAATGAATATGTGTGTGAAGTGTACAATATGTAAATTTGACATGTGATACAGTGTTTAAAGATATGTTGATATTAATTTTTTTATATGAATTGTGCATGCTCTGTTTACCACTGGGCATTAAGAGTAACATTTTATTTGTATGAAAAAGAGGCGTGCATCCCTCAGACTCCCTACAGTGTTTTAAGCAGGCTTATACTCAGTATACCATTTAAAATATCTAGCAGAGGCTTAGTAAGCAAATGTTCCTTATCAAACTCTTCAAGTTTGACTGTTTGCAGAGCATTTAGTGTTCCAAGAGTAGCCTCATGTACATTACAAGTTGTGTTTTGTTTTGTAGCATATGTACCAATGAATGCTCATATTTTCACCATTGCCAGAAGAAGTATAAAAAATCTGATGTGTTCCATCACATAACTTTCTCTACATGTCTGCAATAAATTATTTTTAAAAGGCTTATGTTTCCATTTACTTCATGCTAATCGAGAAAAAATTAGCAGTAGTAGTCTTATTTCTTGCTTCCTTGTAAGTAGAAGCTAAATAAGGGAGTACGATAGGTTAAAGTGATAGTCAAAATCTTGTTGTTATATGACTGAAGTTCCTTTGTTTGTATGGACAGGAGTTGACAAATTCCTGTATGAAAAAAGTGTAAGTTTTTCAAAGCTGAAACCAAAAACAAAGAATATCATAAAAATGATCAACTCCATGAAAAAAATGCATGTAACATAAATTGTGTGTTTTAATGTGCTCTAAATTTTTTGTGTGGCAAATTTTTGTCCATCTCTTATGGTTTAGCAGTTACGTAAAATTTATCCAGAATAAAGTAGTTTTCAGAGGCTATTCCCAGAAAATTCAAGATATACATTTTATTTGTCAGATAAATATCTTAAATTTTTTAAAAATGTTTCATGTAAAGGGTAGTTGGGGGTGGGGAGATTTTTCTCAATATCTTTGTGTCGCATCCCTGGAAGATACTAAATGTAAATACCAAGTTTGGTGTTTTACCGACTTTTCATTTTTGAGTTATCGTATTCACAGACACACACACACACCTTTTTCTGAAAATATTTTTTTGTTAATATAAAGAGCACTCTAAAACATAAATTTCCGGTGAAATCTCGGTATGGAATTTTTGGGTGGAGTGCAATACTTTCTCTATTTACTATGTACATAATATGTGTAGAGAAAGTAAAAACAATTACACACAAAACAAGTCTGTTTTGTTGAACATTAAATTGATGCTAGTGCACTTAGCAGATTATTGGCAGGACTACAGGTGCTGAATGCTTCTTGCTTAGATTATGAATGATTATTGTTGACTCATTTCCCTAATTTAATTATTTGCTTTCCTGTGTGAAAGTTGTTATTAGTAACGATGCAGCTTTCTGAACTGCCAATGTCCAATGGTGTATTTATTTGTCAGGTTGTAACAAGCATCTGAAAATTCAAGGTCTATTATAATATGGGCTCTAAGGGTCGCAGTACACGTAACAGTAAAGTTTTCATGACATTTCTGATCAAATGAAAAGTAAGCATTTTTTCATGGAATGGATTTTTTTTTTTCACACAAACCGTGTGTAGGACAGGAGTTGGATAGGTTGAGTCAGACTGAATCCAATACCAATTGACCATAATAGTTGGTTATGCTATGAATCCTAGGTCTTAAAGTACTTACAACATTGTAAGTCGCCATTGGGGTTGTCATCTCAAAATAATTTGAGATCACCTTGTGGTTTACCGGGAAACATGCAAGTCAGTTGAGAAATTCAGTGCTATGCCGGTATGTTGCCATGGTAGCTCAGTGGTAGAGCAACTGGCTAGAGATCGTGAGATCTGTGGTTCAAATCCCGGCTATGGCATTGAATTTTTCAGTCTGACTCGACCTATCCAAATCCTAAAGGGTGATTCAGAATAACCTGAGAGTGATATCCAAAACAGAAATGAGAGCGGGAAGCAATACAGGACGCAAGACCAGTTACGAGAACGGGAATGCATTTCTTGTTCTTCTGTTGCTTTGAAACTTGATTTGTTTTTAACTGAGCAATGACATTTTTCTGCTTGCAATTCTGGAGTAGCCAACATGACAACATGAGCCCTAGTAGCTGTTCCATGTTAAGGCCTTGCCCAGGAGCGAGAAGTTTGCCAAGTGTTGTCTCCTGTGAGCCAGCCCTTAAAAGGGACAAAATAGTAATACTTCTGGCAATTTGAGGTTGACCCTATTCATGCCTCCACCTCTTGACTAGCTCATCCTGTCCGCTTCAGAAATAGTGATCTGATCACATGGGTAAACGGGTAATTTTTAAAACATTTTGAGCTATAAGAGGGAAAATACACTAAAAAGTTGTGAATTAAGCAACATGCAAGTAAAAAATCCTTGTATTTTTACTTACATTTTAAAGAATTACTTGACTGGTGCAGAAAAAGGAGCACCCGTGTGGAAAATGGCTGAGGGTATATTTTTATAACTGGCGCAACAGATGTGGACATGTGAAAATCTTAATGAGAGCTAGGAAGCGAGTTGAACTTTCAGATAAGCAATGTCAAATATCTTTCACCTGCGCTGATAAACATGTCTTATATTCATATCTATATAAACAACGTCAATCGTCTGCCTCCAATTCTTTCTTCATCTTGGCTCATGCCATTGTCATTATTGCCAATTTCTGAACCATTATCCTGGATTAGAATTCTTTCCATTTGATTTTCTACAATTCTTTCTAATGATTTTTAATGTTCTCATTTTCCCATTGTGGCCTGCCAATTTCTGCAATTCGCTGGTGAAACAACTGTTCTGCATCTTTTAATTTAAAAGTGATATATTAAGTTTTATTTTTCTTTGAGAACCCTGGAAACAAACTCAGTGAAATATCAGTTGCCTTGGCTACTCTTTCATTCGCTTTCATCAGGCTTTTGAAGAACATACATTTTCTTCCCTCATCTCTGCCTCTTGTTTCAGGACATTTGCAATTATTTCTCTGATATGAGTAAGTAATACATTGCCACTTAACTTTGAAAACGTAGGAGTCATGATTAAAATAAATAAAATGAACATATTTACTGCCCATTTTGAATACAAACATATGCGGAACACTTTCGATGCAGACTGTACAAAATTTGCTTGCTGTGACTTTAAGTAAGCAAGGTATCATATCACAAACTCTGATAAGCCAGGCTCGGTAGCTGAGTTGATGGCCAGGGTCACGATTCCACAAGTTTTGCGCTGACAATACCTAAATTGTTAAGTCCATCTGTTTATATGTTTGCCCACCAGATCTGTTTAAATGATAACCTGAACCTGTGTAGGCTATTAAACTGAAGTCAAAGATGTTTCATTGCTTAGTTCCAACTGCAGAGCAAAATCAATTTTGAGTCTCTCTTTACAGCTACCAAAACCGCTGCCCTCACTGCTGTTGATGCACCACACGTGTGTTAGTCTAGGCAAACAGACCATAGTGTGATTTACCATACACAACTCTATTTTATTTGAGTTTTTATTTAGTTTATTAATATTGTGTCTGCAGGGTGAGATTTAGTGTGTTGCAGCCTGTAGTTTCTTATTAATGCCAATCCCCAACCCTCATGCTCTGGGGGTTAACCCCATAAAATGTTGTACTTAGCAATTTATGATACATCATTACAGCTAAGGTTCAAAATAAGTATTTCAAGTGGAATCATGATGCAAAATCGTGAGTTAAATGTTGATAATCATTTATCAAGTACCTCTCGGCCTTCTTGGCGAACACCCATTAGTCTTCCTCTTCACAATGAGTCATTTCAGGATTTCTCTTGGAAAAGCATCATGCTTTGTTTGCTATTACAGAGATTGTAAAGACCTTGTTGAACACTTGATGAGTCCAACCCATTACTTTGTTGTTCTGCTTCAGATTATTCAAGACCGTTTTGTAACTTTCTGGTTATTGTTTAAGTTCATGAAGCATTAAA
Organism: Hymenopus coronatus; assembly: GCA_030762935.1. Classification (NCBI taxonomy): domain Eukaryota; kingdom Metazoa; phylum Arthropoda; class Insecta; order Mantodea; family Hymenopodidae; genus Hymenopus; species Hymenopus coronatus. The sequence continues at coordinate 6,230,724 of CM060897.1, read as the reverse complement.
AGTATGTCTGTTTTTAGCCAGTAATAGCAGTGATAATATTGTCTATCTCAGCTCTTGGTATCATAATGTTCTTTCTCTCAACAAAATGGTCCTTCTACAGTGTTAAAGAATACCAATAGTACATTGCAACTGGTGTTTTACAAGTTGTTAAATTTTAACCAGGTGATGTTATAGAATACCAAGTGGCTTTAATAAGTGTTATTTTTTAACCAGATGAATGGGTGTAATTGTCAGCTAGCTTTTTCCATTTCTATTTTATAATTTGAAAGTACAGTGAAATATTAAGAGTTGATTATCAGGAAGTGCTTTCCCTTCCATCATCAGCTTACTTCAACTGCCATGTCTTTAATAAAACATGCTGTCAGACCAATAGTTCTACCATACACCAACACAATGGCAGTTGAAGTCAGTTTATCAGTGCTATTTGATAAACCTAAGTATTATTAATGGTATTGTTTTTGCAGCTTGTTGAATATTTGTTCATCCCAAAAGTTAATGACTTGATTTGTATATAAATGTTTTAATTTGAGCTACAGAGTTATGGTTTATTAGTTTTAAGTATTTGTTAACTGTTAGAAAGTTGTTTTTGTTGTTTACAATGAGAAGTTTGTTCTCTGTTACTTAAGATGGTGCATGTTTTGTTGTTTCAGGATATCTATGGAGACAGCCGGTATGCCAATGCCAGGATATCACTATATCACACCTAATCACATCGTGAAAGCGCCAATACATTAATATTGATGTATAACACATGCATTGCTTGAGTGTTTTCTTTTGAGTCTTGAAAAGAATGAAGAAAACGCTCTTGTGATTTTGTGCGGCAGTAAAACAAATGGAGGAAGGCTGAATGCAAGAGAAAGGTCACACAGCATCATTAAGAAAGAACGGGCAAGTGGTGTTTTCACAAGTTGAAAATAATTCTTGCCAAGTATTTCTTAAACCAGGGCTCTGCTCAGAAGCTGAGCTTGGAAATGATGGTAAAGGGATCAAGCCAAAGATTTGTGATTCTTTTGTTGTTTTTAATTAATTATTACCATGTACTAGAAATGTTAAAACAAAACATTATTTATTATTATATTGTAAGCTATTGCATATGTCCATATTCAGACTATATTGTTTGTTTGTTTGTTTCTTTGACCTTCATCTATCTCTCAATAACAGTTTGCATAACATGTAATATATTAGAAGTACGTAGGATTGAAAACACTTTCTCCATAGAGTGTAGCGATTGATGTTAATTCTTCTTATACTAGTTTATTTTTTTGTTTAGACACACTACCTTAGTCTTTTGACACACTACAGATTTAACATAGTTCACATTTTTTCATAATAATAAATGCATATACTATTTGTAATTGTTGCAACTTCCTGCAATAACAAACACAAGAAGATAATAAGAAAACTGAAAACTAAATCTCTATCTCTCATCTTTATGCAAGACTTCATTGTTGCCTGTTTATGTTTGAAACCCAGATTTGGGTTTTATGTTACTTCCGCATATCAACCTGACTGAAGTTTGCTCATTACGGAAGAATTTGCAAGGTTCGGGAGGAAGTGAGTTTGCTCCCAATCTCAACATATTACTTAATCATATCAAGTTGAAAACGGAAAGACCCCACTGGCACGTTCTATATATCATTTAAGTACATATCCCAATTGCTTCCAAAGCTGCTTAATAGTATTTCTTCCATGTATAGTATTCTTCTAATATTAAGAACTGTGCCAAATAAATCAGGTTTTATCAAAGCATAATCAATTTTTAATAAAAGAAACAAGTTAAAATTAATGCTCATCTTTGAAGGAAAAAGATGTAAACTGTTTCCATTTCAGTGGGACATCTAGAACTTAGGAGTATATTTTATTTATGTCTTAAGAAGTGTATGATCGTTGTTTTAGTAATGTATATTACTGACAGCACTATTTAACTAGCCGTGTTGCGTTTTAAAAACAACATGTTGCTGTGATTAGAAATAGCGTAATAAGTAATAATAAATAATAATACTACTACTATTGTACACATCTTTTAATGGATATGGAATCTCTGTTGGGTTTACTTGGGGCATAGGTTAGAATTGACGGCAATAATAGGTATACTGAAGGGTGTGCCTAATAAGGAAATTGAGATAACATATCACCAAAACAGATGCTGCTGCACTTCAATACCAGGTTTTTGTGTGCACTTCACAATGATTCCATACATTATAGCAAACGTAAAGACATATCTTTTTCAAAAAAAGTCTTCTTTTTTTTTTTTCCCCTTCCCCCAGACTCAGTAATTAAAAAAAAAATAAAAAAGAAAGAACGAAAGAAAAAAAAAGAGCAAGCTTTAAATGAATATGAAGCAATGAGAATAAGGTTGAGAAGGATATGCTTTCCATGTGCCCAAGGCAGGAATTTGGTGTAAATAAATATATGATAAGTATCGTACAGCACGTCTGTACCTTAGAGATAATGGTTTAATTGCTAGATTAGAGAGCATGGTAACGTGGACAATCTGCAATTTGTTTTTGTGTCTATTAATGTGTTGTTGATATATATTGCACTACTTGTTTATGAGTGTTTTCTATTCGGTTATTACCTAGAGTTGTAGGTTGTTTTTTTGTTTCTACTTGTTTTGTTATATAGATTTTCTGAATAACTGCATTGTTCTGCCATTTTTTAAATCAGATTATTATGACTGTTACGTACCAGTGTTTTGTACTATATACAAAGGGAAAAAAAAAAAAAAAACAGAAATATCTTGACTGAAAAGATATTTTTATGCAAAGAGCAAATGGTTTTATCCTAGTATAATAATAATACTAATAATAATTATATGATGTTTACTGATAAAATTTAATCCTGTGCACCAAATCAGTATGTAGTAATTTTGGTGGTAGTTGCCTGTCTCTTGTTCCCTAAAATGCTTGGCATTGCTGAACGACAAATGTGCCAAATGTGGAGTACACAGCAGTGCCAGGCTTAAATGGTGACCCAGTCGGTGACGTTTCTGGAGTGTTGCTTCCGCATATTAGACAATCGAGGGGAGAGAGTCATGTAAATAGGTAACTGTTACATCTTACGTGTATTAGTGCCAGAAACAGTTGATTCTGAACATGGGTAGCCATTTAACACTTCCAAACTGTGACACCCATTTTTTCTTTATATCTATAGAATGTCTCTGTATCTGTAAATACATAAATGGCAGCTGGCAGGAGAAAAAAGCTCAATTTCTCTTTATTATTTTTGAGATACCAACCATTTGAAATTTTTGCAAACGAATATGAAAGTATTTTGCTAATTGAAAGATGTGAGAGACTGGCACTGTATTATCATTCCATGTCTGTCTGTATTATCCTGCTGTCCTTGACTAACAGCTTTTTTCTCCTCCACATGTATCTTTATGTATTGTTGTGATCTCTCTTATTAGTCACGTTGTAAGAATCTTACTCAGTGTTAACAAGATGCAGGCTGTGGTTTCAAATTGGTAGAGCTGGAAATCACAATATTTTAAAAGATTTTTACTTAAAATATACTCTAGCATATTTTGTAATGCCAAGAGAGAATATGCTCAGTTCTTTTTGGAAACCTTTGCCCCTACAAGAACATTTGTATTACCGAGATCCCTGGCATGTAGGTATACCCATCCCTCTGCCTCCCCATTTATGTCTACATAGATGGCACATATATCGGGGAAAGTAACATGTGCATTTCCCTCGTTAGCTTTTGCACTATATTCATCACAGCGGGCTTTTCCTGTTTAACAGTCCCATTTTCCTTCTGTGTGACATGAACATAGTCTTATTAACAGTTTGGTTTGTCAACACATGGAAGTTCAGAGCAATAAAAAATACTGCTGTATGTACTTTTGATTTTAATAAGAGTTGGATGAAAAAAAAAATAACATGATTCGATGTATGTATTGTGAAGTTACGGGGCCTTATTAATTCATTAAATGCTAATCTTTTTTAACCAAAGAAAGAAAAATATATTTATTTTTAGTTGTTTATGTTGGTTTCTGAAGTACATGAGCCTATTAAAGTAAAATATGTGCTGGCAATCAGTCCCCTTGTACTTAAAACTATAATCTAGAGGGTAATTTGAACCAAAATGGGCAAGGCTTTCATTGACTGCCACTTAGAAGTAAGAAGAATGTATTTGCCCCTATTTATTTATGTTGTAATATGTACAATAGTATTTATTTTGTTGGAATTCACCATAATAATTGTGATGAATACATTGAGTGAGTGGTCTCTATTTATTTAGAATGTAATTCTAGCTTCTAAGTGATGGTAGGAGAGACATTTGTTGCAGCTTCTCTCAGTCTGAGATATGTTACTTTATTTAAGTTGGAAGTTTTAGCATATCATCAGTGAACGTTCAAAACTGTAGAGAAAGTGGCAGTAATCTGACATAACTGGGAAAATTTCATTGCTTTAATTTGGAGATGCCCAAGTGTTGTGTTGGTCAATGAGGAATGGTTGTAATAAATTGCCAAACTGTTTAATGTTCTTGTAAGCAATCACAAAGAGCTACAAGTAAAAGACTAATAAAGAAAGATAGGTACAACTTTTGGATGAGATGTCAAATAATAATAATAATAATAATAATGGGGTATCAAAGCAGCATTGAACTTAAATCCTCTGTGAAAAAGTAAACCAGAAAGGCAAAAGAAAAGATTGGCATCAGCAATTTGGAGCCAGATTGATCTGAGGAGTATAGATCATTCATGGGGGGTTGTTCTTTTCTAGTTCTCAAGGCAGTCCCTTTTTGGAAGTGCAGTTTAAGAATAGTACCATTTTTTGTAATTTGGCAATTGCACCCCCCCCACCCAAAATATATTGAAATAGAATCAGAAGCAATAACAAGAATGCTCAATGGAAAATAATAGTAGATAAAGCAACAATTAGCAGAACTTGCTTGCTTATTTGACACTTATGCTTCAAAGAGGAGGAAATGGATATGAAAATATCACCTCTAAGTATTGTCAAATTGAGAACATTGAATGCACAAACATATTGTTTATTTTATCGAGCAGTTTTCTGTGCTTGCACAATGTTTATCAGTGCTCTTGGTTTAGCCTTCCCAATTTGAAGTAAAATATTCAGTTGTGTTTTAAAATCTCTTTATCCTTTCTTGCTCATACTCTACCTCCACACACGAACATAATATCTGTTCGTATGATTTTCCCAAAATATTTGTAATTTGGTTGGATAGTATCTAATGTTGAGCAGTTGGCAGTGAAGCCATTTGCTCTCTTGCATTCCAGTATTTTGATGTTGACTAAAGGTTGGGCAGCGCAGTAGATGGTTTACATCTGGGTGGGGACCTTTTTCCAAGATGATAACAAAATGCTTGTAATTTTCAAACTCCTAAACTTCACCATTTTTCTGAGTCCTGCAAATAACCTATAATCTATTCTTTAATTCCTTGTGCTATCAAACAGGTTTTCTCATTTTCATTATTCCCCACAAACTCTGTCTTTCCATGTGATTGATCACTTTATATGTATTCGTTGGGGAACCCAACTCAATGCATCCCTGATGTTTGGGGGCATTACAATCTCTCAGGTAAATGTAAAGTACTTTGCAGCAGTTTTATGTCACACTGGTTTGCTACCGTGGTCACATAGCATAAAATTTGTGGTTCAAATCCAAGCTATGTCAATGAATTTTTTCAACTTGATTCTACCTTTGCAACAGTTTTAGAAGTTCACTGAGGATATTTAAAAATCAACCTAGAGGAAGATGCAGAAAAGTGCAATATATCTAGTCATAAATATGTGCTATTGTTTTGAAATTTTTGTAGTTGATAGTTTATATTTAAAAAAAGCTGAATAGTTGATTGTTGTTATGGTAAAGCTGAAACATGGGCCCCTCGTTTGCTGAAAATGGTGACATGAGTTGATGCATTCAGCAGAAGTTGGAATAATGGGATGATCGGTTGTTGATTATATTGGGAAAGGAACATGTTTCTATTTTGCACTTCCTTTGTTTACCTCCTTGGATCAGTCTCAAAAGACGAGATAAAATAACATGGTGTACATGTGAATGCCATATATTTCTATCCAAGGCATGTTTTAATTAAAGAGTGAAAGTGTTGGCATCCGCATACTGGTGTATGTGTTTGTCGAAGTCATGTGCCAAATGCTAGTCATGGAATAAACATAGAGCTCGCTTTAGTTAAAGACATCAGCAAAAATGTTTTATACATATATATAAATATATTTATTCAATTTAAATGTTATCCTGCATTATATAAATATTTAAACTAGATTTTACATACATTCATATATATAAAAAACACACAAAAAAATGTAACTGTTGCCTTTAACTAAGATGAGAAAGTGCCAAATAAGTTATAACATCGCTGAGTATGCGGAGGAACACTTGTACTCAGTTCTCACTGAAGCTGCAAGACTTAGAGATGAGGTATAAACTCAGGAACTTGTACCTGTTCCCTGTGCTATTTAAAGTGAATGCTAATGGAAATTGCTATGCATTTTAAAAAATAAATTCCACTCTTCCAAGCAAGAATATGTTTGTTTCCCATTGCCATTTCTTTTCAGATGTGTTAATAAAGATAAAGTTTTCTGGGACCACCACAGTGGCTTAGCAGAATAGGTCCATATATTGCATTTTCTTCACTTTTGAATCTTCCGTTTTGATAGCAATCATTAAAATATTGTCTTTGGAATAGTGGAATTTTTTATTGTGAGACAAACCCAGATATTTCCAGACCTGAGAAACGACCCCAAAAATGAACCTGAAGAATCCAAACCTCTCTCTTAAAAGATAAATACAAAATTAAGCAACATTTCCCAAGGCTTGGTCGAACGTGATCGTCTCATATGTATCTTACCACAGAGGAGTGAGTGTGAGAGCGAGCGAGCGAAATACTAGCCTTCAATGAACAGGGTCATAACTAACATATTTAAGTAAGTAAATAATAAGTAGTTGTATAAGTAAGAAAATAACTGCGTCTATAACAACGTGGTTATTCATATCTTTTAAATCAGTATTGTTTTTTATGTGTTTTTAAATTTTTTGAAAGGGGAGGGTAGAGGAGTAGCTTTTAGATTGGTGCCAAATTTTTGAAATTATGTTTGAAAACACAAGCAGCTCCATAAAGCACCCTGTGCTGAATGGCAGCTACACTAGCGCATTTGTTTGAAATTGAGAAAATGCAGTTTTGTTTGTCGTGTACAGAACTGAGGCATTTGCATGGGGTTAGCAAGCCATGTCAATCAGGGATAAACTTGGGAGGGGAGAAGGATGGGGAATCCTTGTAAATACATAATAATTCAGGGTGATGCTTTTTACTACGATACTCTATTTGTCACAGACAAAAATAGTGATGGAAAAAACAATGCAATTCAGTGCATCAGAAATTGAATCAAAAAAGAAATGGAAAAAAAATGAACCAAAAGGAAAAAAATTATTACATATTGTGAATGAAATTCAATGTTGTTAGTGCTTCTCGCTTACTCTAGGGTGCAACGTAGCATCACATATTCCAGCAAAAACTTTCTTCGTTGCCCAAAAATATTCAAATCTTCACATCTTTCTTCTGTGGTGTCGTACAACAAAGCTCCTTTGTTTTGTTCTTCATAGCAGCAATAAAAACTTTTGTTTCATGGTAGTCTTCCAAATGCCAGGAGTTACATATGGACTGTGAAAGATGTGAAGCACAGATCCTAATTTGAAAATATCAAAATCTATTTGTATATTTTACTGTTGGAATGTGTGATGCTGGGTTTGTAGTTTCATAAAATAAAAAAATAAAATGAAAAGAAAAAAAAAGGCATATGACAAATGTTTTATTACTGCTATTATAGTGTTAAAAGTAAAGGGCAATAATATTGAAGAAGAAGAAGAAGAAGAAGCAAAAAATAAAAATTAACCAGGCATTAAAAAGACAAGTTTTAGAACTGCACGTGTCCTGTCTCATAAGCTGTTACTATTAACACATTGTGTACTGTTTGTTTTGTTAATTAAAGTGTGTATATTTAGAAAAATGTTTTTTTCCTACCTGCTTTAACATCCTATATTTAAATACCTAACTTGCACAAGGGAACATTTCTATAAAATCAACAAATATTAATGTATGCTTTCTCTAGAATGTATGTACTAAGTATATAGTAGATAGAAAAGGTATCATGTCCCATCTAAGAAGAAGAAAAAAAGGCATTTTAAAATAAAAGTGGTGGTGTGTGAGAGAGAAGTAATGGTTAAATACCAAACTTTGTATTTAAGTTCAGTATTTTCCAAGAATGCAACAAGAAAATCCCCCCACCCAATTCTATCTTTTACGGAACATTTTTCAAAATTTTTGATTTACTAAAAAATGGCCAACAATTTTGATTAAATTACCATGTATTAGAGATGTTTATATGGCAAATAAAATGTATATTCTGAATTTCTTGGGAATAGCGCCTGAAATCCTCTTTGTTCTAAATGACTTTTGTATAACTGGTGAACCATTGGAGAAAAACAAAACCTTAGAATAGGAAAAAAAAAATTAAAACACACAATTTGTCATGTGTAGCTTTTTTGTTTCCAAGATATTACTTGTTATTGCTTTCACTTTTAAACTATTTAAATTTTTCTTAAACTAGAAGTCATCTTTCGCTTAATGTTTCTTTGTTTTTTTTTTACATAGTGGCCAGCTTTTAAAGGATTTGGCTGTCGCTATAGGCTAGTGCATTCTCTTATTTCCCTTTTATTTATAAGGAACTAAGTTTATATATTATTCAAGTGCTAAGTACATGACCTTAACCCTAGTTAGTTGGCCAGGCCATAACTATTACAATATTACATAGCTATTGTTATCTAAAATCTGATCTAGGTACCATGTTTTTCAACTGACCATTTCCATTTCCTCATTACCTTCTACAAAAACATTAAGGTATCTGCCTCTGAACTTCAATTTAAGGAACTGAGTAATTCTGTACTGTGTAATTTAGATTTGATGTTGGTATGTGTTGTATACATATAGAAAACCCTACTTTATATGCTAAACATATTATATGGATTCGGGTTCCTAGTTTTAACCGTTTAGTAGTATTTCTTTTATCTATAGTCAAGTGATCACATTGACATCAAATAGCAGCAAAACAATGTTTACCAAACACTTCCATAAATGGCATTTGATGGTAATTGTTACGTGTATAAATGATATTCGTGGTACAAAATGCATTGATAGATTTATTATCAGCCTGAAGAAATATAGATCCTATGGCATCGTCAAAAAGCAAAGAAATGTTGTTACATTTGAGTCTAAATATGTAGAGAATTTGTAAAAGTAAATCCAAAATAGTTTTCTGCCAGCGCCAAGTTCCTTCCTACTTCTGCAGACTGGGACCTGTAATGACAAACACAAAGTGGTAGTATCTCTGATTGCAAAGATAATAATAATGATTTATAGTTATTTAATTTGTATTCTGTGGAACAAGTTAGAGTTTCTGATTGAAGTATTGATTAATAGTGAGTGGTAAATGATTTTTGAGATGGTTGTTAATGGCCATTCTAAACTTGTTGTGTCCCTGATGTGATATGTAGGGCTGAGTTTGTTTTAAAGAGACCGACTCTAAGATATGTATAATATACATAGTATTCAAAGAACTATCTGATGGTATTGGTACCTGTTTTCTGAAGCAAGAAGCCCCCCAAGTTATGAGAGCAGTGAATGGACATATCCATAGTACGCTGAGTTTCCTGCTTAGATGATGTATGTGTGTTTCCCATGATCCATTATTGGGGTGTGATGTCAACATGAATTGCATTAAGTACCAACAGCAGATAAGTTACCTGCAAGGGAATTACGGCCTCCCAGACCGATCTGTTGACATAGCGATTCGGTTTTCCATTTTGATCCCGGAAGCTTCACACATTTGTCCAATAGAATAAAGAAGCACAAAAATGCTTGGTAATGGTTACCATGCTAATTTCATATACTCAAGGTTGCATGTTCAAACCGATGGAGGATGATGGATTTTAAATCCTTAGCATGGCTTCCTTCGGAAGGGAACTAAAGCCGTGGGTCCCGTGTCTTAGATTTCCAGCACGTAAAAGAATCTCAAGCCTGATAAGAGAGGCTTCTGAGCAAAATTCAGTGGTCTTTCATGCCCAGTATTGAATGGGATGCTGAGAACCACAGCAATTAAAGAGCATCTATAAATAAAAGGCCATTTACATTTAATTTTAATTTCTTGAAGTATAGATTGCAAACCAGTTTTATATTGAGAGGACAAGGAGGTCTGAAATGGTCAAAAATCACATTTTTTTTTTAAGGTACTATTAAGATTTCTGAAATTTCTACCCCTTTTAGAACAGTTATATTTTTTTCTCCTGATATGATAGAAACTTCAGGTAAATTTGATTTTATGCTGTTGGCTACACTGCAGAATGCCTTCGAAGAAAGTTTGTGTTTAAAAAAAAATCTTATGCCATTCACATGACTTTCTCTACATCTCTGCAAAAAATTGTTAATAAGCTTATTCTTCTATCTGCTTCATGCTAAAACCTTAGCAGAAATGGTCATATTACTTAGTTCCTTTATAAGTAGAAGGGAAATAGGGAATGCCCTAGGCTAAACCGACAGTCAAATGTTTTAAAATGTGGTTGCTATGTGATTGAAATCTGTATTTTTTTTTTTTCTTTTTTTTTTTCTTTTTCTTTCTTTCTTTCTTTCTTTTGGTGTGTGCCAGGAGTTGGCAATTTCCCGTATGAGAAAAGTATTTTAAAACTTAAATTGATAACAAGGAATATCTTGAAAATGGCCAACTCCATGAAAAAAGTGTGACATAAATTGTGTGTTTTATCGTGATCTATATTTTTTGTGTAGTAAGTTTTTATCTATTTCTTACAGTTTACCAGTTGTGCAAAATTCAATACAAATCATCCAGAATAAAGAGGTCTTTAGAGGCTTTTCCCAGAAAATTCAAGATATACATTTTATTTGGCATGTAAATATCTTAAATATAAGGGATATTAATCAAAATCGTTACAGCCATTTTTGAGATGTTCTTTTTTTTACTTTCATAAGGACCCAAAATGTGTATTTCTGGTTAAATTTTGGTATGACATTTTTGGGTGTATTACAATACCTTCTCTATATACTAAGTACATGGTACATGTAGAGAAAGTAATAAATAGTTGAAGTTTGTTGAGTTGTCTCAAGTGTGTAAGTGGTTTGCTTTGGGGTAAAATAATACCAAGAGGCAAAAAGGTGTTTAAAAAACAAAATGTTTCAAAAGGTTTTCCAAACCCCACGTGAAGAACCATGAGCCAGGTATTGAAGCTATTGTAAATAGCAGAAATATCATCAGTATAGATTTGCTTTTTACTTTTTCTACATGTACTATGTACATAGTGTATAGAGAAGGTATTGTAATGCACCCAAAAATTTGATACCGAGATTTCACCGGAAATATATGTTTTAGGGTCACCTGTATCAAAAAAAGCATTTTCACAAAAATGTCTGTGTGTGTATCTGTGAACACTATAACCCAAAAACAAAAAGTCTGTAAAATACCAAACTTGGGATTTAAGTTTAGTATCTTCCAAGGATGTGACAAGAAGGTTTTGAGAAAAATTTCCCCACCCCCATCTACCCTTTACATGGAACTTTTTTCGAAAATTTTGATTTTCTTGAAAATGACTTAATAATTTTGATTAAAATATCATATATTAAAGATATTTACCTGACAAATAAAATTTATATCTTGAATTTTCTGGGAATAGCCTCTGAAAACTACTTATTTTGCATAACTGCTAAACCGTAAGGGATGGAGAAAAACTTACCTCACAAAATATGTAGAGCACTTAAAAACACATAATATGTGTTATAAATATTTTTTTTTCGTGTAGTTGATCATTTTTTAGATATTCCCTGTTTTTTGTTTCAGCTTTAAAAAACTTATACTTTTCTCATATAGGAATTTACAACTCCTGTCCATACAAACAAAGGAACTTCAGTCACATAGCAACCAGCTTTTGACTGTCACTTTAACCTATGGTACTCCCTTATTTCGCTTCTACTTATAAGGAAACAAGTGATGACTATTTCTGCTAATTTTTTCTCAATTAGCATGCAGTAAATAGAAGCACAAGCTTTTTAACAATTTGTTACAGAGATGTAGAGAAAGGCATGTGAATGGAACACATCAAATTTTTAAATTTATAAACCAAAACAATGTGTGCATTTTGCAAATGCACACATTGTTTCACTGTACTTAGAGAAAAATATAAATCCTAGAAGAGAAGTAACTAGTTCTGAAGGCAAAGTTGGGAAGCAAACCATCACAATGTACCAGACATAATTATTAATAAATCCTAGAAGAGAAGTAACTAGTTCTGAAGGCAAAGTTGGGGAGCAAGCATCACAATGAACCAGACATAATTATTATGATATGCCAGTAAAATTGTCTGAATTTTGGAAAGAAGCTTGAAGCAAATGGTGGCAATGAAGATGTAACCCATAGTGTAGTACCTGCAACTTCTACGACCACAGGCAAAATTACTGTAGAGTCAAGTATAGAAGAATTAGGTGTGGTGAACGAGGTATCCATTATATAAAGTATTTAGGATATGGCTATAAAACAGTCTGTGACAGCAAACCTTATGGAGAGGATATGCAAATTTAAAAAGCCTGCCTGAATACTGTAGCGGTAGTGTATCTGCCTCACATACAACGAGATGCGAGTTCAAATCCTGCTTAGGGTGACTTCCTCGGATAAGGTTTTATTTTCAGGGTTTTCCCTTATCCTGAGAAGACAAATGTTAAGCTCTATGTACCCTGAGATCAGTTAAGCATCATTTCACCAATTTCATTCATCGTGCGATGTGAACAACCAGGTTAAAGGACCTTAAGCAAAAAAAAAATTGAAAAATTACAATATGTAGGTCACATGCAGAAAAGAATAAGGACCAAACTCGGAAATAAAAAAAAGTAAATGTAAGGGCTGAAGTGGGCAGATGGAAAAAATGTTAGTGGTGCAGGTCGACTAGCTGAAGGAGAAATTGATAAACTTCAGGATTATTATGGCCTGGCTATTAGAAAAAGTACAAACGGCATAGAGCAGTGTGGGCAGTAGTTTTCTACAAGTTGTTATCAGACAAAAATCCACAGTACCAACTCTGTCCAAAGGGTGTGGATTTAATAAAGCTGCACCTGCATAAACATTCTCTTCCAGTTTTTAGAAAACATAGTGACATTAATCTCTTGAAAAAATGACTCCATGGTCAAGAAGCAGAATGAGGGTTTCATAGTTGCATTTGGGAACATTTACCTAAGAGAGTGTTTGTTCTATGATGCTGTATTAACATTTAGTAATGGTTGTGCACACCAACAGTTAGTGTTACAAGCAATGGGATTAAATACAGGGAAACATGCTTTACATCAGCTCTATTATGCTGAATAAGCAGTTCAGGAAAAAGGCTAAACAAAGTAAAATGTGGTTGCCATGGGATTGAAATTTGACTCTGCATGATCAGGAGTTCATAAGTTCCAGCATGAGAAGGGTTTAACCATTTTAAATTTGAAAGCAAAAACAAGAAATATCTCAAAAACGGTCAACTCCACCAAAAAAAAGAAAAAGGTTTATGACATAAATTGTGCATTTTAGAGATTACTTTTTTTTGTGTATGAAGTTTTTTTTTCTATCTCTTATGGTTTATCAGTTATGCAAATTCAGAAATATTCATCCAGAATAAAGAGGTCTTTGGAAGCTATTCCGAGAAAATTCAAGATATACATTTTATTTGTCATGTAAATATCTTAAATATGCAAGATTTTAATCAAAATCATTTGAGCCATTTTTTAGAAAGTCAAAATTTTCAGAATTTTTTTCCATGTAATGGAAAGTTGGGATTTTATTGAAAATCTTTTGAGTTGTGTCATTGGAAGATACTGTATTTAAATATCAAGTTCAGTATTTAACAAACTCTTCATTTTTGAGCTATGCTACACACACACAGACAGACATTTTTCTAAAAATGCTTTTTTTATTCAGGGGGTCCAAAAACGTGCATTTCTGGTGAAAATCTGTATTAAATTTTTGGGTGTAATAAAATATACACTATATATATATATATATATATATATATATATATATATATATATATATATATATATATATATATATATATATATAGTATGTGTGGAGAAAGTAAAAATGCTTCTTTCAGACTTGTACACCAAAGCAGATGTTTCAAGTGAAATCTGTATAGAATTTTTGGATGGAATACAATATCTTCTGTATCCACTATGTACATAGAAAGTAAAAAGAATGCAGATAAAAGCAAGAACTTCAGATTAAATATAACAATATGCTTGAAGAGTAAGGGAAGTTTATTTACTCCTGCCCTGAAATTTTTTAATGGTATTTAAAAAACCTGGGTTGAGGCTTGTTTTGAAATTATTGATATGTAAGAAAAGTAAAAGTGGAGAATAAAACGTTTCAAGCATGGTCTACAACTGTTACATATATATCATTAAGTTTTGGCATATACTTTTGGTATTGTAATGTGGAGAGAGGTTTAGTGTACAGAATGTTACATAAAAAAATCTGATGTGTTCCATGTACGTGACTTTATCTACATATCTGCAGTAAATTATTGTTAAAAACTTGTGCTTCTATTTCATGCTAATCAAGATAAACATAAGTAGGAGGTAAATAAGGGAATACACTAGGTTAAAACATTAGTCAAATAGTTTAAAATGTGGTTGCCATGTGGATGAATTCCATTTCTTTGCATTGTGAGGAGTTGACAAATTGCCATATGTGTAAAAAGTTTAAGTATAATAAAGCTGAAGCCAAGAACAAGGAATATCTTAAAAATGGTCAACTCCACGAGAAAAATGTATATGACAAATTGTGTGTTTCAACAAAATCTACATTTTTGGTGTAGGTAAGATTTTGTCTTCCACTTGAATAAAGAGGTCTTAAGAGGCTATTCCAGAAAATTCTAGATATACATTTTATTTGTCATGTAAATGTCTTTAATATACGATATTTTAATAAAAATCATTTGAGCCATTTTTGAGAAAATCAAAATGTTCAAAATGTTTTCCATATAAATGGTAGTTTTGGGAGGGGGCATTTTCCACAAAATCTTTGTGTCGCAATCTTGGAAGATACTAAATTAATATACCAGTTTGGTATTTTACTGACTTTTTGTTTTTGGACCTTTTTCTAGAAATACTTTTTTTGGTTTCAGGAGATCCTAAAACATCTTTCCACTGAAATCTCAATATCAAATTTTTGGGTGGAATGCAATAGCTTCTCTATACACTGTACATAGTACATGTAGAGAAAGTAAAAAGGGCAGTTTTAATCTCTCTGTAGATATCTATTATTAGGTAATACGTTGTTTACCTCTCTTCCACTTGACAATGTTGCATGTGGTGTAGCAGGAAAGAAACAGAATTCAGAAATAACACTAATTCAAGATAATAGATAAAAAGTGCTGTGATATTCCCACAACGTGTGCCTTCCTTAACCTCTCCCCCAACAGTCTGGTAATGCAATGGTCAAGTAATGTGTTACGATGATTACACATAAGCTATATAGTTTTCATGTTATAAACAAAATGGAGCTGCCTGCCTCAGTAGTGTGGGGATAGCATGTTTGTCTCACAAGAGTTCACTTGGATAAAGTTTTTTGGGTGGTTTTCCTTTATCCTGAGAAGACAAATGTCTAGTAAATTTAAGCTCTGTGGACCCTAAGCTCATTTGAGCATCATTTCATGCATTACATTCATTGTCTATATAACCAAATAACTACCAAAAAAAGGTGTTTTAAAACATCTGAAGTGAGTTTCCTTACCCCCGTGTTATTGATTAGTGGCTCAATTTTAAGATTGACTAAAATTAAAACTAAATTGAACATTATTTATGGATGCTCTTTAACTGCTACGGTTCTAAGCGTTCCATTCTATTTTGGGCACGAAAGACACTTAATATTGCTAAGAGGCCTCTTTATCAGGCTTGAGGTTTTTTTTTTTTTTTTTTTTTTTTTTTTTTTTTTTTTTTTTTTTTTTTTTTTTTTTTTTTTTTTGCTGTAAATCTGCAACACAGTATCAACGACTTTACTTCCCTTATGAAGGGAGGAGCATTTTATGCCTGAAAAAAAAAATCGGCTAGGTTTGAACCCGCTACCTTGACAACCATAGGCTAGTATATTACCCTAAGATTACGGATGATGACAGACTAAAATTAGTGGATACTAAAAGCTGTCAGTAGAAATGAAATGCTGATTTGTGTATTTGCACTAACCCTTCTGTTTGTAGATGAAGTCCATTATTTGATCCTGAAAAAATACTTCCATAACTCTTTGATTGAAGTCAGAAACTGAATGTGACATGTTCCGAGAAATTTGAACACGAACGTCACCTTCACTGTTTATCGTATGTCAACAACATTATCAGAGAGGTGATCCTGCTGTAAATTAATGCATAGCTTGCTGATGCACTTGAGTTTAAGACTTCAATACTACCTTACATAACTTTAATACCTTACGTAAGCCAATTACAACGTTCACGATTTTTCTTTTCACAAACAAAGCTCTCTTTTCTGTCAGAAAATTATGAAAACTACCCTTAAAGTAAAGTAGATTGCAATTGTGATGTTAATGTCTTAAGCATTTTCTTTATAAGCAATGGTATACTTTACAAACCATCGCCTAACAGTGTTAGGAGTTTCCCTCTAAGGCGAGTTTCTTTGAATATTAGCAACTGATAAATCGGCATATCAGTCTGCAATTTCACCAAATTATTCTCCAGCGAATTTGGATTATGATTCATTACCACGTGAAATACATCCAAGGCACTTTCACCAGTTATCAGTTGACTCTTTTAAGCTGGATATTGTAACTTAGCACTCATTCTCAAAACACTAGCCACTAATCACCTCTCGCAAGTAAGGTCCATTTTACTGCTTGTTTACGCCCATAATTTCAATAACTATTGGTTATTTATCCTTTTCCTGCTTTCAAGTGAAGCTTGAAATGTATCGCGAATCTATTTCCTAGTAAACTTACGGTAATTACACAACACTGCTTGTACGCTTTGAACGTTGGCGCACTACGTACCTTGTCGTCTGCTTGGTACCAACATTGTAAATTTTCACCACATAAGCTTCATTTTGTATATTTCGTTCAAAAGGTTTATAGATCAACTTTGTTTTCAAATAAGAAGACAATAAAACTTAAGAAATGTTTCTTATTATTTACTCTTACACATAAAGAGATTTGACTCTTGTCAGGGATTTGGCTCAAACTTTAATTTTTTACTTATTGTCGGTTCTTATTGTCTCTTTGTGCATGCGCAAGGCTTTCGTGTCCTAAGAGAATCTTCCCCTGTCAGCCCCTTGGACCCCGTACCAACAAATTAACTGCATCTGAAAGCATTGAATTCTTCTGCGTGTGCGCATAGGATGACCACAAAATCGCTTGTGTCCGAAAAATGTGGTCGGTTACAATTTCCGATAGCCATCTTCACTACAACTGTCCAGTGTGCATAGTAGGTTTAAATTTATACAAAATGCATTATAGATTATAGTATTTTACCTAATAATATAATGGAGAAATTATTGTCTGAATTCGTTGTAGGGAGGGCATGTGCCCCTAAAGGCCGGCCGCCACTGATTTTATTGTATTTTTTTTCTTTTTGTCTACTTCATTTTAATTGAGATAAACTGTTGCAAAAGTAGATATAAGTGACAACTAGATATTTTATACTAACCATAAAACTCCATGTAATTGTCAGAAAATATACAATACTGAAAGTACTTGAAAAGATGGACAAAAGTATTTAACAATTCAAATCATTAATAATGAATATCTCAGAAATGACTTACAGCACAACAAAATCTCTGATGTATTCCATTCATGTCATTTTCTCTACTGTTCTTCAAACTATTACAAAAGTTTTTTTACTTTCTCCATACGCACTATGTATATAGTGTATAAAGAAAGTATTGCACTCCACCCAAAAATTTGATACCGAGATTTCACCAGAAATATATGTTTTAGGGTCCCCAATATCCAAAAAAAGCATTTTCACAAAAAGGTCCGTGTGTGTGTCCGAGTGTCTGTGAACACGATAACTCAAAAACGAAAAGTCGGTAAAATACCAAACTTGGTATTTAAGTTTAGTATCTTCCAGGGATGCGACACGAAGATTTTGAGAAAAATCCCCCCACCCACAACTACCCTTTACATGGAACATTTTTCGAAAATTTTGATTTTCTCAAAAATGGCTCTAACGGTTTTGATTAAAATTTCGGATATTAAACATATTTACCTGACAAATAAAATGTATATCTTGAACTTTCTGGGAAGAGTAGTTTATTCTGGATGAATTTTACTAAATTTTGAATAACTGCTAAACCATAAGAGATGGACAAAAACTTGCTACACAAAAAAATGTAGAGCACATTAAAACACACAATTTATGTTATATACATTTTTTTCGTGGAGTTGGTCGTTTTTGTGACATTCCTTATTTTTGGTTTCTGCTATGAAGAACGTATACTTTTCTCATACAGGAACTTGTCAACTCCTATCCATATAAACAAAGGAACTTCATTGACATAGCAACCAGCTTTTGACTATCACTTTAACCTACGGTTGTCCCTTATTCTGCTTCAACTTATAAGGAAGCGAGTAATAAGACTATTTCTGCTAATTTTTTCTAATTAGCATAAAGTAAATAGAAGTATAAGCTTTTTAAGAATTATTTGTTGCAGGGATATGGAGAAAGTCATGTGAATGTTACACATCAGATTTTTTTTATCAATATAAGTTAATGGACATTACCAGAAATTGTCTTATTATATAATTCCTTGTAAGTAGAAGGGAAATACAAGGGAGTACACCAGGCTAAAGTGATAGTCAAATCTCTTAAAAAGTGATTACTGTGTGATACAATTGAAATTTAGTTCTCTATGCATGGCCAAGAGTAAACCAAATAAAACCTGACATCCCATTTGAGAAACATTTTAAGAATTATAAAATAGAAATCAATAACAAGGAATAGGTCAGAAATGGTTAATAATTAAAAAAATAGTATATTACAAAATGTGTGTTTTAACAAGATGTACAGTTTTTTATGTGGCAAGTTTTTGTTTATCTTTTATGGTCTACCTGTTATTTAAAAGTCATCTGGAATGAAGAGACCTTCATAGGCTATTCCCAGAAAATTAAAGATACTCCTTTCTTTTTTAATGAAATTGTCTTCAATATACATTTTAATTAAAATGTTTATAGCCAGTTTTTAGAAAATCAGAATTTTCCAAAAATGTCGCATAAAATGAGTAGTTAGGAGTGGGGGAATGTTCCTGAAAACCTTTGTGTTGTGTCCTTGAAAGATGCTTAATTTAAATACCAAGTTCGTATCTAACAGACTTTCTGTTTTTGAGCTATGTCAAACACACACACAAGTTTTTTTGGGTGCTCAAAATATGTATTTGTGGTGAAATCTCATGTCAAATTTTGGATAAAATACAACTCCTCTACAAAAGAGAACTGAGTGTGAAGAGAAGCAGGCACTCCCAGACCAGTAGGCTGTTTGTGTGCTTGGTTAACGTTCTAACGTCCTGCTTAATTCACCAGATATCAGAGTAGGTTACAATTCAAGAGAAGTGCATGTTCACAAAACCTGTTATGGTTCAAGGGGATGTTGCAGCAAGTGCCAACAGTATAATGTACTTCCACAGCCAACTAACTATATTGCCAGAGACCAAATGAAAGCAATAGCACTGGAGATCTAGGGAGTCCATGTTTTAGTGGCACCTGAAGTAGAGGTGCCAGAACTGCAGACTTTCCAGTTCTAAGTTTTTGTAATAAACTCAACTGTTATGTTTTTTCAAGTGCTATTGGTATATTGTGAGAATAATTTTTAAAATCTGCTTCTTCAACATTCAAAGTTTAGTGCCAAAAAGCATGCCTATATTTTAATTTTTCACCCTAAACAACCAAAAGTTGTCTTGAGTTACATTTGCTTGTCTGAAATTTTCTAGAACGCTTGGTATCACGTTCTCCAAACTATTAAAGTGCACAACTCACATTTTCCATATTTCCCAGTTATGTGATGTGAAACAGCATTCAAAACCACATCCTATAACTACATTACAATTTTAAAAAATGTCCAAGCTTGAAAACCTTGTTTTATTGAAATTAGTGGAGATTGTGACTTGCAGTTAGGCCCTTCATTTCAGAAAACTCAACATGTACATATCTATCAGGCATTTCTCCATGTAAAAATTGGATTCATGGTGAAATATCCTATTATCTATCATAGATGTGGTAGAGAAAGGGGGAGTGAGTGACATTTCAAATCAATGTCTGTGTAAAAGACTTCTGCACAGTGCTAAATTTAATGACTATGGTCAAGAGTAATTTTTGAGAAAATAAAAATCAGTTAAGGTTAAAGGTTTTTTTAAAAAATATTTGTATTTTACCCTAATGTAAATATTTATCTACTGTCTCCGTGGTCGAGTCGTGAGGGAGCTGAGATCCTGACTGGTGCAGGGAATTGTCTTTAACCAGTCTGCAAGTGTATATGTGTGTGTGCTTGAGGAAAAATCAATAAAAAAAAATCTGATGTGTTCCATTCACATGACTTTCTCTACATCTCTGCAACAAATTATTGTTAAAAAGCTTATTCTTTTTACTTCATGCTAATCGAGAAAAAATTAACAGAAATAGTCATATTACTTATTTCCTTGTAAGTAGAAGGGAAATAAGGGAGTACCAAAGGTTAAAGTGATAGTCAAAAGCTGGGTGACTGAAGTTCCTTTGTTTGTATGGACAGGAGTTGACAAATTCCTGTGTGAGAAAAGTATAAGTTTTTTAAATCGGAAACCAATAACAAGGAATACCTCTAAAACAATTAACTGCATGAAAAAAATGTTTAAGACATAAATTGTGTGTTTTATCTTGATCTACATTTTTTGTGGAGTAAGTTTCTGTCTATCTCTTACGGTTTACCAGTTATGCAAAATTCAATAAAAATCATCCAGAATAAAGAGGTATTTAGAGGCTATTACCAGAAAATTCAAGATATACATTTTATTTGGCATGTAAATATCTTAAATATAAGAGATTTTATTAAAAATCGTTAGAGCCATTTTTGATAAAATCAAAATTTTCAAATTTTTTTCCATATAAAGGGTAGTTGTGGGTGGAGGTATTTTCTTGAAAATCTTCATGTCACATCCTTGGAAGATAACAACCTTAAATATAAAGTTTGGTACTTAAGGGTCTTTTCGTTTTTGAGCTATGCTGCCCACAGACACATACACACACATGGACATTTTTCTAAAAATGCTTTTTTTGGCTTCTGGTTTCAGGGGGTCGCAAAATATGTGTTTTTGGTGAAATCTCAGGATCAAATTTATGGGTGCATTACAATACCTTCTCTATACTCTATGTACATAGAACGTGTAGAGAAAGTAAAAATACAACCTATAATGAAAGAGTTTTTCTAATGCAAAGTCCCTGATATGACCCAAGATGTTAAATGGGGGTATATAAATAAAACAATAAAAAAAAATCACTCTGTTTACAGATATAAGCATTTCCAGACAAAGGTGGACACAAAACACCTGCCGTAGGTATGGAGAACTGTTGACTTTCTGCTGGCTTCCATTCTTAGAAATGGTTCATGTCAATAAAATATGTATGTGAGTGGTTGGCAATTTTACAGATATCTTGGTATCATATCCTGGTTTGCTGTTTGTGACTTGTTTTACGGAATGCTATTCAGAAACATATATACATTTAATAATGAAGTAACATCTGCATGATGTAATACTTGTTGACTTAGGGGTAAGACATTTTCTGCACCCCCTCAACTTAGAAAACCATTAAACCATTTTACTGCCCTAAAATTCCAAGATAGATTTCTCAAAAAAAAATTTGTTTAAATAGTAGTTGTAAAGGTTTACCTTTATTTCAAATACAGAGTTCAATGCTTGAACAAAAGGAAATGGTACAACCTAGGTTTCAGTTTAACATTGGATCAGTTTTGGAACACACAAATAATGACGTCTTCCTGAGTTGACACATCCATAGTTTCATAATCTATTATTGCAGCCTAAATGTTACTGAAGTAAGGTGTGAAATCCACTTCTGGGAATGGTACTGTATCCCCACATCTAAACAGTAGCAGGCTTTTAAAATTGCAGGGTTGACTTCCTGTGTATTTGCAGTCATCCATTGTTTATGTGAAGAAGCCATGTGTCAGCATGCAGCACACGGCAGGTACAGCATTATTGAACCATATATTTGATTTACAGACAGTTGAAAGTGTGTGTACAATATCGTTACTCTTGAAGACATTGAGCTGTATTTGTTGCTCAAGGTCGCTGCATTACACGCACTTTCCGTGACCTCTTGACCCCCATTCAAAACTGTTCTATTTAGGCAACTATCAATATTCATGAAGAGAGTTTGAATGGCATGACGTAGAACACTCTCACTTGTTATGTAAATGTAGATGTAACATTCCCAACGTTTTATATCCTCTTGCTAGAGGTTTTTCTGAGAACATCTCCATTTGGAGTTGCACATCTAGTTGCTAATTTTGGTAAGTTACATCCAGGTTTGTAGCAGTAGTACTACTAACATTCCAGTTTGCTATCAAAGTTTCACTGCTCAAATATATGTTTACAAGTCCCTTAAAGCAAACAATTTTAAAAAAAAGGTAGGCAAATGCAATTTTTACTTTTTCTAGCCTATATGTACAATTTATATAGTGCATAGAGAAGTTATTGTATTCCACCCACAGATTTCACCAGAAATATATGTTTGAAGACCCCAAAAAGCTTTTTTAGAAAAAGGCCTGTAGACAGCATAGCTCAAAAACGAAAAGACCATTAAACATCAAACTTAGTATTTATCTCGAGTATCTTCCAAGGATGTGACACTCAGATTTTGAAGAAAATACCCGCACGACTTGGAAAATTTTGTTTTTCTCAAAAATGGCTCTTTATGATTTTGCTTAAAATACCATATATTAAAATATTAACATCACAAAGAGAATGTATATTTTTAATTTTCTGAAAATAGCCTCTGAAGAGCTCTTTATTCTTGATGAATTTTGCATAACGGTTAAACCTTAAGAGATACATAAAAACTCACTACATAAAAATGTAATCCCATTAAAACACATAATTTGTCATATAAGTTTTTTATGTAGAGTCATTCATTTCTGAGATATTGTTTAAATTGGTTACAATTTTAAACTACCTTAACATTTTGTTTAATCTCTCTTATTATATTACAGGCCATGCAAAGGGAACCAAACTTCAATTGTTTCACATAGGACCGGCTTTTAAAAGATTGACTAGTTTTTTTTTTTTTTTTTTAAGTTTCGAGTGGAGGGGAAAAATCCACCTTAAGAACTGACCCGGGCAAGCCCAGAGTGTCGGGGTCTCCCATGTGGGCATACCGACTAAAAAACCCCTCCACCGGTATTAGAAGGAAGTAAGGAGAGGCGGTACCGCATGATTGCACCCGCGGATTCAAGGTGATAATTTAACTGACTGCAGGGTGCAGTCATGAGGGCCGGGAGAGAGACTTGACCGAGGCCCAGACTGCCACCGCGGAATATTCAGGGAGAGGAGTAGAGGAATTAGAGGGTGAAGGATTGAGTTGGAGCTAGTGTTGGTTCTTCTCCAGTCGTAGCTGGCGTGAACGAAGAATCCAAGACTTAGGTCCGGGTCTTGTAACAGCCCCGATGTGTGATTGGCCCCTGGAGTGGGGCCGTTCGGCGGAGTGGAGCTGCTGCGGCTGGAGGTCCTGCTGAGGCTGCAGCTGAACACTAGCTATCCGGCTGGACAGCTCAGCGATGCTGGACTGTAGTGTGGCGATGGCAGGGGTGGTGGCAGCTTGAAGGTCCTGTACCTTTTCAGTGATGACACTGCACAGCTCTTCAAGGGCAGCTAAACGGGCGCCGACGTTCAAGATCTCCGCGTGGAGATCCTGAATGGCGTCCCGTGTCGCTGCGTCTATCGAGGGTGCAGGTGGTGTGGTTTCGATAATGGTCGGCGGTGGTGTAGTCCGGGCGGGTGGTGGTAGTGGTCTGCTCCTGGGGTAGAGAGGGCACTGGGCTTGCCCGGTGAAGTGTCCTGTGCCACGACAGGTGGCACAGAACCGGCGGCGACGGCGGAGATCGTGCCCAGTGCACTCGGCGGTGGTGGCGTTGGTACCACAGTAGTGGCATCTCGGTGGCGAAGAGCAGACTTCAGCTGTGTGACCGTAAGCACAGCAGCGTCGGCAGGGCCGCTGGCGTTCCTGTCGGCTAGCCTCGACGACCAGAAGTCGCCCTAATAAGGGCAACCCTGATGCAAAGGCAGCTTTCAGGTCAGCCTGGTCCTGTAACTCCAGACGAACGAGCGGCGTTGGCCCCCGGTCGCAGTATATGCGCTCAAGCTAGAGGACCACCGCGACTGCACGGCGGTGAGCAAGATGCCGGGTGGAAAGGTCCCTAGGGACCCCCCGTACCACAGCACTGAACCGGGGTGGCGGCGTTGGTGGCAGCGGTGAGGGCGGCAACTGCGGTGGCGGTCGGCGGCGAAACATGGCTTGCCGCGACCAATGGCTTCGGAGATGCTGCCTCCTCGGCGGCTGCCGGGGAAGAGGCGACGGTTGCTGCGGCTCTGCGGAGTTTCTTCTTTGCCATGTGTACAGCTCGAAGTTCAAGCTCCGAATCCCTAGTGTTCTCCCTTCTACTTATAAGGAAGCAAGTAATAACACCATTTCTGTTAGTGTTTATCTTATTTAACATATTGCAGATAAAAGAAGAATCTTTTGTGTAACATACAGAAGGTCATGTGCATGGAACACATCAGATTTTTAGAAAAAGGTCTGGGTGTAAATGTGTGGACAGCATAACCCAAAAATTAAAAGATCATTAAATACCAAACTTGGTATTTAGATTTAGTATCTTCCAAGGATGAGACGCAAAGATTTTCAAGAAACTCCCTCCACTAAAAACCCTTTACATGGAAATTTTTTTAGAAATTTTGTTTTTCTCAAAAATGGCTCTTAAAGAATTTGATTAAAATACTGCATATTAAAAATATTTACATTACAAATAAAATGTTTGAATTTTCTGGATGTAGTCTCTAAAGACCTCTTTATTCTGGATGAATTTTGAATAACGGTTAAACCGTAAGAGATAGACAAAAACTTGCTGCACAAAAAATGTAGATATTGTTAATGCACATAATTTATACCATATGTTTTTCTTGTAGAGTGGACCATTTTGGAGATATTTCTTGTCATTGGTTTCAATTTTAAACTATTCTCAAATGGGACTTGAATTATTTCATTTAGCAACCAGCTTTTAAAAGATTGAACTTATCACTTTAGCCTAATGTATTTCCCTTCTTCTAACAAGGAAGCAAGTAATAAACCAATTCTGGTAATGTTTATATCGATTAGCCTGATACAGATAAAAGAACAATCTTTTCTAAGAATGCTTTATATATGGAACAGCTAGAGAAACTTATGTGAATGGAACACATCAGATTTGTTTTTCTTTTATTAATGTTCTTTTGCAAGTAGATTTTATCAGACAGTGAATGTATGGATGAAATGGTGCTCAAATGCACCCAGGGTCCCCAGTACCCAAAGAGTTACCTGACATCTTGAAACAATCTTATACAAGTAAGTCACACTGACCCAAGATTCAAACTAAATGTTCCTGAAAATCTTTAAGTTCAGTATCTTTCACAGATGGAACAAACACCAAGTTTGGTATTTAACTTTTTTGAGTTATACTGCCCACAGAAACACACATACAAAGGGACCTCTTCCTAAAAATGCTTTCTTAGAGTTTTATGTCCTCAAAACATGTATTTCCAGTGAAATCTTGGCATAAAATGTTTGGTTGGAATGTAATATATCCTCTCCCTATTATGCACATTATGCATGGTAGAGAAAGTGAAATTATAAGGGTTTTTATCATATAAATGTACAAATATCTAGCACTGCTAATCATTTTCAACTAAACTGATAAGATATCAAGCACTTTATCCGTTCATATTTAAGAAATAAGACCATTGGTGCTGACTTGGCGAGGGAGGGGTGGCACAAAGCACTCTTCCACTACCCCTCAAACAACTTCATTGAAGAGTCTTGGCCCCCAAAACTTTGAAGATAGATCTCTCAGTAAAGAAGCAAACAAAAATGCTTAAAATAGACCAAACGGAGTTGCAAAGGGTTACTATAATTGAAATGCTGAATGCTGCTGTTGATGACACTAACTAGGTTTCACGAGCACCATCCAGACAGTAGCATAACTAAACTTACCAACATAAAACATTATTTACAATGGAATGAACGAATCTTCAGTGAAGTAATGGCGCATAATTGACAAGTAATCGAGGAAGGACCAATGTGCACGATAAAGATCGGAGGTAAGTTCATCAGTCGTTATGGAGGAGTTGAAAGCAAATGACAAAAGAATTCAGAAAAACTGATGTTTTACTTTGGACACTGTACATGACTTTTTGTGTGGAAAAGACCTCAGACCTCAAAGTGACAGTGACATCTTCTGGCAAGTGATGACACTGATGATAACATGGAATGCGATGCCAGGAGAAAACCTGCACCTGCGCCACTTTGTCTACTACAAACTAGGTCTGTAGCGGTGGAAGAGCATAACAGCACTGAAAAACCAGTACCATGTGACAATAAATATCTTGTAGCAATGACGATTATGTTGAAAATAGGGTAAGGTACTGTAACTATATATAACGTCCTTTAACCTGGTTAGTCATATCGGACGATGAATGAAATTGGTGAAGTGATGCTCAAATAATCTCGGGGTCCATGGAGCTTAAAGTTACTCGACATTTATCTTCTCAGGATAAGGGGAAACCCCGGAAAAAACATATCCGAGTAACTCACCTTAAGCGAGATTCGAACTCGCGACCTGTTGAATGTGAGGTAGACACTATCATTACACTACCCAGGCGGGGTAGTTGTGTTGACAACTTTGGTTATTGTTTGGTTATACCAAATCGTCTTTCACTTTCTGGACGGCATTATTTGTAAACAGAAAGTATCTCTTGAATTATTCCTCATAATTTTAATATTATATGATGTACTTAGTCAAATTTGCTAGAAAAATAATTATCATTTTTCATTTTAAACAATATTTTGATACTGCATAGCTTTAGTTTACATATCTATTGTGAATGGTATCAATGTCATATTACGAGGGTGGTCCAGAAAGTAACTCCGTTTGGAAATAAAAATTAAACCAGTTGAGATATAAAAATTGTATTATTATATCTGAAAAATACAACATTTTTTTCTACTTTTCTACATATTCTTCGAACAAATTCAAGCACTTGTCATACCTTTTAACAGTCTTTGAAATACCCCGTGCATAAAACTCTGCCGCCTGTGAACGTAGCCAACCCATCACGGCGTCATGAAGCTCTTCGTCATTGCCGAAACGCTGAGTTGCAAGCCAGTTTCATGTATGGGAACAGATGAAAATCACTGGGAGCTAAGTCCGGGCTGTAAGGGGGATGGTCAAAAACGTTCCATTTGAAACTGGCCAAAAGTTCATTTGTTCTTCGAGCTGTGTGCGGGCAAGCGTTGTCATGCAGAAACACAAGACCAGATGACAGAAGACCACGACGCTTGTTTTGGATTGCCCTTCTTAGTCTTTTCAACGTTTCACAGTAGGCTTCGTGCCACGTACCATAAATTCAACGAGTAAGATGCCCTTAGCATCCCAGAAAACCGTAGCCATGACTTTCCTCGCAGACAAAGTTTGACGGGCTTTCTTTGGCTTGCTTGGAGAAGCGGCATGTCCCCATTGCAGTGACTGCCGTTTTGTCTTAATATTCACGTAGGCCACCCAAGTTTCATCGCCAGTAACAAGTTTGTTCAAAAATGCTTCTCCTTCAGTGGCATACCGAGAAAGAAAGTCGATGGTAGAACTCATTCTGTTGGTTTTGTGGTTGTCAGTCAGCAGTTTTGGTACCCAACGAGCACAAAATTGGCGATAACGTAGGTGTTTGGTCACTATCTCGTGCAAAAGACTCCGAGAAATTTTGGGAAAATGATCGGAAAGTTGCGTTATCGTGAACCGACGGTTCTCACGAACTTTTCCATTCACTTTGACCACCAGGTCATCATTGACAAGAGTAGGCCTACCACTCCTGTATTCTTCATGAATGTTAGTTCTTCCATTTTTAAAAAATCGTAATTGACGGACAACACCTTCACTCATAGGATCATATACTGCACTCAATTCGCGATGAATTTGGGCTGCTGAGTGATGTTTTGCCAAAAGAAATCTTATAACACCGCGCCCCTCACACTTGGCGGGATTTTCTATTGCGGCGCTCATGTTTTGAGGTTATGTCTCTCAAACGCGTGACAGTACAATACTCTTCCTTAGACAGCTAGAAGCATACTGAGTACCATAGATAACTATAAAGAGTGCACGCTGATGTGTAGAAAATGGCGCTACCCCCACCACTTCCTGCGCTATGCACAAACGGCGGTTTCTTTCTGGATCGCCCTCGTATTATTATTATTAGGCTAACATTCCTGAGATAGGTTCTGTGATTATAACATTTGTTTATAAATGATATGTGTATATTTGCGCATGTTTGAGCAAGTAGGTAAAAGAGATAACCCTCTAACTTGCATGCATCTCCTAGCAATACAACTAAAGCACGTTGACGTCATAAGCTAATGACTGCGGTTTTGCTTAAAGCTGGGTGATTGCCCCCCTCGCCTAAACCAAGGAGAATTACTTGCAACCTAAAGACATATATTTTGAATAACCTGAATTTTGTGAATATCTACTAGCTGAATCCCATATGGGAGAAGCGTATGCCACGTACGTCATCTATTGACTATAGTCTAACTCTGTTGCACTCATGTTGGAGTTGAAAATGCGCTTTCATAGGGTGCTTCGCTTATTGGGTGCGGCAGCATTGCATTTTAAAGACCCTCTGTTAAAGATGTATTAGCGCCTGGTTCTCTCTTTAAATATATTTAAAATGAATATGAATTTTGCATAAATGGAATTTTTTGAAATTTTAAATATCAGTTTACTTTTCGTTTATGGAAACTTGTTCTTGGTGTATACCATAAAACAACAAATAAGTAAACGGAATATCGACAGTTTTTTTTTCTTTTTCTTCTTTTCTACACCTACCAGCAGCGCGGAAAACAAAATGAACAAGGATGTGGAATAGCTCTTTGTATCAGTGTTTACCGTAATTAAGAGCAGATCCTGTGAAAAGTCCGAGCTGATAAAGAAAACGAAAGAAACTGAACTTTCAAAAACATCAATGTGTAAGGATTAGGTTAACTATAGTATTGGATACATTCTCACTCCAAGAACTGCACAGTAGACCTTCACAAGAGCCATTCTGCAGAGGGCTCAACTTGCAAATTGTTACGCAACGTAACTGAAGAGTCTTAACTATGGATCTTAAGTATTTTGTGCTGCTGATGATCTTCAAAATTTGGTATGTATCCGATGCACGGGTGCTAGGTTGTAAACATGTATTATTAAACTAGAGCAGGTATTGTATTCCAACCAAAAATGTGATGTTGAGGTTTCCCGGAAATTAATGTTTTGAGGACCCCTGAGTTGAAAAAATCATTTTTAGAAAAAGGTCTGTATGTGTGTGTCTGGAAAAACATAGCTGAAAACGAAAAGGTTGTTAAAAACCAAACTTGGTATTTATGTTTTGTATCTGCAAAGAATGCAACACAAAGATTTTAAAGATATATCTCCCTACCTTAAATTACCCTTTATATGGAAACATTTTTTAATTTTCTCAA
Source organism: Hymenopus coronatus (assembly GCA_030762935.1). Taxonomy (NCBI): domain Eukaryota; kingdom Metazoa; phylum Arthropoda; class Insecta; order Mantodea; family Hymenopodidae; genus Hymenopus; species Hymenopus coronatus. The sequence continues at coordinate 6,200,909 of CM060897.1, read as the reverse complement.
AAATGACCCTTAACAATTTTGATTAAAGTACTTTATATTAAAGATATTTGTATCAGAAATAAAACATATTTTGAATTTTCTGGGAATAGCCTCTGAAGACCTCTTTAGCAGATGATGAGATTTGCAGAATTTTGCATAACTGTTAAATGTAAGAGATAGACAAAAATTTACTATGCAAAAAATGCAAATCTGGTTAAAACACATAATTTAGGTTGTATATGTCCTTCTTGCAGAGTTGACCATCTTTGAGATATTCCTTGTTATTGGTTTCAGTTTTAAATTACCCAACTTTGCTCAAAGGAACTATGCAAAGCAAACCGAACCTCAATTGTTTCACATAGGGACAGCTTTTAAAAGATTTGGCTATTGCTTTGGTCTAGTATATTCCCTTATACGAAAGCAAGTAATAAGACAATTTCTGTTAATGTTTATCTGGGGTTAGCATGATCTGGATAGAAGAATAATCTTTTGTATTTGCAACAGCTAGTCTTTTTATATAGATACCTAAGCACCGATATGAAAACAATTGCATACATTTTGTTTTTCACTTTTGACTCTCTCGAAATTTAAGATGGCAATGTTTAAAATTGAACAAAGTCTAAATTACCTAATTTGCCTTTAACATTGCTGTTACTTAGACACTGTTAACAAGTGAATATATGGAAGAGGGACAAAGGGATGATAGCAAGGAGTATCTGGAATCAAGAGCAAACTGCTGTAAAAGTAACAAAGAACTAAATATTGATTCCACCAAAAATAGAATTTCAGCTAACATTTGATTTCCTGTAATACATGCAATAGGTGTTGATATAATCTTCAGCAACCACAAGCTCTGAGCCACCTCTATTTTTACTTTCTCTACATGTACATAGTGTATAGAGAAGGTATCGTATTGTACCCAAAAATTCCATACTGAGATTTCACCGCAAATACACGTTTTATGGTTCCCTGTATCCAAAAAAGGAATTTTTAGAAAAAAGTCCTTGTGTCTGTCTGTCTGTGTATGTGAACATGATAACTCAAAGACAAAAACCAGCAAAATACCAAATTTGGTATATAAGTTTAGTTTCTTCCAAGGATGCGATACAAAGTTTTTAAGGAAAATCCTCTCATCCCAAACTACTTTTTACAGAGCAAAATTTTTTCGACAATTTTGATGTTCTCAAAAATGGCTCTTAATGATTTTGATTAATATACTGTATATTAAAGATATTTAAACAATAAATAAACTATATATTGAATTTTCTAGGAATAGCTTCTGAAGACCTCTTTATTCTGGATGGCTTTTGTATACCAGGCATACCATAAGAGATAAACAAAAACTGTCTACACAAAAAATGTAGACCTCATTAAAACATACAATTAGTGTTACATTCATTTTTTTTCTAGAGCTAACCGTTATCGAGATGTTCTGGATTATAATAGGTTTCAATTTTAAGCCACTTAAACTTTTCTCAAACAGGAAGATATCTTTCTTCTCTTTCTCGTTTGTTTACTCCTGGCAAGAAAAGGGAATGGAATTTCAATTGTTTCACATAGCGACTGGCTTTTAAGACACTTGACTATTGCTTTAGACTGTGCATCTTCTTATTTCCCTTCTACTTACAAGTAAGCTAATAATAAGACTAATTCTGCTTAAAATTTATCCTAATTAGTGCAATGTACATAAAAGATTAATGTTTTGAATAAAAGGGTTTGTTTGCGGAACTGCTAGAGAAAGTCGTGTGAATGGAACGCATCAGATTTTTCTTACTTGGCAAATTATGTTTACATTTTTTTGTCCTCATTTAATGAGCTATCTATAACAATGTAAATATATTCAATGAAATTTAATACACACACACTCAATAATAATAATAGTCTACCTGTGTGGAGATGTAGCATGTCTGCCTCACATTCAAGAAGCCCTGAGTACAAATCTCAGGTGAGTCATGCAGGTAAGTCCCCCCTCCCGTGCTTTCCCTTATGCTGAGAAGATGAATGTTGATGACTGTAAGCACTGCGGGTGTATTTGAGCATCATTTTTACTTATTTCGTTCATCACCTGATATGACTACCTGAACTACAAAAAAAATATATCAGATTTGTTACATTCATCTAACTTTGTGTAGATATTCGAATAAAAATTATTCTTACAAATGATTATTCTTTTGTCTACTTCATGATAATCAAGATAAACATAAGCAGAATTCATCTTATTACTTACTTTCTTGTAAGTAGATGGGAAATAAGGGAATACACTAGGATAAATGATAGTCAACTCTTTTAAAAGCTGGTCGGTATGCAGAACAATTGTGAGGCTCAGGTTGCTTAGCATGGTTCTGTTTGAGAAAAGTAGTTAGTTTGCAATTGAAACTTCCCAATAAAGGGATTAACACGAATCCTAATTACATCCGAAGATGTAATCCATTCATGAACAATTCCTAGTATTATATCAAGAAATATCTCAAAAATAGCCAGCTCTACAAGAAAAAGTGTACAACATAAATTATGTTTTTTAACAAGATCTTTTTTGTGTAGTAAGTTTTTGTATATCTTTTACGGTTTAACTGTTATGCAAAATTCTATAAAACTCATTCAGAATAAAGAGGTTTTCAGAGGTTATTCCCAGAAATTTCAAAATATCCATTTTAATAGTGATGTAAATATGCTTATTATGCAGTTTATTAAACAAAATTGTTAGAGCCATTTTTGAGAAAAACAGCATTTTCAAAAAGTGTTCCATGCAAAGGGTAGTTTATGGTGGAGGGATTTTCTTGAAAATCTTGGTGTCGCATCCTTGGAAGATACCAAACTTAAATATCAAGTTTGGTTTTTAACGGTCTTTGTTTTTGAGCTAAGCTGTTTCTCTCTCTCTCTCTCTCTCTCTCTCTCTCTCTCTCTCTCTCTCTCTCTCTCTCTGTCTCTCTCTCTGTCTCTCTCTCACACGCATGCATGCACACACACAAATGTTTCTAAAATACTTTTTTTTGGATTCAGGGGATCCTAAAACATGTATTTCTGTTGAAATCTCAGTATTGAATTTTTGGGTGCAATACAATACCTTCTCTATGCATTATGTACATAGTACAGGTAGAGAAAGTAAATATATTAAACAAGAGAACATGAAAATCTGATATATTACATTTGCATGACTTCCTATTCTGCAACAAACTATTCTTACAAAAGGTTATTCTTTTATTTACTGGTTAATCTAGATAAACATTAGCAAAAATTGTGTTATTACTTGCTTCCTTGTAAGTAGTAGGGAAATAAGGTACATTTTTTATGTAATTTGATTTTGTCTATCTCTTTTGGTTTATCAGTTATACAAAAGTCAATTAGAATGAAGAGGTCTTTAGGGACTAGTCCCAGAAAATTCGTGTAGTACTTTAATTAAAATTGTTAGAATTGTTTTTGAGAAAATCAACCTTTTTGAAAAATGTTCCTTGTAAAGAGTAGTTTGGGGAAAATTAAAGATCACTTAAGATCTGCATAGGATAAATAGTCAGCACTTGATTCAGCAGGTGTGTACAGGACACCGTGTACGTGGTCAAGTCTAATAGGTACAACTAAATGCAGCAGTGGCCATGACCCGGAACTGATCTGGTCCTCAGAAAAATTTCCTGCTAGATTTTATCATGAGGCAATAAAGAAGAAATGGGCAGTTTACACAAGACATGGATACCAGCATTACAAGCAGTCAAACAACCTGAACCAATGACAGTATAGCTGCCAATCAATGACAAGGAGGCAGGTTGTGAAGTTGATGGTGTTTTCCTGAGTGTCCCAGTGTTGTTGATGGTTGATGTATGTTGCAGACTTGGCTGTTGACATAGTCGACAAGCTTCTGCAGTGTCGTACTTCTTGTAGACCTGTGCGACAAGTTTTGGCAGAGGTCATGTTCGTGGCTGCTCGCACCCAACCGGACCACTTCCAGCTAATCTCCATGTCCGGTGCTGGACGCATTTTCCTCTACAACAAAATAAACTTGAACAGAACAAACTGACCCTCAGTGGAAAATTAAGCCATTCTTTTTCCCATCCAACTTTCTTTCTGTTTCCCCTTTCAAAAAAAAAAAACTTTCACTCAATTTTCAAGTCCTCTGATGATGCTCAACACAGTTTTGAGCATAATGTCAGGAGCAAATCCTATTTATTTATCAACTACAGCCAACAAGCCCAGAAGAAAGTTCACTTCAAAAAACTAACTTTGAGGTTGGTAATCTATATATACCAAATACCATTATTTTCAATTTATCAACGATAACTTTGGAACCTATTATTTCAAAGATCGTTTCTTTGCAGAATTTATTTAATATTTTAACTTTATTGGATGATGCTTCTTTTTTGCTCCACTTCTGTGCTCTTTTCTACATCAAACTGTAAATTGAAAATTGGGTCAAGTGTGACTACTCATAATTTAATCCCTGTTCAGTAAAAATTATTAGGTGAAGATTCAGATCATTAAGCATGACTCCTAACACATTCATTTTATATGCTATGTATTGTGTATTTTGATGCAGTACTCTAAATGTTGGATTGCTTTTAACCTTTTCATCTACACCTCTAATTCCTCTAAGAGTATGAAATTTCTAAGGCAGCATATAGAAATTTTCTATTAAACATTTGACAGTCACTTCAGTCTCCTGTATCTCTGTGGAATTTACAAAAAAATGTGCCATGAACTATTTCTGCAAAGGTTTATGTTATTTAGGATGAAATAGATAGGAAAATAAGCTTTTGTAAGAAGTGGAAGAGCGAATAGAGAAAGTGGTGTGATTATAACACCTCATGTATTTATTTGTAGCATTTGCTCAGCATATAATATTATGTTTCAGATTTTCCCTCCAAGAGAGCAGACATGGTGACTTTAAGCTACGAAGATGAACTACAGGATAACGATGTGGTTATCTCTGGTTTTGGGGGCAGATTCCCAATGTCAGACAACATAGATGAATTTCGAGAAAACCTTTTCAACAAGGTAGATATGGTGCAGCCTATTGAAGATCCAGCGTGGAAAAATGGTAAGTTTTGACATTTCAGAGCTGTACTTTTGTACCTTAGAGACATCAAACTAAAATCCAGAACTAAACAAGATCATTCAGCATTACATAAAATGTCAACCACTACTAACTAGTTCTGTAGCAAACTGGGTGGTGTGGTGGTAGCAAGTCTGCCTCACATTCAACAGGTCCTGAGTTCAAATCACGCTTAGGATGAGTTACGTGGATAAGGTTTTTCCCTTATCCTGAGAAGATAAATGTCGAGTAACTTTAGGATCCATGGACCCTGAGATCATTTGAGTATCATTTCACCAATTTCATTCATCATCCAATATGACTAACCGGGTTAAAGGGTGTTTAGCCCAAAAAAAAAAAAAAAAAAAAAAAAAAAAAAAAAAAAAAAAAAAAAAAAAAAAAAAAAACAAAAACTTTGTCCATCTCAAAAAAAAAACAAAAAAAAAAAAACTCTTTATTTCTTCAGCTGATTACAATCAAAATCTGTTTACAAATAAACACATTTATTTGATGCATTCGTAAACAATGCTCCATACAGTTTTCTTTGGATGCTCACTATGATGCCTATGATTGCGCAGTTTCACATCACCTGTGTTTGTTCTTTCCTTTTTACTTTCTCTACACGTACCTACTATGTAGATAGTGTATAGCGAAGGTACTGTAGTGCACCCAAAAATTTGATACCAAGATTTCACAAGAAATATGTTTTGAGATCCCCTGAATCAATAAGGTCAGTGGACAGCACGGCTAAAAAAAGAAAAGACCAAATTTGGCATGTTTCAAGGATATGAATCAAAAGATTTTCAAGAAAATCCTCCACCCCAAGCTACCCTTTAAGAGCAAAAGTTTTTGAAAATTTTGATTTTCTCAAAAATGGCTCTTAACATTTTGATTAAAATACTGCATATTAAAGCTATTTGCATCGCAAATAAAATGAATATCTTGAATTTTCTGGGAATAGCTTCTGGAAACCTTTCATTCTGGATGAATTTTGCATAACTTGTAAACCATAAGAGATAAAGAAAAACTTACTTTACAAAAAATGTAGATCTTATCAATTTATGTCATTCACATTTTTTTTTTTTTTTGTGGAGTTGACTGTTTTTGAGATATTCCTTGTTATTGGTTTCAGTTTTGAAATACACTAACTTTTCTCATACTGGAACTTGTCAACTCCTGGCTACGCAAAGAAACAGATTTCAATCCCATAGCAACCACATTTTAAAACATTTGACTGTCGGTATTGCCTGCTGTATTCCCTTATTTTGCTTCTACTTACAAGAAAGCAAGTGATAAGACAATTTCTGCTAATGTTTATCTCGATTAGCATGGAGTAGATAGAAGAATAAGCTTACTAACAATAATTTGTTACAAAGATGTACAGAAAGTGATGTGGCAACACACTTCCAGAAGTAGTGCTTATTGTTGTAGTTATCACAAACTCATACACAGCTTGGATGTAAAGTGGTTGCCTGTCTTTAGTAATTTTGGATTATGGTTTTCTTTCCAAAAGTTAAATACTAATGCTGATTTCCAAAGTGCTCTTAGGATCTGAATTTTAAATTTTTTTTTAATTTGTCTTATGTAAAACTTGTCATAATCTGTACAGTTAATTTGATATATTCCTGATGAATTTTCTGGTGGAATCTCATCTTTTGTTTTCAAATTTAGCCAATTTATTATAGAAACTTTGTTTATGGGAGCCAAGGTGATATTTTGTTGTCTGAAGATTTTTTTGAATTTTCTAAATGCCCTAGGGTGGTAAGTGAACTTTGTGAATGTGTTACTATTATCTGCAGTTATTTATGTAATGGTTTTTTTCTACTTTGTTTTGTTGAATTTCTTGTATACCTGGTGCTTGCTGTATCCATTTTTTTCTCCTATTTGGATTATAATTTTTAATTGTTTTTACTTTCTCTATACTCACTATGTACATAGTGAATAGAGAATGTATTGCACTCCACCAAAAAATGAGATACGATTTCACCGGAAATATATGTTTTAGGGTCCCCTGTATCCAAAAAAAGTATTTTCAGAAAAAGGTCTGTGTGTGTGTGTGTGTGTTTGTGTGTGTCCGTGTGTCTGTGAACACGATAACTCAAAAACGAAAAGTCGGTAAAATACCAAACTTGGTATTTAAGTTTAGTATCTTCCAGGGATGCGACACAAAGATTTTGAGAAAAATCCCTCCACCCAAAACTACCCTTTACATGGAACTTTTTTCGAAAATTTTGATTTTCTCAAAAATGGCTCTAACGATTTTAATTAAAATATTGTATATTAAAGTCATTTACCTGACAAATAAAATGTATATTTTGAATTTTCTGGGAATATCCTCTGAAGACTACTTTATTCTGGATGAATTTTTCATAACTACTAAACCGTAAGAGATGGACAAAAACTTAACCCACAAAAAATGTAGAGCACATTAAAACACACAATTTATGTTATATACATTTTTTTCGTGGAGTTGATCGTTTTTGAGGTATTCCTTGTTTTTGGTTTCAGCTTTGAAAAAGTTATACTTTTCTCATACAGGAATTTGTCAAATCCAGTCCATACAAACAAAGGAACATCAGTCACACAGCAACCAGCTTTTGGCTTTCACTTTAACCTATGGTACTCCCTTATTTCGCTTCTACTTACAATAAAGCAAGAAATAAGACTATTTCTTCTAATTTTTCTCGATTAGCATGAAATAAATAAAAGATAAGCTTATTAACAATAATAATTTACAGAAATATAGAGAAAGTCATGTGAATGGTACACATCAGATTTTTTGAATTCAGCTGGGTTCATGGGTACATTCACTAATCTATGTGTGGGTCTTTTTTTACTGCATAATTGTGTGACAATTGTGCTCAACTATTAAAGCGCCGAAATTAGGCAATTTCAACCAATCGCTGTCATCTGACTGGAAAGATATTATCCAAACATCTTATCGCAGCTGATGTTCATTTCTTTGAAATCTTGTCACACCGGACATTTGTTTGTCTTCCAGGCAGCCAACCTTTACTTTTAATAACTGTCAATTCTGCAATTGTACTTTTAATTATTCAGTTACAATGTTTATTTAAAGTTTTATCCAGTTCATGATGTATTTAGTGCAAAAAGGGAGTGAAAATAATCATTATTTGTATTTCTTATGTATGAGATGAGTGCAATAACCTCAAATAAAATAACATTTGTTTCCATTTCATGTATTAGTTATTGAAAACCGAAGTAAAATAATTGTCCCCTGTTTCTATTGTTGCTATCAATATTCGTACATTGGGGTGTAAACACAGTTGGCCATGTCATAATTCAGGAGGCAGTGAAGAAAGAAAAAAAAATTGGCAAATAAACATGGTTGATGTTTCATGTACCATTTGAGAACTAATGTATTACAATGATAAAATCTCTTTTCCTATGTATTATAAAATATTAATAGTATATTGTCTTATCAAATACAAGTCGTGTTTTCTTCTCTTTGCTCCAGTTGTGAATTATGGACAAGATGAAAGCACTCGTGCTATTGCTTATGATAATATAATTTTCCAATTGTGTTGTCTTCATAAATAAAAAGTGTGACATAGAGACTGACTCCACAGATATATCCATTGAAGTCAAATGTCACTCTTACTAACTTCCTTTAAGCATCAATGAACTGTTTCAGCAAAGTTTGAAGTCCCCAAATATGCAGGTCTGATAGACAAGAAAGAGAAATTTGATGCTGGTTATTTTGGAATTAATCAAAAATACAGCAACTCCCTGGACATAATGACAAGACTGATGATGGAGAAAGCAAATGAAGCCATCATTGATGCAGGTATGTCCTTCTTTATGTTTTATCATTTTTTTAATTTACTAGTAACAGCTTTAATGAATCTGAAATAATTTTGAATAGTCCTATTCATTCTGAATGCATTTTAATTTACTATTAATTCATGACAGATACAAAAGGCTTACTACACAAAAGTATGGATCTCTTAAAAAACACAATTTCTGCTTAATAATTATATTATTTTATATAGTTTTTATTTTTGTATGGCATTAACCATTTCCAAGATTATCATTGTTATTGGTTTCAATTTTCCTATTGCTTGTCATACTTTTTTGAAATACTAAATTCATTATTTTTTTGTTTCTTGTGCTGTACAAAAAGGATGGCATTTCCAAGTCAGCAAATGGTGACCTATTGTTTAAACATTTAACTATTACTTTGGTTTCTTTTACCTACAATCAGTAGCAGCTGATGACTATACATCCTGGGTGTTCCTGGAAATGTGACACAACAAAGAGGATGGATGATGATACTGATGCACAAATAGTCTTACAAAACAAAGGATAGTTTTGTAGATGTTTGTTGCATACATCATCAAGTACAGCATTCTAAGGCAAAAATTAAATTGCAGTTGAGGATATGGATAGTCTGAAGTATGCAGTTCATTGCCTACTTGGCTGAAGTCACTGGATGGCAGGATTAATGCATTGTATTAAGAAGCATTAACATTGCTGTCATCTAGCGACCTTGACCTCTATTGTCTGGTGTCATCAATATCAAATTGTGTGGATAGAGTGTGTCATTCAAGCATACTTTCTAATATGCGGCCCAAAGGCAGTTATGTCATATCAATTGTGCATGCATAAAAGCTAACTTAAAAGGTGCACAACTCAAGATGGAGCAGGGTGGTAGATTTAAATGCTAATATTTTAAATTACTGTGTATATGTTACATTTAATAGCACTCAAAGAAAAATATCCAATAAATGCACAAGGCGTGAAAAGTTAGACTGTTTGTGTACTTTTGTGCTCTTAAACAGCTACCACTGACCACAATGAAATGTTTAGGAATTAATTTATCTCAATTAACAAGGAGTATAGAAGAATAAGTTAAGAATAGTTTGTTAAAAGAGATACAGACGTAAATAATGATAGGTAGAGAAAGTCTTGTGAATGTAACAGATTGGATTTTTACTTTCTCTACCACATATACTATACACAGTAGGTACATTTTGATACTGAGATTTCCCTGGAAATATACATTTTCGGATCCTCTGAATCCAAAAAGCAGCATTTTTAGGACAATGTCTATTGTGTGCATGCTTCCCCCCCTTACTCTTAGCTTCCTTGCAATACATTTCATGGTTCTGAAACTACCAATTGGTTGATATACATATAGTTGAAGCTTAGTGTTGCTTACAGGTCTGAACCCACTAATGCTACAGAAGAGTAACACAACGGTTATTATTGGAGCTGGCATCAGTGAGTCAGAAACCACGTGGATGTACAGTGACATTCATACTGGTCTTGAGTTCCTTGGACACAGCCGTGCTTTACTGGCCAATAGGATTTCCTTCTGGCTCAATATAAATGGTAAGTCATGTTTCCTACAGTAAGGAGTTGTACGCTATAGCAGAGAAACTGCAATCTTCCTTCTTGAGCAGTGAGCAGTCTCCGTCACTAACTTGCCCTGACGATGGGCAGCATCTGCCCAAGCAAACATTCTGTATTACACATCATGAGTGATACCTACAGCATGTTCAATAGAATAACTGTAAAGAGAAATAGACTTTACTGCACAAGAAACAAAAAGTTGCACATACAGAGCATTGAAAACTGTTTACAAAATAATATTCTTTATTTCAAGGGTGATTCAAATATAAACGTAATTTTGTTAAAAATATTTATTGATTAAATATATACACAAGTGACTTTATCAGCATTTCTCAACATAGCCTCTTTCATACTCTACACATTTTTGCCAACGCTTTGGAAGCTTGAACATTCCTTCTTCAAAAAAAAGTTTGAGGGTATGTCGCCAACCAATTGCGCACATGCTCCTTGACATCCTCGTTGTTTTCAAAATGTTTCCCTCCAAGTGATTCTTTCATGAGTGCAAACAAAAAATAGTCTGGACTATAGGGAGGGTGTTGAAGGGCTTCCCAGTGCATGTCCGCCATTGTGTCCATTGGAGAAGGATGACATCTCTGATGGGCATACAACGTCTTTTGCTTTTACAGACCTTAACAATTGGCAATAGTAAGCTGCAGCACTATACGTCGATCATGAAGAAAATCAACCAGCAAAACTCTGTAATCAAAAAACACAGTCGCGAGGACTTTTCTGGCTGAGTGGTGTCGAGCATGATCTTCGTTTTCCACAAATTCTTGGCCGCCCTTAAATTGTGTGGCCCAAGTAAACACTCAATTCTGCGACAGTGTAGTGTCCCCAAACTGTGCCCTTAAACGAGTTAAAATCTCCAAATGTTTAACCCCTTCCTTGGTTAAAAACTTAATACTAATGTGTTGCACAACAGACGAAGCAACTTGTTGCTCACTCATGGCTGTACTGATGCCAGAACCAGCAAAGCTAGTTCCCCCTCCCTAACACACCGACTCCACTTGCTTCTTCTGTGATATGCAACAATTACCATTTATATTTGAATCACCCTCTTATATCTTAGAAATGATGACTAAATCTGAAAAAAATGGAAATGGCCTGTTATTTAACTGCTTTGGTTCGCAGCGTCCCATTCTATATTGGGCGTGAAAGACCGCTTAATTTTGCTCAGAGGCCTCTCTTATCAGGCTTGAGGTTCTTTTACGTGCCGTAAATCTACGACACGGGACCCACAGCTTTACTTCCCTTCGGAAGGAAGCCATGCTAAGGATATTTACACCCGAAAAAATCCATGGTCCTCCGCCGGGTTTGAACCCGCAACCTTGGGTATATGAAGTAAGCATGGTAACCACGGAGGGCGGCATGATTAAATCTTGATGACTATTTAAACAAATTATTCTTTTGTCCCTGTGAAAATAGGTTACTGCTTTTACAATGCATACACTGTTGATATAAGCTTACTGTGAGCTTGTACTACTTTGTTGAGGTATTTCACTTCTTTGTCCTTCAATAGTTTTTCAACATTAAGCACTATGCTCTGACTCACACACAGAGAAAGAATGCATTTTAAATTATGTTCTAATAGCTGGTTTCTGTGATGTGGTTTACAAGTCTTTATCAGTGAAAACAACTGCTCACATAAATTTGTGGTTGTGAGGTATCAAGCAGCAAAATGATGAAGGGAAATCACTGTAGAAGTCACTCAGATTCTTTCTGTTCTGGAATTGAGTTCTATGTCATTCTGCGAATCTATCACTTCTAATTGCAGCAGGGTAGATGTAGTATCAACTGCAACAGAGAAAGCTGTAGCAAATAATTGAACATCAGGTTCCAGGTTTATCATTTCTTTAAATTTGGAGTCAAATTGTTCAATCACTTCTCTTGCTATGCACTTCCACTGAACAAATGACAACTGCACCTATGTTATCACCACTGCCCACAAAGTCAGTGCCTGCCCTAATGTCAATGCACTTCATAATGACAGCCACTGGTGTAGAGCCTGAACTGAATTCCATTCTGACTATAAATCTCTCGAAACATGCAGTACGAAGATCCAGCACTGTTGCAGGTGCATCTTTGAAGACTCTGTCCTTTAGATAGTAGTAGCAGCTTTATTCATCCATTAGTCAATACAATGGCATGGGATACGTCAATACTAGAAAAATGTGTACATTTCTTTAGCAGAGCATTGTCATAATATATAAGTATAAAAGGTCATAACAAGTAACAATAACAGTGGTAATAATAGTTATATACAATTTTCTGGTTTACAGCTACAGTGCATCTATAAATTCAGTCACATTGTAGAAGCTATCTCTTAGTAAAAGTTGCTTAAAGTGCTGCATGGAGTTTATATTTTTCAGGCTAGTTGGTAATTTATTATATAGGGTGGCTGCTGAATATCTAACCCCCTTAGAATAAAGTGTAGTTCTGTTCTTATGTTAGTTTTACTTCTAGTATTGTGATTATGTATTTGGTCATTTGTAATGAAATTTCCAAGATTTTGTTTATTATGACATAGTAAACAGTAAATAAACAGACTGGGTAGGGTTAAGATTTTTAGTTCCTTGAAGAAGTTTCTGCATGAATCATACTTCTTTACAGGCATTATATATCTTGTGATTCTTTCTTTGAGTTTTGAAAATCAAATGGCTATCTGTACTCTCTCCCCAAACCTCAGTAGAATTTCTGCATAAGCAAAGTATAGGGTTCTTATACTGCTACTAGTTAGCTCATCCTCTATTATTTTAGTGAGAAAAAGAATTTATTCAGTTTTACAAGTAAACTTTGTATATGAACACCCCAGTCTAAATGCTGGTCCAACCAAATTCCCAGGAATTTTGCTTCTGTCACATAGAGGACAGGAGTATTATATAATTGATATCGAGTTTTCCAGAATTGTTATTTCTTTTATGACGAAACAATGTTGCTGATGACTTGATAACTGGAAATGGAGCTTTATTTATGCATATGCTCTTTAACTGCTGTGGTTCTCAGTATCCCATTCTATCCTGGATGTGAAAGATCACTTAATTTTGCTCAGGGACCTCTTTATCAAGCTTGAAGTTCTTTTATGTGCTGAAAATCTACAACATGGGACCAATGGCTTTACTTCCCTTCCAAAGGATTTTTACAACTGAAAAAAATCCATTGTCCTCCACCGGGTTTTAGTCTGCGACCTTGGGTGTATGAATTTAGCATGGTAACCATTACACCACAGAGGGCAATACCCCATAAGAAACAATCACATGACTTGGGATTGACCATTTGAGACCATGTCCAGTGTAGTATAAGGCAACCAGGACAATGATCTGATCTCTGAACGTCGCCTGAAGAAAAGTAAAGATTTCTACAGTACAGTGTAGATGTGCTCCATCCTGCATGAACCAGCAGCATCTGTCTAGCCAAACAGTCACTTTCTGTGGCTATAGTGGAGCAGCAACATCAACGTGTGGATTCACAGACCCCGATGGATCCTGTTCTGTTTTTTTGAAAGTATACCTCATCACTAAACCAGATTTGATCCTTAATGGCTGTTCCATTTTCTAAGCCCTAAATCATTTCATTCCTATCCTGCAAAGATTGGCACAGTTGAATTTTGTAAGGGAAAAAGTGAAGTATGTTTTTTATTACTCTCTGAAGAGACCATCCTGTCGTCCAAATTGTTGGTGTAGTGGGCTTGGTAATGTCCAGGCAGGAAGAAGCTGAAGTGATGATATCCAACCTCAAATGGAAGTGAATTCACCAGTTATAAACAATGATGCTTCACATAAAGCCTTTTTATCATTTGGTTTTAGATGTTAATTACTATTCATTCATATTTAAAATATGTTCTAACCCCCAGAAGTTGGAAATTTAATTTCAGTAATATTGGAATTAAAAAGCATGCCATTTGTCAAATACACTGCCACCTGTAGCTCTGTGATAGAACTTTGTATAGTTTGTTAAATAAACAACTATTACAAAGTATATACATTTTAAAGTAATTTAGTATCACAGAATTGTGTGAGGTTATGCTTTAAGTTGAGGAAGAGCAAAGAGGAAACAGATACATGATGGTGGATAACTAGACAGAGAAAATCTACAGATAGGAGGATCAATGGCAAGTGCAGAATAGATAGAGTATAAAAGGGGAGATGGCTCAGGAGGAGGTCCCTCAGTAGGCAAAATAAATAACAGATTGGATACTTAATACCATGACTCAAAGTGCCATTGTCTGTCAAAAAAGAGTAAACCTGAAAATAAATTATAATAGTGACTGCGCTTCCATCTATTCACAGAGGGTTAAAGCAGTTAGACTGGATGCTAATGCTATCCTAACACCATCTGCTTGTCATGGTGCAAAGTAGTATGGTTGTGGGGATGTGGCTGAACCATCTGACTGGATGTGAAAACAACTAGACTGTGACACCCTATCGCCAATGGCAGGAAGCAAAAATGTTATGGTATGGGCATTGTGTCCATCTTCCATTGCAATATCACCTACAAGTTAAACCAATGTAAAAAAAATAGGTGATAAATGACTAAGGGCAGAAAAATGTAATATTAGGTAGTAAAACAGTAAAGGAATAGTAGGGCAATTTAGAAACATAGTAGAAATTTAAAAGGAACATAAGTAGAGCTATTAATTGCAAAGGAATCCATAAACTGTACAATAACACTTAAAATTCTGTAAAGTGAAAGTGGTGTAACTATGTAGAGGACTGTCCAATGACAGAGCAGAGGTTCTGATGCCCAACTGATACATGATTATTGCAGCCTCCAGCTATGCACTGTCCAGCATGGAAACCAGTGGAATAGAGGGCATCAGTTTTGCATATAATGGTATAAAGAAAGGACATTTTGATGCAGCCTTGGTGGGTACCATTGGTTTGGTGTTCTTGCCACACGTCTCATACCTCTACAACCAGATGGGGCTGTTGTCACAAGATGGGAAAACCAGGTCTTTTGATGAAGCAGGTCAGTTACGTTTGTGTCCTTCTTTCTGTGCAATTTGGATTTTGAAAACCACTAATAAAGCAATACTATTATTTGTGATGTTAAAAAAAAAAAGTTAAAACACCAATAAAATGATTAATGTTACACAAAATTGTCTTTCTTATTCTTACATATATAATTAGAACTATATTGTTTCTCATGGTAACTGGTTTAAGTACACTTGCATGCATAAAATGTGGCTTATAATATGGAGCTGTTTATGTTGGTACTGGTAAAGATCCACCCCCACCTCTACAAATATGACCCCCTCTCTTAATCTTCATCTCCATGTCACTGAGAAAAAGCTCTCATACATATATCCAAAGATTGTAAAATTCTTATTTGGTGTCTCTGAGTTATTAGAGAATGATACTGGCTGGGAGCAGTCAACGTTGTAAATCTTACAGAGAGAGAGCAATGGGCACACAATGCTACATGAGTAATAGTAACAAAAAATTTGATGTGCTCCATTCACATGACTTTCTCAACATCTCTGTAACAAATTACTGTTAAAAAGCTTACCTTCTATCTATTTCATGTTAATCAAGATAAACATTACCAGAAACTTGTCTTATTACTTAGTTCCTTTAAGTAGAAGGGAAATAAGTGAATACCTAGGCTAAACCAATAGTCAAATATTTTAAAATGGGGTTGCTATAGGATTGAATGGTGATTGTTTGAGTGACCAATAACAAGAAATATCTCAAAAACGGTCAACTCCATGACAAAAATGTATATGACAAGTTATGTATTTTATTGAGATCTACATTTTTTGTGTAATAAGTTTTTGTCTCTTACGGTTTACCAGTTATGTAAAATTCAGAAAAATTCATCCAGAATAAAGTCTTCAGGGGCTATTCCCAGAAAATTCAAAATATGCATTTTATTTTTCATGTAACTATCTTAAATATACAAGATTTTAATCAAAATCGTTAGACCCATTTTGGAGAAGACCAACATTTTCGAAATTTTTTCCATGTAAAGGGTAGTTGGGGGTGGGGGGATTTTTTTGCAAATCTATGTGTCACATCCTTGGAAGATACGAAACTTAAATATGAAATTTGGTATTTAACAGACTTTTTGTTTTTGAGCTATGCCGCGCACAGACACAGACACACAGACACATGGGGTCCCAAAGCATGTATTTCTGGTGAAATCTTGGTATAGAAATTTTGGGTGCAATACAATACTTTCTCTATACACTGTGTATGTAGTACGTGTAGAGAAAGTAAAAATGGTTATAACTTTTTATTTTGGAAGTTGATAACGTTATTGAGATCAAATTAAAAGTAAACATTGAGTCAATTAATGACACTAAACAACACTCACATTTAAATTTCCTGGAACATGTTTTGGAGGTTAGCTTCCTCCATTGTCAACCGCACATCGACTCTGGTTAAATTTCCGGGAAATTTAAATGTGAGTGTTGTTTGGTGTCATTAATCGACTCAATGTTTACTTTTAATGGTTATAGCTTCTTAAATGTATATAGTATCTGCATTTTGTTAGTAACAAAACTTGTCACAAATATTATGCTTGTGTACAAATTTCAGAAGCACAGTATAATGAGTAAAATATTTAGATTTGATTTTGTGCCTCATATCCCCTTGTCCCCCTTGTAATGTTTCTGCAGGATGCTGAGAAACCTCGCTAACCTGAGAAACTGAAAAAAAACCTGGAAAATACACAAGTTACTAACCTGATTAATCAAATCAAAACTGTTAGATGGCAGCAGTAATGTGCTGTCTTGTATAATTGGAATATTTTTGAGTTGGGTTTGTAACACTTAAGTATCACTGACATATAATTTTGACACCTTGTGGGCATCACATAGAAACCATTGACAATGATGCTCACATGGCATTGAAACCAGTCTGGAAAAATTATACATAAGTGATACTTAAGTGTTACAAACCCAACTCAAAAATATTCTATTCATACGTATCACTGTTACAAAACACCCTTTCATTAAAATTGTTATTATATTATTGTTTGCTGCATTCCCCCATAATATAATCACATATGAGATTTTGGAATGAAAACATGCAAAATAACATGTCATTAGAATTTGATCTGACATACAAGTCTTTGGTTATGAAAGATAGAATATTGCTTTAACTGCAGCCAAATATTTGTTCTGCAGTGATGGTGAATCCTTAGACCTAAAATTGTAATATATATTGCATAGATAATTTGGGTTAGTTTATGGTTACAGGCATATATGGTATCTTCTTAAGTTTTCTCAAGGCATGATGTAGAGAGTGAAGTGTACTTTTAAATTATACAATAATGTTTAGTTTTAAAAATCTGATATGTTACACTCACGTGACTTTCTCTAGCTACTCTACAAACAAACTTCTTATGAAAGAAGTTCTTACTTCTTTCAACACCATGCTAATCAAGATATACATTAGCAGAATTTTTTTACTTGTAAGTAGAATGGAACTAAGGGAATGCACTAGGCTAAAATGATAGCCAAATGTTTAAAAACTGTCGTTATGCGATTGTCATTGCAAATCGCTTCTTTGCTTGGCCAGGAGTAGAACAAAAGAAAAACGGACACTTCCGTCTGAGAAAAGTATAAGTACTTCACATTTAAAACTAATAACAAGGAATACCTCGAAAACGGTAAGCTCCACAAAAAAATGTATATGACAAAACTTGTTTATTTTAACAAGATCAACATTTTTGCTAAAGTAAGTTTTTGTCTATCTCTTACAGTTTTCTAGTTATACCAAATTAAGCAAAATTCATCCTGAATAAACAGGTCTTTAGAAGCTATTCCCAGAAAATTCAAGATATACATTTATTTTTGATAAATGGCTTTAATATATGATATTTTAATCAAAATCGTTACAGCCATTTTTGAGTAAAACAAAATTTTCGAAAATTTTTCCATGTAAAGGGTAGTTAGGGGTGGGGGGAATTTCTTGAAAATCTTAATGTCACAAGTTTGGTATTTAATGGTCTTTTCGTTTTTGAGCTATGCTGTCCACAGACACACACACACACACACACACACACACACGGATCTGTTTCTGAAAATGCATTTTTTGGATTCAGGGGGTCCTAAAACATGTATTTCTGGTGAAATCTCAACATGGAATTTTTGGGTGGAATACAATAGTTCTCTATCCCTATGTACATTGTGCATATGGGGCAAGAGAAAGTAAGAATACATTTAATGTTTAAAGTTGACGTATATTTCATATTAATGATGTTTATTATTGTATCATGTTCTAAGCCAAAACTCTAGATACCAGTACAGAAACAATATCAATTACAAATACGGTGTATAAACATAGAATAGCATAGTAAAGAAAAAATATTAAAATATATAATTACTATAAACTATTTCTTTGTTGCAGAATAAAAATCTGAAATAGACGTATTCATGACATCAGAAACAAATTCTAGTGCTGTTTTTAATGTCATTATGTAAGAGCTTAATAATAGCAAATACATAACTGATTAAAACTTTTTTTTTACTTTCTCTATACAAACTATGTAAATGGTGTATAGAGAAGTTATTGTATTGTACCCAAAAATTTGATACCAAGATTTCACTGTAAATACTTGTTTTGAGACTCCCTGAATCCAAAAAAAGCATTTTTAGAAAAATGTCCATGTGTGTGTCTGTATGTTTGTGTGTGTGTGTGTCTGTGGACAGCATAGCACAAAAATGAAAGGACCGTTAAAGCCCAAACTTGGTATTTAAATTTGGTACCTTCCAAGGATGCGACACGAAGATTTTCAAGAAAATCCCCCAACCCCAAACTACCCTTTAAATGGAACTTTTTTCGAAAATTTTGATTTTCTTAAAAATGGCTGTGACGATTTTTATTAAAATATTGCATATTAAAGATATTTATCTGAAAAATAAAATGTATATCTTGAATTTTCTGGGAATAGCCTCTGAAGACTACTTTATTCTGGATGAATTTTACGGAATTGTTCATAACTGCTAAACTGTAAGAGATGGACAAAAACTTACTGCACAGAAAATGTAGCTTGCAATAAAACACACAATTTATGTCATATAAATTTTTTTCGTGGAGTTGATCATTTTTAAGATATTCTTGGTTTTTTGTTTCTGCTTTGAAAAACACTTTTCTCATACAGGAATTTGTTAACTCCTGTCCATAGAAACAAAGGAACGTCAGTCACATAGCAACCAGCTTTTGGCTATCATTTTAACCTGTGGAACTCTCTCATTTCGCTTCTACTTACAAGGAAGCAAATAATAAGACTATTTCTGCTGATGTTTCTCGATTAGCATGAATTAAATAGAAGCATATGCTGTTTAACTACAATTTGTTGCAGAGATGTAGAGAAAGTCATGTGAATGGAACACATTAGATTTTAACTTCAATGGTCATAACAAGGGCTTTGATTTGTGAAACAACTCGTATTACTGTAGGTTTACAACATTAGGTTAATCATTTTTAATCACTAAACACATGCACATTTACTCTCACATTCATACTTCAGACTCTGTCAGGGATAAGGAATAATTGTAGTTAAAGAAAAGTTCCCTCCCCCATCCAGGAATCAACCCTGGGACCTCCGGATGAACACTCGACAATGGAAGCAGTCATTAAAACCTTGCTAGAGACCTCAAGTATATGCTTCATAAATTATTTTCTATGCTTGGTTGAAGCTAATATTTGAGTATTCTACTGTGTAACATTTTGAATTTTATTTTCCAGCTGATGGTTATGCAAGAAGTGATGCAGTTTCTGTAATTTTTATGCAGAAAGCAAAAGATGCCAAAAGAATATATGCAAAAGTAATCCATGCAGCTGCAGGCTACAGGCAGAAAAGTGTGGACATTTTGAGACCTTCACGAGATGCAATGATTACATTTCTAGAAGAATTCTACCAAGAATGTGGAGTAGATCTCACCAAAATCTGCTTTCTTGAAGCTGATGGAAATGCCACCAAAGTAAGATTAGTTATGCTTGCTTTGTCTGGATATCACTGCTAAACTTGCAACATGAAAAACAAGCTCATATAATATTAATATAATAATTGTAACAAATCTTCACTTATCTTTTGGAATCCAAGAACTAGTTTCGCAATAAATTGGTCTATTGCATTGTCAGCTCAGTTTCTGTTTTATCTTGTGTTTATTTACATTGTTATGGTTACTGCTACTAGGTGGATTGTGTACTAAGGCATTGCTAACTACTGGAGTCAAAAGAAATTTGGTGAGAGTGTCAATTGGAGGTATATCAAAATTCATTGCAAGATTTTTATACTTTGATATAAATATTTTCTCCCAAACCATTAAATCTATGGGTCCATTTAAGTGTTTTAATAATTTAACATCTGAATGTATTTCATGATTAAATTTCCAAAAATGTTTGGACACAGCTGATTTATCAATTTGTTTGTATTTAATATTCCTAAAGTGTTCTTTTACTCTGGTTTCTAAATGACATTTAGTCTTACCAATATAAACAATGTTACAATTTAAACAATTTAATTGATAAATGCCAGATTTTTTATTTTTTGAAATTTCATCCTTTTTAGAAAAACCTAACAAATTTTTTATACTGTATTTACTTTTGAGTTACCAATATTATGCCATGCTCTTTAAAAATATTTATGAATTTTTATTTGCCCAAGGGTGATAAGTAAATTTTTTAAATATGTAATTATCTTTTATTTTCTTAAACGTAGAAATCTCTTTAATAACTTTTGATATTTAAACTTCTCAATCTTTTTATTTATAAAATCAGTATTAAAACCATTAATTAAAGCAGTGTTGATAATGTGTTTATATTCTTTATAGAATTCATCTTTATTAAGGGATAAATTAGTTAACCTATAAATTAAACTATTAAAAACAGCAAATTTATGTAAAAAAGGGTTAAAGTCATTATTTTTATACAATTATCAGTGTGAGTTTGTTTTCTGTATATTCCAAAATTCAATTTCTCATTTTTTATTATTATTATTATTATTATTATTATTATTTTTAAATCCAGGAAAGGGAGATACACTTTCGGTGTATAATGTGAATTTTATAGCCTTATCTTGTAAATTTAAAAGTTTTAAGGCTAAAAATGGCACATTTTTCAAATTTTTTTTTATTTTAATAACTAACTACTAATACACTCAGCTTTATGTTTCCAAAGTTTCATAAACTTATTTGATTTCTTTGTGATCCAAATAAATGAAAAAGTTAGGACTTATAATGCCATGCCCACTTTTTCTACTTGCTTGATTATCAGCTTTGATCCCTTGTTTCTGTACATTTCTAACAGGCAAGCATAGTTATAAATATTTAGAAGGTATGTTTCTTTAGTTTCTGACCAGGAAGAAGAAGGTGACTACAGTTATGGTGGATTATAGGCAGTATTTAAGTATGTAGATCACTCCCTAAATAAAACAAACTTTTCTTTTCTCGTTTTCTCAGTTTTACATTTTATGTACCTTTTTCTTGGAAATTATTTGAGATATTGCAGTGAAATTTTGTACACACATATTTCAGTCCACAATGAGTATTTTGGTGCAGCTAGTTTTCTTTTGATTTAGATTCCATAGGTATTGTGGTATGAAATACATAACAATTTGAAATAAAAAAGCTCACATACCTTGAAAAATACTTTAAAAATCATTGAAGGGAGATAGAGAAAAAACTTCTACGCCAAAATATAGCATAATTCTATTATAAATGTAAAAAGAAGCTAGTAACAGTGAAGAATAACACAAATATTAATCTAAAAATAACACAAATATTAATCTAAAAATAATAGTTGCAACAAATCTTCACTTATCTTTTGGAATCCTTGCCTGGACTAGTTTCGCAACGATTTCATTGCATTATCAACATATCCTTTTGGTCTCTTTTTTGATGTTGTTTATTTACACTGTTATGGTTACTGCTACTAGGTGGATTGTGTACTAATGCATTGCTAACTACTGGAATCAAAACAAATTTGGTAAGAGTGTCAATTGGAGGTATATCAAAATTCATTGCATGATTTCTATACTTTAATATAAATATTTTCTCCCAAACCATTAAATCTATGGGCCCATTTAAGTGTTTTAATAATTTAACATCTGGATTTATTTCATGATTAAATTTCCAAAAGTGTTCTGCTACAGCTGATTTATCAATTTGTTTGTATTTAATATTCCTAAAGTGTTCTTTTACTCTGGTTTCCAAATGATGTTTAGTCTTACCAATATAAACAAGGTCACAATTTAAACAGTTTAATTGATAAATGCCAGATTTTTTATTTTTTGAAATTTCATCCTTTTTAGAAAAGCCTAACAAATTGTTTATACTGTATTTATTTTGAGGAACCAATATTATGCCATGCTCTTTGAAAATATTTGTGAATTTTTTATTTGCCCAAGGGTGATAAGTAAATTTTTTAAAAATGTAATTATCTTTTATTTTCTTAAGCGTAGAAATATCTTTAATAGCTTTTTGATATTTAAACTTCTCAATTTTTTTATTTATAAAATCAGTTTTAAAACCATTAATTAAAGCAGTGTTAATAATGTGTTTATATGCTTTATAGAATTCATCTTTATTAAGGGGTAAATTAATTAACCTATAAATTACACTATTAAAAACAGCAAATTTATGTGAAAAAGGGTTAAAGCAATTATTTTTTATATAATTATCAGTGTGGGTTTGCTTTCTGTATATTCTAAGATTCAATTTATTGTCTTTTTTTATTATTTTTAAATCCAGGAAAGGGAGATAGCCATTACTTTCAGTTTCTAATGTGAATTTTATAGCCTTATCTTGTAAATTTAAAAGTTGTAAAGCATCATTTACATGTTTATCAGGAACAATAGCAAATATATCATCTACATATCTATACCAAGTTTTAAAAATTAGAGGGAATGCTTTAGTGACCTGTATTTCAAAATAGCTCATGAAAAGATCAGCAAGAAAAGGTGAAAGTGGACTACCCATTGCTAAACCAGAAGTTTGTTGATAGAATTTGTCATTAAAGCTGAAAAAATTTTGATCCAAACAAAGATTAGTAAGGATAACAAAATCATTTATTAAATTTTCATTCAGTTCTATAGAACTTAATCATTTTTTTTTAAAAATGTCAAAAGTTTTTCTCTAGGAATGCTTGGAAACAAAGCAGTTACATCAAAAGAAACAAGTTTATCATTAGTAGATAATGTAATATTGCTGATCCTTTCAACTAGCTCAAAAGAATTTTTAATACTTAAACTCTCAAATTTTTCAAAATTAGTGAATTTTTTATTTAACCATTTAGTTAGGCTGTAAGTAGGTGAATTTATGCAATTTACAATAGGTCTCATTTTATTTCCAGGTTTATGAATTTTGGGAAGAGCATATATTCTGGGTAAAATTGGATTACTGATTTTTATAATTTGCTTTTCTTTATTTGTAATACTTTTAATTTCATTAAGGGTCTTATTATAAATTGAAATGCAGGATTTTAAAGGGTTAATATCAATGCTTTTGTAATCTTCACCTTGAAGTAAGAGTTCCATTCTGTTAATGTAATCAATTTTGTTTAAAATTACAATGCTGTTACCTTTATCAGCTTTAGTATAGATTACATCTTTTTCTTTTAATGATTTAATAATTTGTTTATTGTGATTTACTTTAGGGTGATTTTTATTCAAATCTGTAATATTTTACTGCATTTTTCTTTAACCAATAATTTATTATTTTCATTTAAATCCTGACTAGCAATTTCTATATCTGCTACATAATCATCTATATTTTTTGAAAAATCTACACAGGTTTTTAAACCTTTATTCAAAAAATTAATTTCCTTCTCATTGAAATTACAATTTGAAAGGTTAATTACATTATCTTTAAGGTTATTCCCTTTAGTTGGTTTCAATTTATTTTGTTTTAAGCATAATTTATTTAACTTATTTTTCAGTTTATTTGTTTTATTTTTCATGCTATTTTATTTTTATTTTATTTTTATGTACAGTTGCTTTCAAGGAACTTCACCAAAGGGATACTAAGGAAAAGGTACATAAGTTGTTTGATGTTTTGAAAATTCTAATGTAGTGTAATTTCTTTATTTGTTGACAAAATTTCTTATAAAATAGCACAGTCATAGAAGATACCAGGACAATTAACTGTGCAAAATTTCATTGCTTTGGGACAAAAACTATGGCCATGGTAGAATTTTTGTTGTGTCAAGGTATTTCTGCCTACGTCCCCCTTTAAAGCATCATTTACATGTTTATCAGGAACAATAGCAAATATATCATCTACATATCTATATCAAGTTTTAAAAATTAGAGGGAATGCTTTAGTTTGTTGTTTATTTATTTGTTCAGTCATTAGGTACATTAATACAATAGACATGGTCACAATAATATATATAAGAAAGAGTCAGTCATATAAGTCTAGCATTAAGAAATTCATCCAAATTGTAAAATACATTGTCCATCAACCATTTTTTTACTTTAGCCTTAAACTGTAGTACATTTAGATTTCTCAGGAAGCTTATTATTGGCTATAATGCTGGTTATCAAATAACTATCTTTAACTTTCTTTAGTCTAGAGTATGGTACATGTAATTTATCAGTATTTCTGGTATTTAATGTTAGATTAGATTAGAAAGCATTCTGTAGGTTCGTTTAGGCCAGAAAGCCACTGAACATAGAACTTGTCAAGGCATATACATGTATACATATGTTTATATACTATATACTATGAAAAAAAAAAATGTATAAAGCTCTAGTGCTAAAAGCATAGGTTACAAAAACAACAGAATACTTCTTTTTTTTTTTGTTGCATGCACATAAAAACAAAGAGTATCAAAATATAGTGTTAAAATGTATAATAAATAAATAAATATAATTTCATTATATGTAATACTAATGTTATGTCAGATGATAGTTTTCAAATTATCGATATAATAGCTACTAGTAGTAATTATATCAACTAAAACATGATTATTGTATTATGTACTCTTCATAAATGTCAACAAATTACAATACATACGAGGTACGTCCAGGGAGTAAGTTCCGTTTGGTAATAAAATTAAATTGTGTACAGATACAGAATAATTATTTATTGCACAAAATTCTACAACTCTTAAACTACTTTTCCACATAACTGCCAAAATTTTGCAGGCATTTGTCATAGCGTGGCACAAGTTTTTGTATACCTTCTTCTTAGAAGTTTGCCGCCTTTGTCTTCAAAAAGTTGGAAACATTTTCTTTCAGCTCTTCATCATTGTTGAAGTGTTGTCCGCCAAGGAAAGACTTGAGATGTAAGAACAGATGAAAGTCGCTAGGAGCGAGGTCAGGACTTTATGGAGGATGGTCAAACACATCCCAGCCAAATCCCTGTAGGAGGTTTTTCATCACATTTGCAGTGTGTGGTCGTGCGTTGTCGTGAAGAAAAACAACACCTTTTGACAGCAATCCTCGGTGTTTATTCTGTATTGTCCATAAACTTCACAAATTTGCCGATAAATTTCAATTGGTTTCACTTTCCTAGCATTCAGAAAACAAATCGCAGATCTGATTTCACAAGCGGCAGGATTTTCAATCAACACCGACATTGTAAACAAGCACAACAAAGCGTATGTGGCTGATCTCAAAATGGCGCACGTTTCTTCTCCTTGATACAGAGCATCTACCGCGCATGTGCAGAACTGTGATCGCAGCGCTGCAGCGGAGATAAATTGAAACAGAACTTACTTTCTGGACGTACCTCGTATTTACAAATATGTTATAGAATTTCCAATGCAAAGATTTACAATTATGTACTAGAGTGTAAAATATCAAAACATCAGACTTTACAGACCTTGTGTCATTGTTAAATACTCAAAAAAAAAAAAAAAAAAAAAAAAATCATTTGACACATTCCTGCAAGTCAAAGTATAAATCAGTTTAATTTTAATATAAAACACACACACTAATATACACAAAATGCAATACATTGTAATATTTATAAATACAATGATTTTTATGAATTTCCATGTTTGTTATAAAACTATGTCGATTAGCTGCGTAGAATTTTAAAATGGATAATATATAAACACATGGTAAGGTGAGGATGCCCAATTTTTGAAATAGTTCTTTGCATGACTGTCTGCTATAAGCATTACAGATTATTCGTATAGTTTTCTTCTGCATCCGGAATATGCATTTACTATCTACTGAATTACCTCAGAATATTATTCCATACTCGATGATGGAGTTAAAGTAGGCAAAATACACCAACTTAAGTATATCGATTCAGTGAAATTTAACCAGTGCACGGAGAGAATAACATGCTGAGCTAAGTTTAGGCGTGATGTAGCTAATATGTGACTTCCAGTCCAAATGCTTATCTACCTGAAGGCCAAGAAATTTGACTTCATTTAGCTGTTTTAACAATGTATCATTAATTCCTATTTCTATGTGCGTTTGTGGTGAGCGAGTAGTTATAAATTTAATTGTTTTTGTTTTTTCAAGGTTTACTGAGAGTTTGTTTGCTTTGAACCAATTTGACATACAATTTAGAGCATAGTTTAATTTAACTACACATTCATTGAAATCTTTACTTGTTAGTAGAACACTAGTGTCATCTGCGAATAAATAAATACTTGCAAAACTGTTAATGTATAATGGGAGGTCATTTATGTAAACCAAGAACAAAAGAGGCCCTAAGATTGATCCCTGGGGAACACCATGTTTTACTGATTTCCATTCTGAGGCACTATTTTGATATCCATTGGAGTTATTAATTTCGACCCTTTGTTTTCTCTTCTCTAGGTATGAAATGAACCAATCTAATATGTTATTCTTTATTCCATAGAAATTTAGTTTAGCTATAAGAATCTCATGATTGACACACTCAAAAGCCTTCGCTAGGTCACAAAAGATTCCACCGACATGTTCCTTTTCATTTAACACTGTTAACACTTATGTGTGAGCTTGTAGGTTGCATTGTCTGTCGCTACTCCTTTTCTAAAGCCAAACTGTTCTTTGGCAAATAAGTTGTTCTTTTCCAAGTAATTATAGAGCCTATTGAACATTACTTTCTCAAATACTTTTGAGAAAACAGACAAGAGAGATATAGGTCTATAATTTGATATATTATCTTGTTTTCCTTTTTTAAAAAGTGGTTTGACAATAGAGTACTTCATTCTGTCAGGAAATATTCCACTGTTTAGTGATTCGTTACATAAATAGCTAAGGGGAATGCTTATTAGGTCAGAACATGCTTTTAGGATTTTTCTTGATATTTCATCATATCCAGAGGAATTTTTGGTCTTGAGCAAATTTATTATATTTTCTTTTTCAAATGGTGTAGTCATTTTTACTTTAAATTCAGGGACTTTGTTTACAAAAGAAGTTTTCAAAAAATTTATTGCTGATTCTTTACATCCATAGTTTATTTTTAATTTGTCTGTTACATTCAAAAATAAATTGTTGAAAATATCTGCGACCTTTTGAGGATCATCAATTGCTTTATTACCAGAATTCAGTGCAATTGAGGGGCTTTCTTGAGAGCTCTTACCTGTTTCCCTTTTTATTATATCCCAGATAGTTTTTATTTTATTATCAGAATTGGATATCTCTTTATTATAATGCAATATTTTAGCAGCTTTTATTGTTTCTTTTAGAATTTTAAAGTACATGTCTGTTCAGTTTAAATTGATTTAAATTCTTGTGCACATATAATAGTAATTGTAGTATATAGCAATTATAAACTGTTAAAATGTTCTGTTGCTTAAAAAGTGGTCTACATGGAGCATTGTAAGAAGTATGACATAAAATTCTCATGTAGACTTAGAAGTAAAGTATCATTTAATTTAGAACAGTTCCCATATGCTAACAGTCCATAGCTAAAAACATTTGCAAACAAAGCAGGATATATTTGCTTTAAATAGTTACAAGGTACTTTGTTGTAAATGGTTCTCAGTAAATACACAACTTTCGATAATGTATTGTTGAAATTGAGTCGGAATAGTAACACTCACCTCACTTATATGTAATTATGTTCAAAACATATGTTTCAAGGGCAATTGCCCTCTTCTTCAGTTGAAGTCCGACTGATGGCTGGTATTTGTGCTCTGTGGTCTATTACGGTGGAGCCATCTGGTGTTCTCAGTAGAAGTTCAAAATCATGAGGCGGTATTTCAAAATTCATCAGTTGGTCTTTTTGTTGTGTAATGAGAATATTCTCCCAAACTGTAAGTTCTGCCGGGTTGTTTACAGGTTTTAGCAATTTTATGTCATTTTGCATTTCATGATGTGATGTCCAAAAATGGTATGCTACTGCCGATTTATCTGTTTGTTTCTGTTTGATATGTCTGAAATGTTCCTTTAGCCTTGTTTCCAGTCTTCTTTTTGTTTGGCCAATGTAACATGATTTGCAGTCCTTGCAATCAATTCTGTAGATGCCTGATCTCTGGTTTGTAGGTATGGGGTCTTTAATGTCTGTTTTCAATGCATTTTTTATGTTGAATTGGTTGCTTGAAGCTAAACTTATATTGTATTTCTTGAAAATTTTTTTGAATTTCCTATCTGCTGTTGGGTGATAGGTGAATTTTTTATATATAACTTTCAGTTTTTGTATGGACAAAGTGGTGATTTGTTTTAAGGTTAATTTCTCCTTATGTTTTTTAATTTTTTGGTCAATGATGTCTGGGTTAAAACCATTGGTTGAGGCTATATGTCTTAGTTGGAGGTATTCTGTGTTGTACTCTTCTGGGTCAAGTGGGATGCTGAGGAGTCTGTGTACTGAACTGTTGAAGACTGCCTGTTTATGAGGTTCTGGGTTGAAACTATTCTGTTTTATGTAATTGTCTGTATGTGTGGTCTTCCTGTAGATGCCATAAGTGATCTTTTGTTCTTTCCGTGTTAGTTTTAGGTCCAGGTATGGTAGAATTTGGTGTTTTTCTGTTTCCATTGTGAATTGTATGTACCTGTCCTGTAGGTTTAGTAATTTTAGAGAGTCTTCTGCTAATTTTTTGGGGACCACTGCAAAAACATCATCAACATATCTAAACCATTTTTTGATTATATTCGGAAAACTGGAGGTTATATGTACTTCAAGTCGTCCCATGTACAGATTTGCTAAAAAGGGCGAAAGTGGGTTACCCATCGCTAAGCCTGATGATTGTCTGTAAAATCTACCATTGAATTGGAAATAATTCTGGTTGATGCAAAGTTCTGTTAAAGTATGGAAGTCTTCTATTTCTTTCTGGTTTAAGCCTATGTCCCTGAGCCATGCTTTGAAGGTTTCAAGTAACTTGTCGACTGGGATGCTGGTGAATAATGATTTCACATCAAACGAAACCAACAACTCATTGTTTGAAACTTTGTACTCTTCTAGATGTTTTATTAGTTCTATGGAGTTCTTAATGGAAAGGTGGTTGTGTTCGGGGAAGCTATTGAATTTGTTAACTAACCACTTAGATAATTTGTAGGTTGGAGAGTTTATGCAATTGACTATTGGTCTCATGGGTTTGTCCGGTTTGTGGATTTTTGGCAAAGCATAAAGACGTGGTAGAGTTGGGTTTGCTTCTTTCATTTTGAATTTTTCTAGTTTAGGTATAACTTCTGTTCTTTCTATTGTACGTTTTAAGGATGTTATCAGTGTGTTTAATGGGTTTTTACTTATTTCTGTATATTCTTTATTCTCTAAAAGGGTTTCTACTTTTGAAATGTAACCTTTTTTGTCCATTATGACTGTTGTGTTTCCCTTATCTGCTTTTAAGAAAACTACCGGTTTTTTGTTTAAGGACCTGATTACTTGTTTATGTTTGTTCTTCTGTATTTTTGTGTCTTTGATTTCCTGCAGTATAGGTGCAACTTCTTTCTTTATTGTTAATTGGTCGATCCGGTTTAGTTCTTTTGTAGCTATTTCTATGTCCGCTATATAATCTTGTACGTTGGTCGAGAATTGAGTGCAAGTTTTGAAGCCCTTGTTTAAAAATGTAATTTCTTCGTTATTGAAGGTTTCTTCCGAAAGATTTACTACGTTCACATTAGTTGGTTTGTTTGACTGTATATTGAGTTGGGTTTGGTTTTTCCGCGTCGTTTTGCTAATTAGTTTCTCCAATTTCTTTTTAAGTTTCATTGTTTTTTCGTGCATTATTCTATTGAGTTTTTCTAAAAGATTTTGTTGAATGTTTTTCCAAATGATGTCCCCTACATTTTGCACAAGTTTCATATGTGACGCGTATAGCTGGAGTTCTAATTTATTTAGCGTGGCATAGTGTTTTTTTCTTGCAAGTGTGATAACTTTCCTATCTGCGGCTTTTTGTATCATACTGTTGTTGTCGAATTTTATGAATTTTCTGACAAAAATCGGCGTTACGTGGTGTCTTAGGCATAGGTTCAAAAAACGTATGTCGGCAAGTAGCGTTCTTCTTTTGATCTGGTTTTTGAGAAATATCTTGATATCTTTTTTGTTATTGTCTAAAGTTTTATTAAATGAATCATACTCCAGCTATACGCGTCACATATGAAACTTGTGCAAAATGTAGGGGACATCATTTGGAAAAACATTCAACAAAATCTTTTAGAAAAACTCAATAGAATAATGCACGAAAAAACAATGAAACTTAAAAAGAAATTGGAGAAACTAATTAGCAAAACGACGCGGAAAAACCAAACCCAACTCAATATACAGTCAAACAAACCAACTAATGTGAACGTAGTAAATCTTTCGGAAGAAACCTTCAATAATGAAGAAATTACATTTTTAAACAAGGGCTTCAAAACTTGCACTCAATTCTCGACCAACGTACAAGATTATATAGCGGACATAGAAATAGCTACAAAAGAACTAAACCGGATCAATCAATTAACAATAAAGAAAGAAGTTGCACCTATACTGCAGGAAATCAAAGACACAAAAATACAGAAGAACAAACATAAACAAATAATCAGGTCCTTAAACAAAAAACCGGTAGTTTTCTTAAAAGCAGATAAGGGAAACACAACAGTCATAATGGACAAAAAAGGTTACATTTCAAAAGTAGAAACCCTTTTAGAGAATAAACAATATACAGAAATAAGTAAAAACCAATTAAACACACTGATAACATCCTTAAAACGTACAATAGAAAGAACAGAAGTTATACCTAAACTAGAAAAATTCAAAATGAAAGAAGCAAACCCAACTCTACCACGTCTTTATGCTTTGCCAGAAATCCACAAACCGGACAAACCCATGAGACCAATAGTCAATTGCATAAACTCTCCAACCTACAAATTATCTAAGTGGTTAGTTAACAAATTCAATAGCTTCCCCGAACACAACCACCTTTCCATTAAGAACTCCATAGAACTAATAAAACATCTAGAAGAGTACAAAGTTTCAAACAATGAGTTGTTGGTTTCGTTTGATGTGAAATCATTATTCACCAGCATCCCAGTTGACAAGTTACTTGAAACCTTCAAAGCATGGCTCAGGGACATAGGCTTAAACCAGAAAGAAATAGAAGACTTCCATACTTTAACAGAACTTTGCATCAACCAGAATTATTTCCAATTCAATGGTAGATTTTACAGACAATCATCAGGCTTAGCGATGGGTAACCCACTTTCGCCCTTTTTAGCAAATCTGTACATGGGACGACTTGAAGTACATATAACCTCCAGTTTTCCGAATATAATCAAAAAATGGTTTAGATATGTTGATGATGTTTTTGCGGTGGTTCCCAAAAAATTAGCAGAAGACTCTCTAAAATTACTAAACCTACAGGACAGGTACATACAATTCACAATGGAAACAGAAAAAGACCAAATTCTACCATACCTGGACCTAAAACTAACACGGAAAGAACAAAAGATCACTTATGGCATCTACAGGAAGACCACACATACAGACAATTACATAAAACAGAATAGTTTCAACCCAGAACCTCATAAACAGGCAGTCTTCAACAGTTCAGTACACAGACTCCTCAGCATCCCACTTGACCCAGAAGAGTACAACACAGAATACCTCCAACTAAGACATATAGCCTCAACCAATGGTTTTAACCCAGACATCATTGACCAAAAAATTAAAAAACATAAGGAGAAATTAACCTTAAAACAAATCACCACTTTGTCCATACAAAAACTGAAAGTTATATATAAAAAATTCACCTATCACCCAACAGCAGATAGGAAATTCAAAAAAATTTTCAAGAAATACAATATAAGTTTAGCTTCAAGCAACCAATTCAACATAAAAAATGCATTGAAAACAGACATTAAAGACCCCATACCTACAAACCAGAGATCAGGCATCTACAGAATTGATTGCAAGGACTGCAAATCATGTTACATTGGCCAAACAAAAAGAAGACTGGAAACAAGGCTAAAGGGACATTTCAGACATATCAAACAGAAACAAACAGATAAATCGGCAGTAGCATACCATTTTTGGACATCACATCATGAAATGCAAAATGACATAAAATTGCTAAAACCTGTAAACAACCCGGCAGAACTTACAGTTTGGGAGAATATTCTCATTACACAACAAAAAGACCAACTGATGAATTTTGAAATACCGCCACATGATTTTGAACTTCTACTGAGAACACCAGATGGCTCCACCGTAATAGACCACAGAGCACAAATACCAGCCATCAGTCGGACTTCAACTGAAGAAGAGGGCAATTGCCCTTGAAACATATGTTTTGAACATAATTACATATAAGTGAGGTGAGTGTTACTATCCCGACTCAATTTCAACATCACATTGATTAAAACTTCACTTGTCTCAAACTTCTGAGTTATTTAATTAACTTTCGATAACTTTTTACAGACCATTTCAACATGCAAATTCCAGATTAATTCTATGTCTAAAACCATTCCTAAAAGCTTTACACTAGCATCATTTGAGCTTTGTCTAAGGCTAAAAATAATGTTTTGCATTTTGTCACAGTTAGTTAAAAACCATTGTTAGAAAACCATTTAGTAGCATTCTGAATTATGTCATAACACATATTATTTAAAACAGCAAAATCATTATGTGTATAAAAATGAACATGGAATCATCAGCATATAGAATCGTCTTAGCAGGTCATTTATCATAATAATAAATGTGACCTGTATTTTATGAAAAGGTGAAAGTGCTAAAGCAGAAGTTTGTTGATAAAATTTGTCATTAAAGCTGAAAACATTTTGATCCAAACAAAGATTAGTAAGATCAACAAAATCATTCAATTCTATAGAACTTAACCATTTTTTTTTAAAATGCCAAAAGTTTTTCTCTAGGAATGCTTGGAAACAAAGCAGTTACATTGAAAGAAACAAGTTTATCATTAGCAGACAATGTAGTGTTGCTGATCCTTTCCACTAGCTCAAAACAATTTGTAATACTTAAACTCTCAACATTTTCAAAATTACTGAATTTTTTATTTAACCATTTAGCTAGATTATAAGTAGGTGAATTTATGCAATTTACAATAGGTCTCATTTTATTTCCAGGTTTATGAATTTTGGGAAGAGCATATACTCCGGGTAGAATTGGATTACTGACTTTTATAATTTGCTTTTCTTTATTTGTAATAATTTTAATTTCATTAAGGATTTTATTAAAAATTGAAATGCATGATTTTAAAGGGTTATTATCAATGCTTTTGTAATCTTCACCTTGAAGTAAGATTCCCATCCTGTTAATATAATAAATTTTATATAAAATTACAATGCTGTTACCTTTATCAGCTTTAGTATAATGCCACTATAGTGCAAAGGTCAGAATGTTATTTCTAGCTTTAAGTCCATCAATCTGTGTAGCCTCATGGGGCATAGTTTAATAAAAGAAATAAGTAATAAGACCATTAGCATTAATGTTTATCTTGATTAACATGAAGTGCATAGAAGAATAAGCTTTCGTAAGAATGGTACTGTTGTAGAATAGGTAGGCAAAATCATTTGAATGTAACACATCAGATTTATTAAAACATTTGTTATTGGTTTCAAAATGAATAACTTGAAAACACTTTGAAGTTCAGAAAATGCAAATGACAGTTTTAATTTATGTTTTTTCCAAAATGTACACAAAAATTTTCAGAGAAACTTGAAGCTAAGATTTTGAATGTGTGAAACTGCTGAATAGAGGTGAAAGCTGCCTTAAATACTGCTTTAAAGACAAACATTTTTGTCTGAGGCTATAAATATAGGTTAGATTGAAACTTCGTCCCTTTTTTTTTTTTTTTTTTGCTTAACACCCTTTAACCTGGTCAGTGATATCGGATGATGACTGGAATTGGTGAAATGATGCTCAAATGATTTTGGAGTCCATGGAGAGTAAAGTTACTCAATATTTGTCTTCTCAGGATAAGGGAAAAGCCCTCAAAAAAACCTTATCCACGTAACTCACCTTAAGCGAGATTTGTACTCATAACCTGTTTAAGCTTTGCCTTGTGGAGGTTTAATTGTGTAATTGACTGGCTGAGTAAAAAGTGTCATTTTCAGAGAATAAGGAGGTGTCTTCAACAAGTAACTCTGGTCTGGCTGTTCCAATTTTGAAGTCGCCATTGGCTGATGATGATATCATAATTACATATCCATTTCTCTGTTGATAGGTACAAAGTGTATTTTTAACATTGAATACATTTTTCGCATTGTGATAGTTAAGACATTCTAGGTAAACAGTATATTACATTCTCACAAACTTTTAATTTCATATTTGTTGCACTAATTTACTTTGTATAAGTATTTTATAGGTATAAAGTTTGTATATTTCAAAGTGCACTATGATGTTGCAGTTGTCATCTGCTCCAGCTCCTTTGGTGACATCACGCCATCAGCCAATTCTGGCCCAACCTTTAGTAGTTAGGGTAATCTTGGGCCTAATGAAGTTTTAAACTCTTAATTAATATGCTCCACTAAGTTTTTTTGATTTGTAATTTTATATTGAAACTCACAAGAATTAATTACCAGAGGGTGTATAAGTTTTATAAATGTGATATTTGCAGCAAGGAGATGAAGAGGAACTCAATGCCCTGGATAAAGTATTTTTAAAGAACCGTACAACTCCACTGTTGATTGGTTCAGTGAAGTCAAACATGGGTCATGCGTCTGCAGCCTCCAATTTCACAGCAATTGCCAAAGTTTTGATAGCTATGCAAACTGGCAAGATTCCTCCAAACCTGCATTACAAAAACCCACCATCAGCAGTGCCAGCTTTGAAAGAAAACAGGTTTAAGGTAAGGTGATATTTAATGATGGTCAAACAGGCCTTGAACATACAACTACTAATAAATATCTTAAACTGTCAATATCAGTTGATTTTTACAGTCTATGTCACTTTACAGTGCTTACATCCTTGTATACAAAGGTGTCCAAATTTAATCTTAACATCTACATAGAAAATTTGTCATAGTCTTTCTAAATTGTTGCTCTTAAAACTACATATACAACGTATTTGCTTAAAATTACAGTACTAAAATACATGCATGCAATTAATATTTAATGTAACAGTTACCAAACATAAAAGCTTCACTTGACTTTTAGTCTGTGTCATATCTTAGTTATCTGTATGGAAAATTTGTTTATAAAATATACTTGTTTTAGATTAAAATGTGAGCCCATTGAAATATTAAAGAAACTGAATTTTACATCCTTACTTGTTTGAGTTGATTTGAGTTGAGTTGGATTTATTCTGCCATTTGTACTATTTTTACAAAGCAACGTCAATTTTACAATGGATAAAATACATATTTACATTAAAAATTAAAACAAGTTGATATAAAAACAGTTCTAGTAGATATACAAAAAATAGCTATTAAACAATTTTGGAAAGCCAAATGTAAATTATTAAGCATCATCAATTTGATACGAGCTAGAAAAGATATATTTAAATTACCAATTTACTATGTACAGGTCTGAACAGGTATTAGTACCTGCATAAAATAGTTAACAAATTACAGTAAACAAATGTTTGAAAATAAAATTATAAATCACTCATCTTGGTTCCGTTTTGTATTCTTCAATTGAGTAAAAAACATTTTTTATCAGGTAAGTCTTTATTGCATTAATTTTTTTCACTTCTTCTTGTAATTCCTTGATTGAGTGAGGTAAATGATTGTATAGGTCTTTTGCAACATTTTCAATACATTTGGAAGTTCATGATCCCCTTATGTAAAGAGTCTCAAAATTTGATATTAGGATATACATTCTAAAATAATGAGTACGTACATTAAACAGCATGTATCACTTCACGCAGGAAATTGTCAGACAAAGAACAACATCAATACTCAGATATTTTGACTTTCTGCACCACTTTCTTATAGTAGGTGGAGTGGGCAAATATTGAATTCCTCACAAATATTCTATGTTTTAACTTAGTGTGGTCTTTTCTATTGTTTCACTTCACTTTGTGCATAGCAGTGTAAGTAAATTAAGGTCACTCATATGAGTCAAAAACAGGACTCCTCTCTATTGCTCACATCAAATGCAACCAAACAAGGAGTCATTGTCACATTTATGTTGCAATTTTACTATGTACATACATACAAGGTAGAAAAGGTATTGTATTCCACCCAAAAATGTGATACTGAGATTTCAAAAGAAATAAATGTTTTGAAGCATTGAATAAAGTTAACAAAATAGTTTTAGAAAAAAGGTACATGCATGTGTGAAGACAGCATTTCTCAAAAAGGAAAGGTCAGTTAAACACTAATCTTGGTGTTTTGGGTTGCCCTCTCGAGTGCAGTGGTTACCATGCTAGCATCTTATACCCAGGGTTATTGGTTCAAATTCTGTGGAGGGTAATGGATTTTTTTAGGCATAAAAACCCTTTGGAAGGAAGGTAAAGCTGTTAGTCCCGTGTCATAGATTTAGCCTGATGAAGATCCTTTCAGCAAAATTAAGTGTTCTTTCACACCCAAGAGAGAATGGGGTGCTGAGAAGCACAATAGTTAAAGAGCTCCATAGCCATTTTGGTTTATATCTTCCAAGGATGCGACATAGCAAACTACCCTTTTCTTCAAAATCTGATGTGTTACATTCTCTACATCTCTGCAACAAATTATTGTTAAAATGCTTATGCTTCTATTTACTTTGTGCTAATCGAGAAAAAATTAGCAGAAATAGTCTTATTGCTTGCTTCCTTGTAAGTAAAAGTGAAATGAGGGAGTACCATAGGTTAAAATGATAGTCAAAAGGTGGTTGCTATGTGATTGAAGTTCCTTTGTTTGTATGGACAGGAGTTAACAAATTCCTGTATGAGAAAAGTATGTGTTTTAAAGGTGAAACCAAAATCAAGGAGTAACTCAAAAACGAACAACTCCACGAAAAAAATGTATAAATGGTGAGTTTTAATGTGCTCTACAATTTTTGTGTGGTAAGTTTTTCTCCATCTCTTATGGTTTAGCAGTTATGCAAAATTCCTTTAAATTCATCCAGAATAAAGTAGTCTTCAGAGGCTATTCCCAGAAAATTCAAGATATACATTTTATTTGTCAGGTAAATATCTTTAATATACCTTTAATCAAAATTGTTAGAGCCATTTTTCAGAAAATCAAAATTTTCGAAAAAAGTTCCATGCAAAGGGTAGTTTGGGGAGGGGAGATATTTCTCAAAATCTTTGTGTTGCATCCCTGGAAGATACCAAACTTAAATACCAAGTTTGGTATTTTACCGACTTTTCGTTTTTGAGTTATTGTGTTCATGGACACACACACACGGACCTTTTTTTTTTTTTTTTTTTTTTTTTTTTTTTTTTTTTTAATACAGGGGACCCTAAAATATATATATCCGGTGAAATCTCGGTATCAAATTTTTGGGTGGAGTGCAATACCTTCTCTATATACTATGTACATAGTATTTGTCGAGAAAGTAAAAAATGGTTGTAATGATTTTGATAATAATACAGAAGGAAATATCCTTGTTAGCTTTGGAAGTTTTGCTGGATGAGGGTCTCTCTGCAGTCAGCAATATGCTGATTTCACAACTCAGAAACTTGGCAATTTTCTTGAAGTGAATTAATGATACTAAACAACACTCGTGGAAAATGTTTCAGAAGCTAGTTATGAACCAGGTTCACTCATCATTGGTGGTGAAGCTCATCCATCCTTAGACTGTGCTGATTGTGCTGGCAAATATACAAATTGAACACCTTTCTTGTTTTTCTAGATGAAAATGTGTTCTCATGTTCCCTGTTAAGTGTTTTATTTACTTTTGGTTCCAGCTTTCTCATCCTAAAATGGGTGGCAGCTACAGATGTCTGTGTTTTAACATTTAAAATGTTCCTAGTTTTTCCAATACAGTTGGTATCTAATGTCTGGCAATTGACAATGAAGTTATTCATTCTCTTGCACTCCAGTATTTTGTTGTGAGGTGCATTATCAGTGGAGTAGTGGTTTTTCTGATAATTTTCTTTAAAACCACAGAGGATATTCTATTTTAGATATTTGTTGAAGGGGTCATGGCCTGTTAGTAGTCTAAAACTGCTACAAAAAATGTTCTTGGTAGTGTAGTAATTATGTAGCTATTCATTGTTTTTCTTTTGTTTGTGATACATATTCATCTTTAATTTTTTTATTGTGTGTTGATATAATTATTCTTTTGATAGAGTAATAAGATGTTAGACCAGATGATTTTGATGTAATTTTATACCTTTCTTGGTCAGAAAATCAACTGTTTTGTTATTATGTATTCCATAGTGAGCTGGGATCCATTAAAGTATTACTCTTTTTTTTTAACTTGTTTTATAATTCTGTGGCAGATCTATGTTGTATCAGATTCTATGACCATTCATCTAAGTTATTTAATGTTCAGTTTGTAGTTTATGACTAGTATTTTGTAAGATAACTGAGGTGTCATCTGCATACAATATTGAGGTAGGTCATTACTATAGAGTATATACAGCAGAGGAACCTTGTGGAACACCATTTGCATTGAGATGTGCTTGCGAGCTACATTTTGCTTATCATTTGATAACTGAAGGTTTTGTTCTTTTGTGTTATAATGCTCAAGCTTTTTAAGAGAATTTTATGGCTTACACAGTCATATAAGCAGTGAAGGATTGCTAAAGTTTCACCATCAAAACTTGTGGAATTTAAAGGTAATCTTGCATAAAAACAAAAGTGTGAGGATTGTACACGAGCACCAGCATAAACATGTAGCCATTTATTAATATAATAGTTAACTATAATTATTATATAATTGCTAACTACTGGAACCAAAACAAATTTGGTGAGAGAGTCAATTGGTGGTATATCAAAATTCATTGCATGATTTTAATACTTTAATATAAATATTTTCTGCCAACCATTAAATCTAGGAGTCCATTTAAGTATTTTAATAATCTAACACCTGGATTTATTTCATGATTAAATTTCCATAAATGTTCTGCTATAGCTGATTTATCAATTTGTTTGTATTTAATATTCCTAAAGTGCTCTTTTACTCTGGTTTCCAAATGACATTTAGTCTTACCAATATAAACAAGGTCACAATTTGAACATTTTAATTGATAAATGCCGGATTTTTTTCTTTTTACATTTATATGTAGCCATTTATTAAGAGAAATTAGAAGGGATGCTGTGTTCAGGTTGTAACAGAGACCACCCCGTGGGAAGGAGGGATGGTGGCGGTGAACTCAGTAAGCATGTCTGGGGTACATGGACACCTGTTGCTGCAGTCTTGTGGCCACATCTCCAAGCGTGAGCACCCAGATGATCTTCCTCGCCTAGTGACCTTGTCAGCCAGAACAGAAGAAGGCCTTCAGCAGTCTCTTCAAAGGGTGCGTCTTGCTTTAAACTGCATGCAATAGTGTCTAGCTTCAGTAGGTAGAAAAGGTATACCATTCTACACAGAAATTTGATACAAGTTTTGAGGACTCTTGAATAAAAACAAGCATTTTTAAAAAAAATATCCACGTGTTTGTCTTTGAACAACATAGCTCAAAAATTAAAGTTGGTTAAATACCAAACTTGATATTTAAATTCAATATCTTTAAAGATTGCAACATAAAAATGTTCAAGAAAACCCTCTGACCCCAAACTACTCATTACTTAGAAACTTTTTCAAAAACTTTGATTTTCTCGAAAATAGCTTTAATGAGTTGAAGACTCACAACTAAATTATATCTGAGCAGATTTACTCAGGCTTCTCCTATCATGCATTCCACCAAGTGCTCCATTATCACCTTTCCTATAAATCATTTCACTGTCATATCATGTCATATCAGGCATGAGGCTAATGACCCATTCTAGCTGCTCCTTGCATGTCAGTAGCACAATCACCTAGTTGAGAATCAAGAAGTTTGAAGTGTGTGTTAAATATGGTTTGTGCAGCTGGAGTCAATGCCCGTGGATGTGGAGTATATGAGCTTGTTACACAGCATTCACTCCCTGCCTGTGCGTAATCATCTGTACAGAGGATACACCGTTCTCCCAGCTGACGAGAAAGGCTTCAGGGAAATTCAGGTATTTATCACACATGACTTTGCATATTTTACAAACCATTACCAGTGCCCTTCTTCTCTTTGTGTTTGCTGCATTATGAACTCCCCCCCCCCTTTTCTGCTTCTTTTTTTACTTTCTTTAGCACATATGTATAATGTACATAGTAAGTATTCCACCCAAAAATTTAATACCAACATTTCACTGGACATACATGTTTTAGGGTTGTCTGAATCCAGAAATAGTATTTTTAGAAAAAGGTCTGTGTATGTGGACAGCTTAACCCAGAAACAAAAAGTCAGTAAAATACCAGGCTTGGTATTTAAGATTTTCAGGAAAATCCCCCCCCCCCACCTCAAACTAAGCTTTGTGGAAAAATGTTTGAACATTTTCATTTTCTCAAATGGCTATAAGAGTATTGATTATAATGGTGTATGTTTAATATATTTACATAACAAATAAAATGTATATCTTGAATTTTCTGGTAAAAATGGCATGTTATTTATGGATGCTCTGTAATTGCAGTGGTTCTCAGCATCCCATTCTAAATTGGGCGTGAAAGACCACTTAATTTTGCTCAGTGGCCTCTCTATCAGGCTTGAGGTTCTTTTACGTGCCGTAAATCTACGACACAGGACCAATGGCTTTACTTTCCTTCTGAAGGAAGCCATGAAGGAAGATTTTTACACCCGAAAAAATCCATCGTCCTCTTCCGGGTTTGAAACCTCAACCTTGAATTAAGACCTCTTCATTCTGAATGACTTTAGCATAAGGGGTAAACAGTAAGAGATACAACAAACTTACTGCACAGAAAATGTAGATCTCATTAAAATGTACAATAATATGCCTTTACAATTTTTAAAATATATTTATTTATATTTGTAGAGTTAACATTTCCAAGATATTCCTTGTTATTTGTTTGAATTTTTAAACACTCGAACTTTTCTCAAATGGGAAGTTTTCCTTCATTTTGGTTTGCTTCTGACCATGTTAAGAGAATGGAACTTCAATTGTACTTCATATTGATTTAAGTCAGTATTAATTGATACTTAACAAATTGTTGCAAGAATGGATTGCCAAGAATAACTGTTGAGGCTATGCCACATGACTTGTTTCAGTATTACAACGCGAGTTCAAGGCCAGTGTGGTTTGTTTTCTCTGGCATGGGAAGTCAGTGGCCAGGAATGGGCAAGGAGATAATGAAGCTGCCTGTTTGTGCTGCAAGAATTGAGAAATGCCATCAGATCCTCTCCAGGTTTGGAGTTGATCTTAAACACATCATCACAACAGAAGATCCAGCCATTTATGGTAGCATTCTGCACTCCTTTGTGGGAATAGCAGCTATACAGGTCAGTGCTCATCATTCTATTCTGCCACACTTTTTGTCTTTAGTTCCTTACATTCTTTCATGCAATGCTCTTTGTACTATGGTGGAAGAGAGATATTACACCACTCGTCTCTCACCTAGGCGGTCTGGGTTCAATCCCAAGCGAACTACATGTAGTGATTTGTGGTGGACAAAGCACCGCAGGAATTTTGCCTGGTTCTCCAGTGTCCCCCACCATTACATTCCATGTATCACCAATGTCATCACCTGCAGTGGCAGCATTAAATACTGTAAAAAATAGCAGACTAGTGAGCCTACATTGAAGTCATAGTGCATTCTCCTAAAAAGAAGAAATTGTAGAAAAAATCTATCCCAACAACCTTTTAACTAGAAAAACAGTGGTGTTGGTTTGTTGAAGAGAAGGCAAACTACGGACTTCCAGCCTGCCTATGTCCTCTCCTGGAACAGCAATGGATAACATTTAAAGGCTGCTCTGTCTTTGCGGACAAGTTCACTATTAACACATTGAAGCATGGGCATTTCTTTAGTTGAAGGGCCAAGAAACCCAGCCTACTTTGAGTTATTATTTACAGTACATCAATCAAATCTGCCAAAAAGTATTGGGACAATCTAAAAATATGGCATTCAATGATTTATCAACAAGTAAGAAAATAGTCATGACTTCTGTATTGATGTTTTATTTTAAATTTACAACAAGTATCAAATATGAGTTTAAAAAGCTGCATAAAACTGCTTACACTCCATTTATTGAAACTTCAAAAAACTCTCCCTCGGAATCAGAATTTTTCACAGTATCATTTTTATCATGAACTTGAATTTCAGTTCACAGAAATCGAGGAAAATGCAGCATTTTAACATTTAAGAGCACAATTGTAACAAACAGGTGACCACCTTCAAAGAAAATGGTGGGACTACCTGAGAGCAGCCAATATTACTAACTCTCCTAAATTTCCTAATAGTTGACCAAAGCAAGGACAGATGGCAGCATAAATCAATGTATATTCTTTGCCACATAGCTCAAGACTGAGTTAAGGTCGTGGAATTGCATTAGAAATACCTGCCCGAGCTATACTCGGGCTTGGGCTTCAATGTGTTAATACAAGATAGCAGTGATGTATACGAGGACCATACTGAAAGTTGTGAGCAACCCATGTTAAAGGACTGCAGGATCAAATACAGGTTGCTGTTAGCCGAGACTAAGCTAAATGACTGAGGAAAACCCAGCTCATAGGACTTTAACCAAATGCAATAACAGCACTGTTTTACGGTAATTAATGGCTTTGATGACAATACATGCTCTTCAATCAATCTCTTGCTTCAAATGGATTCCATCAAGATACAGAAAAACTTTGTACATATATCTATGACAATAACACATATTTGGAAAGATTGAGCATTGAAATGCCTCGAGCCATGAAAGCTGTTGGTGACTTGTGCAAGCAATTAATCAGAAACCTGTTACACCTATTTCAGATCATGTGAAAAAGAAAGTGAAGACAGTGTTTGGATTTTCAATAATGCATGAAATACGAAATGTTGCTGATGGAATATCTTGCCCTATAAGCGATGGTGTGTCACACGAGGTACGTCCAGAAAGTAAGTTCCGTTTCAATTTATCTCTGCTGCAGTTCCGCACATCTGCAGTAGACGCTCTGTATCAAGGAGAAGAAATGTGCGCCATTTTGATATCGCTGTCAGCCACATACGCTTTGTTGTGCTTGTTTACAATGTCGGTGTTGATTGAAAATCCCGCTGCTTATGAAATCAGATCTGTGATTCATTTTCTGAATGCTAGGAAAGTGAAACCAATTGAAATTTATCGGCAAATTTGCGAAGTTGACGGACAAAATGCGATGAGTGATTCAATGGTGAGAAGATGGTCCGACAGTTCAATGAAGGACGTAGTGAAGTGCATGATGAAGAACGAAGTGGGCGTCCATCTTTGGTTACAGAAGAACTGATTCATGCGATTGATGACAAGATCCAGGAAAACCACAAGTTTACAATTAGTGCTCTCGCTATGGAATTTCCCCAAAGCTCACGATCACTAATTCATGAAATTGTTACCAAAAAACTGAAATTTTGTAGTTTGCTCAAGTTGGGTACAGGCGGCAAACTTAATTGAAGAAGATATACAAAAACTTGTGCCACGCTATGACAAATGCCTGCAAAATTTTGGCAGTTAAGTGGAAAAGTAGTTTAAGAGTTGTAGAATTTTGTGCAATAAATAATTATTCTGTATCTGTACACAATTTAATTTTATTACCAAACGGAACTTACTTTCTGGACGTACCTTGTATTTCCAACCACATCTTGTGATGTGGAGCAAGCCAGTCGCAGATGAATTTACTTTTGAGACGTTATGAATGTTTGCTGTAATTTTTGTATCTTGAGAAAAAATGAAACTGATGACTTGTTGCAATTGTTAGTGGCACCTATCCAGTCTCAGTCTACCACTGCAATCCCTAACAATAAGTACCATTTAGTTGGGCAGTAAAAATGAGTCACTGTATGAATTTTCTCGCAAATAAACAACTAAATATGAGAATGAAATGTTTGTTTGTTGCAGCTAGCCCTGGTTGATGCCTTGAGAATGTTGAACATTGTTCCTGATGGTATAATTGGACATTCTGTCGGGGAGCTGGGCTGTGCGTACGCTGATGGTTGTTTTACAGCAGAGCAGATGATTCTTGCAGCTTACTATCGTGGTTTAGCATCAATACAAACCAAACTTATAAAAGGATCCATGGCTGCTATAGGTAATATGCAATCAAATATCATCATAACTAATTTCTGGCCACTTTGAAAT
Source organism: Hymenopus coronatus (assembly GCA_030762935.1). Taxonomy (NCBI): domain Eukaryota; kingdom Metazoa; phylum Arthropoda; class Insecta; order Mantodea; family Hymenopodidae; genus Hymenopus; species Hymenopus coronatus. The sequence goes on along the minus strand of CM060897.1, from coordinate 6,156,057 downwards.
TCATTTACTTCTACTCAAATTTGGTTTGACTGGTTATTTAATATTTGCAACATTTCCTCTAATATAATACTGTATCTATTTTCAGTTTCTCTGCTTGTTACTCAGTACAAAAGGCATTCAGAAATGATTGACTATAGCAGGTTTTTGTACCTTATTTATTAATGAACACGAATCATTGTACATACAATCCCTCCACTGACATCAACGCATGCGACCTTCCTGTTAACTTTATTATTGCATCAAGGAACCAGCATTTTACTCTGCAATGTAACATACATACCTCAAGACTTATATGACTTTCCTTGTTTATTATTATTATTATTATTATTAATAACACTGTTAAGATTTTGTGTATCTTTCTTATATTAGTTATTATAATAAGTGTATCATTATGCTTACACTTCTTGTTATATAATTGTACATTGCTTTTGATGAAACCTATTGCTTAAGAATTTCACTTCTAAATAATATTTATATTTCTGTATATCAAAACCATGTTGTTCCATGCTGTTAACATTTGTAGACCTAAGTAATAATTGTATTCTTTGTACAAGTTACTGTAAAACTATATATTTACACTTCCTTTATATAATTGTACATATGATTATGATAAAATATATTGCGTTCTTGTAAAGTTTAATAGTGAATAAATTATTATTATTATCATCATCATTATTTGGGAGTACCATGCACCCACACATGGACAACTGCCTCCCTCGTTGTTGCTCAAACTTTTCCTTACAGCACGTCCAGATAGAGCAAGATCCAGTGAATATGCTGGTCACAGTACACCTGTTGTGCTACGATTGTCCCAAAAGACAGAGATGATCAGTTCTTGGGCCAAGCATGTTTCCATAGCATATGTGTGGTAGCATCACCAGTTTCTCTAAAAAGTCTGCATCACTACTGTTCATTTCCAAAAGTCAACTCTGGCTTGTGTCGCATCCTTGCAACTTGCTCAACTAAAATATCAATTTTGGTATCTAGCTGACTTTTTATTTTTGAATCATTGTGTTCACATACACATGGACTATTTCCAAAAATGCTTTTGTTTTGGATTGAGGGAATCTCAAAACATATATTTATGATGATATCTGAATACTGAATTTTTGGGTGGATTACAATACCTTCTGTATAAATAGTATGTGTAGAGAAAGTAAACATGCAGGTCCAACATTGTGTGTGGCTATTCAATTGTTCAATAAGTCAAGAAAATGTTTTTAAAATTCATTAAATTAGTCTTATTTATTGAGAGAAATTCCTTACTTTTCTTTCTACTCACATTTTACAATTAATATAATTTAACATAGATGCTTATGGGGATATAGAAAAGGAATTAAGTTCTTTTGTTGAACTGAAGTATTCATTAAACTGGCACTTGACTGCAGTTTACTATAAATGTGTTAGTTACAAAGTTGTATTATGTTTGTATATATTTTTCATCTCATTTAAATCCAGATTATTGACTGTAAAATTACTGAGGCTAGTATTAAGTTACTATTATGCTTTATTAATTTGTTGAGTTGGTTTTTTAACACTACGTCACTTACATTGTTATTATGAGGGACTAGTTTCGAAAGCCTATGCTTTTATTTTCAACCTCACGGGTCCAACTGCCGTTGCTGGCTGCATTTGCTTGTACACTCTTCTCTGGTGGCGAAATGATGAACTTCTTAACTAAGCTGTCTACTGGCGGGATTTCAAAGTTTATTAGCCGATCTTTATTTTTCCATATGAGGATGTTTTCCCAGGTTGTCAGTTCATTGTGGCCTGACATGGTTTTAAGCAACTTTGGATTTGGATCTAGATTGTGGTTTTCTTTCCAAAAGTGAAATGCTACTGCCGATTTATCTTCTTGTTTCAATTTTAGGTTTCTAAAGTGCTCTTTGGATCTGATTTTTAAACTTCTTTTGGTTTGTCCTATGTAGAACTTTTCACAATTTGTGCATTTAATTTGATATATTCCTGACCTATTTTCAGGTGGAATTTCATCTTTTATTTTTGAATTTAGTAATTTTATGACAGAAAATCTGTTTATTGAAGCTAGAGTGATGTCTTATTCTTTGAAGATTTTTTTGAATTTTCTAAATAATTATTAAACATACAGGAAAAAACAATAAAATTCACAATGGAAACAGAAACCAATGACCTAAGAATCATCAGAAACGACACAGAAGTAAACTTTGGAATCTACAGAAAACCAACTCAATCAGAAAATTACATTAAAAATGAAAGCTACAACCCATTATCACACAAACATGCAATAATAAACAGCCTCACACATAGATTAGTAAATGTACCTATGAGCACAACCGAATTCAACAAAGAGTTAAAAACCATAATTCAAACAGCAGAACAAAATGGATACAGCAAGAACCTTGTGTACAAGAAACTAAACAAAGCAAAGCAGAAAAATACCATAAAAGAAATAACTACCCTACAGCAGGAAAAAACAATATCAACACATTCAAAAAATTCACTTACCACCCCCGAGCATTTAGAAAATTCAAAAAAATCTTCAAAGAACAAGACATCACCCTAGCTCCAATAAACAGATTTTCTGTCATAAAATTACTAAATTCAAAAATAAAAGATGAAATTGCACCAGAAAATAGGTCAGGAATATATCAAATTAAATGCACAAATTGTGAAAAGTTCTACATAGGACATACCAAAAGAAGTTTAAAAATCAGATCCAAAGAGCACTTTAGAAACCTAAAATTGAAACAAGAAGATAAATCGGCAGTAGCATTTCACTTTTGGAAAGAAAACCACAATCTAGATCCAAATCCAAAGTTGCTTAAAACCATGTCAGGCCACAATGAACTCGCAACCTGGGAAAACATCCTCATATGGAAAAATAAAGATCGGCTAATAAACTTTGAAATCCTGCCAGTAGACAGCTTACTTAAGAAGTTCATCATTTCGCCACAGAGAAGAGTGTACAAGCAAATGCAGCCAGCAATGGCAGTTGGACCCATGAGGTTGAAAATGAAAGCATAGGCTTTCGAAACTAGTCCCTCATAATAAGAATGTAAGTGACGTAGTGTTAAAAAACCAACTCAACAAATTAATAAATAACATATAATATAACAAATTAATAAAACATATAATTTGACCGTCACTGTCACTAAATTCCTGCTATATACATAAGTGAATATGATTTAGGTTTGGGCTACAATCAGATTAAGCCGATGCTGCCCCCAGAAGTGGACGTGGCCTGCCACAACAGTAACACAAGCTGCACTCTCTCTGGCCCCGTCGAACCTATCACCAAGTTTGTGGCAGAGCTCAAGGAGAAAGGAATCTTTGCTAAAGCAGTCAATGTTGCCAACATAGCATATCACAGCCGTTACATCAAACCTGCAGCACCTGTTCTCTTGGAGTCACTCAAAAAGGTAACAACCACATGGAAATTATCTGATACTATTTTTACTTTCTCTATATATACTAGAGAAGATATTGTATTGCACCCAAAAATACATGTTTTTGGACCCCCTTAATCCAAATATATAGCATTTTTAGAAAAAGGTCCATGTGTCTATGTCTATGAACTTGATATACAAAAATCAGTAAAATGCCAAACTTGGTATTTAAGTTTAGTATCTTCCAAGGATGGGACACAAAGATTTTCAAGAAAGTTCTCCCACCCCAAATTACCATTTACATAGAACATTTTTTGAAAAATTTTATTTTATAAAAAATGGCTCAAACAATTTTGATTAAAATATAAGTTTAAAATATATTTTTATGCTAAATGAAAAGTATATCTTAAATTTTATGGTAATAGTCTCTGAAGTCCTAATTATTCGTGATGACTCTTACATAACTGGTAAACTATGAGAGATAGAGAAAATCTTATTACCAAAAAAATGTAGATCTCATTAAAATATTCAATTTACGTCCAATACATTTCTTTTTTTGGAGTTAAACTTTTCAGAGAGATTTGTAGTTATTGGTTTTTCTTTCCCCTGGTCAAACAAAGAGAACAGAATGTTTATGTATCACTTAGAGACCAGCTCTTGAAAGAGTTGAATGTTTATAAATATATTATTTTTATATTAATATTTGAGTTGAATGTTGTTTTAGCCTAGAGTATTCCATTATTCCGGTGTATCTACAAGGAATAATGTTATAAAAGTATTTCTGTAAACAATATCAATATACATGAAGTAAATAGAAGAATAAGATTTTGTAAGAATAGTTTGTTGCAGAAGAGGAAGAGAAAGTGATGTGAATGTACGATGTTACATGTTTATAATGTACATCTGTGTGAGTTTGTAATGCATAATTGTTGTTTCAGATAATTGCAGAGCCGAAGGCAAGATCCAAGCTGTGGGTGTGCACTTCATTGCCAGAGAAGGACTGGAACACGCCGCTGGCAAAGTACTGCTCGGCCGAGTATCAGACAAACAACCTGCTGAGTCCAGTACTTTTTGAAGAGGGTAGCAGATATATCCCAAAAAATGCTGTGGTCATCGAGATTGCTCCACATGGTCTGCTGCAAGCTATCCTGCGGCGCTCCTTGGACCCCAGTTGTACCAACATTCCTCTGACACAGCGAGGCCATCCTCAAGGTCTGCGCTTCCTGCTGGCAGCAATTGGCAAGTATGTTGGTGAGGAAAACAACACTCTTCTTTTAGATCGTCCAATTTTCATTGCATGCACATTTTTGAGTTGAAGGGTGGACTTTGCCCCTAAGTTTGAAGTGGGTAGTAGCATGTTTTCCAGTAGCAATGTATGTTTCCTTTGCCAGCAAGTCAATCAGTAGACTTCAGTCTTTTTCTCAGGTAGAAGTAATTTTCATTTAAATTACTATACGTATTTTATCTATTCAAAATTGAGTTTGTGAATATAATGAACTATCTATAGCCATATTTTTATTTACTCTACACTTACTATGTATGTAGTGTATAGAGAAGGTATTGTAATGCATCCAAAAATTAGATATTGAGATTTCACCAGAAATACATGTTTTGGGTCCCCCTGAATCCAAAAAAAGCATTTCTGGAAAAAGTATGTGTGTGTGTTTGTGTCTGTGAACAGCATAGGTCAAAAACGAAAATACCTTTAAATACCAAACTTGGTATTTAAATTTGGTAACATGCAAGGATGCGACATGAAGGTTTTCAGAAAAAAACCCCATCCCCAACTACCCTTTACATGGAACTTTTTTCGAAAATTTTGATTTTCTCAAAATTGACTCTAACGATTTTGATTAAAATAGTGTATATTAAAGATATTTACCTGACAAATAATATGTATATCTTGAATTTTCTGGGAATAGCCTCTGAAGACTATTTTATTCTGGATGAATTTTACGGAATTTTGCATAACGCTAAACTGTAAGAGATGGACAAAAACTTACCACACAGAAAATGTAGAGCATGTTAAAACAGACAATTTATGTTATTATACATTTTCGTGGAGTGGATCCTTTTTGAGATATTCCTTGTTTTTGTTTTCCCATACAAAAATTAAAGAAGATAATGTATTATAAAGAAAAGGAAAACCATGGGAAAATTTATGTAATAACACGACCAGAATCACTATACTACCAAGAAAATGATGTGTAGCAACTTTTAGACTCCTGACAGGCTATGACTGTCTCAAGATTGGTATAGTGAGATCTCCTCTGTACACTTAAAGAAAAGATGGATGGAAACCATCTACTGCATTGCCCAACCTTTAGTCAACATCAAAATACTGGAATGCAAGAGAGTGAATGGCTTCACTGCCACCTGCTCAACATTAGATACCAACCAACCATTTTTCTCATACAGGAATTTGTCAACTCGTGTCCATACAAACAAAGGAACTTCAGTCACATAGCAACCAGCTTTTGACTATCACTTTAATCTATGCTACTCCCTTATTTCACTTCTACTTACAGGGAAGCATGTAATAAGACTATTCCTGCTAAATAGAAGCATTAGCTTTTTAACAATAATTCGTTGCAGAGATGTAGAGAAAGTCATGTGAATGGAACACAGATTTTTTTAATTGTTTCATTTGTATAGCCAGCTTTAACTTGAATGGTGATGTCGGGAGCTTTGACTTGTGAAACAACTCATATTACAGTAAGTTTAGAACATATGGTTAATCAGTTTTATATCACTAAACACACGCACGACTCTGTGGGGGATGGGGAATAGTTCTGGTTAAAGAAAACTTCACCCCAGCCAGGAATCGAATCTGGTACTCTCGGGTGAGAAGTCAGCTTGCTGATGGAGGCAGTCATAGCCATCTTGTAATACTTTTCTGAGATATTTTGATAATCAATGCATTTGAGATAACTCAGTGAAGCGTAAATTGAATAATATTATTTAGGTGATTCTAAATGATAACCTGCGTAAAAATAGTTTGCATATTCACTAATAAACAATAAAGGAATAGAGAATGTCATGTGAATGCAACATATCAGACTTTTTAAACATCACTTCAGTATCTTTTACCTAAAAACACAATATAATCAGGGTGGAAAGTCATATGGGACCCTAGGGTGGGATATATATGAAAAGTGTAATGGTATGTAATTAGTCATTCATTTTACAAACAACAAAATGTGTAAGTTGCAAATGTTAATTTAATGCCATGCGAGCTTGTTACTGTGGTAGCTCAGTGGTAGAACAACCTGCTAGAGACCGGTTCAAATCCTGGTATTGGCATTGAATTTTTCAGTTTGACTCTACCTATTTCAGTAAATATTTACCTCAATTGACATGAAGTAGATAGAAAAATAAACAGTGCTGCGTAGAGAAAGTGATATTTTTGACATACTTGCTTGTATGTTTAGGATTTACATGGCAGGTCCAGTTCCAAAGCTACAAGACATTTATCCTCCTGTTCAGTTTCCTGTGAGTAGAGGTACACCGTCCGTTTCTCCTTTAGTGACTTGGGATTACTCTGAGAACTGGCATATCCTGAACGATGTCCTTGTGGTGAGTGTGAATAACCTCCACATTATTCTAAGCTTTAGTTCTATAAGCAGTGGATTTAATTTTTATTTAAAAAATGTGTGTAACTGCACGTTTCTGTACAATTGTACCTCTATCTTATAATGCTAAATTAGCAATGCAACCTAGTTTTGGAGGGAAAAAAACTAGTAGTCATCTATATTTTTGTAGACTAAGGTTCTGTTGCAATTTTTCTGTACCAATCAAAGCATCATTGTTTTTGATCAGAAGTCAGTTTATGTGGAGTCCATTATCAACAGTTTTCTGACTTGTAACTGTTGATGTAAAATGTTTTGGATCTGACTCAAACCATTACCCAATGTTGCCCAAATAAATTCATAAGGTGTCTGTTGAATTTCTTCAAGAATTACTTGAAGAGCAGCAATATTTTCATCAGCTTCAGCAGTTCTTGGCCATCCTTCACTAATCTCTAATGAATTTGCTGTACCAATTATAAATGTTTGTCTTAGATGGGTCATCTTTGCCAAATGCATTCCTAAGCTGTTATTTGCATTGGTTAAGCCTCAATAACAATTTAAAATCATAAAGCATCATAGCCCAGAAATGTTCTCTTGTCAAATTAATTTTTGGGTTACAACAAAATATTTAAATCATGATAATTAACAAACTATTAGAAGCAATTGAACAAATTACATGCCAGTCAACTTGCAAAGCATTATAAAGAGCTGTCAATTTCATTGGTTTTTTAGAAAAATGGTGCTCTAAAAATGTTCATTAAAATTAGACCATACTAAGTTGAGGAATATATAAGCTATTAATGTGCATATAATTTCAGGAGAAGGACACAGGTGAACGTGAAGTAACTATAAGTCTGAATCAAGCAGAGGACAGACTTTACGCTGACCATATTATTGAGGGAAAAATAATAATGCCATCTTTTGCATACTTGGTAAGTGAATCTTTGTGAGTGTACTTATACAGCTGTTTAAAACTGTAATACATGATGTTTTTTTTATTTTCAGAAATTAGTGTGGCAAACATTTGCAATTCTCAAAAATAAAGAACACACAGAAGTACCTGTAGTGTTTGAAAATATTGACTTTCGCCAACAATTGGAGATACCCAAGAGAGGTAAGATTAACAAAAACTCTTATAGGACAATACTTCAAAACTTAATTTTAATTAAATATTTATTTTATGAAATCAAATGTCATAAAGTTATTTCAAAACATTCTGTGTAGGGAACTCTTTCCCTAGTTACAAAATAATTAAAAAACCAATTGGAATTAACATTGAAGCACTGTAATAATTTATAAAATAATAGAGATTAAGTTGACCAGACACTCTATGGCTTCATATACCTAAATATTTTCCTGACATGTTTCACCTTCAGTTGAAGATGTCGACTGACTGGAACTCCGATGCTTCTGTTAGTCTTTCTTCTCTGGGGTGGACACATCAGATGGTGGTTTTATGCGGCTTAGTAGCAAGTTAACTTCTGGCAGGATGTCAAAGTTCATAAGAAAATCATAAATATTTTACAAAATATTTAATTCTGGCGTAAGACCGACCAATTTTAATAGAGGAGTCTTTTTTTCTTTGTTGTGATGTCATTCCAAAAGTGCGCTGGCACTGCAGATTTGTTGGTTTCTTTGTTTTTGATGTTGCCAAAATGTTCCTTTAATCTAGTTCCAATGTTCCTTTTAGTCTTGCCAATGTATACTTTATTGCAGTCAGAACAGGACTTCTTTTCAGGAGATTCTTGACACAGAATTTCTTGACAGGTGCTAAGATGTTGATTTTTTTTAATTTTCAAAAAGTCCCACTGATTACAATCAGAATGTGCTCATCAGTAACTTTCCTCAACTCTTTTATAACAATTGTGCCATACAGTTTCTTTTTTACTTTGGCTACGGCTTGCTACAAAATGCCCGTTAAAACTCATTAACTGTTGCACACAATGCTGAACTCTGACTGGAAACTTCCAGAAACAGTCGCATGTGCAAACTGGGTTCCGTGTCCACTTGCGTGGCTATGATGCGAAAAGAACTTGAAGCTGGAACAGGTGTATTAATGAATGCCAACAATGAGCACATGTTTGCAAGGTATAGCCCAATACAAATAATAATGTAGGGACAGAGATGTGCCTGGGTGCCCTGTACAAGCGAGACTTTTAAAGAGAAAGCCACAGCCAGAAAGAACAGCTCAGAGCCCTTAATAAAGCTTAAAGCTCACCATTATGACATTAGCTTTATGCCAACATACTAGGTTGAGTTGTAACAGCCAATCAAAATAGAGTACTCAGATTGTTCTAGATCATAGCTAGTGATGCATGAGGAATCAGAATTTCGCCTGATGCTGTGCAGTTCTGCACATTAACTAAGTAAGTCCTTAACCCTTTTATTCATCCTTTAAAGCAACCTTTAAAGGACATGTCAAAATGGAAATGGAGTTTTGTTTATGGACGCTCTTTAACTGTTGTGGTTCTCAGCGTCCCAATTCTAAATTGGGCATTAAAGACCACTTAATTTTGCTCAGAGGCCTCTCTATCAAGCTTGAGGTTCTTTTATGTGCCGTAAATCTACAACATGGGACCAACGGCTTTACTTCCCTCCCAATGGAAGCCTAAAAAATCCATCATCCTCTGCCAGAGTTGAACTCATGACCTTGGGTAACCACACTACACCACAGAGGGCAACAAAGGACATGTCAAGTATATGTATACATATATGCATATATACAACTTAATTTACCTAATAGTATTCAATTTTTATTCTTCTAGGCTATTAGAATGCATTTTCTAGTAACTATTTTTTTACAAATTTTAATATTTCTTTGTTATTTTTAATTAAATAGTTGTTTCCCCATAGTTCTGACATCTTGATTATTTAAGGTATCCCTAAGAGTAGATCTAAAATACTTGTTATTGTTTCTTAAGCAATACTTATGAATACTGCTATTTTTTGGTTCTTTATCTAATAGGATACCTTTTATGCTTTTATACATATATGGTGGAAGCTGATGTGACGCTTAAGTCCACTGTTTTAGGAACTGGTGAACAATGCTGTCAGAAATTAAAGAGTTCTATAATCATAAATAAATATTCATAATTCAACATAACACGTTGTAACTCAACAGTAATTTTTTTTTTGTGTGACTCAAATATGAAATTTAGCACTAATTCAAAACTTTACTTTCAACTTCTGTTGCTGAAAAGTTATTACATAAGACTGTTACCTGTGGCTTCTGGGACAAAGTGTGTAGTCAGCTGCCTGTACTATATTCAATGTGATTAGCTGTTTCCAGATTTATTGAAACTGTAATGTTTCAGGATCATTGAAACTGTATGTGATGCTGCAGAGAGGCAGTGGAGATTTTGAAATAAGTGAAAACAAGAAACTGATAGTCACTGGAAGGATAAGAGAAGCAGAGTCAGAAAACGAGAGTGCGGAGTTGAGTATTCCTATATCAGTTGCTGGGACTGAACTGAATAGTGACGATGTGTATGCTGAGTTTAAACTGCGAGGCTGCAACTACGGCAAGGCATTTCAAGGACTACAGCAAGTTAAACTTGCTGACAGAGGTACGTATGTATGCCAGGCCAGTCCAGAGAAAGATCATTGTGTGTGTGTGTGTATGGGGTGTAACAATTGTTATTAAAATGCTGTATGTTAAAAATGTTTATATGGCAAAGAAAATGTATATCCTGAATTTCTTGTAAATAGTCCCTGAAGTTCTCTTCATTGTGAATGACTTTTTCATAATGGTAGACCATAAGTGGTTGACAAAAGGTTACAAAACAAAAGGTGTAGATCTCGTTAAAACACACAATTTATGTCATATGCATTTTCTATGAGGACTTAGTCATTTTAGAGACATACCCTGTTATTGGTTTCAATTTTAAAATACTTAAACTTTTCTCACACAGGAAGCCCTCATCCAGTTCACAACTCTTTTGTTTTACTCTGGTAAATCGAAAGTGAACCATGTTTCAATTACTGCTCTACTGTCAAAGATCTTCATTGGTTGGAAACTCTTTCAAAATAAATGATAACTCCCACTCTGGACTTCATTGGCATGCTGGTTCATTTTACTTTCTCTACACGTACTATGTACATAGTGTATAAAGAAGGTATTGCACTCCACCCAAAAATCAGATACCAAGATTTCATCAGATCATCACATGTATCCAAAAAAATCATTTTTACAAAAAGGTCCATGTTTGTGTGTGTGTGTGTGTGTGTGTGTGTCTGTGAACACAATAACTCAAAAACAAAAAATCGGTAAAATACCAAGCTTGGTATTTAAGTTTAGTATCTTCCAGAGATGCATCACAAACATTTTGAGAAAAATCCCCCCATCCCAAACTACCCTTTACATGGAACTCTTTTTGAAAATTTTGATTTTCCCAAAAATAGCTCTAACGATTTTGATTAAAATATTGTATATTAAAGATATTTACATGACAAATAAAATGTATATCTTGAATTTTCTGGGAATAGTCTCTGAAGACTACTTTGTTCCAGATGAGTTTTACAGGATTAACTGCTAGACCATAAGAGATGAACAACAACTTACCACCAAAAAATGTAGAGCACATTAAAACACAATTTATGTCATTACATTTCTTTTTTGTGGAGTTTATAGTTTTTGAGATATTCCTTGTTTTTGGTTTCAGCTTTGAAATGTTTGTACTTTTCTCATACAGGAATTTGTCAACTCCTGTCCATACAAACAAAGGAACTTCAGTCACATAGCAACCAGCTTTTGACTATCACTTTAACCTATGGTACTCCCTTATTTCCCTTCTACTTACAAGGAAGCAAGTAATAAGACTATTTCTGCTAATTTTTTCTCAATTACCATGAAGTAAATAGAAGCATAAGCTTTTTCACAATAATATGTTGCAGAGATGTAGAGAAAGTCATGTGAATGGAACACATAAGATATTTTAATGAAATATTAAATGACATTTCCTCACTGAAGATCCGTTCAATGTATTATTTGCCTATAAAATGTAATTGACTAAACATTTTATGCTTTAAAAACTAATCAAATCTTTGGCATTGAAACACTGGTGATAATAAATGCCTTAACAGCAATGGCAATAACATTGATAATAGAACAGAGTTTGATCATAGAATATAATGTTGGACTTGTCAGAAACTTACAACTTGGATTCCGGTAATTACAGTTATATACAATAAGATGGAGTAAGAAAAATGATAAAGTATTACAAAATTATACATACAAAGTTCTTATGAATTCATTCAATTTTACAAGTCAATTTATTTATGAAATAACCCAGAAGTTTGAGACAGGTGAAGTAGTTTAGTATGGTCAGGATAGTGACACTCACCTCACTTAAAATGTGATTCATACTAATATACCATTTATTTACATTTAACACTTTCCAAAAATTCCTCTATGCTGTAAAAGCAATGCTCTAACAAGAATAAATTTAAAGTTATGTGTTTTTTTAAGTGTTGTGCTGGGCGATTATAAAGGCAAAGTCCAGCATATATGAAACTTTTACCAAATAAACTTGTATTGTGGGGGATTATGCTCATTTGTTCATTTTTTCTAGTATCATGGACATGCCTTTGTGAGTCTAAATGTATATTTAATTTGACAAAGGTAACTGATTCCTGGTAGAGGCAATGCATTTAATTCTTATCAACTAGTTGTTTTGTTGACCTTTGCAAATAGCTCTTATTTGTATAACCAGAAAAGTTGTATAAAAAGTACAAAACTTTGAAAAATGTAATATGGTGTCGAACACAAATCTATGGGTGAGCAGGTAAGTTGAAACAATTACGAACTGAAAGAAGTGCTGGTACCATAAGGAAGTAATTCTTGAACATTGCATATCAAGAGGTCAAAATATAAACAGTGAGACATATGCAAACATTATGTGTCAAAATTTGAAACCAATAATTTTGAGAAAGTGGCGTACTGCTACTGCATATCACATTAGATACCATAAAAAATCTGGCCCCCCCCATATTCTCCATACCTGGCACCTTCAGATTATTTCATTTTTAACTCACTGAAAGAAGCTTGTAGTGGCTCAAGTTTCGCAGATGATGAACTCTAGGCATTACTGGTTACACACAAGCCCCCAAAAATGTATTCTCACGTGGAATTGAAAAGCTTATCCAGCTCTGCTATAAGTGCATACAACTTGGGGGGGTTACATTGAAGAATAGTAGCTGTTGTACTCCATTCACATGACTTTCTCTACATCTCTGGAATAAATTATTGTTAAAAATCTTTTGCTTCTATTTGCTTCATGCTAATTGAGAAAAAATTAGTAGAAATAGCTTCTTGCTTCCTTGTAAGTAGAAGGAAAATAAGGGAGTAGCATAGGGTAAAGTGATTGTTGAAAGCTGGTTGCTATGTCACTGAAGTTCCTTTATTTGTATGGACAGCAGTTGACAAATTCCTGTATGAGAAAAGCATAAGTTTTTTAAAGCTGAAACCAAACACAAGGAATAGCTAAAAAATGATCAACACCATGAAAAAAATGTGTATAACATAAATTGTGTTTTAATGTGCTCTACTTCTGTGTGGTAAGTTTTTGTCCATCTCTTACAGTTTGGCAGTTATTCTGTAAAATTCATCCAGAATAAAGTAGTATTCAGAGACTATTCCCAGAAAATTCAAGATATGCATTTTATTTGTTGGGTAAATATCTTTAATATACAATATTTTAACCAAAATCATTTGAGCCATTTTTGAGAAAATCAAAATTTTTGGAAAATGTTCTGTGTAAAGGGTAGTTGGGGGTTTTCTTGAAAATCTTCATGTCACATCCTTGGAAGATACCAAGCCTAAATACCAAGTTTGGTTTTTGACGGTCTTTTCGTTTTTGAGCTATGCTATCCACAGAAAAACACACACACACACATACACATACATGCACACGCACACATGCGCCCATACACCTACGCACTGATAGACACACACACACACAGACATTTTTGTAAATTTTTTTTTATTCAGGGGGTCTCAAAACATGTGAAATCTTGGTATTGAGTTTTTGGGTGCAATACAATACCTTATCTATACACTATGTAGATAGTACATGTAGAGAAAGTAAAAATAGCTCTTATTTATTGAATGACCGTTGTATAATGTTGGCATTGCCAGTTTCCCCATATTATATGATATAATACTGTGAAAGTATCATAGTACAGAGAAACAGAGTAAGGTACTGTAACTTGAAAAAAAAAAAAAATTGTGTTGATATCTATTGTTATTATTTAGTTATATTTATCTGTTTACAGGATCATCAGGAAAGATGATGTGGCATGACAACTGGGTCACGTTTGGAGAGGCTTTGCTACAGCTGATCTGCCTGCAGGTTGCAGAACGCAATCAAAGCATTATAATGCCATGTGCCATCAGGAAGATTACAATTAATCCACTGAAGCACAAGTCACAAACGCAAGGTAACCACTTTCTTTTCATCTCTTTTACTTTACTCCCAGGAATGCAGAACACAAGCAACATGTAGTAATGAACTTTTAAAAGATTTGACTGTCGAGTTGGACATACATACCAGAAATAGAAATGTCCCATGTCATAGACTGACAACAATAGCAAAGAGCTTTAAAGTGATAGGGCCAAAACTATACAACAATCTACCATAGACAATAACAATGCTACCGGAGACAAAATTTAAACAAAAGACATATGACTAGTTAGTTGCAACATCATATTATTCTGTTCAAGAGTTTTTAGAGCTTAATAAGATTAATAATTTCAACAAATAAAAAATATATTAATTACTATTTATTCCTCATTGTTATCTAATATGTTAACTTAATTTGGTAACAGAATACAGGATTTATAATTTGATATTCATTGTTATAGCCCAATGTATGTATTTTAATTTGTTGTACATAGTACTGTATTTCTCTTGACATCTATTGCTGTACATAGCCTAATGACAATAAAAATCTATTATCATCATCATCATTATCATTATTATTATCATCATCATCATCATCATCATCATCATTCTTGTTGTTGTTGCTGTAGTTATTATTATTATTGTTGATGTTGTTCTTGTTTTTATTGTTATTGTTTTTATTATTATTATTATTATTATTATTATTATTATCGCTTTAGCCTAGCATATTCCCTATTTCCCTTCTAGTTACAAGGAACCAAGTAATAAACAATTTCTGCTAATGCTTATTTTGATAAGCATGAAGTAGATAGATAGAATATTTCTTTTGTAAGGAATATTTGTTTGTGGAACAACTAGAGAAAGTCATGTGAATGGAGCACATCAGATTTTTAAGATATAGGCACACACACTCACACACACACATATATGTATATATACAGGGTGTTAATGAACTATACCGAAATATTTTCACAGAATATGTAGATTTCTTAAATAAGTAATTTGAGAAAGGAGAATTATGGCCTGTTTTTTTAAATTATGAAGTAGCTGCTATATGTTTCTGAAGTGCCAGTACGCCATGTATCGCAGCACTTCATATGAAATGAAAAAAAAATAATAATAATAATAATAATAATAATAATAATAAAAAACATTTACTCTATGACAGGAATCGAACTCATGACCTTTGGGATAGCAGCTTCCTGCATTATGCATTAAGCCACCAGAACAACTGAAAAAACACCCCCCAGAGTAGGCTACATAACTCAAGAACGTAGTTAATGAATGCTCAGTGTCGCACTGTCAGGTGATTAGTTGGAGATTTTACAGATTTTTGCGACATTAAATCTTGAGAACGCTAGTAACAAGGTGCTAAAAATTGATATTTCTATACTCGGGCAGCAGTTTGAAAGACATTTTTCCAACACCGACTTATCAGCACCTGATAAGCACATGTTTAACGTTATGTTTATCCGGGGACCATGCATCGTCGCTGATCTCAAATTACTTATATCAGTCACATGCACATTATTTCGGTGTAGTTCATTAACACCCTGTATATACCTTGGCTCTGCCTTGATGGGGAAGTGAGACTGCTCAAGTTCTCCAGCACTAGCCTGGAGAGCTGCTAACTGTCGGCCTGTTGATAGTCTTCCTGGATGGGTTGATATGCGTAAGTGGCATATCCACTTCCATCCTGGTATATTGTGCCCCGGGGTAGCTATTCGAACCACTGTGTGTCATAACATCTTACAGAAAGCTTCGTTTGGTGAAATGTGACTTGTTATGCATATAGAGTAAACTAAAGTTACCAAGCTCTAACTGTCTGCCAGCATATTTTTATGATCTGCCTAAGTTCTATGTAAAGTGATCAGTTTTAGCAAAAACCCACAACACATACAGTGGCAGCTGTTTATTAGACTTCTGGCACCTTGCACGTTTCTTTCTTATTAAAGTAACATGCATGTGGTAATTTAAATCTACTGTACTACTTAGCACATTTTGACTTGTGCATGTTTTAAAAAGTTTTTGCCCTGGACAACTTGTTTGACAGTTACCTATGAAATGCATATTCTTGCACTTGAAGTTGAGCAAGGTATGTTCTGTTAGCATATTTTCACTACAATTTTGCATTAAAGCCACTAGGTGGAGGCACACTATAATGCAAGTGCCAGATTTTATAATCATAGAAAAAAATCATTATATTCCAAAACAAACAAAACAAAAATTTCTGTCTTACAATCATAGTTCTGTAACTGTTCTACAAATGGACTCTTCGTTCTACACCATGCTAATTAAGATAAATATTAGCAAAATGTACTTATTAGTAGTTCCTTATAAGTAGAAGGGAATTAAAGGAATGTGCTACGCTAAAGTGATAGTCAAATGTTTTAAAACCTATCGTTATGTGATTGTCATTGAAATCAGCTTCTTTGCTTGGCCAGGAGTAGAACAAAAGAAAAACGGATACTTCCTGTCTTAGAAAAGTATAAATATTTTAAAATTGAAACCAATAATAAGGAATATCTTGGAAATGGTCAACCCTGCAAGAAAAATACACGTGAAATAAATTGTGTGTTTTAACGAGATCAACATTTTTTGTGTAATAAGTTTTTGTCTATCTCTTATGGTTTAACTGTTATGCAAAATTCTGCAAAAATCAACCAGAATAAAGTGCTCTTCACAGGCTAATCCCAGAAAATTCAAAATATACATTTTATTTGTGTTGTGAATATCTTTAATATGCAGTATTTTAATCAAAATTATTACAGTCAGTTTTGAGAAAAACAAAATTTTCAAAAATTTGTCCATATAAAGGGTAGTTTGGGGTCGCATCCTTGGAAGATAACAAACTTAAATACCAAGTTTGATATTTAATGGTCTTTTCATTTTTGAGCTATGCTGTCCACAGACACACACACATACACACACACACACACACACACACACACACACAGACTTTTTCCTATTTTTATTCAGGGGGTCTCAAAACGTGTATTTCTGGTGAAATGTCAGTATCAAATTTTTGGATGCAATACAATACCTTCTCTATGCACTATGTGCATAGTACGTGTGGAGAAAGAAAAAACAGCTTTGAACCTTAAAATAGACAACATAAGCTAAAATAAGCATTTAGTATCACTTTGGGGAGCAAATTATTATATATTTCATTATTTGCTAAACAGTGCAGCTCATTCTGCAAGATAGGTTTGTAATGTGTTTATGCATAAATTAAGAGTTGCCATCAAATTTCAATGACACTCAAATAACTTTATTTGCAGATGACACCAATATTATACATAAAAATAGTAACCTCTCTGCCCTGGAAAATGATATAAATTGCCAAAACATAGTCCTACATAATTGGCTAGCAGGAAATAAGCGCAACTTAAATGTAGATTAGACAACTTTTATAAACTTCAGCCCAGGTAAAACATATAAAGATTTGCATTAATAGTCACCCCATAAATAAAGGCAATGAAACAAAATTCTTAGGAGTTTGGAGATAAAATGATTATCTAGTCAACAGATTCTCCAAAATCTACTATGCATTCAGAGTAGCAAGTAAAGCGTGTACCATAAGTGTATTAAAATCTATGTATTTTGGATATGTTCACTCCATTTTAACATGTATTCCAGTATGGGGCATGTCCACAAATCTATATGCTATCTTTAAATTACAAAAGAAAACATTAAAAATAATAAAGCACGTTGCTGTGAAAACACCAAGCAAAACAGTATTTAAGGATATGTTTTATTAATTTGTTGAGTTGGTTTTTTAACACTATGTCACTTACATTGTTATTATGAGCGACTAGTTTCGAAAGCCATTTTCAACCTCATAATAACAATGTAAGTGACGTAGTGTTAAAAAACCAACTCAGCAAATTAATAAAACATAATTTGACCGTCACTGTCACTAAATTCCTCCAAACATCAATTAAGGAATTAAATATCTTACCTCTCCCTTCTATATATATATGTGTCACGCACACAATACTAGATCTCTGAACCATATACATTCTGCTGTACAGCAGCATTTCCCAACTTGGATGTTATAAACAACTGTCTACAGCACTAACTAAAGCATATGCCCTTCAACATTCAACAATTTATAAATATACTGTTACTTGTACATACTACTCTAAATAAATATATATATATATACTGATGAAACCACCATTTATGTATAAATCGAAAGGTGAATAAAGATGATGATTATTATTATTATTAATATCATCATTATTATAATAAGAGCTGAAGAATTCCTGATGACTATTAACTCTAAATGTTCTGAGGCTTCTAGCCAAGAAAGTATGTGCCTCATCTTACAATCTGTGTACTTATTTGGCTAAAAACCCGAAAGTATGTTTTCACATTTTATTAAACTTAAGACATTTGCTATAGTGATGGAAGCGACATATTCCCGCGAGGTTAACATGGCTCGCTGTGGATATCTGGAAATGCAGCACATAGAAATGACACCTCTTGATCATGAATTAGTGCAGCAACCAAGTATGAAAATGGAAACCATGAAATTCATGCCACACTGCAATCCACCACTGCAGGTAAGTACGGTTATCTTGCAACCTGTAGCTAAAACACTCATAGATTAGAAGTCATAATATACAACAAAATTCCCAAATTCACCGTGAGATCAGAAATAAAAGAGTCAGGTATTGAGCAATGACAGGCTAGATGGAATAATGCAGCAGTGTTTGAATGATTTTCTCCCTCAATTAAGAACAGGCTAAAAATAAAGCTACCAAAACTCGCAGAATGAATAGCTAAGTTTACATAATAGAAGATGCAACAACTGATATACTACTGCACAAACCTAGAGCATCAGATATCTGCCTGTCCATAACTAAGACCTAATATTCTGACATTTACAATGTTTTAATCAGAACAGAGCAATAACATTTTTCATGCTTTCACGAATTTAATCGTAAATTACTTCCAATTTACATGTCCTCCTTTCTTTTTTATAAGTTCCATTACACGACTAGGCATTGAGCTCACAAGATTGGAGATCATCACGAAACCACACTTAAATTAAAGCTAATATCAAACATTCTTTTGTGGAAGAGTCAAATTTTGCAAGTATCTTTTTGCAAAAACCCCTCCAAATTAATGTTAGGTGATTTCTTTGGTCATTCAAGAACACAGACATTCTTATCTTTGAAGAATTTCTAGCGTTCAGTATGATGATTACTTTATAATGAAAATACAGTCAAGATCTGCCTGAACGCATCTCTGGGTTTTAAATGGTACATTGTTCTTACAGCACATTCCCAGATTTCAAACCCTTATAGCAAATCTGGAAATACGACTCTGTAGTTGCTTTTCTCCCTGGCTTTAATTGATTTATTAAACATTTATTGAAAATGCACCAAGCAAGAGTCTAGTGAATGGAAACCAGCAATAAAGTAATGTTATTCTTGTAATGGAGTAACAAATTTGCAGCAGCATTCTACTCTGTAGCAGATCTGACCTTACCACTTTGTCAAACGTCTCTGTGTTTGTATATTAAAATTAGTAGAATGGGTACTAGAGGGAAATTTATGGAAAGAGTGTTAAGCATTGGGCGAGAATTAGAAAATTAGATGAATAGAATAGTGTACATCAATGTTTGGTGTTACAGCAATGGCTAAATCAAAAATATTTTTGGCTAAATAAGATAAAGGAAATTATGTTACAAATTGGGTTTAGGGATAAATGGAAAGCTAGGGAATAATTACACAATTGGGTTAGAAATAGAGGGCATTGAAAGACAAGAAACAATAACAAGTTGGAATACAAGCTGATTGGCATTGTATGGAGAGATGAAAGTGGTCTGCAACAGGAAGAATTGCAGAATATTTGTGATAAAGCTTTGCTTGGGCTAGAACAGGACTGGTGAGCAAAAAAAAATACACCTTGTGTCACAAGAATGTGAACAAACTAGGATGCTTAGGAAGAGAATCGGGAAAAAGGAATGCACAGTGTTACCAAAAGAAATCCAAGTGAGAAAGTTAATGAATGTCAAATATAGGAGAAACTTAATTGAATTTGGAAACTTTTTGGGTAGAGTAAGAGCTAAGTGGAGAAGGAATATTAGTAAGTGGGTCAAAAGAGAAGAAGAAGAAAATTAAACACTAAGAGGTAGTATGTATTATATAGCTCGGCAACCACAGGGTTTAAGTCTATTGGGCCCCAGGATAAACATTAAGTCGGTGGAGAGATAAAAATGTATAGTAATTTGTGAAAATAAATATTTATATTCATATTAAAATTAGTACAAAAGTGTAGATATAAAGTTTTTTGTTTTAAAGGATGATGATGTATATATTTCAGGGTATAAAGCACTTTGTGGAGATGTGTATACAACTTGTGTTGGAGAACTGCAGACACATGATATCAAACCTGAGTGTGATAGAGATAACAACAGGACACCCCCTCGCATCTCTCACGCCACACATTAAAGCTGTTCTTCCTCATTACACCGATGTAAGTAACACTCTCAAATTGGAGATAACTATCAATGCACTTTCAGATGTATCTGGAAGACACAATATTCTCCATAAGTGATGAATTTCCCATTATTCTGTTTGAAAATATTATAGCACAAACTTGTAGCTAACAAGGGGCCTTTGTCACTTGATGTCCCACATTAAGCTGCCATTTTTACTTTCTCTAGCCTGTGTGTACAATGTACATAGTGGATAGAGAAGGTATTCCACCCAAAAATTTGATGTCAAGATTCCACTAGAAATGTATGTTTTGAGGCTTCCAGAGTTCAAAAAAAGCATTTTTAGAAAAAGAGCCGTATGTGTGTCTGTGAACAACATAACTCAAAAATGAAAATACCGTTAAATACCAAACTTGTTATTTCTGTCCAGCTCTTCCAAGGATGGCGTCCTCTGTGGTCTAGGGGTACATGCCACCTCTGGTTCCCATGGTTATGGGTTTAAACACGGTGGAGGGCGATGACTTTTTTGGTTGTAAAAATCCTTAGCATGGCTTCCTTTGGAATAGAAGTGATGCCATTGGTCTTGTGTCTAGATTTATGGCATGTAAAAGAACCTCAAGCCTGAGCAACATTGACATATTTCACACCCAATATAGAATGGAATGCTAAGAACCATAGCGGTTAAAGAGTGTCCATAAATAAAACTCCATTTAATTTATTCTTCCAAAGATTTTCAAGAAAAAACCCCACTCTGAACTACCCTTTTATGGAAAGAATTTTGAAAATGGTGATTTTTTCAAAAATGGCTCAAATAATTTTAATTAAAATGCTGTATGGTAAAGATATTTACATCACAAATAAAATATAGATCTTGAATATAGTGATAGCATTACTACACAAAAACGTTAAAACACACAATTTATGTTGAATAGATTTTTGTTGGAGCTGACTATTTCTGAGGTATTGCTTGCTACACGTTGAAATTTTCCAATACTTACACTTTTCTCAAATGGTAAGTCAGTATTCATATTTTGTCATCCTGGCCAAGCAAAGAGAACATCACATAGCAACCAGCTTTTAAAAGATTTCACTATCGCTTTAGCTTATTGCATTTCCTTATTTCCCTTGTAAAAGAAAATAATAATGTAAACCATTTCTACTAATGGTTATGTTGATTAGCATGAAGTAGATAGAACACTTACCTTTTGTAGGAATAGGTAGTGAAAGTCATGTGACTGTAACACATAAAATTTGTTAAAGCGTGATAAGAAAAGCTTTATGATGTGAGAATATTGTTTTGTGAAGGTGATGCTGAAATCAGTTGCAGCAGACAGTCTTCATCAGATCACAAAGGAAGAGAAAGCGAACTGCTCGTTGGTTGTGGTGACCAGCAGCACCGTGTTTGACCAGGCAGTGTCTCTGCTCAGCAGTGAGAGAGGTTTTGTTCTCATGAGAACAGACTTGCACGACAAATGCGGTATACATCCTGACTTCATAACCGTGGCAGAGCAGAGATGTGCCACCAAAAAGATTGTTCTGCTAAGAAAGGTATTGCATTTCACCCAAAAAGATTTCATAAAACCCCCTGAATAAAAAACAAGAAAGCATTTTTAGAAAAAGGTCCATGTGAGCAGTTTGACTCAAAAAGGAAAAGTTAGTTGAACTGATCTCTGAAGTTAACGATTTCTGAAATTTGTCTTGTTAATGGTTTAACATTCCAATTTCTAATATGGGAAGTCATAATTCATTTTCTTTCTTTCTTTCTTGTTTTGCTTTTACACCTAGCTATGAAAGAAAGCTAAATTTCAATGGCTTTTAAAAGATTTGACCATCACTTTAGTCTAGGGTATTCCCTTATTTCCCTTCTAATTATAAGGAAATAAGCAATAAGAATATTTCTGGTAATGATTATCTCGATTAACATAAAGTAGACAGAAGTTGAAGAGGTAGAGTCAGACTAAACAATTTAATGCCAGGTGCTCTCTCTGATCCTAAACTGACTCCTGGCGCTGGCTTGTAAGTTCTGAGGGATGGAGTGAGTGAGCAGGGTAAGCAGATGAAGGAGAAGAATACAAATGGCTGTAACAATGTTGATAAAATACGAGGTGCATCCTGAATGTAAGTCCCGATGACTGATAAAGAGAACAAAAACATCACTAAGTAAGAAATATTTATTGGTATAATTACATAGACTCACTGGCTACTTTTCAACATAGTCACCACCATTTATTGTAACGGTGCACCATTAATTGTATGCCCAAGTCATAGGATTCAGTCGCCAATACCCGCAGCCACGAAGTCACTTCATTCTGCACCTCAGCATCACTGTGAAAATGTTTTCCTGCCAGAAAATGCTTCATGAGACGGAAGAGATGAAAGTCACTTGGAGGGAGGTCGGGGCTGTAGGGTGGATGTTTGAGGACCTCCCATCCAAAATTATTCAACACATTTCATGTGGCATTGGCTGTATGGGGTTTTGCATTGTCATGCACAAGCGTAATGCCGCTTGTCAACATTCCACGTCTCTCGTTCTGGATTACCTGCCTGAGTTTATGCAACGTCTGGCAATACCGATCAGCATTTACGGTCTCCTCTCGCGGTAAAAATGCACACAAGAGGACACCAGAAGACAGTGCACATGATTTTTTTGACAAAGATTTTGGTCTTCATAGGTGAACCACTATGATTATTGTTTTGTCTCTGGTGTGGCATGTTTCATCCCCAGAAACTTGTCACCTTTTGCTGTAGGAATGTCAATGCTGCAGCCAGACATTTGTCAGTTGTCTAGGCACCCATCTTGCACACACTTTGTGAAAACCAAGCCTCTGGGAGACAATTTCGTGCACAAGCGAGCGAGACATCTGGGGAAACTGACAAGAGAGTTCTGAAATTGTGAAGCACCGGTTCTGCTGCACACTTTCCAACACTTCTGGCATCACCAGGGATGGTCTTTGTTGCGAATATTGGTTCTTCCTGCCATGAATTGCCTGCACCATCATCTTACCATAATGTCCTGCCATACACTTGACACAATTGATGATGGATCTCTGCTGGAGATTGCTTTTGAGCAAGCAAAAATCAGATGACTACACAAACCTCGCATGTGGCACAAGACAATTTGGGGCAGCCATTTTCTCCTAGCACAGAGCAGTAACCACTGAAACTTTACTACAATGTTACTATATACTTCCTCTCTTTTCCTGCACACGCACATTCCTATCCAACTGGTGGTGCCATCTCTGGATGCGATTGGGACTTATTTTCTGGATGCACCTAGAGAAGTTTATCTTTTGCATGTTTCTTGTAAAATCATATAAAGGGTATTAAATTTCAGTCGGCATATAGCAATCCACTTTTTAAACATTTGACTATTAGTTAAGCCTTTGTACTTGCAAAAAAATGTGTAATGAAACTATTTCTGTAGACATTTATCTTGATTAAAATGTAATAGATAGAGAAATAAGAATTTGTATGAATATTTTGCAGTAGAATAGCTGGAGAAAGTAATTAAAATACAATTCTTTGAAAAGTTGAAAGAAACAGGACCCCATGTCACTTAAGTAACTTTTGTACAGGTGTATGAAACAAGTGAAGAGAGAAGCAGGGTGCTGCATCTGATGGGCGACTGCAGCACGTGGCTGGATCAAGTTAGAGACTGTGGACTTACAGAGAGGCTGTACGTTGCTGTGCAAATAAATCCCATTGGTGTTGGGAAAATTCCAAGTTTTGTTCGTCACATTGCAGCAGATAGACAGCTCACACATGTTAGGTATGTTACAAGAGTTGAGTCTGTTTTTGTAATATAATTTACTTACTGGGACCAGTTTGAAGAAGCCATGCTGTTCCCATTTTCAACTGAATCTCAAAGATACAGTTTTTACTTTCTCCATACGCACTATGTACATAGTGTATAGAGAAAGTATTGCCCTCCACCAAAAATTCGATACCGAGATTTCACCGGAAATATATGTTTTAGGGTCCCCAATATCCAAAAAAAGCATTTTTACAAAAAGGTCCGTGTGTGTGTCCGTGTGTCTGTGAACACGATAACTCAAAAACAAAAAGTCGGTAAAATACCAAACTTGGTATTTAAGTTTAGTATTTTCCAGGGATGCGACAATAAGATTTTGAGAAAAATCCCCCCATCCCCAACTACCCTTTACATGGAACATTTTTCGAAAATTTTGATTTTCTCAAAAATGGCTCTAACGATTTTGATTGAAATTTCGGATATTAAACATATTTACCTGAAAAATGAAATGTATATCTTGAATTTTCTGGGAATAGCCTCTGAAGAGTAGTTTATTCTGGATGAATTTTACTAAATTTTGAATAACTGCTAAACCGTAAGAGATGGACAAAAACTTACTACACAAAAAATGTAGAGCACATTAAAACACACAATTTATGTTATATACATTTTTTTCGTGGAGTTCGTCGTTTTTGTGACATTCTTTATTTTTGGTTTCTGCTATGAAAAACGTATACTTTTCTCATACTGGAACTTGTCAACTCCTATCCATATAAACAAAGGAACTTCATTGACATAGCAACCAGCTTTTGACTATCACTTTAACCTACGGTTGTCCGTTATTTCGCTTCTACTTATAAGGATGCGAGTAATAAGACTATTTCTGCTAATTTTTTCTGATTAGCATAAAGTAAATAGAAGTATAAGCTTTTTAAGAATTATTTGTTGCAGGGATATGGAGAAAGTCATGTGAATGGTACACATCAGATTTTTTTTTTACAATGATAGTTGGTTAGTATCTAGTGTTGAGCAGTGGCAGTGAAGCCATTCGCTCTCTTGCATTCCAGTATTCTGATCTTATATTATCAGGCTGACTAAAGCTGACCTGGACAAAAGCCTAGTGTCTTCACGTGGTGCAGCTGTTAGTAATCACATATCAGTTTGTTATAACAGAAAGGAGAGACTTTAATAATCAACTGGAGACTTAAAGGGACCGACCTGGACAAAACCTAATGTCTTCACGTGGTGCAGCTGTTAGTAATCACATATCAGTTTGTTATAACAGAAAGGAGACCCTTTAATTGCTTCTATAACTTGAAGACTTGATGAACTAAAGGGAAGGGCTGCTCTGATATCAGATCCCCTCTTTTACCTTTCCTATCTTCACTCAACTCTTGTTTTTTTCGACCCCAATGATGGTATTAGAGTATTTGAGGCCTAGGAGATTTCATTTTCTTTCCTGTTCATACCTTTCTTTACTTAGGTGATGTAACCGCCATTTATGGTGCCTAATTTTAAACAGTTACAAAAAGTTGAATAAAAACATTCCAGATAAAAATGATGTCCCATTGGAAAAAGAAACATTCCGAAGTAACACAGTCTCCCATTGGATTTCCGGGCGGGGATCTTTTTCCAAGGTAAACAACAAAATATGAATGACAACAGTATCAAACTGACAAGCAGTCCCTGACTATACATAAATGTTATCATGCACAGTTAATGAGTGCTATTTATAAAACCTTCCTAAAGATTGAGGATTGAAGACGTTGGTGGAATATGTTGTGAAATGTATTCCTCAAGTAAGGTATAGACAAGTCCTCGTGGATCTGTACCACTGTGAATAATTCTTAAAACTTTATTTTGTGCAACCTGCAGTGGTTTAAAAGTTGAATGCTGCATGTAGGCCCATGCTGGGGCCGCGTAAACCAGTATTGGTAGAATCAGAGTTTTGAACAGTTATAGCTTACCTTTGTATCAACATACATCCTGACTTGAGTAGTGGATAGAGTTGGATTGTCCTGGCTATTGCTTTTTCTTTTGTTTGTTGTACATGTTTATATCATAATAAGTGCTGATACAGGTGGCATCTGGTGCTGGTTCTGTGAACTTTCAAAGGTGCAAATCAAAATTTATAATATGGTTCTTCTTCTCCATGCTGCACCTCTTCTCTCAGACATCTAACTCTTATACTAATAAGTTGGTTTAACAGTTTTATATTTGATGTAATTTCATATAGAATCCTCAGTTCAGAAAATTAACCCTTGGGTACACAACATATTTCAGGAATTATAACATCCAAAGAACAACTATATAAAACATCTGATGTGTTCCATTCACATGACTTTCTCTACCTCTCTGTAACAAATTATTGTTAAAAAGCTTATGCTTCTATTTACCTCATGCTAATTGAGAAAAAATTAGCAGAAATAGTCTTATTACTTGCTCACAGGTTAAAGTGATAGTCAAAAGCCGGTTGCTATGTGACTGAGGTTCCATTGTTTGTGTGGACAGGAGTTGATACGTTTTTCAAAGCTGAAACCAAAAACAAGGGATATCTCAAAAACGATCAACTCCCCGAAAAAAATGTATATGACTTAAATTGTGTGTTTTAAGGTGCTCTACATTTTTTGTATGGTAAATTTTTTTCCATCTCTTATGGTTTAGCTGTCATGCAAAATTGCATAAAATTCATACAGAATAAAATAGTCTTCAGATGCTATTCCTAGAAAATTCAAGATGTACATTTTATTTGTCATATAAATATCTTTAATATATGATATTTTAATCAAAATCGTTAGAGCCATTTTTGTGAAAATAAAAATTTTCGAAAAAAGTTCCATGTAAAAGGTAGTTGGGGGTGGGGGGATTTTCTTGAAAATCTTCGTGTTGCATTCTTAGAAGATACTAAACTAAATGCCAAGTTTGGTATTTAACGGTGTCTTCGTTTTTGAGCTACACACATTCACATATGCATCCATGCAAGCACACACACACAAACCTTTTTCTAAAAATACTTTTTTCAGATTCAGGGGACCCAAAATATGTGTTTCCGGTATCAAATTTTTGGGTGGAATACAATACCTTCTCTATACACTATGTACATAGTATGTGTAGAGAAAGTAAAAATTAAAAGATCCCATTTCAGCAAATAGAAAACCATGAATTTATGAAATAAAATGCTCAGACTGCAATCTAGAGAACATAGAAAGTACAAAAAGAATCACATAAATCAGCAGTTGGATAGGTAAAGTCAAACTGAAAATTTTAATGTGGTTTACCGGGAAATATGCGAGTCAGTCAAGAAATTCAAAGCTATGCTGGCATGTTGCCATGGTAGCTCAGTGGAAGAGCAACCTGCTAGAGACCAGGAGATCTGTGGTTCAAATCCTGGCTATGACATTGAATTTTTCAGTTTGACTCTACCTATCCAATTCCTGCTACACATGGCTTGTATGAAAAAACAATTTAAGCAGTTGCCCACCACTTCTTGCCAATACACAGAATTAGATATCTGGGAAAAGTCTACATCATGAAGAAGTTTTGGGAATAAAATTGTGTAATACTCTGCCATTAGAGCTAATAGAACTGTCCGGTAAAGCATTTAAATGCAAATTACTGAATGGTTAGTTTCTAACCGCTACAGTTCAACAGATGAATATTTTGAAAATAACCAAGGTAGTTTATGTTACTCCAGTACTTAGCTGTAGGACGGAAAATATATAATTAGGGTAATACCAGGCTCAAATAGTACCATGGCTGTTTAATGTAATATGTGTATGTGTATGTGTATTATTGTAGCATTTAACTTCTCTGTTATGGCTGACATATGAATGACACATTGCATGTCAAGTATACCTTTTTTCTTTATATCTGATGTATTTGTATTATAGTTATTGATAACATTCACTTGTTGTGTGTGAACTGCACCATTTTATCTTATAATAACTTTATATTACTGTTATTCACAAAATTATTGTAATTTTACTTAGCTACTTATCACTATTGATATGAAGTGTATCATTTTTATTTACAAATGTAATTGTATTTAACTTATCACCTTGACATCCATATTATATGTGAAG
Organism: Hymenopus coronatus; assembly: GCA_030762935.1. Lineage (NCBI taxonomy): Eukaryota > Metazoa > Arthropoda > Insecta > Mantodea > Hymenopodidae > Hymenopus > Hymenopus coronatus. The sequence goes on along the minus strand of CM060897.1, from coordinate 6,127,439 downwards.
TTTGTCATATTATTATTATTATTGTTTATGATAAATATCTGGATAAGCTGGAATATCCCATTGCATACAAACGGTACAATTTGTTGGCATTGTCTATTGCTTTGTGAAGCTTAATAACAATAAAACATTATTATTATTATTATTATTATTATTATTATTATTATTAGTGTTATTATTATTATTGTTATTCTTAATATTAGAAGAACTAGATTATGAATTTTGATTTACTACCATGTAACAACGTTTGGAAGTTCACAAATACCTTCACACATGATGCACCCCCACAACCACCAACCCTTATCTTTGGTGGCAAGAAAAGGAGATTCAGTTGGAATTAGCGGTTGAAAATGGGAACAATGTAGTAATAGTTGAGCAATGTTTTATGTCACAAAATGACTCAATTCTTAACACAGACATTAATTGAAAACCTGCAAATGTTGGAATTAAGGGTTGAAAATGGAAACCTATGTTCCCAAAACCAGTACGAGTAAGTAAAAAGTGATGTTTGTGTTACAAAAACTGATTCAAATTCTTTTGTTTTTAACAGATATTAATCTCACAAGCTTCTTTGCAAATTTCAATATAAATTCATCGCTTTACTTGCACCTTGAGGTATTAAAAACTAAATGTGTTATACAATTGTTGATAATCTGTTACAGGTGTATATTTATATCTGACCAAGATGTTCCCCAATTTTCACTCAGTAAAGAAACATTCAAACACATTGTGAAGCAAGACCTTGTTGTAAATGTGTTGCGAGGTGGCACTTGGGGCAGTTTTAGATCCATTCTTATTGGTAACAATACTCTGAATGCTGCCACAAGAATACAACCAACACTGCCAAGGTACGTTACACTTGTTAGTCAAATTGTGCGTGTAAATGCTAAAAGGTTTCACTGTATTTCACCAAAATATTAAAGACATTTTTTGGCAGTTTATAGCCTATATTTGATTTTTATTTCAGCTATAAGAATTGCATCAACTCATGACATCGCCAGTATACTATATTCTATATATGTAAATATATACATTGAACACAAATTATGATTAATTAATAATTACAATACAAGCTTTGGTCAAACAACAGTAGTATACTAAAAATCTGATGTGTTCCAGTCACATGACTTTCTCTACACCTCTGCAACAAATTATTGTTAAAAAGCTTATGCTTCTATTTACTTCATGCTTATTGAGAAAAAATTAGCAGAAATAGTCTTATTACTTGCTTCCTTGTAAGTAGAAGCGAAATAAGGGAGCACCATAGGTTAAAGAGATAGTCAAAAGCTGATTGCTATGTGACTGAAGTTCCTTTGTTTGTATGGACAGGAGTTGACAAATTCCTGTGTGAGAAAATATAAGCTTTTTAAAGCTGAAACCAAAAACAAGGAATATCTCAAAAATGATCAACTCCACGAAAAAATACACAATTGTGTGTTTTAATGTGCTCTACATTTTTTGTGTGGTAAGTTTTTGTCCATCTCTTACAGTTTAGCAGATATGCAAAATTCTGTAAAATTCATCCATAATATAGTAGTCTTCAGGGACTATACCCAGAAAATTCAAGATAAACATTTTATTTGTCACATAAACATCTTTAATATATGAAGTTCAATCAAAATTGTTAGAGCCATTTTTGAGAAAATCAAAACTTTTTAAAAAAGTTCCATGTAAAGGGTAGTTAGAGGTGGGGGGATTTTCTTGAAAATCTTCGTGACACATCCTTGGAAGATACCAAACTTAAAATACCAAGTTTGGTATTCAATGATGTTTTCGTTTTTGAGCTATGCTGTTCACAGACACACACTCGCACGCACGCACACACACACACACACACACAGAGACCTTTTTCCAATTTTTTTTTTAAATTCAAGGGGTCTCAAAACAAGTATTTCTGGTGAAATCTCGGGTGCATTACTATACCTTCTCTATACACTATGTACATAGTACTATAGAGAAAGTAAACAAATATTACTGTTGTCTTTTCAGTTGACTTCCTCACATTATACAATGTTTTTATAATAGTGCTGTGTTTTCTTCTTTATCCTATACAGATTGAAAGATATAACTCCACAGTATTTAGGCATAGATGTACTCGATAGAAGTTTAAAAGAAGGAAGAATACAACAGAATCTGGAGCAACAAGTAAGTTTTCACACTTTAAATACTGACATACATAATGATGATTTAAACCTCCAGCTATATTCTTTATACAGATTGAGAAGAGTTTTATCATGAATCCTCTATACCATGAGGCAGTTTTTACTTTCTCTACACATACTATGTACATGGTGTATGGAGAAGGTATTTTAATGCACCCAAAATTTGATACCGAGATTTCACTGGAAATATATGTTTTAGGATCCCCTGTATCCAAAAAAAGCATTTCACAAAAAGGTCCTGTGGCTGTGAACATGATAACTCAAAAACGATACGTTGGTAAAATACCAAACTTAGTGTTTAAGTTTAGTATCTTCCAGGGATGCGACACAAAGATTATGAGAAAAATCCCCCCACCCCAAACTACCCCAACTACCCTTACATGGAACTTTTTCCGAAAATGTTGATTTTCTAAAAAATAGCTCTAACAATTTTGATTAAAATATTGTATATTAAAGATATTTTCCTGACAAATAAGATGTATGTCTTAAATTTTCTGTGAATAGCCTCTGAAGACTACTTTATTCTGGATGAATTTTATGAAATTTTATATAACTGTTAAACCGTAAGAGATGGTCAAAAACTTACCACACAAAAAATGCAGAGCTCATTAAAACTCACAATTTATGTAACATGCATTTTTTTCGTGGAGTTGATCATTTTTTAGATATTCGTTGTTTTTGGTTTCAGCTTAGGAAAACATATTTTTCTCATATAGGAGTTTTTCAACTCCTGTCCATACAAACAAAGTAACTTCAGTCACATAGTAACCAGCTTTTGACTATCACTTTAACCTATGGTACTCCCTTATTTCGCTTCTACTTACAAGGAAGAAAGTAATAAGATTATTTCTGCTAATTTTTTCTCGATTAGCATGAAGTAAATAGAAGCATAAACATTTTAACAATAATTTGTTACAGAGATGTAGAGAAAGTCATGTGAATGGAATACATCAGACTTTTTACTTTCTACTTAATACATAATACTTAGAGAGTTCCACCCAAAAATTTGATACCGAGATTTCTCTGCAAATACATCCTTGGGTCCCCTGTATCCAAGAAAAGCATTTTTGCTTTCTCTGCATAGTATATGGTACATAGGTAGAGAAGGTATTGCACTCCACCCAAAAATTAAATTCATAGATTACACCAGAAGTACTCATTTTAGGGTCCTCTGTATCCAAAAGAAGCATTTTTAGAAAAGGTATGTTTGTCAATGCGTGCGTGTGTGTCGGTGTGAGGTGTATGGACACAATAACTCAAAAACGAAAAGTCAGTAAAATATCAAACTTGGTATTTAATTTGAGTATCTTCCAAGGATGCAACACAAACATTTTGAGGCAAATCCTTCCTTTAAATGCAAAAATGTTCGAAAATTTTGATTTATTCAAAAATGGCTGTAACAGTTTTGATTATAATACTGTACATTAAATATATTTACATGGAAATAAAATGTATATCTTGAATTTTGTGGGAATAGTCTCTGAAGAATTCTTCATTCTGGATGACTTTTACACAACTGGTAATGTAATGTAATTTATTGCATCCAGTTTATCAACTTTACATTGACTTTGGACATGTCAGCTTTATTCCTAGAGTATACAAATTATTTACAATATTTTTACATTATTATACATTTATAGTTCAAAACCATAACATGTAATTTTAATTTAAAAGCACATAGTTTATCTCATCACATATTTTACATGGAGTTAACCATTTCTGAGATATTCCTTGTTATTGGTTTCAATTTTAAAATACTAATACCTTTCTCAAACAGGAAGTCCTCATCTGTTTTTCATTTGTTGTATTCCTAGCCTTGCAAAAAGAACCAAATTTCAAAGTCAACCCATAGTGATGAAGCTTTTAAAATATTTAATTATTACTTTAGCATAGCATATTGATTTATAAGGAACTAAGTAATAAAACTATTTCTGTTAATATTTTTTTTTGATTGGCATGAAGAGATAAAAGAATAAACTTTTGTATGAGTAATTCATAGCCAAATAGGTAAAGAAACTCATGTAAATAGAAAGCATCATATTGTTGTGCTTAATTCTGAAACACCCATACCTTATATATTCACTCAACAAAGCTTCCTAAATAATATCAAAGAAGTCAAACATAGATTAAAACTTCCTTACTTCAAAGAAAAGATACAAACAAATATTAACCCATTAGAACTATTTGATGTTGAACACTAACACTTAGCTGAAGAATCTACAAAATCTGAAACCTCTTCGTGTGTTCTGAAACAAATGACACTAGAAATAATACATTTAAGATACCCTACCAATGAATGGCTACATGTTTATATTGATGGTTCTAGCTTACCAAATAGCAGTGGTTCTGGCGCAGGTGCAATATGCCCTCTCTTCTCTTTCTACAAAAGACTAAGTTTAAATACTACAAATTTTGATGGAGAGATTTTGGCAATACTTCAGAGCTTACAAAACCTACTATATTATATAAATAAATTTGAAAAAGTTGTACTATTATCTGCATCTAAAGCAGCTATTATATCCATAACATCTGATGCAACACCTAATAACCTAAATATTGCAGAATGCCACAAAATCATAAATAACTAATGAATTTAAATAAAAGATTAATACTTCAATGGATACCAGCACATTGTGGAATACAGCTGACTTTCTAGCCAAGAAAGGTAGTAAAATTACATAAAATTCATCTGATCCAATAAGTTATCACTCTATCATTATATCAACATATAATAACAAAATTAAAGAAGATAATGTATTACAAACAAAAGGAAAACCATGGGAAAATTTATGTAATAACATGACCAGAATCACTATACTACCAAGAAAATGATGTGTAACAACTTTTAGTCTCCTAACAGGCCATGATTGGTATAGTGAGATCTCCTTTCTGTACACTTAAAGAAGGTATGGATGGAAATCATCTACTGCACTATCCAACCTTTAGTCAACATGATAATATGACATCAAAATACTGGAATGCAAGAGAGCAAATGGCTTCACTGCCAACTGCTCAGCATTATATACCAACCAACCATATTCACTGATAAGTTGATCCAAGTGGTCAGTGTATCGTAGTACAACACATTAGTAGTGAGCACAAGAATGTAATCCATGCTAACAATCTAAATTACAAAATGAACTTTTTCATAAATGGTATAATATTCTATACAAATATCTAAGAGTTAAATTGACCCCAATTTGTACTGTTAAACAGAACTACAAGTCTTAACTGCTATTCATATAGTCAATATTGCTTACACAGTAATGGTTGTTACTGTTTAGAATCATGGAATGCATTGACGAGTGGTGAAAAAGCTACAGTTTTGAACGTTTATTGCAAGTTTTATGAGAAATATACAACACTTTCCATAAAAGAAGTAGTGAAACTAACATCTGAGTTCACTGGTGTTTCGGCTCCAATGTTGTTGATAACTTGATTAACTTTAGACAACATTTCTTATCTGGAGGGATTCCAGAGAGCTAATAAATGTTAGTTATCGCATACATATTATTTTTACTTTCTCTACACATACTATGTACATACCGTATAGAGAAGGTATTGCATTCCACCCAAAAATTCAGAAAAAGGTCTGTGTGTGTGTGTCTGCCTGTGAACACAATAATTCAGAAATGAAAGGTTGGTAAAATACCAAACTGGGCATTTAAGCTTAGTATCTGCCACAGACGTGATACAAAGATTTTCAGAAAAATCCTCCCAGCCCAAACTACCCTTTACTTGGAACTTTTTTCAAAAATTTTGATTTTCTCAAAAATGGCTCTAACGATTTTGAATAAAATATATTAAAGATATTTATCTGACAAATAAAATGCATATCTTGAATTTTCTGGGAATAGCCTCTGAAGACTATTTTGTTCTGGATGAATTTTACAGAATTTTGCATAACTGCTAAACCATAGGAGATGGACAAAAACTTACCACACAAAAAATGTAGAGCACATTAAAACACACAATTTATGTAACATACATTTTTTTCGTGGGGTTGATAGTTTTTAAGCTATTCCATTTTTCTGGTTTCGGCTTTAAAAATCATACTATTGTCATTCAGGAATTTGTCAACTCATGTCCATACAAACAAAGGAACTTCAGTCACATAGCAACCAGCTTTTGACTATTCCTTTAACCTATGGTACTGCCCTATTTCGCTTCTACTTACAAGGAGGCAAGTAATAAGACTATTTGTGCTAATTTTTTCTTGATTAGCATGAAGTAAATAGAGGAATAAGCTTTTTAACAATAATTTGTTACAGAGATGTAGAGAAAGTCATGTGAATGGAACACATCAGATTTTTTTGATAACTATCAATATTATCACCATTGGATATAACAGAATATTCTAGTCACTGTTTAAGTTGTCGGAACAAGGGCTCAGTTTGTTTTACATGACAATATGCCATGTGGTCCGGACAGCAGTTGTACTGTAAGTGGCAGAAGGCTATAGTATAAAGGAGCACTGGGTTTTGTTTTGCCAGAGATCAACTTGAGGCTGTGTCAGTCAAATACAGCCTGCACCTGCACATGTTTGTACTGGTAATTGAACAGTGTAATGAACAACTTTTCATCCATGTTTGCTTCATTTGCAGACTTACAATTTTACTTATTAAGGGTAATTTTGTGGTGTGCTCATCTCCTGAGCTACTGAAGATAGGGTAATAAAGTTTTTGCTGCTTTTAGAAACTGCCTTTGTCTAGCTATTAAAGCAATTTGAAAGAATTTAACTGATACATTTTTGTTAGCGATTTTTTTGTTACAAATGTTTTAATTTTTATAGCATATTTTCTTTTCTTTTAGATTAATGTATGAATTACAGATACGTGCCTTAGCTTTAACAAATACATAAATAAGTTTACCTTAAGTGATTAAAATTGAATTTGAGTAGTTCCTGAGATGAGCACACCAGAAATTAAAAACCAATAAAGCTCTGAAAAATGAGTTTAAATTTTTAACAAGAAAATAATGTTATATTTAGTTAAATTAGATTTTCCTGCTCCTTAGTCAGCATCATCCCTGTCTAGGAGCAGCAGTGGCACCAACAGAAAGGCGTGTGTTTATAAACTCTATGCTTAGAAATTATGGTTGGAAAACTAAACGCTAACGAAGTGAATATGGTCATTATATGACGTCCTGTGCATGATTGTTAAATAACTCATTTTACCAATGGATAACATCAAATAACTCAATTAAATAATAAAAACCTTGGCATCTGGATTTATGGCATGATAGGACTGGATAACCTATCAACCAAGGTTTGCGGGATCAAATCCAGTTAAACTTATATTCTGCATTCAAGAGAACCTGTGGTAAAGGTTGGAGAGGGCCCAATTAAAGCAATTGGTGTGATGGCTTCAATTGAATGCAGATGCATGCATTTTACCATTTTTTTGTCAAAAAAATTCACTCACACCATTGCGCAGCATTATAAGACCAGATAATCATGTGTCTGAATGGCTGTAAAATCTAAGGTGTGGATGTGTATGAGTTGATCTTACTGGTATGGTTAGAGGTTTGTGCCCAGAAGTACCAAAATATTTATTTCTTTATTTTCTTTTTCTATTTTAACACCTTACCTCCTTGAATGGGTTAAAGGATGTAGACATGTAGATAATATTTATTTTTATACATTTAAGGTTCAATTTGAACAATAAAATTTTGGGACATCATTCTTAATGTTACAAATAATAACAAAAAATCAAATCAAAAAAAGCAATTTTCACTACCCAGTACCCTTGATAATAGTATATTTTTGAGTTGGTTAGTACATCCAAATAGGCATGGCACACACTTTTCCCCAAGAGTGTAGGGGGGAAGGTTTAATGGTCGAGTGGGTAGGCCTTGCAGTAATGAATGTTGTCTTGTGTACTTGCGTGCGAGATCTGGTTGACTCGTGGTGAACCGAGGTGTTGTAGCTGTGTACCTACCCCGGTAAGAATTTAACCACAGGAATGAGGTGAAGGTTAAGATTTTGTATTTTGAGGTTTCGAGTGATGATGTTAAGGAGGTAGCGCTAGATAGACCCTCGCACAGTTGTATTTTCAGGAGCAGCATCCTTTCCTCTGCTCCGCTGGTGGTTAATTTGTGAAAAATTGTTTTTGTTGGAGAATTTTGATTGACCACTTCCAGTGGGAGAGGGGAGTACTTAGTTCAGCTATTTTGCTGTTGCTCGTTTGAAGCCTTGTTACCGGGAGTGCCCGCAAGCCATGCGGGGAACCTGGTATTGCCTGTATCAGCGTTCAGTGGGTAAGTACTCCCCCAGCAATCTGACAAGTGCGTTCTCATGTTTGCCCAATCTGGCAAATTTCTGAGCCTGGCGTCTAATGACATCTTCCACATATGGGAGGGCCGAAGCTTCATGAAGTAGCCTCAAAGGGAAACGTTGACATACAGAATATATGGACTGGAGTCCTCTATTCTGTTTCTGCTGTAACCAGAGAAGCCAGGAATCTGCTGCCATACCCCACACTTAGCAGGTAGAGCATCAGGAGGTCTATGATCCCCTTGAAAAGACGTAACTTTAAGTGAACCGACATTTGGGAGGCCAGAACAGGGTTAAGGGAGGCCACCGCCCCCTTCACTCTGACATTCCCCGCACGTGTTCACGAAAAGTTAGGCCCTTATCAAGAGTGACACCCAGGTATTTGATGGTATTTCCCCACTCTATCCTCTGTCCTTGATAGGAGAAGTTGGGTATCTAAGCTACTGCAGGACGTTTTCTGGTGAGCAGAACAGCATGCCTGTTAACGGACATCCGCTTCTGTCTGCACCAATCCTCCGTCTCGGAGGTGTCTCTGTATGGGGTTGAAGGCTCTGCGTATGTTCCTGTCAGTACGGTAGAGCAGGACGTCATCAGCAAACTGGGCCATGTTGACGCCCTGCACTGTAGCGAAGTTTGCCATAAAGAGGCTAAACAAGGTGGGTGATAAGATAGAGCCTTCGGGTACTCCGCCTCGTAGGGTTTTTTATGTTGATGTTTGCCCCGCAACCGCTACTATGAAGGTGCGTTGGTGTAGGAAGCTGTGTATAATGTTGATAAGCTGTTTGTGTAGGACAATCTGGATGAGTTTATATAGGAGTCCCTCATGCCAGGTGGTTGAGAAGGCCGTCTCGACGTCCAATGACACCGCGGGCGTAAGGCCCCGTCCTGGAACCCCAGGGCGGCAGCCTCCTCTACCCGCAGCAGCTGTTGGGTGGTCGAGTGCCCAGGACGAAATCCAAACTGATGGAGTGGGATGGCTTGAATGCCGACTACCTGCGGCGACAAGCGGTGTAGTGCTAGCCTCTCGAAGACCTTCGAGAGGGTGGGAAAGAGGCTAATGGAGCGGTAGCTAGAAGGAAGCGCAGGGTCTTTTCCAGGCTTCAAAATGCACACCACCCGCACCACCTACTCGAGCGGAAAGTGGCCTAAGGTAACGCACATGTTGAACACCTTGGTGAGGAACAGCACTGCTCTGAAGGGAAGGTTGCTTAGCATGGCGGGTGTCAGCCCGTCCTGCCCGCAAGCCTTTTTGGTGTTGAGATGCCGGAGTACGCCTTGGACTTCACTAGGGGGATGATTGGGAGGGGATCCTCTGCTTCATCGCCCTCCGTGGTGTAATGGTTACCATGCTGAATTCATATACCCAAGGTTGGGGGTTCAAACCCGGCGGAGGACGATGGATTTTTTCGGGCGTAAAAATCCTTAGCATGGCTTCCTTCGGAAGGCAAGTAAAGCCGTTGGTCTCGTGGCGTAGATTTACGGCACGTAAAAGAACCTCAAGCCTGATAGAGAGGCATCTGAGCGAAATTAAGCGGTCTTTCACGCCCAATTTAGAAATGGGACGCTGAAAACCAGAGTAGTTAAAGAGCGTCCATAAATAACACGCCGTTTTTTTCCTCTGCTTCATCAGGCTGAAGCCGCAGGTAGTGGCCAACTTCCTCATGAACGCGGCAAGTGAAGAGTACGTCCGGGGGGTCCTCTCTCGGCCTGCTGGTATCCTCTATGTAGTTCGCAAGCACATTTGCTTTGGCTTGTGGTTCGATTACAAGGCCAAGGTTGCTTTGAAGCGGGGAGTAGTACTGGTTCCGTTGGCGTCGAAGGCTTTTTGCGATTCGCCAGGCGTCGCCACCCTCCAGGACTTGCACGGCCATTGTGGTTTCCCACGCTTGCACTCGGTGCTCGCGTAGTCGGACACGGACTTCTCGACGGAGGCGTCGTAGAAGACCTCGATTGTGCGGCATTCGGTTTTGCTGGAATAGTCTGCGGGCTGTCTAGGAATGGCGGATAAGGAGTTCCAGTTCTAAGGGGAGGACGTCAGGATGGGGTGTTGGGGGGGTGCGGATGGTGAGGTTGTGAACCGTCCTTACCACTGTGGTTGTGAAGGTTTGGGCTGCTGTCTCTAGGGTGGGTACGTCGGTGATTCTGAGGTTGGGTGGGATTGATGCCTTTACGCATTCCCAGTCGATTTCTCTGGAGTGTCCTAAGAAAACCCTACACGGGATTGTGATCGGATTGAAGTGCTGCGAGTGAAGTGAGCATGAGATGAAAAGGGCAATGCCTAACGATCGCAAAGTCAATGACAGATGGTTGTCCTCGACCATGCGGATGGTGTGTAGTTGTTAGGGTCCCAGGACTCTTAGCTGGGGATCCCTATCAATCATTGCATTGCCTCTAGGATCCGCTCGGGGGCCTGAATGCCAACGCTGGTGTTTGGCATTAAAGTCTCCGGCGAGATCACGCTAGGATGGAGGTTGAAGAGGGATTGGTAGTAATCAGGTAAGAACGGCCTACCGGGTGGGTGGTAAACAGAGACAATTACACATACTGCTGTCACCTCAAGGGCTTGCAGGGGGGGGGGGGAGTAGGAATGGGTTTGTGGACCATGTTTTGCCTCACAAGGACCGCGGTTTCGCCTCCAGGACGGGGCACTCGTTCTGTTGCAGAATGAATAAAAGTGGAAAATGTTCCATTGTTTTACTTACTCTTTGTGATAATGTTTATCTTCCTCTGTTTCATTCTTGTCTTGCTGTGTATTGGTACTACTGATTTTCAAAAAGGAAAAATAAAGTGACACAGGCCTTGATAGATCTAAAAGTGTTGACTTGTCTGTATAAATGTAGACATAAAATTAATCCCCTACTGGTCACTCCACAAAATATTGGTGCCGAAACCCGGGAACAAGGACTTACTGTGAGTAGTATTATTTCTGTTTATTAATAATTGCGTGGCTTATACTTCTTCCTACACTGAGGGAAGGAAAAATAATACTGAAGACAAAACGAGCATTCTTGCAAAACAAACGCCGCTCAATGCATACAGTTTTCGATAAAGCATTTTACAGGGAAGGAATTTGTGAAATGTGCTAATTATTATTTAAGCTTTCACATTGCGTTAGCTCTTCAAATTAAATATGACCGATTGCGATCCAGCGGTGGCGTTGCGCAACCTAAAACTAAAGCGCACCCGCGAACGAAATAATATCACAAGATTCGCAAACTTAATCAACTCTTATACAGAAAATACGACATTAGAGGATTATGAGCATTATAAAAATCGCTTGTCGGACACATTGGAACGATTACTTAAGTTCGATGACGAAATTCAGGATCTCCTCACGGATGATGAATATGACGCAGACGTAACCACTTGCGAGGAGTATATTGACACTGCCAAGCGAGCTATACAGAGGGCCTCACGAGGGATTCTGAACTACAATTCCACTCTAACAAATTCCAAAGATTTAGGATCCAACATCACATCCACAGTTTCCACGGCAGTTCCCGCACCATCGATTTCTCACACAGTCAAACTACCAAATATCAAATTAGAACCGTTTTCAGGGGACATCGAAAACTGGATGCGCTTCTGGGAGCAGTTCGAGGCTTCTCTAGATAGTGACACGTCTCTTTCGACGATTAACAAACATGTTTTCCTTCGAGGGTATCTCGAAGGGGAACCTAAAGCACTGGTAGACGGCATTGCAATCACAGCCTCTACTTACGAAGAGACGAAGAAAATATTAAGAGATCGGTATGGGGACAAGAGTAGAGTAATTCAGACTCATCTTGACTACCTGGAAGAATTAAAACCTAGCCGCTTCACGTCTCCTGAGAAACTCAACACAACATTTATCGAGTGTAATCGGAGGATTCACGCACTTCGGGCGTTAGGTTAGGACATCAATGGATACGGACGAGTACTTGCGCCAAAAATACTTCGCGCCTTCCCCGAAGACATCTGTCGACGCTGGATTATTCACGCCAAGAGAGAGAGTATATCCGAGGGTGATATTCTTAAACTTATGCAGTTCCTGAGTGACGAGGTAAACGGAGCACTAATAAGTCAGAAGATCCGCGGTGATACGTCACAAATGAGCAGCACCATACCAACAGCAGCAACACTTCACGTCCGTTCCAAAAACACCAGAAAATCTAAAGGAATTCTAGACTCTTATTGCGTCTTTTGTGAGAAACGTGGCCATTGAGCACAAGATTGTCAAGAGATTACAGACGTTCACGAAAGGACTCAGAAACTAAAAACCAGTAACCGGTGCTTCTTGTGCCTGAATCGCGGCCACATTGTACAACAATGTAGCAAAAGGAGTAAAGCTGCGTGTTCAAAATGCAAGAAAAGTCACCATCAAGCCATTTGCACAGAACAGAGCAGTCCTTCACTTACTGCTTCCACGACTTCGACATCACTCAAGATTGATACTGATCGTTCTAGTTTCACTTACCTGCAAACAGTACAGATCTTAGTGACAGGTCCAACTGGAATAAGAAAACGAACACGCTGTATACTAGACTGTGGCAGTCAGTCAAGTTTCATAAGCAAAACCTTGGCAGATCACTTACAACTAAATGTCATTGACCACACAGACCTGGCAGTTACGGCCTTTGAATCAGCGAAAACTGCACACTTCAAGCGCAGGCTACTCAAATTCGTCGTCAGCGGAGTCTCCACAAAATTGAAACTAAACTTGTCTGCATTTGAAAGTGATAATACATATTCACCACATCCGACAGTATCACAAGACATCCTAGCATTGTCACGTGTTCCTAAGATACAACTTGCAGATCCTAAAGGAGACGAACACAACCCACCTATTGAGATTCTGATAGGAGGAGACCAGTACTGGAAGGCGATGAAACATCATCAGCTTATACGCTTATCAAGCACATTGGTTCTTCTTCCATCTCATTTTGGCTGGATTCTTAGCGGAAGTAGATCCGGAGTTTCAGTTAACCATGTAACTATTAACTTCATTCACTCAAGTGCACAATTGCCTCCAGATTATGACGCGAGACACTTCTGGGATTTAGAAACGTTGGGAATTCAAGATCAGCAAGAGAGGACACTTACAACCAAAGATGATACCATCTTACAAGAGTTTCACGATAATTTTCAAATGGAGGACCGGAGGAGAATGGTTTCATTGCCTAGAAAGGGGGATGATGTTTTACCCTCTAACAAAAGCAATGCTGAGAAACGTTTTGTCAGTCTGCATAAAAAACTTGCAAATAACACTTCATTCCATGAGATATATTACTCACAGATGTTAGACTACATTCATAATGGCCACATAGAAACTACAGTAGATGGCAATTCTTACAATACATACTACTTGCCCCATCATGCTGTTAAAATGGAAAAACGAGGTGAAATCAAATGGAGAATAGTGTTCGACGCATCATCACACGCAAGTAACTCTCCATCTCTCAACGATGCCCTTGAACCTGGCCCCAATTTGTTACCAGAAATTCTGTCAACATTACTTCGTTTTCGTTTGCACCGAAAGGCCTTAATTGGAGATGTAACGCAAGCCTTCTTGCAACTGAGCTTGGACAAAAAAGATCGAGACCTCACAAGGTTCTTATGGTTTCGGGTCACACAAGAAAATGGATCTTGGAGAACGACCGAAGGCGTTATCACTTATAGATTCACGCGCTTGCCATTCGGTCTCACATGCAGCCCCTTTCTACTGTCAGCTACTCTACGAGAACTCGCTTTTAAGTCTCACGATAAATTTCCACTGGCAGCAAAAATTCTGGAAAGCAGTACCTTCATGGACGATACTGCTGTCAGCGTTGAAGATGATAATCAAGCAGTGACTTTGTACTACGAGTTGACTGGCTTACTGAAGCAAATTAAAATGTCAATGGCTAAATGGGCTACTAATTCTGAAGTCCATATGGAGAGTTGAGGGTCACGAAATAAAGAAAGAAACTGGAATGCTAGGGGTAAACTGGAACACAGAGTCAGATACCCTTTTCTTTCACCACCAAGACATCTCTACTAACTTGCTAACAGAACCAGCCCCTAAACGACAAATGCTGAGAACAATCTCAAGATTTTATGAACCGCTTGGAATACCTTCGCCAGTTTCAGTAGAAGGTAAAATTCTGTTCCAAGACACGTGGTTGATGGGAATAGATTGGGAGAGATTCTACCTCATGACATCGCATGTAAATGGCACATCTGGATTTCAAGTCTTCCTAACCTTTCAAACATTACGATCCCACGATGGATTGGTATATCCAGCTGGACGCCTGAAACTTCACAAGCCACGTGTTCTGCGACGCATCAGAGAGGGCCTACGGAGCAGCACTGTATGTCAGGACAGAATATTAGACTAACGCTTTAGTCCAGTTAGCTTGCAGTAAGACTAGGTTGTCTCCCATTAAGAAAGTGACACTTCCACGTCTTGAATTACTGGCATCCTTGATAGGTGTCCGACTTTTAAAATACTTCTGCCATTCTACAGGGTATGACGTCACTAAGGCGGCACTATGGAGTGATTCCATGGTCACTCTAGGATGGATTCACAGCGACGCAAATCGGTGGAAAACCTTCGTCTGCAACCGTGTTACGGAAATTCAGTCCACTATTTCGCCGTCACAGTGTAGACACTGTCCTGCACAAGAAAACCCAGCAGATCTTTTATCTCGGGGAATTACTGCCACAGCATTACTTCAATCTACGTTGTGGTGGAGTGGTCCACTATGGCTCAAGAACCATCTCGATTCGTGGCCTCGAAATGAGGTCTCCAAAATCACACTTCCTGAAATACGGAAAACAAGTCAACAAGTATTGACAATAAACACTCTTGAGTCTCCTGTTAACGCTGGAAGGTACAGTTCTTACAGTAAACTATTACGCATAACAGCATGGACTCTACGATTCATACGGAACACACATACACAGAACAGAACTGCTGGAGAACTCACTGCTTCGGAATTTTCCACTGCACGGATTCATTGGATTAAAACTGTGCAAAGAGAATCTTTTCCGGACGAACTTCACGCACTCCAGCACAATCAGCCACTGCCCAAGAAATCTAAAATTGCACGTTTCAACCCTTTCATAAAGAACGGAGTCATTCATTTTGGTGGACGCTTGCAGTTTGCCAACAGCCTGTCTTCAACACAACGTCATCCCATACTACTCGATGGGCAGCACCACTTTGTTCACTTATTGATCGAAAACACACATACCAGACTTCATCATATGGGTGTTCGGATTGTTCTATCTGAGCTTAAAGACGAATTTTGGATTCTCCGTGCCCGCCAAACTATAAAAAGAACAATAGGAAAGTGTCTTCCTTGCAAACTGGCAAAAGCCCCATTTGCACAAGCAGTTGAAGCCCCTCTTCCTAGTAACAGAGTGACACCACTGGAACCTTTCAAAGTAACGGGAATTGATTTTGCTGGACCTGTATACATTAAGGTGGGAAGGGAAGTTAAGAAAGCTTATATTACGCTGTTCACCTGCGCAACAACTCGTGCAGTACACTTAGAGCTCTGCACTTCTATGACCACAGATAGTTTCATCTCTGCACTCCAGCGATTTGCCGGGAGACGCGGATTGCCTCATAATATTTACTCTGACAACGCCCAGACTTTCCATGCTTCAAACAGAGAATTAACTGAGTTATGGTACACTCTCGCCGCTTCAAAAACCAAGCAATATCTTGCAGAAAACAACATCACTTGGAAGTTCATTGCTCCGAGGGCTGCTTGGTGGGGAGGCTGATAGGAACTATGAAACGCTGTCTGAGAAAGGTATTGCGTCGAGCCCAAGTGACAGAAGAAGGAATGAATACAGTTCTCATCATGACTGAAACATCCCTTAACTCAAGACCAATATCACAATCAGATAGTGCAGAATCACAGCCATTGACACCATCACATTTTCTTTGTGGTCAAAGGTTAACCACAATACCTAGTGGAGCTGAGCCTGAGGTGAAGGACAATTTAACAGAACAATTCAGACTTCACCAGAAACTAGCAGATGACCTGTGGAACCGCTGGTCGAAGGAGTATTTGACAGAACTTATCAGTCGTCAACCTGATAAGAACTCACCTCAGCTCAAAATTGGAGACATCGCCTTGATCCACGAAGAGGTGCGCCCACGCCAAACATGGAAGAAAGCGCGCATAGAGGACCTCCGTCGTGGAAGGGATGGAAATGTAAGGACAATTGTACTACGCACTGCAGATGGCAACGCAATCACACGTCCTGTCCAGCTGGTCCTTCCTCTGGAGATCGCCCAGGGTGGGGAGGATGTTGCAGAATGAATAAAAGTGGAAAATGTTCCATTGTTTTACTTACTCTTTGTGATTGTGTAATGTTTATCTTCCTTTGTTTCATTCTTGTCATGTTTTGTATTGGTACTACTGATTTTCAAAAAGGAAAAATAAAGTGACACAGGCCTTGATAGATCTAAAAGTGTTGACTTGTCTAAATGTAGACATAAAATTAATCCTCTATTGGTCACTCCACACGGCCTCTGCGGTGGCAAAGGTAGGCGGAAAGGAATGTCAGGACGCAAATGTGTTTCCGAAACTAGAATGAGGTCCAGGACATAATGGGTAGCAAAGCGCTAAAGCTCATCCCTATGGTCCCTCACGCCATTGGCATTCCAAAAGACGAGACCTAGTTCCGTCCACCATTTTGGGCCAATGGAGCGAGGCCGAGCAGGAAGGTGAGGCCCTCAAAGTCAAAAGAATCATCGCCTTGCTGGTTGAATCTGTAGCCTGGAAGTACCTGGTGAGGAGATCCCGGACTCTCTCGGCGTGGTTCAACAACTGTTGCTGAAGCCATCCCTGGAGGTCCGTGAGATCCACAGCAGGTACGGCGGAGGGTGAGATTGAAGTTGGTTGGTTGGTTGGTTGATTGGTTGGTCGGTTGGTTGGTTGGTTGGTTGGTTGGTTGGTTGGTTGGTTGGTTGGTTGAGGAGGTGGAGCTTCCACCGCTGGCCGTTCCTCACGGGAGACAGGCTTCGGTGTCGGTACTGAGCCGGTTACCGTGGGTACCTCCCGATCGAAATCGGATTCGCGGTCCGTCCTCTGCCTCTTCAGTGTGGGTTTAGGGTTGGTCGATTTAATTTGACCCTTTTGTTGTGTGGCTAGGGTGTTTGGTGTTTTCCCCCTTCCAGAGACCATACTCGAATACAAGGTGCCCCGTGGTGTTGGTGTTGGTGCCTGCCTGGGTGCCTCCTGATGTGCTGGAGGCTCCAGCCTCGCCGGCGTTCTGGCTTTGGTGCTCTGGGTCGCTGGTGTTGATGTTGCCTTCTGATGTTCCTCCCTTCTCAGAGGGACTGATGGTTGAGGCTCCGGTGGAGTGGGTCTCGACGACGCAATGACCTTCAGCCTCACAGAGCAGCCTCCACAGCAGGTGATGTGCTTACCTACACAGTTGGCACACTTAGGCTCCTCCTCCAAGGAGCGCGGGTAGGCCCCTTCGGGATGTTTGTCATCACACCTAAGGCAGCGCAGTATCCGGTGACAATATGTGCTTGAGTGGTTGAAACCCAAGTATCGATGGCACTATGCGGGAGCGCCAGGGCGTCGGGATGCTTCTACAGAGACCCGTAGATATTAGACAGAGGTTACGATCTATCTTGGTCTCCGGATCGTTGACCTGTTCCACTATTACTAGGAAGAGGAGGATGGAGATTGTTGTGGGCTGTTGCTCAGCTTGAGCGGGTTTGGTGAGCTGCTTCACCACTTTGGGGGTTATACCCTGGCGGATGAGGTCCTCCTTGATCCCTTGGTGGACGTGTCTACCGGTAGACCCCTTATGATACATTTAAGGTCTCTGGTTTTATCAAGACCAAAAGTAAAGTGAGGGATTACCTTCTTCCTGAGCTCACTCAAGAGGCGCGCATAGTCCTCAGGTGTTCTCACCTGGTAGACATAGCGGCTTTTCTTCTGCATCACCATGCACTCCTGGCAGAGAGTTGGCATCACTATCTGGAGAAAGCCTACCACATCCTGGAAGGAGTCCACGATGATGGAAGGAATATGGCACCTCTTCTGTCTGCCGGCAGCGGAGCTGCTGGGTCCTGCACTGGTCTGGTGTGCAGGGGTTACAGGTTTCCCTCTTTTGCCTATGAGGATAAGTCATCGCTGGCCTTGGGAGTTTGAGCGTGACCTTCCTCGTCCTCTTCCATGATGATGGAAGAGTGAAAGGAAAAGACCAAAGTCTTATCCGAGTAAGCCAAAATGCTTGTGACTACACTGTCACAATCTGAGAAGTCCTGGTCGGACAATTTGTCTACATGGATAGGAGATCGCTCTCGAGATCCACACTTGTCTGATGATTCGGTCGAAACTGAACGGAGAGAAGTCCCCTTTCCACTCTTGCATTGGCAGGACTTCCTTGGCTTTCGGCTGCTGCTGGGCCCGGAGACCTTGGAAGGTACACGTACGCTGCTAGCCTAGTACACCACTCACCTACAGGCAGCAGGTGCTCTTTAACATGCCAAACAGAGGGCCAGACACCAAAGTGCGCCATACCTAACCATAGAAAGGTGGCTGAGGCCTTGTTTGGCTGCCCGCTGCCTGTACTTCTGCTGGCCTGGAAGTACGCTGCTGGTTGGTGCTGATTAACCGGTTACGCCTGAAGCTGCCCAATGGGTCGCTTCCTGTAGTGGTGGTCGACCAGTCAGAATCTAGAAGTTCTTCTTGGCTGTTGTAGAAGTAGATTGAAGACCTTCTTCTTGGCTGCAATCTTGAACAGTGGTCTTCTGCTGTATGGCAGTAAGAAGCTCTGTAACCAACAGGCTAAGAAGCACCGAAAGTTGCTGTGAAACTCTGGAACACGTCTGCACTTGAGCAGAATGAGAGCAACCATGTTGTCTCGGAACTAAGTTTGAATGCTTTCTGCAAGGCCAATGACCCCACACTACCTACGCCAGCAAGTCATGTATTGAGATGTGAACACATGGAAGTAAAACAGATAGTCTGTACTGATATGCATTGTTCATTTCATGGTGCAGTTACAACATCAGGTAGTAAATCATGTGATTGTTAGACAACGAGGAAAATCTCTAGCTTAACGAAGTGGATGCATGCTACAGTTTAATTCATATCTTCCCCCAATATCTTGAATAACTGAAAATATCCAAGACCAATACCGTTATACATCAAAAGGTTCTAATTTTAATAGTAGAAAATTGAGAGAAACAGAATAAAATGCTTCATTTAAATGTTGTCAGCAGCTCAGAACTGTGAGAAAATGGAAATGAAGTTTTATTTATGGATGCTGTTTGACTACTGTGGTTTTCAGCATCCCATTCTATATTCTGAGTGAAAGAAAGATTAATTTTACTCAGAGGATCTTTGTCAGGCTTGGGATTCTTTTCATGCCATAAATGTATGACATGGGACTAATGGCTTGTCTTCCCTTCTGAAGGAAGCCATGCTAGGGATTTTTAGTTGAAAAAATGCATCGTCCTCCGACAGGTTTGAACCTGCGACCTTGGGTGTATGAAGTTAGCATGGTAACCATTACACCACGGAGGGCAACCCACTCTCATAGAGATGGCATGTAAAACACTTACAACCTCAGTGTCGCCCTCCATGGTGTAATGGTTACCATGCTAACTTCATATATCCAAGATTGCAGATTAAAACCCGGCGGAGGACGATGGATTTTTTCGGGTATAAAAATCCTCAGCATGGCTTCCTTCAAAACAGAAGTAAAACCGTTAGTACCGTGTTGTAGATTTACAGCACATAAAAGAACCTCAAGCCTGATAGAGGGGCCTCTGAGCAAAATTAAGCGGTCTTTCACGCCCAATATAGAATGGGACACTGAGAAGCACAGCAGTTAAAGAGCGTCCATAAATAATACACCATTTTTTTCTTTACAACCTCAGTAACACAGAATTTTCTCACCATTGGCTTACATTAATTGGAAACAAATATTTTTGTCTAGGACTCAGTGGAATTTGTTGACTTCTCCGGTGTAACAAATGAAGGAGGGAAGGTAATGGGAATTGCCTGTGCTTCTGACACTGTTGAGTGCCTGTCGTGGTCCGTACCTGAGAAATGGTCTCTAGAAGATGCTGCAACTGTACCGCTGGCATACACCACTGTAAGCATGTTTGTACCAAATCATGTTGTAGTCTTAAATAACACGCTGAGCCACAATATCATTAAAGTGTGATGATTTCAGTCATACTACGCCCTGATGGAGTTGGCAAATCTGCAGCAACGTGATACAGTGTTGGTACATTGTGGCTGGACAAACGTTGGTCAGGCCAGCATAACAATAGCTTTACATTACAACTGTACAGTGTTTACCTCAGTTACTACCACAGAACAGAGGGAGTTCATCAAACTTACATTTCCACAGGTGAGTCTACTGCTAGGTAGAGAAATACTGCATAAAACAAGCATTCTTAGAAAAAGGTCAAACACCAATCTTTATATTTAATTTCAGCATGTGACACGAAGATTTTCAAGAAAATCTCCTCCGTCCGTAATTACACCATAAGAGATTGAAAAAAAATACTACACAAATTATGTCGTGTACATAGAGTTAACCATTTCTGACATATTTTTTGTTATTAGTTTGAATTTAAACTACTTAAACTTTCCTCAAATGGGTTCATCATTGCTTTCGTTTCTCTTTTGTTTTACTGCTGCTGTTGCAAAGAAAACCAAATTTCAATTATATTACTTAGTGACCAGCTTTTAAAAGATTTAACTGTCACTTTATCCGAGTGTATTCCCTTCTACTTACAAGGAACTAAGTAATAAGACCATTTGTGCTAATGCTTATCTCAATTAGTATGTTATAAATAAAAGAATTGTCTTTTGTAAGAATAGTTTGTGGATCAGCTAGAGAAAGTTATGTGAATGGAACACATAAAATTTAATTTTTTTTTATTATTATTTATTTATTTATTTTTTGTGGAATTAATCACTTCCAAGATATTTCTTTTTATTGGTTTTTATTTTACAAAATTTATAATTTTTTAAACAGAAAGTCTTCATTGTTTTTTTTACTGGCCATGCAAACATAACCAAATTTCAGTCATGACATTGTAGACAGGACTTTAAAGATTTAACTATCATTTTAGCCTACTCCATTCCCTTATTTTTCTTGTACTTACAAGGAATAAGTAAAAAGGTAATTTATTTAATACTTATCTTGATTAGCATTCAGTAGACAGAAGAATAAGATTTTGTAAGAATAGTTATAGGTAGAGAAATTCCAAAGATATAATCCATTCATGTGTGTGGAATATATAAGGTATTTGTATATAGCTACTACCAACTATTCTTATGAAAGCTTGTTCTTCTGTCTACTTCATGTTAATTGAGAAAAACATTAGCAGAAATACTTTCATTTCAATGGGCAAAAGGGAAATAAATTAATTTTCAGATTAAAAACAAAAGAATTTGAGTTGGTTTTTGTAACACAAACATCACTTATTTTTACTTACTGGGACCAGTTTTGGGAACACTTGTTCCCATTTTCAACCCTTAATTCCGACTAAATCTTGCTTTGTTGGCATCAGCAATGAGGGTGGTGGTGTATTACTTGTGGAGGCATCTGGTGCTGGATCTATGAACTTCCAAAGGTTACTGTATGGTGGTAAATCAAAATTCATGATATGGCTCTTTTTCTTCATGATGTAGATCTTCTCCCAGACATCTAATTCTGTGGGTTTATACACTGGTTTTAACAGTTTTATAGTCAGTATGATTTCATGTCCTGATGTCCAAAAATGATGGGCAACTGCTGATTTTTCTGTTTGCTTGTATTTTAGGTTTATCATGTGTCCCTTTAATCTGGTTTCTTTGTCCTTCCTATATATACTAGACTACAGTCTGAGCATTTAATTTCATGAATTCCTGGTTTTCTGTTTGCAGGGATAGGATCTTTTAAATTTTTGCACAGCAGTTTCTGAATGCTGTGGTTGTTTTTTGGAGCTAAGGTGATGTTATAATTCTGAAAATTTTCTGAACTGAGATTGGTCATGAAGGTTCTGTAGGGTGGTTATGTGTGTTACGTGGTTGTCTATTCTCTTGTCTACTGCAGTTTCTTGGAAGCCGTTGTTGGAAATGGAAATGGCGAGTTATTTATGGATGCTCTTTAACTACTATGGTTCTCAGCGTCCCATTCTAAGTTGGGCACTTAATTTTGCTCAGAGGTCTCTCTATCAGGCTTGAGGTTCTTTTACGTGCCATAAATCTACGACACGGGACCCACAGCTTTACTTGCCTTCTGAAGGAAGCCATGCTAAGGATTTTTACACCCGAAAAAATCCATCGTCCTCCGCCGGGTTTGAACCCGCGGCCTTGGGTAAATGAAGTCAGCATGGTAACCATTACACCACGGAGCCGTTGTTGGTAGCTATTTGGAGTATCTGTTGGTATTCACTATTCTCCATGGCAATGTTACTAATCTAAACGTTAAACTGTTCAGGACTGCATATTTGTGTGTTGTGGGGTTGTAACTATCAAACTTTATGTAGTTATCTGTATTTGTGAATTTTCTATGTATTCCAAATGTCAGGTTATGTTTTTCTGTTCTCATTATTTTGAAGATTAGGAAAGGACTCTTTCTTGTTTGGTGTCTATAGAGAATTAAATAGATTTGTTTTGTAATTTGAGCAGTTTGAGTGCATCATTTAAAGTTTTTTTTGGAACTAGGCAATGATGTCATCTACATATCTATACCATTTTTTGTATATATGTGGGAATGCCTTAATGATATGTGTCTCAAAATTACTCATGTATAGGTCGGCTAGGAATGGTGATAGAGGATTCCCCATTGTCTGTTGGTAACATTTATTCTTGAATGTAAAGTAGTTCTATCTTACACATAAATTGGTTAGCTGGACAAGAGGATCTATTTCTTCCGTTGGTATGTTTATGTTTCATGAAATTAAATGCTCAGACTGTAGTCTAGTATATATAGGAAGGACAAAGAAACCAGATTAAAGGGACACATGATAAACCTAAAATACAAGCAAACAGAAAAATCAGCAGTTGCCCATCATTTTTGGACATCAGGACATGAAATCATACTGACTATAAAACTGTTAAAACCAGTGTATAAACCCACAGAATTGGATGTCTGGGAGAAGATCTACATCATGAAGAAAAAGAGCCATATCATGAATTTTGATTTACCACCATACAGTAACCTTTGGAAGTTCATAGATCCAGCACCAGATGCCTCCACAAGTAATACACCACCACCCTCATTGTTGATGCCAACAAAGCAAGATTTAGTCGGAATTAAGGGTTGAAAATGGGAACAAGTGCTCCCAAAACTGGTCCCAGCAAGTAAAAATAAGTGATGTTTGTGTCACAAAAACCAACTCAAATTCTTTTGTTTTTAATTTAATCACATCACTGTCACAAGCCTCTTTGCATATTCACAAATTTTTAATTGTCAGATGTTTAAAACATATAGTCAAATAATGGCCATTTTTGTGCGAAATGAGAAATAACTATGATATCTGACTCAAGCATGTGCCAAGAAAACTCTCATTAGGTCAGCCACTAGTCTAAACAAATGCTCTGTGTTTGGACCAGATAGAAATTAAACCCTTGAAACATAATAATAATAATAATAATAATAATAATAATAATAATAATAATAATAATAATAATAATAATACCTTTATTGTCAATAGACTGCAATACAGTTTCTGACATTGTCACAAATTCATATTTACAATTATGTATTTACAATTTTTTACATTTGTCTACACTTAAAGTATGTATTAATTAAGGAAGATTACAAAGATGGACAAGCTACATAGTCACACATATTATACACAGAGGGTCTGTCTGATGAAGCACAATCCCAAAAGTAAGTGTATAAGATATGGCACTGGTATTTTGTATTAATGGCTTCTTTCTAAATCTACTTTCAGATTAAGGAAGATCATATTTTGAACTCACAGAATGACAGTTTTGAGATTTCTCTCCTGAGGGCAACAAAAGGCAAAGGTGTTCGTGTGATATTGAATATGCTGTCAGTATCAGCAATAGACAGCACCATGAACTGCCTGTCAAAACACAGCTGCATAGTGCACCTTGGACGAGACAGTCTTACCAGACAGAGCTCTATAGGTGAGATACATGCACAATTTGAAAACCACGGGTTTAAGTATACTATATCTACCACCATTTAAAAGCAGGTCACTGATTGATACTTCTCTATTGCAAAAGCTTGATCGTCTTCCCCCTGACATTATTCTTATTACCTTTTGTTGCATAATGAGTACTTTTTTAGCATTTCCTATGTATACCTTTTCACATTCCTTGCAGCTGATTTCATATATCCCTGATTGTTTCAATGGGGGATTTTATCTTTTGTGTTTGTATGGAGGAGGTTTTTTAAGTGGGGCTAGGTTGATATTCCATTTTTTCAAAATCTTTTGACATTTTTGGTGAGCCAGAGGGTGTTAAGTAAATTATTTGTAGCTAGTTTCTTCTTTTATTCTTTTTAGAGTGCTAATTTCTTTTACTTTCTTCTGTTTCATGAATTTATTAATCTTCTTCTTTACCAAATGTTTTGTGTTTGTATGGAGGAGGTTTTTTTAAAAGTGCAGGTACAGGTATATATTGGAAAAACAAAACGAAACATTGGACAGTATTTTAAAGAACACATGAGATATTTAAAATACAAACAGACAGATAATTCAGCTGTAGCACATCATTTTTGGACTCGAAACCATAATTTTCACAGCGAGCCCAAGTTATTAAAATTAGTACAGAATCCAATAGGATTAACGGTTTGGGAAAATCTATTAATTTTAAAAAACAAAAACAAGGTCATAAATTTTGACATTCCACAAACAAATGGACTCATCTCAAAATGTATCTCTCTGGAAGAGAGACCTCTACAGACAACTACCACGAGTTCATTAGTGAATCTCCGTTGAAAATGGTGGCAAAAGCCACTGAAACATGTCTGAAGTAAATTACTTTATTTCAAGAGTGAAGTTTGAATATAATCTATGTTTTTACTCCTATTTAATTAGTTACTTCACTGTGCATTCCCATTAATGTTTTAATAAATAAATGTTATTATATGTAAATAAATGTATTAATAAGAAATAATAAATGTAATTGTTGACATGCTAGAGTTTGGGCTTTGAGTCTAATCTCATAATAGGATCTACAGATTGCAATGTTATGTATGTATGCACTATGTACTAGACAAATGTATCAGACAATAATAATCCTATAGTGGCGCTATTTGCCACTACTTCAATGTCCACTACAACATAAAAATAATTCATAATTGTAACATCAATTATCCAAAATGTTGATTTATTGATTTCAATTAACTGCAATTTACCATAACAACATGACATGAATAGTAATAGAATTAAAATTGTTCACTGATATAAGATTTAATATGACATAATTATTTCCTTAAATAAGCATATATAAAGTATTATATTTGACAAAAATGCTTTATTAACTCCCTGAAGTCATGATCTAACTTGACCCACTCATTAATAAAGCTCAACTTTTGTACCTACTTAAATAATATACTTTTCTGTGTCGATACTTGCCAACTGTTGGTCATTAGCTAGGGGGTTAACAAACTTGACCTGTTGCAACTTGAGCCTGTATAGTTAGCGGCAGGGTAAATAATCTTCACACATGGTGCAAATGTTTTCTTTCTCTTACACTTCCAGTGCACAAACAAACAGAAAACCACGCATGATTTTAATACAACCTAAATATTATGGACAATGTTGAACTGAAGAAACATTTACATTATGCAAATTATTACAGGTCCACTTTGTTATGAAGGTAAATGAAAGCTTGAGAACCTAAGTTACATGATTATGGTTCCTTTCTTTGTGAATTATAAAAGTCTGTGAATACCTGATTAAAGCAAAACAAGAACTTCTTTTAATGTTCTCAAACAGTCCAACAGGATACACAGATAGTGTGAGATATACTACTGTTGTTGCTAGGACTTCTTCTTCTTCTTCTTCTTCTTCTTCTGGTATTGTACTGTTTCAAAAATCACCCATAAGTGCACTTTTTTCAATCTTACAGTGTTGTCACGTTGTGCAGTCTTTGTGCTTAACAATGTAGATCAACTGAAACAAGTTTCAGAAGGTTAAAATATTAGACTGCAAATTGCTTTAATTAAAAATGTACTTAATGCAGAAATTATTTATCTTTCAATCTTCTCTAAGAAATTTTTCAAAATTTGTTTAAATTTCATAAATCTTCATTTAAAATAATAATCATATTAAGTAATGTTTGCTTTTTTTTATCAAAAATTACTTTAAAAACAGCAAAACTCCACAAAATATTTTGTTTTATTCATTACAAAGAGGTCATGCTGCTTTTTGAGTAGGTTCCTTTCCAGATTAATTTCATGGTTGTACTCCCAGAAGTGGTACATCACCTGTGGAGTATATTCCTGATGTGTTTAGATTGCAATATGAAATATATCAAAAAACCAAAAGTAACTTGGAAACATGCAACAAAGAACACACAAGAAATATAAAACTCAAACAAACTGATAAATCTGCAGTGGTGTACCATTTGAATTACAACAATTTTTTTTGAAGCATGTCACTCACACATGTCCGGTGTGTCAGTATGCATTACATTTGCTACAAAACTTGGCTGCCTGTAGTCACACATGCGTCATTCTTCTGTGCTAGTCCAGTTCACACACGAATAACATTAGCAGTGTTTAGTTTTGCTTACAGTATACAGTACCACAAAGAGTGTGTGTGTAGGGAAGTGGTAAGGCAATTTGAAACTAAATTTACTGACGTGCATATTTAGAGTAGAGAGACTGTTCATTTGCTTGTAAATAAGTTCAGGGAGACGGCATCAATTTGTGATAGGAAACAGGTATGTGTTTATGGAGCTGAAATTTGACAAAATTGGAGAAAGCTTACAATATCTCGTAGTCATCTTGCACAAGAAACTGACATTTCGAAAGTTTCAGAATGGAGAGCAACAAAACTTTTAAAACACAAACCATACAAGGTTACAGTTGTCCAGGAGTTGCTACTACGTGATCACCAGAGTCAGGTAAATTTCTGCAACTGGATTCTGAGGAATGTTAATGAAGGAACAATTGATCCACAATTAATACTGTTCAGTGATGAAGCATGGTCATGTGTCATCACAACACAACCAATATAATGATAATAATAATAGTTTATTCACCATTTAATAATTACAATAGGCTTCGTCATAACTTTTATATATATATACACACAGTGAAGAAATGGTAATATTACATGTTTTACATGTCATGTTTACTTATATCTAAGAATTCTTGTATGTTATAGAATATAGCCATTTATATTAAAATGAAATGGTGTTTTATTTATGGACGCTCTTTAACTGCTGTGGTTCTCAGGATCCCATTCTATACTGGGCATGAAATACAGCTTAATTTTGCTCAGAGGTCTCTCTATCAGGCTTGAGGTTCTTTTACGTACCGTAAATCTAAGACTGGGATCCACGGCTTTACTTCCCTTCCGAAGGAAGCCATGCTAAGGATTTTTACACCCAAAAAAATCCATCCTTCTCCGCCGGGCGTTTATATATTTTATCCTTAAATCTATTAGTGTTTATATTGCGTATTTCCAAAGGAAGTGAATTAAATATGTTAATGCCATTTAACTTGTAGTACCAAGATGACTTCTGAAGTCTTAAATATGGTATATCCCCTCTATTCTTATTTTATGTGTATTTCACTTCTGGTGTTGTAATTTTGTAATTTTTCTTTCATATATACAAGAGTATCATACAGATATAAATTGACAACTGTCGGAATTTCCAGTGTTTTACAATGTTTTGCCAATATTCTAGCAACCTTTTTTTGAATCTTTAGCACATCTGTTATCCGTGGGCGACTGCCCCATAATATCAAGCCATACCTAAACATGCTTTGAAAGAATGAAAAATAGGCCATACGAACACTGCTCTTTTTAAGTTTGCTAATAAGAATACTATTCGTGACAACTTTCTGCATACATAATCAATGTACGAATTCCTAGAAAGATGATTATCAATTATCATTCCAAGAAATTTTGTGGTCTCACTTGTGTCATTACCTGAATTATTACTATTTTTTAATGTAAAAAGAATATTTTGTGATTTGCTATCATTCATAAAAAAGCCATTGCTTCTAAACCAATGTTGAGCTTGTTTTAGGTTATCTCTGACAGATTTTGATGGTTGATCGATAGTGCCATATGTTGAGAAATGATGTTTCATCTGCATAGACATGGGTAACAATTCGGCACATCATTAATCATTATTAAGAACAGCAGAGATCCAAGCACTGAGCCCTGCAGAACACCTACTTTTACCTCCATTACCTGTGAATATTTTCCTCTAATTGAGATTATTTGTTTACGATTTGATAAATATCACTTAAAAATATCCAAGATAGAACCCTGAAAACCATACACTTCAAGTTTCTTTATCAAGATGTCATGTTCAACACACAAACCTAATTTTGTTCATGAAACTCCCTTGCATGATCAAAAAAAATTGGGGTATGGTGCAAAATCCTGTGATAAGGTATGTTTTGTGTTTAATGTGATTTGAGGTTTTATTTGACTAGCATGCATGTGTGATGGTCAAGTTTTGTAGCATCCTACTGTAAGCTTTATTGTAACATGCAGGTTGTGTAAATTTGAGTCAAATGTGGACACTATAGTTTCACTTACTTAGTCTTTTCCTGGATGTATTTCAAAGATCTTCATCTTCATCGTCAGTGGGTGTTTGACTGGCTTCAGAAGGAGAGGTTACATTCGTAGTTACCTATGTGCTGCCATCTGGTTTTCTTGGAGGTAATCTTAAGATGTCATCTGCCGGTGATATTTCAAAATTCATAACTCTGTGCGCATTTTTCCTTATGTGTATCCTTTCCCAAATTGCTAATTCAGTTGTGGTTTTTACATGTTTAATAAGTTTGATGTGATTCTGCAGATTTATCTGTTTGCTTGAGTTTCACGTTCCTTCAGTCTTGTTTGAAAGTTTCTCTTGGTGTGTCCAATGTCAATTTTGGGCCAATCCTCACAGTTTATTTGGTAAATTCCAGATTTTTATTTTTTTTTATATGTTGTCCTTTAATGGATGGTTTAAAAGGTTCCTGAGGTTGCATTTGTTTTGAGGTGCTAGCTCTATATTATGATCTTGGAACTGCTTTTGAATTTATTATGCATCTGTGGGTTTTACGTGAATATACTATATTTACTTTCTCTAAACGTACCATGTACATAGTGTATAGAGAAGGTATTGCACTCCACCAAAATATTCGATACCGAAATTTCACCGGAAATATATGTTTTAGGGTCCCCTGTATCCAAAAAAGTATTTTCAGAAAAAGGTTTATGTGTATGTGTGTGTGTATCCGTGTGTCTGTGAACACGATAACTCAAAAACAAAAAGTTGGTGAAATACCAAACTTGGTATTTAAGTTTAGTATCTTCCAGGGATGCAACACAAAGATTTTGAGAAAAATCCCCCCACCCTAAACTACCCTTTACATGGACTTTTTTTTTCAAAAATGTTGATTTTCTTAAAAATGGCTCTAACGATTTTGATTAAAATATCATATATTAAATATATTTACCTGACAAATGAAATGTATATCTTGAATTTTCTGGGAATAGCCTCTGAAGATTACTTTATTCTGGACGAATTTTACAGAATTTTGCATAACTGCTAAACTGTAAAACTTAGATAAAAACTTACTGCACAAGAAATTTAGAGCATGTTAAAACACACAATTTTGTTATACACATTTTTATTGTGGAGTTGATCGTTTTTGAGTTATTCATTGTTTTTGGTTTCAGCTATGAAAAACTTAACTTTTCTCATATAGGAATTTGTCAACTCCTGTCCATATAAACAAAAGAACTTCAGTCACATAGCAACCAGCTTTTGACTATCACTTTAACCTATGGTACTCCCTTATTTCGCTTCTACTTACAAGGAAACAAGTAATAAGACTATTTCTGCTAATTTGTTCTCGAGTAGCATGAAGTAAATAGAGGCATAAGCTTTTTAATAATAATTTGTTGCAGAGATGTAGAGAAAGTCATGTGGTACACATCAGAATTTTTTGGTTTGGGTTGGCTCCTGTGCTTAGTGTGGCGATATCTATAATCTTCTTTTGTTTCTTATACTTTTGTATTAGTTTCTCCACTAACTCTGTTTCAAAACCAACTGTGAAGATGAACATCTTTGAACACTAAGTAAGTGAAACTATAGTGTCCACATTTGACTCAAATTAGTTACATAATTACTTAAAAAGTTTCACTGTATAAACACGTCACATCATATGTTATGTTGTTTCAGGGATGCGAGTGTTTTTGAGGAATGTATCTTTCTGGGCTGTAGCAAATGATTTCCTCATGAGTCTCACACCAGAGTCAAAGAAGGCACTTGAAGCTTCAGTTGAAGAAGGACTTGCTTCTGGTGTAGTGCAGCCTTTAGTGCGGCAAGTGTTCACCAAACACCAAATAGATCGTGTTCACCAGTAAGTAAGCTTTCTCAGCCTCAGTTAACAGTATTCTACTTTCTCTAATATATATAAATAAATTTGTATTATTATCTGACTCTAAAGCAGCTATAACATCTGAAGTAACACCTAATAAATTTGTATTATTATCTGACTCTAAAGCAGCTATAACATCTGAAGTAACACCTAATATATGTTTTACTAATTTGTTGAGTTGGTTTTTTAACACTACGTCACTTACATTGTTATTTTGAGGGACTAGTTTCGAAAGCCTATGCTTTCATTTTCAACCTCAAGGGTAGTGTTAAAAAACCAACTCAACAAATTAATAAAACATATAATTTGACCGTCACTGTCACTAAATTCCTCCAAACATCAATTAACACCTAATAACTTAAATATTGCAGAATGCCACAAAATCATAAAACAACTAATGAATTTAAATAAAAGATTAATACTTCAATGGATACCAGCACATTGCAGAATACAGGGTAATGAAACAGCTGACTTTCTTGCCAAGAAAGGTAGTAAAATTACATCTAGTTCATCTGATCCAATAAGTTATCACTCTATCATTATATCAACATATAATAACAAAATTAAAGAAGATAATGTATTACAAGCAAAAGGAAAATTTATGTAATAACACGACCAGAATCACTACATTACCAAGAAAATTGTGTGTAGCAAGTTTTAGACTCCTACCAGGCCATGATTGGTATAGTGAGATCTCCTCTGATATGGATGTGCTGCCCAACCTTTAGTCAACATCAGAATACTGGAATGCAAGAGAGTGAATGGCTTCACTGCCAACTGCTTAACATTAGATGCCAACCAACCAGCTTTCTCTGATACCCAAGGTTGCGAGTTCAAAGTGAGCAGAGGTTGATGTATATCTTCCTTCAGAAGGGAAGTAAGGCCAATGGTCCCATGTAATGCTTATTTGCACATAACTTGAAAGAAAAGGTTCCCTGGGCTACGCTTCCACAAACCATGATTTCAACCTATAGAGAGAGTTATCTATGGCTGATGAGTTGAACATGTCCACAAAAAGGCAAACTCCCTGATCAAGAAACCAGGGCCCAATATGCACTCACATGGCATCATGTATAGTAACTAGGGAAAGTATGTGTTCCATGCTGAGATTTTAACATAAATATATGTTTTGAGGTCCCCAGAATCCAAAATTGGGTGTGCCCATCTGTATGTGTGTCCATGAACATAAGTTAAAAATCTGATGTGTTCCATTCACATTCTCTCTATCTGTTCTGCAAACAAACTATTCTTACAAAAGATTATTCTTTTATCTACTTCATGCTAATGGAGATAAACATTAACTAAAATTGTCTTATTACTTGCTTCCTTGTAAGTAGAAGGGAAATTAGGGAATATACTAGGATAAAGCAATAGTCAAATGTTTTAAAAGCTGGTCGCTATGTGAAATTATAGAAATTTGGTTCTATTTGCATGCCAAGAGTAAAGCAAAAGGGATGACGCAAACATGATTTCCCATTTGTGAAAAGTTTAAGCAGTTCAAAATTGAAATCAATAACAACGAATTAGC
The DNA here is from genome assembly GCA_030762935.1 of Hymenopus coronatus. Lineage (NCBI taxonomy): Eukaryota > Metazoa > Arthropoda > Insecta > Mantodea > Hymenopodidae > Hymenopus > Hymenopus coronatus. The sequence continues at coordinate 6,094,933 of CM060897.1, read as the reverse complement.
CCGCCTATGTAGTGTAGTGGTAGCGTGTCTGCCTCACATTCAAAAGGTCGTGAGTTCGAATCTCACTTAGGGGGAGTTACCCGGATAAGGTTTTTTTCGAGGTTTTCCATTATCCTGAATAGACAAATGCTGAGTAACTTTAAGCTTCATGGACCCCGAGAACATTTGAGCATCATTTCACCAATTTCATCCATCGTCTGATATGACCTAACGGGTTAAAGGATGTTAAACTACATTAAAAAAATAAAATAAAAAAAAAAAAAAATATCTTGGAAACAACTCTAAAACAAAATGTATATGTTATAAATTGTGTGTTTTACCAAGATTTTATCTTTATTTTATGTGTAGTAAGTTTCTTCTATCTCATTTGGTTCACCAGTCATACAAAAGTCGTCCAGAATGACGAGGTCTTCAGAGGTTATGCCCAGAAAATTCAAGATATACATTTCAGTAGTCATAAAAATGTGTTAAATATACTGTATTTTAATAAATATCGTTAGCCATTTTTTAAAAAATCAATATTTTCAAAAAATGACCCATATAAAGGGTAGCTGAGATTGGGGATTTTCTTAAAAATCTTTGTATCTTGGAAGATACTGAACTTAAGTACCAAGTTTTCAATTACAGACAAAAGAAAAAAGCTTTTTTTATTATTATTTTTTTGTTTTTTTTATTTCTTTTTTTATGTCTTGCTTATAGGAGGCATTGTAATAAGCATTTCTGGGTGGAATGCAGTAACGTCTCTTTACCTACTGTGTACGTAGTTTTTGTTAGGAAAGTGAAAAGCTATCAAAATTGGATTGATTGTTTTCTAAGAATACATGTCACTGTACAGTTTTTATTGCTTGAGCTTATGTTGCAGAATTCTGGCAGAACCAAACCACATTGGCAGACTAATTATAAATGTAACAGAAGAGAATAAAGAAAAAGCTGTAATGTCTATGATGAGGGATGACAGGTTCGGATGCGACCCACTTGGATCATACTTGGTCGTAGGTAAGCGCTTTATGTGTATGATGAGCAGAATGTGATGTAATCTGAGAGAACTCCTGCATATAATTGTTGATGAATGTACAGGAGGTCATGCAGAGCAATGTATGGACGTGACAGAGTGGCTGGTGATGCACGGGGCGCAGCAGGTGGTTATCGCACTGCGCTCCAAGGTGGTGTCCAACCTTGTGAGAAGAAGAATACACCTGTTGCAGTTGTATCATAAAGCTCACATTGTCCTGGTGTCCACTCCTGCTGCTACAACTGCAAGTAATGCTGTGAATCTGTTGCAAGAGGCCAGGTCCGCTGTGGGAGACAAACTGATGGGCATCTTCATACTTCCTGCCGTAAGTATCTATTCTAATATTGCATATTACTTTCTCTACACGTACTATGCATATAGTGTATAGAGAAGGTATTGTACTCCACCCAAAAATTCCATACTGAGATTTCACCTGAAATCTATGTTTTGATTCTCCCTGAATCCAAAAAACGTATTTTCACAAAAAGGTCTGTGTGTGTGTGTGTGTGTGTGTGTCTGTGAACAGCATAGCTCAAAAACGAAAATACTGTTGAGTACCAAACCTAGTATTTAAGTTTTGTTTCTTCCAAGGATATGATACAAAGATTTTCAAGAAAATCCCTCCATCCCCAACTACCCTTTACATGGAACTTTTTTTTTCGAAAATTTTGATTTTTTTAAAACTGGCTCTAACGATTTTGATTAAAATATTGTATATTAAAGATACTTGCCTGACAAATAATATGTATATCTTGAATTTTCTGAGAATGGCCTCTGAAGATTACTTTATTCTGGATGAACTAAACAAAATTTTGCATAACTGCTAAACCGTAAGAGATGGACAAAAACCTACCACAAAAAAAAAAAAAAATGTAGGGCACACTAAAATACACAATTTATGTTACATAACTTTTTTTCGTGGAGTTGATCGCTTTTGAGATATTCCTTGTTTTTGGTTTCAGCTTTGAAAAACTTATACTTTTCTCATACAGGAATTTGTCAACTGCTGTCCATACAAACAAAGGAACTTCAGTCACGTAGCAACGAGCTTTTGACTATCACTTTAACCTATGGTACTCCCTTATTCCGCTTCCACTTACAAGGAAGCAAGTAATAAGACTATTTCTGCTAATTTTTTCTCGATTAGCATGAAGTTAATAGAAGCATAAGCTTTTTAACAATAATTTGTTACAGAGATGTAGAGAAAGTCATGTGAATAGAACACGTCAGATTTTTTTTTATCACACTCCCTAGGTCATGGGTTCAAACCTGGTTGAGGATAATGGATTTTAAATCCTTAGGATGACTTTGTGTGGAAGGAAAGTAAAGCAAGAGCTCCTGTGTCATATATTTATTAAATAAGATTGTTTAAGTGCTAATTCCTCATCTCTTATCCTACAGTAATGAAGTTTTCCTATAAATATATATTACGTGATGTACTATCAAACGCTTGGCTCGGATTTTTAATGTAGCACAAGTTATTACTTTATTTTCAAAGTTATTCAATACAGTAGTTCTTTAACAGCAGATTGACCTTCAGTAAGCTCATCTGTGATACTTGACCTTGGGTGCTGAGCATGATCTTTGTTTTGTTTTGTACAATTCCTCAGCTGCTCTTAAATTGTCTGGCCCAGGTAATACTTAAATCTCGGATGCGTAGTATCCCCAAACTGTGCCTTCAAGTGAGTTATAATCTTCAAGGGTTTAACCCTTCATTGGTTAAAAAATTTATAACAAAGCATTGTGAATAGCTTAAGGAATCTGTTATTCACTCATGACTGCACTGACCCTGAAACCTATCCAGCTGGTTCCCCCTCCCCAATACACTGACCTTTAACCATCCCCCTCTGGGTCATCACTTGCAGCAGCTTGTAAAGGTGTAGCCATAGAGCATGTGCTTGTTTTAGGAAACTTCTGGACAAGAGAACGGGCTGACAGCCCTGACAGTGTCGCAGCTGGACACAGCATCACGAGGCATTAAGACTCTGCAACACTTTGTGTGTCTGCTGTCAGAGGGCAGCTGGAGTACTTGTGAGATGAGGCACCAACAAGGTCTGATGGCGCTAGCAGTGTACTGGCCAGAGGCTCATGTCGAGGGATTCAGCTTGAGACAGTCTCTCACTTGTCTGGACAAACTCTTGGTGGCGCAGGAAAACCAGCAACCTGTTGTCATCATCACATACAGCAAGCTTGCAGCCAGTTCTAAAGGTAATGCTATACTAAACTCCACGTCTGCAACATTTCCTTTTTCAATTTGAAATTAACTTTTATTTATGTACACTCTAGTTGTCATCAGAGGCTATTCCCAGAAAATTTGATATATTTCATTTGTCAGGTAAATATATTTAATGTACGCTATTTTAATCAAAATCATTGGAGCAACTGCTGCAGTTCTCAGCTTCCCATTCTATATAGGGCATGAAATACTGCTTAATTTTGCTCAGAGGCCTCTTTATCAGACGGCTTGAGCTGCTGTAAACATACAGCACTTCCCTTCTGAAGGAAGACATGCTAAAGAATGTTACCCTGAAAAAATACCATTGTATTTCTAGACCATGGAGATTAACTTTCCTTTTCCAATTTATTATTTCATTTCATGCATCACCTGTGGTGCTGTTTTTAGTAAGAACGGACGTTATACACTGCAAAAAATAATCAAATGAAGGGCTTGGCAATTAATAATTTTAATCCTAAGCATTAAGTATATGTCCATTCCTTTCAATATTTTTTGGCATATGTTACAAATTTCAAATATGGATTGGTGACAAAATGGTAGAAGCAGAGAAGCAGGAAACAGAAAAAAAAATCTGATGTGTTCCATTCACATGACTTTCTCTACACCTCTGTTACAAATTTGTTAAAAGCTTATGCTTCTATTTACTTCATGCTAATCAGAAAAAATTAGCAGAAACATTCTTATTACTTGTTTCCTTGTAAGTAGAAGCGAAATAAGGGATTACCATAGGTTAAAGTGATAATCAAAAGCTGGTTGATATGTGACTGAAGTTCCTTTGTTTATATGGACACAAGTCGACAAATTCCTGATGAGAGAAGTATAATTTTTTTAAAGCTGAAACCAATAACAAAGAATATCTCAAAAACGATCAACTCCACGAAAAAAATATCTATTACATAAATTGTGTGTTTTAATGTGCTCTACATTTTTTGTGTGCTAAGTTTTTGTCCATCTCTTACGGTTTAGCAGTTACGCAAAATTCTGTTAAATTCATCCAATAAAGTAGCCTTCAGAGGCTATTCCCAGAAAATTCAAGATTATACATTTTATTTGTCAGGTAAATATCTTTAATATTTGACATTTTAATCAAAATCATTAGTCATTGTTTAGAAAATCAAAATTTTCGAAAAAGTTCGTTGTAAAGGGTAGTTGGGGGTGGGGGGATTTTCTTGAAAATCTTCGTGCTGCATCCTTGGAAGATACCAAACCTAAATACCTAGTTTAGTTTTTAACAGACTTTTTGTTTTTGAGTTATCCTGCACACAGACAGACACACACATGGACATTCTTCTACATTTTTTTTATTCAGGGGGTCTCAAAACATGTATTTCCGGTGAAATCTCAGTATTGAATTTTAGGGTACAATACCTTCTTGATAAACTATGCACTTAGTACGTGCAGAGAAAGTAAAGAAGTGAAGAGATTTGCTAAACCTGAGGAGAGAGCAAGGTGAATTGACATTTAGGACAACTGAGGATGTGAGCAGTAAAAGCTGTGAAGGAGGGGAAGCGCAAACACTGTCAATTAGGAAGGCATTTCTAAAACTGTTACAATCTGTAAGAATATAACCCTCACTTGTTACACTAAAAATGACCAGCTGCCTTACAATTTTCTGGGGAGGTTGCCTACAATTGTAATAAATGAAGTGTTTGTTGGCTGCTATACGAGAAACAGCATTGGTCGCTTTGCTATCAATATAAAGCTGGGTACATTTTCTTGTGTTGCAGGCTATCGGCTGTCATCGCTGGGGATGTATTTGCCATCTTCCCCGGAGCAGCTGCAAGCTTTTGGTAAAGATCTGTGTAACAGCTGTGTAAGCATGCAGAGGCTGCAGTCACTCATTCCTGATACAGTTATTACAGAGGATACTCCCAAAGTGTTCCTCATCCCGGGTCTGCAGGGCGCACCAAGAGATGTGCTCCACCCCCTCACACAGAGAATCATATACCCTATCTTCTGTCTCAAGATGGGAACACAAGACACTAGTTTGCTGGCGGTGGCCCAGGAGATGGTTCAGGTGAGTCTGCTGTGAGATAAGGGAACATAGCAAGTGTGATATTGCACCACAAATATAATCTTTAACATACCATTAATTAAAAATAAAACAATTAGGAGTAAAAACATAGATTACACTCAAACTTGACTCTTGAAGTAAAGTAACTACTTTGACATTTTCGGTGACTGTTGTGGAGATTCACTGATGAACTCGTGGTAGCAGCCTGTGGAGGTCTCTCTTCTGGATAGATGAATTTTTCAGATGAGTCCATTTGTTTGTGGAATGTCAAAATTTAGGACTTTGTTTCTGTTTTTTAAAGTTAATAGATTTTCCCAAACTGTTAATCCTTTGGATTCTGTACTAATTTTAATAACTTGGGCTCACTGTGAAAATTATGGTTTCGAGTCCAAAAATGATGTGCTACAGCTGAATTATCTGTCTGTTTATATTTTAAATATCTCATGTGTTCTTTAAAACACTGTCCAATGTTTCGTTTTGTTTTTCCTATATATACCTGTACCTGTACTTTTAAAAAAAACCTCCTCCATACAAACACAAAAGATAAAAACCCCCCATTGAAACAATCACCTGCAAGGAATGTGAAAAGGTATATATATATAGGGAAAACAAAACGAAACATTGGACAACGTTTTAAAGAACACATGAGATATTTATAATATAAACAGACAGATAAATCAGCTATAGCATTTCATTTTTGGACTCAAAACCATAATTTTCACAGTGAACCCAAGTTATTAAAATTAGTGCAGAATCCAATTGCATTAACAGTTTGGAAAAATATATTCATTTTAAAAAAACAAAAACAAGGTAATAAATTTTGACATACCACAAACAAATGGACTCATCTCAAAAATTCATCTATCCAGAAGAGAGACCTCCACAGGCTGCTACCACGAGTTCATCAGTGAATCATCGTAACAGCCAGCGAAACATGACTGAAGTAAGTTACTTTATTTCAAGAGTCAAGTTTGAGTGTAATCTATGTTTTTACTCCTATTTGATTAGTTACTTCACTGTGCATTCCCATTAATGTTTTAAATAAATAAAACACTTAGAAAGTGATGCATGTCTGCTTTACACCAATATGCAACACTTTCCCAGTTTGGATGAAAATAGGCTACTTATATGGAAGAAAATGACAACAAATTTTCATGTAACACGTACAGTATTTATGTAATTCGATATTTTATATATGTTTAATATATTGGACACTATATATAATTGCGATTATAAATATATTTTTGCAGCAAAGGATAAAAATAAAGTAGCATATTACGCATCTTCATGCCATATATATAAATAAATATAATAGACCACCCCCTTGTGGCTTCCCTGTTCTATATCCCTTATCTTCCTAATGCAATGAGCTGATAACATGAAAGACAGCTTCAGTGCCGAGCAGCTGGGTTTTATTTATCAATGCGTGACCCTGTGCAGGCAATAAAACTATCAACCCTTGCATGATAAACGACCACCTGACACTCACCCTTCAGGGCCTTATGCATCTTAAAATCTCAGAACTTTAGTTGCTTTCTATAAATTGTGTTGACTGGTATTGGGGTTTCCGGGAAAACCTTCATTGTTATTTTGTATTGTTAATACATGTTATGTAGTTACACACTGTTCACAATGGCTTCTACCTCTTCTAGGAGGAAATGTGTGAACAATCCAAATACCTTTTGTTACATATGTGGTTCTTTCTTATTGCGGAGACAGAAAACTAACATTGCACCATTTTTGAAGAAAGTGTATTTTGCATTTTTAAAGTTAAGCTAGGAGATCAAAGTAAAACATGGGCTCTTCATACTGTTTGCAAAACATGTAGTGAAGGGCTAAGACCATGGAAAACAGAAATCAATGAAGTTCAGCATTCCTATGATATGGCGTGAACAAAAAAATCACTATGATGATTGTTACTTCAGCATTTGTAAAATATCGGGGTACAATAAGACAAATAAAATAAAAATTCAATATCTAGATGACCTTGCTTCAGCTATTAGACCTGTGCCACAAGGAGCAGATGTCCTTATTCCTATTCCACCAGCTCAACTAGAGGATACTGAGAGTTCAGTCTCTGGGTCAACAGAAAATTCCAGTGCAGATGAGGATTTCTCAGCACACACTGGTGAAGACAAGTTACAGCATTTTACACAAGAAGAGTTGAACGACTTAGTAAGATATTTAGGTCTTACCAAAGAGAAGTGCGAATTACTTGGATCAAGGTTGAAAGAGAAGAAAATGCTGGTTTCAGATACCACATTTTCGTGGTATAGGAATACAGAGAAAGAATTTACAAAGTTCTTTAAGATGCAAGATCTACTTGTTTATTGTTGTGATGTATCAGGTTTAATTCAACAACTGAGAATATGAATATGATAGTAAAGACTGGCGTTTATTTTTTTGACGCTTCCAAAAGAAGTCTAAAAGCAGTTTTATTGCACAATAGAAGCGAATTTCCCTCAATACCTGTTGCATATTCCATGTTTCTGAAAGAATCATATGAAAATCTTCAAACTATTGTAGAAAGAATTAATTACAAGGAACATCAATGGCTATTGTGCGGAGACTTAAAGGTATCCAGTATCATACTAGGGCAACAAGGAGGATATACAAAATATCCATGCTTTTTGTGCGAATGGGACAGTAGAAACAGGGTTGAACACTGGGCAGTGCAAGAATGGCATAAGAGAAAAAGTTTAACACCAGGAGAAAAAAATGTCATTCGTGCCAGTCTAGTTGATCCGAAGAAAATGTTATTGCCTCCTTTGCATATAAAATTAGGTATTATGAAACAATTCGTGAAAGCACTGGACAACAATGGCTCGTGGTTCAAATTCCTGAGCAGTAAACTTTCTGTGATATCCGAAGCTAAGATGAAAGAGGGAATATTTGATGGACCTCAGATAAAGACAATTAATGAAAGACAACACATGAATGATAGAGAACTGCAAGCATGGTGTGCTTCAAAGAGGTAGTGAATAAGTTTCTTGGAGATATAAAAGATCTGCGATACAAAGAAATTGTGCGAAATATGCTACAAAAACTGCGAGCTCTTGGATGTAGTATGAGTTTAAAGCTTCACCTAGACTATTTTCCTGATAATTTGGGATCCCTCAGTGATGAACAAGGTGAAAGATTTCATCAAGGAGATATCAGGGTCGGTGCAACACTAGCGGACCACTGTTGGTGCTTGAAAAGGGAAGTTTCTCAACACTACATCAACGCAGCCATCCTTCCAGCCAAGGATAAAGTAACTTCATGCCTTCTTGTGTTGTTATGCATTTATTACAGAGAAATTTTGCATTATGTATTTATTTTATGATGCATGTTTTTTACATCAGAAACGCTATTTTCAAAATCTTTAATTTGTGAAAAAACCTTATGTGATAGACAAAAACGGAAAGCACCATTCAATTTAGCACATCAAAGCTAGTTAATATTACCTTTCAAATCACAAACCGGCGAACAAAAAAATAAATTTTGCAGGGCAGAGTAATTAAAACCAAACATATGTGATAAATACTAAATTTCAATGTGACATGTGCAATGCAAAAATGCTCATGAAATTCTTGCACCTCAAACAACTCTTTATTTTCCTTAAAACAGCTCAACCCTTGGATAAAATATGCATTGGAAATATTTGCATCATAAGCAAAAACGTCTGAACCGGCTGCATGGTGTTTTGCCTGGCTGTGTCCTCGGTGCTCATCGTTGTCTGCCGTTATCATTGAAAGACACAGATCAAACTATGCAACATTTTTACTTACCAATGTTATTAAAGGAGATGCTGAAACTGACCACCGCCGTTGTCCATACATTTTTGACACCTCTTTAAGAAACTATGCAGCACTCGCTGTAGTCACGTTGAGAAATGCTGGCAATTTCCTAGTGGATATATTGTTTTAATTCTTCCAGGGTGTGTGGGTTTATCTTGTACACTTTATGCTTTAAGTTACCCCAGAGATAGAAGCCACAAGGGGTTAGGTTGGGGGACTGAGTGGGCCACAAATCTCTGCTAATAATTCTAACCTGAAACACACTTTCAATTGTTCTCATTGAAAGATTGGTTGTATGAGCTGTTGCAGTCTTGTTGAAAAAAGGCAAAATTATGCTCCCTGTCTGTTAATTCTCTAAAACAAGGGGGGCAAAATTGTATTTGTATATGTATGAACATGAACTGTTGACTCAAAAAAAATTGGGTCTATAATTTTTTCTCTGCTAATGGAACACCATACACCAATTTTTTCGTCATGAAGGGGTATGTCCTGAGCAATATTAAGTTTCTCAGAGTTCCAATAATGATTATTTTGTGTACACACATAACCATGAAGGTAGAACCAAGCCTCGTCCTGAAAAATATTAAATATGGGTCAATTTTGCCATTGTATATACTCTTGAGAGTCCACTCACAAAATGTGGTAACACATACAAATCATAAATATGTACACGCTGTGCAGTAGAAAACAAATGCTGAGCCATAATCCACTTTGTGACTAAGTACAGGACAAAATAATAAAGTACACGGTATCAGAGCAGAGAAAAACAATTGAGCACCATGACCTTGTATACAGCAGCTGTGTGTGCAGTGGAAAAACACTGCGTAGCGGTTTGAATGCATTTGAGTGCACTTTACGATGTAGAATTTTCTTGAGATATCTATATGGTAACCACAAGATATGGAAAAAGCCTTACCAAATAAAAATAGAGATCGGGAGATCTGTGGTTCAAATCCCGGATATGGCTTGAATTTTTCAATCTGACTCTACTTATCCAAGTCCTGTCCTATATTCCATAATAGTAGGCTATACTATGAATCCTGGGACTTAAAGTACTTACACCATTGTAAGTCGCCATTGGGGTTGTCATCTCAAAATAATTTGAGATCACCTTGTGGTTTGCTGGGAATCCTGCAAGTCAGTTGAGAAATTCAATGCTATGCCAGCATGTTGCCATGGTAGCTCAGTGGCAGAGCAACTGGTTAGAGATCGGGAGATCTGTGGTTCAAACCCCAGCTATGGCATTGAATTTTTCAGTCTGATTCTACCTATCCAAAAATAGAGATCTCATTAAAATTGAAAGTTTATGTTAATTTTTACTTTCTCTACATGTATTATGTACATAGTGTATAGAGAAGGTATTGTAATGCACCCAAAAATTTAATACCGAGATTTCAGTGGAAATATATGTTTTAGGACTCCCTGAATCCAAAAAAAACATTTTTAGAAAAATGTCCAGGGTGTGGGTCCATGTGTCTTTTTTTTTTTTTTTCCCTTTAATTTATTTAACTGCATGCTCCATTACAATAAGTAATAATAATACATGCATTGGTTACTTGGATATACAATTTGAATATTACAGATTTAATACTATATTATATGAAATTGACAATTACTTCTCTTGTGATGTTTGAGATATTCCCCTAAGCTTTAATGTCACTGATTATTTGTTTCTTCTATTCACACTATTACCATAATTTTATGATTATTCTAGATTTACGGTTTGTGCAAATTTGAGAAATTTTTTTTTTACTTCTGTACCAGTTCTCTTTTAGAATTCAACCACTGCCCACCTGTTTTTATAATATTATTTCTTAATCCAGTTCTTTCATTTTCCAGTTTTTTACAATTGTAAATCAAATGATCTAGTGTTTGGCTTCCATCCCCGCAGAGGCAAGTTGGGGTGTCCATTATTTTAAAACAGTAGAAATAGGATCTTAATCTACCATGATCTGTTAGAAAAGTTGTTACATTGCTTGTTAACAGTATGTTGATTTTAAGCCTGTCTTTTACACTCTGAAAATAGGATTTGGTTATTTCTGGAAATCTATACTGATGGAAGTAAAGGAAACTCCAGCGTTGGATCTGGAGTACCTATGTTCATGGAAAGTGACTTCTGTCACCAAATGCAATTCAAACTCCATAATAGGTGTTCAAACAACCAGGCCGAGCAGGTAGCCATTTTGAAAGTGTGTGTGTGTCTGAGGGCAGCACAGCTAAAAAACGAAAAGTCCATTAAATGCCTTGGTATTTAAGTTCAGTGTCTACCAAGGATGCAACACAAAGATTTTCAAGAAAATCCCCACATCCCAAACTACCCTTTACATGGAAAAATTTAAGACAATTTTGATTTTCTCAAAAATGGCTCTAATGATTTTTCTGAAATACCATATATTAAAGGTATTTACACAACAAATAAAATGTATGTTTTGAATTTTCTGGGAATAACCTCTGAAGACATCTTTATTCTGGATGAACTTTGCATAACAGGTAACTGATAGACAAAAACTTACTGAATAGAAAATGTAGAGCTCGTTTAAACACACAATTTATATTGTGTACATTTTTTTCATGGTGTTGATCACTTTTTATATATTTCTTATTATTGGTTTCTGCTTTAAAATACTTATACTTTTCTCATACAGAAATTTGTCAACTCTGTCCATACCAACAAAGGAACCTCAATCACATAGCAACCAGCTTTTGAGTATCACTTTAACCTATGGTACTCCCTTATTTCCCTTCTATTTACATGGAAGCAAGTAATAAGAACATTTCTGCTAATTTTTTCTCAATTAGCAAGACTTAAATAGAAGAACAGGCTTTTTAACAATTTGATGTAGGGAAAGTCATGTGAATGGATCTCATCATACTTTTTTTTATAGCTTTAACCGTCTCCTAGATATACATTAAAGCTATGGTTTAAATTTTGTTTCTATATTATCATACAAAGAGTATGGAATTTGAAAGGCAGCATATAGTGAGCCACTTTTTACTTTCTCTATGTGTACTATGTACATAGTGTATAGAGAAGGTATTGTACTCCACCAAAATATTGTATACCGAGATTTCACCGGAAATATATGTTTTAGGGTCCCCTGTATCCAAAAAAGGTCCATGTGTGTGTGTGTGTGTGTCCGTGTGTCTGTGAACACAATAACTCAAAAATGAAAAGTCGGTAAAATACCAAACTTGGTATTTAAGTTTAGTATCTTCCAGGGATTTGACACAAAGATTTTGAGAAAAATCCCCCCACTCCCAACTACCCTGTACATGGAACTTTTTTCAAAAATTTTGATTTTCTAAAAAATGGCACTAACGATTTTGATTAAAACATTGTATATTAAAGATATTTAGCTGACAAATAAAATGTATATTTTGAATTTTCTGGGAATAGCCTCTGAAGACTACTTTATTCTGGGTCAATTTTACGGAATTTAAAATAACTGCTATACCGTAAGAGATGGACAAAAACTTACCACACAACAAATGTAGAGCATTTTAAAATATACAATTTATGTTATATACATTTTTTTCCTGGAGTTGATTGTTTTTGCAATATTCCTTGTTTTTGGTAGCAGCTATAAAAAACTTGAATTTGTCAACTGCTGTCTATACAAACAAAGGAACTTCAGTCACATAGCAACCGGCTTTTGACTATCACTTTAACCTATGGTACTCCCTTTTTCGCTTCTACATACAAGGAAGCAAGTAATAAGACTATTTCTACTATTTTTTTCTAGATTAACATGAAGTAAATAGAAGCATAAGCTTTTTAAAAATAATTTATTGCAGAGATGTAAAGAAAGTCGTGAATGGAACACATCAGATTTTTATACATGTGACAATCACTTCAGTTTCATGTAACACCTACTTGCGGCTATGTAGTGAAGCTATATTGTACTTTCTCTCCTTTGTACTGTACAAAGGTAGAGAAGAAGTTGCACTCCCCCAAAAATTCCATACTGAGATTTCACTGGAAATTTATGTTTTAGGGTTCTCTGAATTCAAAATAAAGCATTTTTAAAAAAAGCTATGTGTATGTGTGCTGTATGAATAATAATAATACATAAACAATAATAATTAATAACTAGTTTATAATAATACTAATAATAATAATAATAATAATAATAATAATAATAATAATAATAATTAATTATGCATGTGTATACATAACTCAAAAATGAAATGAGGTTAAATACATAACTTGATATTTAAATTCAGTATTTTCCAAGGATGTGACTCAAAAATTTTCAAGAAAATTCCCATCCCAAACTTCTCTTTACATGGAAAATGTTTTGAAAATTTTGATTTTCTCTAAAATACCTCTAACAATTTTGATTAAAATATTGTATATTAAATATATTTGCATGATAAATATAATGTATATTTTGAATTTCCTACGAATAGTCCCTGAAGTCTTCTTCATTCTGGATGACTTTTGCATAACCGCTAAACCATAACAAATAGACAAAAAACATACTGCACAAAAAAATGTAGATCTCATAGAAGCACATAGTTTATGTCCTATACTTTTTTTTTGTAGAGGTAACCATTTCTGGGCTATTCCTTGATTTAAATTTTAAAAACTTATCCTTTTCTCAAACAGTGTTTCTTTTGTTTTACTCCTGGTCATGCGTAGAGAGTAAATTTCAATAACATAGCAACCAGCTTAAAAAAGATTTGATTTGATTGTCGGTTTAGCTTAATGTATTTTATTACTTACCTGCTACTTACAAGGAAGCTAGTAATAAGACAACTTCTGTTAATGTTTACCTTGAAGTAAATTGAAGAATAACCTTTTGTGAGAATGGTTTGTTTGCAGAAGACGTAAAGAAAATCATGTGAATGGAACGGATGTATAAGAGTAGCTTTTAAAGAAGAAATAAGATAGTATCATGTTGTTGCAGTGCATACAAAAAGTACAAAAATCAGGTTGTTACTATCTGGTTGGCATCTCTTGGGGAGGAGGCCTCACGCTACAAGTAGCCAAGATGTTGGAAGCTCAGGGAAATAAGACGAGGATTGTGTTGGTAGATGGTGCCTTGGAAACATCACATCTCATCCTGGCCAGTCTCGAGAGTTCTAACTCAGCAAGGATGCAAGCAAATTTCTTGTGTCAACTCCTGCACCTCAACCATCACAAGGTGGGTCTCAATTTGAACTCTAAAAATAAAATTTAATTGAAAGGAGTGATAACTGTTCATTCCTTTCTAGCTCCTCTTTCATTCTTTTATAGCAGTGCACAAATTTATTTAAGGAGACAGTCTACGAAAATTCAAGGTTTTCAACCAATAGTGCTTCTTTTGTTTTTATTATGAAACAAATCTTTGTTTCTTTCTCTGTTTAAAAGTGGTATAGCTTTTTAATCTAGCCAGTATTAAATTTTGGAATGACCATTAAACATAGCACATCTAATAGCAATGTTTGTCCATTTTTCAAAACTATATTTTTCTTTGTACATAAAGTCACATTACTATGACATTTAGAATGTAAGCCCTTTAGGACCTTTTGTGATGGTCTGTGTTTTTATAAGAATTAGTTAGTTAGTCATTTATATAGCAGTGAATATTAAAAATATTTATTTTGTTTTTGTTTTGTTTCAAACAAAGTCCAAAAACTGCAGATACATAAAATGTTTGTCTCTTTTGCTCTTTTGCTTTTATTAATCATTAAATACATAAAGCATGAAAATTGTTCTGGAAGGAGTATTTAATATTAAATAATTCAATTCTAAATTAATAATTTAGCGATATGGAAGCTAATTCAAATAGATGGCTGAAAGTCAGCAGAGACTGTTATAAATAAGAGAAAAAAATATACAAAGTTTGAACGCTGAAAACTATTTAGAGTTTTTACTTGGCTGTCTCCTTAAAAATAAAAATTGAGTCAGTTAATGATATGAAATAGCATTAACTTTTTAAATTTCCTGGAACATGTTTCAGAGGATAGTTTCTTCCTTTATCAGTTAAACATTGATACATCTGGTGGTGGTTCTAAGAACTTGTACAATGATCACACTGATGAATTTCAAAATTGCAGATTGTGTTCTTGTTCTTTGTTTTATTAGTTTTGGTTATATTGTGAGTTGTGGGTGTCAACTGCTGATTTTTCTAGAAGTTTGTTTTACACATTTTAAATGTCCCTTACCAATTTCAAAAGATTTTTACTTTTTGTACATAGTATATAGATAAGTTATTGTATTGCACCCAAACATTTTGGCACTGGATATATATGTTTTGAGCTCCCCTGAGTCCAAAAAAGTAGTTTTAGAAAAAGGTCCATGTGTGTACGTGTCTGTGGGCAGCATAATTAAAAAACAAAGAGGTCTTTGTTAGTTGTTGATTTGTTGATGAAATTGTTATAGGTATTTGATCTTCTAGTCCTATATATACAACTGTCTTTATTTAATGGAGTTAATGTAGTTTGTTCTTCAGTGAATTGAATTAGTTTATAAATATATAATGAGTAAATAATGAGGATTTGCTGGTTGATGAAAGTTTCTGTGCAGGATTATCTGTTGTTCAGGTGTTATACAATTCTCAGACTCCTATTTTGCAAGATAAGTAAACTCTTTATATTCTTTAAACTAGTGTCTCCCCAAATTTCTATTCCATATTTAAATTTGCATTGATAAGACCTTAATAAGCTAATTTCAAAATAGATTGTTAGTGGATATGAGGCATGCCACCAATTAGCAAGAATTTCAAGCTGATGTTGTTTAAGAGGTGTGGAATTGGTATTATACCTATCTGCACAGCTTGGTGATGGGTGAATAAGGCAGGTGATATGTGAACCCTTCAGATAATGATGTGAACTGGCTAATTCATTTGTCACATAACCTGAAATAAGTATACAATTTTAATATGTTTAATGATTGAAAACTTGCAAATATGCAAAGAAGCTTGTGACAGTGATGTGATTAAATTAAAAATAAAAGAATTTGAGTCAGTTTTTGTAACACAAACATTGCTTATTTTTACATACTGGGACCGGTTTTGGGAACACTTGTTCCCGAAATTGGTCCCAGTAAGTAAAAATAAGTGATGTCTGTGTTACAAAAACTGACTCAAATCCTTTTGTTTTTAATGTTTAATGATACTTCACAGGATAGTAATCAAATTAAATTGGAGTCATAAAAATCCAAGCTTTTGACCATTTTAACTCTATAGTCTTTGTCAGGGGAGAACAAAGTTAAGATGGTTGAAAGTTTGGATTTTTACAACTCCAATTTAACTGAGTTGTTAAGTCATTATTAATAACCAACACCAAGAAAGCTTCAAATCTTTAATTTAACAAATAATATTAGGTTCTATCATAGAGGTACAGGAGGCAGTGTGTCACATAATTTGAAGTATAATCTCATGCAATTCTGGAATATTAAGGATAAGTTTATTTCATCTTGTAAAATATACATTATGTATATATTCATGAATTTTATAACTACCAATAGTGGAAATTTGGACATTGAAATATTAAATACACTATTGGGGGAAAATATATATATATAAGTTAGCTGTAGCACACCATTTTTGGGCTCAAAACCATTATTTTCACAGTGAACCTAAATTACTAAAAATCTGTGCAAAATCCAATTGAATTAAAAGTGAATGTCATAAATTTTGATATACCACAATCAAATGATAACATCTCAAAATTCATCTACCCAGAAAAGAGACATCTACAGGGTGCTACCATGAGTTTGTCAGTAAATCTTTGCTGAAGTTGGAGGCAAGAGCTGCCAAAACATGTTCAAAGTAAATAATTATTTTAACAAGTGAAGTTTGAGTGTGATGCCAGTTTTTACTCTTATATATAAAAATTGCATCTTATAAATGAAAGATGAACAATGGTCTATTTAATTTAAAATAATGTTTCTTCCTGTTTGATCCTCCAACATGGCAGTTCTTGGGCATGTAACATTAAGAATAGTCTGGAGTGGTACATTACATAGAAGAGATTAGTGAATTCACATCTTATCTCTGCAGTGGCTCCTCAATTCTTCAGTTGAATACAACTGATTATTAAGTAAACATTTATACACTTTTTGTTTTTGAATATATAGGAAGATTTATACATTTTAATTCCAGTATATTTAAATGATTGCTCAAAGAGACTGGTTTTATGAAAGTTCACATTCAGACTCATGTATGTATGTATCACAACCTTAAAATCATAATGTTTCGTAATATATTTATTTAATAAATAACACAAAGTTCTGTTTGTGGCTCTATCATAGAGTTACAAGTTGCAGTGTATTGACAATCATAATCTAATATTAGTGAAATTAAAATTAGTAGAAAGGAATTAGCTGGTCATCATTGTTTATGAGTGCACTCTTCTCCATTTTAATGGCTTCCTCTTCTCATATACAGAAGGTTTCTTTTGGTTTTGTGTTGCAGTTTGAAATTACACTTGCACTACCTTAACAACATATGACTGCTTGAGCATTTGTCATGATCCTTCTTCCTAAAGTTGGCAACTAGTGTTTTATATATAGATGTGTGTTAACTGTGACAGTTGCACCCAGAGCTGACAGAGCTGCCTTGTTGGAGTGCTCGTGTGGAGAGAGCCGTGAGTGAACTGCCAGCTGAGGGCTTGAGGAACAAGGACGTGATCATCAGAGCTCTCGACACCATACTGTCCCGAATCTCTGCCCTTCTCACTTACCAGCCTAAAGACATTCTGCTGAGTGGTGCAATCACACTCGTGCGCCCAGTTGCTGGAGACAAGGATGAGAACTGTGGTCTCATGCAGGTAATACTGTGTAACTTGATATTTAAATCGAGTATCTTCCAAGAGATTTTCAACAAAATCCTCCACCCCCAACTACCATTTACATGGTAGCTATAACAATTTTCATTAAAATACTGTGTCTTAAAGATATTTACATACATTTTGCCAAATTTTTGCATAACTGCTAAACTTTAAGAGATAGACAAAAACATACTACACAAACAATATAGATCTTGTCAAAATACACAATTTATGTCCTTTATATTTTTGTTGTGAAGGCAACAACCATTTCTGAGATATTTCTTTTTATTGATTTCAATTGTAAAGTATTTATGCTTTTCTCACACAGGAAGTGTCCGTTTTTCTTTTGTTTTAATCCTGGCCAAGCAAAGAAGCGAATTGCAATGAATATTCCCATAACGACAGCTTTTGAAACATTTGACTATCACTTTAGTTCTAGTGCATTCCCTCATTTCCCTTCTACTTATAAGAGAGCAAGAAATAAGAACATTCTGCTAATGTTTGTCTCAATTAGCATTGTGTAGAAAGAAGAATAATCTTTTGTATGAAGTTTGTTTGTACAACAGCTAGAGAAAGTCATGTGAGCGTTACACATATCTGTGTATATATATATGGTCTAAGAGTACATAACACAATTTTATTACTAGGTGCTGTGTAGTAGTATATGTGCCTAATAAGTTATTTTGTAATGGGTAGAGAAAGCCATGTGTTCTTTGTTACAGTACTTCAAACAAACAGTAATAACCCAAGTTGTGGAAGGTGACCATCGGACAATCCTGGACCATCCACACACTGCCAGAGCAATCAACAGCTTTGCTATATAATGACAACACATAGAATACTGGTAATATTAACATTTTCAAAACATGCACCATAGCAATTGTAACATGTAGGTATTTAATTACACCTCAAACTTCAGGGTGGTAGAATATCTAATCTATGTCATGCCTTTGTATGCAAAAAAATATTAATTCATTCAGAAATGAGTTTAACTTACCACTTTTTAGTGGTGGTTCAGATTTGTGAATGACATTGTAGCATTAGGAATATCAAACAAATATATTATCAAACAGAGTTACAATGTATAATCACATCTTACAGAGTCCAAAGTGTTTTTATCTTTATCTTCTTCTTCATTTTTCTCTTGCTTCCCAATCCAAGCCTCTCTCCTTCATACCACTTCCTTATGATCATCCATGTCTTTCTTGGTCTAGCACTCTTTCCACTTCTCTGTGGAATCCATTCTACAGAGCGAGCCAGAAACCTCCAAACTTCCCATTGGCATGCTGCTGCTGTAAACAAGGTCACCTTCTGATGCAGTTTTGCTCTGATCCGGAAGTGTAGTTCAGTTATTATAAATGATTTATTATTTTGTCCTGTACTTAGTCACAAAGTGTATGACTCAGTATTCGTTTTCTACTGCCCAGCGTGTATTTATTTATGATTCATGTGTCAGTCAGCTTGCCAAGTGAAAGTATGATTTGTAGAACAAATTTCCAGTGTAAAAGTTCCAAGCCATACAATGATCCAAGAACTTTGCAATAAATTTCTGGCCATAGGAAGTATTTAGCTAAGAAATGTAAAAGTATGGTTCTTGCTGAAGAAACATTGGTCATCATTTGGAGAACTCCCTCCAAAAATCGCTCAGGTGTCTTTCTTATGGCTCTGTGCAAAGAGGTACCAAAATTGCTGAAGTTAAAACCATGTATGCTCTTCAAGCAAGTAATGCTGTAATTCGGCGCACATTTTGTGAGCAGACTCGCAATAGTGTGTGACACACATTTCATATTTTCTACGGCTTCATGGATATATGTGTACAAAATAATCATATTGGAGCTGTGAAAAAGCTCATGACATACCCCTTCATGAACAAAAATATTGGTGCATAGTATGCCATTAGTGCCCATACATATGTCAATAAAATTGTTTCCCCTTTTCTTAGACAACAGACAGGAGTGTGATTTTCCATTTTTCAACAAGACTGAAACAGCCAATCTTTCAATGAGAACAATTGAAAGTGTGTTTCAGGATAGAATTATTAGTAGAGATTTGTGGCCCACTCAGTCCCCCAACCTAACCCCTTGTGATTTCTATCTCTGGGGTAACTTAAAGCATAAAGTGTACAAGACAAACCCACACACCCTGGAAGAGTTAAAACAAAATTGGCAGCATTTTTCAATGTGAAGTATGGCGAGTGATGGATAGCTTCCTAAAGAGATGCAAAAAATACATGGACAATGACAGTGGTCAGTTTCAGCATCTCCTTTAATAACAAAGGTAAGTAAAGTCTTTAAAAGTGCTGCATGGTTTCATTCATGCCCTTCCGTGACAGCAGCAGACGGCAATGAGTGCTGAGGGCACACACATGCAAAAACTGCTCATCTGGTTCATACTGTTTTAACTCGCTCGTTAAAACCTGTGTTTCTAACATTCTAGTTGTTTATAGCTCAGAAAATGTAATAATGCATTGCACACTTCCATCTCTTGTCCAATGGTTATGTTTCAAATTTTTTCCAACTTAGTATGTCTAGTGGAGCACCTAAAACACTTTCTGTGGAAAGTATCTTCAATGTCAGATTCATGTTTAAATGCCATACTTCTATATTTCTTATTCCACAAAACAGCATTTAACATATCTGTTGCCAATCTACCTCTCTGGGTTCTATATTTTATACCACTTTACTGGCTATAGATCAAGTTAACTTTGACCTGCAAATATTCACATTTCTTGCATCCTTTGATACAGCCCATTCCGTCTTCCAAAATAACATTTTTCATTCCCTACCACAAGACATATATAAGTTTTCTTCAAATTTATTTCTAATCCCAAATTATTATATTCTTCTATAACTTGTTAATGGTATAGTTTATGTAAGCTATGACAAACTGGTCATCTTCAAATGATAAAAAGTTATGTCCGCGCATCACTTCCAAACAACTGCATCAAATTGTTATGTTCGTTGTTGTCACGACAAGGTTTGTGTAAAAGAAAATGTTTAAAAATGATACGGGAAGATTTTTAAAGTCTCCTAATATGAATCAGCCTACAGTGCCAAGGGAACGTAATCGGTTAATAGCAGCCAGATGGCTGTGGTACCACGGTTATTAGTTGTTAAACGTTAAGGTAACGCACCAGTTTATCAAGACAATGACGAAATGCAGTAGTGAAATTCAAATACATTTTTATGTATTAACTGTCCTTTTCTTACTCCTATCATTTAAAATAAAGAAGAACATTTCCTGGCGACGAACACCTAGAATACATATTTATTTGCCACTAGATGGCTGTTTGCTCTATTCTTCCACATTCAATGCTAAGGGATTACACCCAGTTATGGAGTCAATGACACAAGATAACAATGAAAATCAAATATATTTCTTATGTTCTAATTATCATTTCTTTGGTCCTTCATTTAAATAAAGAAATAAGTATATTTTTGTTATAATTCTTTAAAATGAACAAGCTATAAACTATGCACATAACCAATAATCCTTCTTGGACTCTGAAAATGGCAGAGAAATGATGGACCATTTTAGGTTAACTTCCTATTGCAGATGTCGGCTATTTGAGGTTACGTGATACATGATACCATCAAACTGCATTTGCGGTGCTCTTAATACATTTGATCAAGTAATATTTTGGATTAAATGAATAAATTTACTACACAAAGCTATCGTCAAATAAAAACTTATCACTTGTCCAACCAGATCTACTTGCTCGTTTGTTATGTCATTGTTAGCCTTAAAAATGACCGTTTTGACATAGAAGAAAATAAAGAAAGAGGTGGAAAACATTAGAAGTAAAACAAAGAAACAGATTCGGAAGAAGCATGAATGTTACTTTGTGACTCTCTCCTTAATGTAACACATAACCTATTTTAGTGTTTACCTGCCACACTATGGAAGTGCTGCCATTACTGTTATTATGCCAATAGCATCCTTGGTTGTCCACGCTGTTAACTACATGTCATCCTTTCCACACCCTTATGGAATCGCTGGCTTCCTCCTTTTTGCAATACCAACTATATATACTATATTACGCAGACCATTGCACTTCATTAGACATTGGCAATGGGAAAATTCCTGTTGACACTTCTACTGGCCTCATTTCGTTTCCATAACATTTTTATCACTTAATAACGTCAAAGGAAAAATTAATATCAAAAGTGTTCCCAAATATTGGTACAAATATCAAAAACTATGTTTGGTTGAGCAAATGTGCAATTTTAGCAGCAACTAATAAGAATGTAAATGATTTGAATATAAAAATTCAGAGTAAAATTTGTATTAATTTGAGTTGATCGATTCCATTACCAATCCAAATGAAGTGGTCAATTATCTAAATGAATTCCTAAATTATTGGATTTGCCAGGATTCTGCTACACAATTTACAGCTTAAGGTTGACTTGGTAATAATTAGTTATGCAATCTCAATCAGCGAAATTGTGCAACGAAACAAGACTCACTGTTAAAAAAATTATGAAAAATTTCATTTAAGCTACTATAATCACAGGAAAGTTCAAAGGCAAGGATATGCTTATTCCAAGAATACCTCTAATGTCAACCAACTTTCCTTTTGAATTTAAGCATATGGTTTCCGGTGTGCCTTGCATTCACAATGACAATAAATCCCAAGGTCAGTTGTTAGAAGTGTGTGGAATATACCTTAAATTGCTGTTTTTTTCACTTGGCACATGCTCGAGAGTCGGCAAACTATCAGTGCTATTTGTACATCACAAGGCATACAATAAAGTGTTGTCAAATTAATTAATTGTAATTTTATTTCATTGCATGGTTGTATTGTAAATGGAAGATTTTGCCTCAGATTTTTCATTAATGTATAATTTATATAATTTTCAATAGGTATTCCCATACACTAACATTTCTGAATTTTGTAAATAAAGTTGAGGATAAGCTATACCCTTGATGTAATGCTTTCAGAACTACAAATTTTTCAAATGATCTTCTTGTTGATTGATGTTTGGAGGAATTTAGTGACAGTGACAGTTAAATTATATGTGGTATTAATTTGTTGAGTTGGTATTTTTAACACTACGTCACTTACAGTTATATTATGGGGGACTAGTTTCAACCTTACAGTTGGATCCATGAGGTTGAAAATATAGGCTTCCAAAACTAATCCCTCATAATATAAATGTAAGTGACATACTGTTAAAAATACCAACCCAGCAAATTAATACCACACGTTCTTCTTCTTGTTGTTGATCCTAGAGGTTGCATTCTCATATAGTTTACCTTTGGCATTTAAAACTAATTTATTTCCACCTATTTACCAATAACTTATGCTATTGGTAAATTTGCTCTCTAGCACTTCAATATTTTGAGAAGTGTTTTGAACTGAGTTGTAACCATTTAAAATTATGCTTTAAACATATGATCCTTAAAATTACTTAAATTGACAAAAACTTACTACACAAAAACACATAATTTTGTTAAAACACTAATTTATGTAATATATGTATTTCTTGTAGAGTTGACCGTTTTTGAGATATTACTTGTTATTGGTTTTAACTTTAGAAATAATGAGTTGGATTTGTTAACACTAACATCACTTAACTGTATTTCTTACCTGAACATGTTTTGGAAATGGTTTGTTACCATCATCAGCTGTTTGTTGTAGGAGGGGGACTGTCAGTGGTGGCATTATTGCTAATGATAAACACATCACTTTTATTAACCTTCTACTTAATAATATTACTACCTAACTTTTCTCAAACAGGACCAAACTTTAACTGTTTCACATAGCAACCAGCTTTTAGAAGATTTGATATCACTTTACTCTAGTGTATTCCTTTAGTTCCCTTCTACTTATAAGGAACTAACTAATAAGAACATTCTACTAATGCTTATCTTGATTAGCGTGGTGTAGAAAGGGGAATCTTTTGTTGTAAGAAGTTGTTTGTATAACAGCTGGAGAAAGTCATGTGAGTGTAACACATCAGAAGCTTGCTTTCTCTAGTACATATGTACATACAATGCATATAGCAGCTAAGAAGATATGGTATTCCACCCAAAAAGTTAATGTTGAGATTTCACCAGAAATACATGTTTTGAGTTCTTGTTAGTCCAAAAATAACATTTTTAGAAAAAGGTCCATGTGTGTGTGTGTGTGTGTGTCTGTGGACAACAAAGTTCATAAACAAAAAGACTGTTAAATAGCAGCCTTGGTATTTGTGTTTCGTATCTTCCAAAGATGTGATATGAAGAATATCAAGAAAATCCACCTGCTACAGACTAATCTTTAGAAGGAAAAATGTTTGAAAATTTTGTTGTTTTCTTAAAAATGGCTCCAATAATTTTGATTAAAATACTATATGTTAAAGATATTTACATCACATCACAGATAAAATGTATATGTTGAATTTTCTGGGAAGAGCCTCTGCAGACCTCTTTATTCTGGATGAGGTTTGCAGAACGGTTAAACTGTAAGAGATAGAATAAAACCTAAGTACTCAAAAAATGTAGATCTCGTTAAAACACTTAATTTATGTCATATTTGTTTTTCTTCTAGAGTTGACCATTTTTAAGATATTCCTTATTTCTAGTTTCAATTTTAAACTACTTTAACTTTTCTCAATGGGACCATGCTAAGCAAACTGAACCTGAATTGTTTCACATAGTGACCAGCTTTTAAAATATTTGACCATCACTTTAGCCTAGTGTAAAACCAAACCTCAATTGTTTCAATTAGCGACCAGCTTTTAAAATATTTGACTATCACTTTAGTCTAGTGTATTCCCCTATTTCCCTTCTACATACAAGGAAGCAAGTAATAAGACAATTACTGTTAATGTTTATCTCGATTAGATACAAGAATAATCTTTTGTAAGAACAGTTTGCATGTGGAACAGCTAGATAAAGCTATGTGAATGTAGCACATCAGATTTTTACTTTCTCTACACATACTATGTACGTAGTGAATAGATGTACCCAAAAATTTGATACCAAGATTTCACCAGAAATACATGTTTTGGGTCCCCTGAATCCAAAAAAGAGCACTAAACAGGTCCATGTGTGAGTGTCTGTATCTGTGGACAGCATGGCTCAAAAACGAAGAGAACATTAAATTCCAAACTTGGTATTTAAGTTTGGTATCTTCCAAGGATGCGACACAAAGCTTTTTAAGAAAATTCTTCCACCCCAAACTACCCTTTACATGGAACATTTTGATTTTCTCAAAAATGGCTCTAACGATATTGATTAAAATACCTCATGTTTGAGATATTTTTATGACAAACGAAACGTTTATCTGAATCTGAGAATAGCCTCTTCATTCTGGATGACTTGTATAACTGGCAAACTATAAGGGATATACAAAAACTTACTACCCAAAAAATGTAGATCTCATTTCTCAATTTTAGCCACTTAAACTTTTCTCAAATGATAAGACATCTTTCTTCTCATTTGTTTACTTCTGGCAAGCAAAGAAATTGGAATTACAATTGTTTCTCATAGGGACCGGCTTTTAAAGAATCAGACTAGCTCTTTAGCATGTGCACTTTTTTTTTATTTCCCTTCTACTTACAAGGAAGCTAGTAATAAGACTAATTCTACTAATGTTTATCTGGATTAGCATGAAGGAGTTAGCAGACTAAGCTGTTTAACAATAATTTGTTGCAGAGATGTAGAGAAAGTTATGTGAATGGAACACATCAGGGTTTTTATGTAGAGAGTCTCTTACAGTTTAACTGTTATGCAAAGTTCTGCAAAATTTTTCCAGAATTAATCTTAAGAGGCTATTCCCACAAAAATTCAAATTACACAGTTTATTTGTGGTGTAAATATCTTTGATACACGCTATTTTAATCAAAATTGTTACAGCCATTTTTGGAAAAAATAACATTTTCAAAAAAATTTTCCATGTAAATGGTAGTTTGTGGTGGGGGATGTTCTTGAAAATCTTTGTATTGTATCCTTGAAAGATACTTTAGAAAAAAGTCTGTGTGTGTGCAGGTGGACAGCTTAACTAAAAATGAAATGTCGGTTAAATACCAAACTTGGTATTTAGGTTCAGTATCTTCCAAGAATTTGACACAAAGATTTGAAGATTTTTAGAAAAATCCTTCCATGCTCAACTAACCTTTAGATGCAACATTTTTAAAAAAATTTGATTTTGATTAAAAATGGCTAATGATTTTTATTAAAATACAACATTTATTATTTTTAGACAAACAAAATGTATATCTTGAATTTTCTAGGAGTAGCTTCTCAAGACCTTTTCATTCTGAATGGTTTTTGTATATCTGGTAAACTGTAAGAGATGGACAAAAGCTTATACAAAATGTATGAGGGTTATCCCAGAAGTACCCTACTAACAAAGAAAGCACAACAATTTTGGAGAAAAACATCTTTATTTCTCTACATAGTCTCCTTTCAGCTTGACACACTTTTCCCAGTGATGTGCAATAGCTTTGATACCCTATTTATAGTGAGAATTATCGAGGTCTGCAAAGTAGCCATCAACTACAGACTCCACCTCTTCACTGTTGGCAAATCTTCTAACACCAACAGAAAATAGTCAGAAGGGGCTAAATCTTGCGAATAGGGTATATGAGGAAGTAATTCAAACTTTAACTCATTGGTTTTGGCCATGGACGTGTGAACTGGTGCATT
This sequence comes from Hymenopus coronatus, assembly GCA_030762935.1. Lineage (NCBI taxonomy): Eukaryota > Metazoa > Arthropoda > Insecta > Mantodea > Hymenopodidae > Hymenopus > Hymenopus coronatus. The sequence goes on along the minus strand of CM060897.1, from coordinate 6,068,501 downwards.
GTTTTGATGAGACAAAACTTCCTTTTTTGCTAAATGTGGCCGTTTTTGCTCGATTTCATCACTCGAATGCTGTAACAAGTTCACATAATATTCACCATTGTTTACTTTTCCTTTTTTGAGATAATCAATGAAAATTATCCTGTGTGCAGAAAACTGACGCCATGACCTTGCCTGGAGATGGAACTGTCCTCGCCTTCTTTGGAGCGAATTCTCCCCTTCCAATCCCCTGTTTTGATTGTTCCTTCGTCTAAGGTGTGAAGTGATGGACCCAGATTTCATCCATTGCTAAGAATCGAAGCAAAAACTCAGCAAAACATCCTCATGACGCAGCACCCACCTTGCATATAACTTTCTCATGTCCAAATATTCAGTCAGTATGCGATTTACAGAAATGCCTGCAATGTCTCCTAGCTCATGCACTTTCACTCGATGGTCATCCAACATCATTTTGTGGATTTTCTTTATAATTTCTGGACTGATAATCTCATTGGGTCGACCCCTGTGATGTTCATCTTGGCAGCTCATATGGCTGCACTTAAACTCTGGCACCCAATATTTCACTGTTGTAAACAAAGGAGTGGACTCCCCCAAAGTAGAATCCAGCTCAGTTGGACTAAGACCTTTCAAATGAAAGTATTGTATCATATAACGTTGCCCAGTTTTATCCATATTTACATGTAAAATTGTCAAACTTAAGCTTTCTAAGGTTGTACTTTTACCCATTGTTGTTTAAAACAATAACTGCTATCTATATGTCAGGTGGGGTACTTCTGGGACAGCCAGAATGTCATATACATTTTTGTTGAAGAGCTATATAATGTGTTATTGGTTTCAGTTTTAAGCTACTTTTCTCAAATGGAAGTCATCTTTCTTTTTTCAACTCTCTTTTGCTTACTCTTAGCAAGCAAAGAGAACCTAATTTAAATTGTTTCACATAGCAACCACTTTTAAAGCATTTGACTATCACTTTATCCTAGCATATTCCCATATTTCCCTTCTACTTACAAGGAATCAAATAATCTTCTGCTAATGTTTAGCATGATGCACATAAAAGAGTAATCTTTTATAAGGAAAGCTTGTTTCCAGAACAACTAGAGAAAGTCATGTGATGGAACACATCTGATTTTTAAAAATGTGACTATCACTATAGTCTGCTGTATTCTTCTTACACATACAATGAAATGTGTACTTAAGTTTATGTTGAATAATGGTAAGAGATAGAAAAACAACTTACGAGAATAGTTTTAAAAGATTGGGTAGAGCATGTTATGTTATACAATGTAATAAAAATGTGAATGAGAACTTCAAGAGGTGCAGTAGATGAGAATCTTCTACTCTCATGTTATGTCTGTAGCTCTGCAGATGAAATAGACTAGGAAAGAAAAACAGTTAAAATGTGCTTTAAAGGAGGTCATCCTTCCTGAGACACATAAGAACATGAAATAAACATTGTTGTTGAATTAATACCAAATGTTGTTTTTGTTTCATTTTCCTTTTCATCCCATTCATTCATACTCTGTCCAAGAAACATTCATGCGTAAAACTCATTTATTGCCTGAAGAGCTGCAGTTTCCAATTAAGAATAACCAGGTCAGTTATACTAAATGAATTGGAAACACCATATATATTATATCTTACCCAAACTGAGCTCTGCATGCTTTGCAATCTGATCTTTAATTCAGCTTATAAATAAGACCATACTAAAAACAGCTTATTATGCATATTTTCATTCATTGATGACCTATGGAACAATATTTTGGGAAAATTCAGTAAATGCTAAAAAGTGTTCATTATGCAAACAAAACAAAAACAACAACAAAATCTCGCATGTCTTTCCCAAGCTGCTCTACAAACTTCTTACAAAAGATTATTCTTCTTTCTATACAATACTAATTGAGATAAACATTAGCAGAATGTTCTTATTACCCAGTTCCTTATGAGTAGAAGGGAACCAAAGGAATGCAGTATGCTAAAGTGATAAGTCAAATGTTTTAAAGCTGTCGTTATGCGATTGTCATTGCAAATCGCTTCTTTGCTTGGCCAGGAGTAGAACAAAAGAAAAACGGTCACTTCCTGTCTGACAAAGGTATTATGTACTTCATAATTGAAACCAATAACAAGGAATATCTCGAAAATGGTTACCTCCACAACAAAAATGTAAAGAACATAAATTGTGTGTTTCGACGAGATCTACATTTTTTGTATAGTAAGTTTTTCTCTATCTCTTATGGTTTAACAGTTAAGCAAAATTTGGCAAAATTCATCCAGAATAAAGAGGTCTTTAGAGGCTATTCCCAGAAAATTCAAGATATACATTTTATTTGGGATGTAAATAGCTTTAATATACATAATTTTAATAAAAATTGTTAGAGCCATTTTTGAGAAAATCAAAATTTTTGGAAATTTTTCCGTGTAAAGGGTAGTTTGTGGTGGGGGGGATTTTCTTGGAATACATTGTGTTGCATGCTTGGAAGATACCAAACCTAAATACCAATCTTAGTATTTAACAGTCTTTTTGTTTTTGAGCTATGCTGTCCACACACACACACACACACACACAGACCTTTTTATAAAAATCTGTTGTGTTCCATTCACATGACATTCTCTATATCTACTTAAATTATTGTTAAAAACATTTCCTTCTATCTAATTTATGATAATCAAGACCACCATTAGCAGAAAGTGTTTTAATTACTGCAGGGCAGGAGTTCACAACTTTCCGTGTGAGAAACGTTTAAGTATTTTAAATCTGAAACAAATAACAAGGAATATCTCAGAACTGGCCAATTCCATGAAAAAATGTATGTGATATAAATTGTGTGTTTTAACGTGATCTACATTTTTTGTGTAGTAAGTTTTTGTCTATCTCTTATGGTTTACAAGTTACGCAAAATTCATTAAGAATAAAGAGGTCTTTAGAAACCATTCTCAGAGAATTCAAGATATACATTTTATTTGCTATACAAATAATCTTTAATATAGAGTATTTTAATCAAAATTGTTAGTGCCATTTTTGAGAAAATCTAAATTTTTGAATTTTTTTCCAAGTGAAGGGTAGTTTGGAATGGGGGAAGTTTTTTCAAAATCTTTGTGTAGCATCCTTGGAAGATACTAAACTTAAATACCAGGTTTAGTATTTTATTACCGACTTTTCATTTTTCAATTATCATGTTCACAGACACATGGGCCTTTTTCTGAAAATACTTTTTTGGATACAGGGGACCCTAAAACATCTATTTCCGGTGAAATCTTGGTATCAATTTTTGGGTGGAATGCATTACCTTCTCTATACACTATGTGCATAGTACGTATAAAGAAACTAAAAATGCTTATTTCGGACTCAGGGGCCCCCATAACATGTATTTCCAGTGAAATCTCAACATCAAATTTTTGGGTGAAATACAAATCCTTCTCTATCCACTATGTACATTGTACATGCAGACTAGAGAAAGTAAAAAGTAATTAAGAATAATGGCAGGGGAAAGACGATCAATTCACTGCAAACTACTTTTCAAAATTTTTAAAATTTTACCATTACCCTGTAAATATATTGCAGCCTTATTGTTATATCTATATATATATATATATATAAAAATGAATCACCGAAATGTATGTACACGCATCCCTTCCGAATGACTGCACCAAATTGAACTCTTCTTTTCTTTTGCTGTGTTCATTATTGTCACAACTAGGTTTTTGTAAAGGAAAATATTTAAACATTTAATGGGAAAGTTTTTAAAGTTTCATTATATGAATCAGCATACAATACCAAGGGAATGCAATCTGTTAATAGCCACCAAATGGTAGTGGTACCACAGTTATTTGTTGCTAAATGGCAGTAGTGAGGTAATGCACCAGTTCATTGTGACAATGATGCAACGTAACAGTGAAATTCAAATACATTTTTATGTATTTACTGACTTTTCCTTATTCCTAGCATTTAAAATAAAGAAGAGAAGAAGCTTTCCTGGCAATGAGCACCTAGAGTATGTATTTATTTATTTACTGCTAGATGGCCATAGTGCTGCTCTAGTTTTCTTCCCCATTCAATTCTAAGAGAATGTACCCAGTTATGGACTCAATGATGCAACAGCGAAGATCAAATATATTTCTTATGTATTAACTATTGCTCCCTTGGTCACATTATTTAAATAAAGAAATAAAAAGTATTTATTTCATGTACAAAGTATATTTTTATTTTCTCTACACATACTATGTACATAGTGTATAGAGAAAGTATTGTATTGCACCCAAAAATTCAATACTAAGATTTCACTGAAAATATACATTTAAAGGGCCCCATGTATAAAAAAACATTTTTAGAAAAAGGTGTGTGTGTGTGTGTGTGTGTGTGTGTGTGTGTGTGTGTCTGTGAACACAACAATTCAAAAACGAAAAGTCCGTAAAATACCAAGTATTTAAGTTTAGTATCTTCCAGGGATGCAACACTAAGCTTTTGAGAAAAATTCCCCTCATCCCTAACTACCTTTTACATGGAAAAAATTTCAAAAATGTTGATGTTCTCAAAAAATAGCACTAAAGATTTTTATTAAAATACTGTATATTAAAGATGTTTACGTTACAAATAAAATGTATATCTCGAATTTTCTGGGAATAGCTTCTAAAGACCTCTTTGTTCTGGATGATTTTTATTGAATTTTGCATAACTGGTAAACCATAAAAGATAGACAAAAACTTACTAAATAAAAATTTGATGTGTTCCATTCACATGACTTTCTCTACATTGCTGCAACAAATTATAGTTAAAAAGCTTATTCTTCTATTTACTTCTTGCTAATTTAGAAAAATTAGCAGAAATGGTCTTATTACTTGCTTCCTTGGAAGTAGAAGGCAAATAAGGGAGTAGCATAGGTTAAAGTGATAGTCAAAAGCTGGTTGCTATGTGACTGAAGTTCCTTTATTTGTATGGACAGGAGTTGACAAATTCCATATGAGAAAAGTATAAGTTTTTCAAAGCTGAAACCAAAAACAAGGAATATCTAAAAAAATGAACAACTCCACAAAAAAAATGTATATTACATTGTGTGTTTTAACGTGCTCTACATATTTTGTGTGTTAAGTTTTTGTCCATCTCTTATGGTTTAGCAGTTATGCAAAATTCCATAAAATTCATCCAGAATAAAGTAGTCTTCAGAGGCTATTCCCAGAAAATTTGAGATATACATTTTATTTGTCAGGTAAATATCTTAAATATTTGACATTTTAATCAAAATTGTTAGCCATTTTTAAGAAAATCAAAAATTTCGAAAAATGTTCCATGTAAAGGGTAGTTGGGGGTGGGGGGATTTTCTTGAAAATCTTTGTGTCGCATCCTTGGAAGATGCCAAACTTAAATACGAAGTTTGGTATTTTTGTTTTTGAGCTATGCTGTACACAGACACACACACACACACACACACACACACACACACACACAGACCTTTTTGTAAAAATGCTTTTTTTGAATTCAGGGGCACCCAAAACATGTATTTCTGGTGAAATCTTGGTATCAAATTTTTGGGTGGAATACAATATCTTCTCTATACACTATGTACATAGTATATGTAGAGAAAGTAAAAATGTAAATTTTGTTAACACACACAAATTTCATATATTATTTTTGTGGAATTGACCATTTCTAAGATATATCAAGTTATTTGTTTCAGATTTAAAATACTTAAACTTTTCTTACACTTTTCCTGGCTATGGATAGAAATGGATTTCAACCATATGGCAACCAGTGGCCAATATTTGGATATCACTTTAGCCTAGTGTATTCCCTTATTTTCCTTCTACTTACAAAGAAGCAAGTAATTAAGACAATTTCTGGAAATGTTAATCTCTATTATATAGCATATAGAAGAATGTGCTTTTTAACAGTGATGTAGAGAAAGCTATGTAAATGGAACACATTAGATTTTTGTTGCTGTAATTCTTTAAAATGAACACGTTATAAACTAGGCACATGACCAATAATCTTGCTTGGAATCTGAAAATGGCGGAGAAATGACGGGACCTGGATAGTAAATCGTTTTAGGTTAGCCTACCTATTGCAGATGTTAGTTACTTGAGGTTATGTGGTACATGAGCTAGCTAAAGAACATGAAGATACCCCTGTCACCATCACACTGCAATTGCAGTGCTCTTAATACATTTGATCAAGTAATATTTTGGGTTAAATGGAGAAATTTAATACACAAAGCTATCATCAAATAAAAACTTATCACTTGCCCAACCAGATCTACTTGCTCTTTAGTTATGTCATTGTTAGCCTTAAAAATGGCTGTTTTGACAGAAGAAAATAAAGAAAGAGGTGGAAAACATTAAGAGTAAAGGAAAGAAAGAAATTCGAAAGAAGCATGAATATTACTTTGTGACTTTCTCCTTAATGTAATTCATTATGTATTTCAGCATTTACCCGCCACACTAAGGAAGCGCTCCATCTCAGTTTTTTCATTAGATACACCACCTGTGTGAAGCCAAGGTGGGCAACTAGTTTGTAATAAATAATTCAGAAAATGTTGCAAAAAATTGCACATATTCATAACAAAGAGACTAGATATAGACAGGACTTGCATAGAAGCAAATAATTTGCAGCTATCCCAAAAAGGAGTTTACTACAAAGGAATAATTTTGTGTAATTCACTTCCTTCTTCTATAAAAGAGTTGCAAATGAACAAAAACAAGTTTAGATCAGAATTAAAAAGATACCTTATTACTCACACCTTCTATACAGAGGAGGATTTCATTCAGTCAAAAAACACTGTTGTAAATATAATAAAGATGAATATTGTATGTACAAGTAGGCTTTTGGAAACAGACATGTAATTGTGACACCTCTGAAAATTCATTGTGAGAATTACTATTTGTAAATAAAGGTATGAATAAATGTAATTGTGTACATGCTAAAGTTTGGGCTTTGAGTCTAATCTCATAATAGGATCTACAGATTGCAATGTTATGTATGTAACACACTTCTTGCAGTAGATACTTGTACACTGATGCTCTTTTTACTTAGCCTACCACCACACAAAGCCAAGGAATAAGGTGCATAAACATTTTCTGACTGGCAATAAAGCTCTGCACTGATAAACATCATTAAAATAGAACTGACGACATAGATCTCTAAATAATCTCAGGCTTCTAACCAAGTAGATAAGCTTGGATAGTAGGAAATAATCAGCTAGAAGTAGCAGAGTTTGAAATGTCTGGTACAATGGTGGACCAAAGTGAAGAAATTAAAGCTGCAATGTCAGAATATCAGAGCTTACTCAAAAATAGAAATGAGGAGTGTTGTTGCAAACCATGGTACATCCAAAAAGGAATATTTTACAGGAAAAGCCAAAAATGGATTATACGTAAATTATGGCATGCATTTCAAAATTAAGTTGCAAATCTTGCCTTTACATGTTCCAAATGCAAATTATTTAACAGATTTTTGGGTGGAACACAATAATTCCCCTACTTTCTATAATTAGAAGAAAAAGAAAAAAATATTTTTTAATGCAAATGCCAAAATTGTCCTGGTGCAGTGTCACAGAGATACCTCACCATCAGTGTGTGTCCTCCACAATTTGTTTTACTTGGTCTCGCCCCATTATTTACTGCTGCAAGGATAGAGACCATCATTAAAATCTTTGTCAGCAATATTCAATACTTCTACAGCATTGAGCTATGAATTCAAGTAAGGTAAGCAAGTCTAAGTCCATTGTTTCATAAAACTGCTCACAGCCAGAAAGGTTAAAGGGAGATGGCCATAGTGCATTTAGCTAGTTTGACCTCTCAAAAGGACCTCATTTGAGTCTGCAGTAGGTCAGCTGAGTGGTTAGAATATTTATTCGCCTCTCACCAAGGCAGCTTAGGGGACCAGATGCAGGATTTGTGGTGGACAAAGCAGAATGTAGGTGAATTTTCTGTATTTTCCCCCACCATTTATTCCACCAATCACTCCATCCATTTATATGTATATATGTGACGTGTCCCGTTGCATATACTTATTCAGTTGGAGAAAATAAATAAATCAGTCCACAAATACTGTATGAGCTACAAAACAGCATACAGGAAGATATAAACATTTCCTAAGAGAGCTGCAATTAGTAAATCAGAGAGTGTTTAAATACTACAGTGCCTGCCTTGTTACAAATGGGCATCCTCTTTGATAGTATAAGCTGTTTTTAATATTTGTGCAATAAAAAATTAAAGGTATTGTGGATGGACACCTATGAATTAAGCCTAAGGCTTGAAACACTGTAATGGAATTCAGGGCAGTGGCTGAAATGTTGTTAACATGTTTATACACGGTCAATGGGTATTGGTTTATGTGTTTTAATTCACACAAGCTGTGTGTAGGACAGGAGTTGGATAGGTAGAGTCAGACTGAAAAATTCAATGTTATAGCCGGGATTTGAACCACGGATCTCCCAATCTCTAGCCATGTGTAGGACAGGAGTTGGATAGGTAGAGTCAGACTGAAAAATTCAATGCCATAGCTGGGATTTGAAGCACTGATCTCCCAGTCTCTGGCCGTGTGTAGGACAGGAGTTGGATAGGTAGAGACAGACTGAAAAATTCAATGCCATAGCTGGGATTTGAACCATGGATTTCCCAGTGTCTAGCTGTGTGTAGGACAGGAGTTAGATAGGTAGAGTCAGACTGAAAAATTCAATGTTATAGCCAGGCTTTGAACCACATATCTCTTGGTCTCTAGCTGTGTGTAGGGCAGGAGTTAGATAGGTAGAGTCAGACTGAAAAATTTAATGTTATAGCCAGGCTTTGAACCACATATCTCCTGGTCTCTAGCTGTGTGTAGGACAGGAGTTGGATAGGTAGAGTCAGACTGAAAGATTCAATGTCATAGCCAGTATTTGAACCACATATCTCCTGGTCTCTAGCTGTGTGTAGGACAAGAGTTAGATAGGTAGAGTCAGACTGAAAAATTCAATGTTATAGCCAGGCTTTGAGCCACATATCTCCTGGTCTCTAGCCGTGTGTAGGACAGGAGTTGGATAGGTAGAGTCAGACTGAAAGATTCAATGTCATAGCCAGTATTTGAACCACGGATTTCCCAGTCTCTAGCCGGTTGCTAGATCCGTGGCTCAAATCCCGGCTATGACATTGAATTTTTCAGGCTGACTCTACCTGTCCATGTTTATACACTGCTATTCCAAATAGTTTCTGAGTGGTGTAATGGTTCATGCTCATGCTTGTTATGTTTTGATTCACATTAGATATAAACATTTCACTGATACTTATTATGCATGCACGCACGCACACACACAGATATATATTTCAATCTGTAGATCCTATTATGAAATTAGAGTCAAGGATAAACATTGTGTCAACAATTACATTTATTCATACACATTAATAATAACACTGATAATGAATTTTCAGAGCTGCCAGTTTTGTATAACTTTCAATTACACCTACTCATACGCATGCATTCTTAGAATATTCATGTTTATTATGTTTACGATAATACATTATTACCAGTGCTTTTTGATTGAATGAAATCCTCCTCTGTATAGAAGGTGTGAGTAATAAGGTATCTTTTTAATTCTGATCTAAACTTGTTTTTGTTCATTTGCAATTCTTTTATAGAAGAGGGAAGTGAATTACCAAAACTATTCCTTTGTAGTAAACCCCTTTTTGGAATAACTGCAAATTATTTGTTGGTCTATATAAGTGCAGTCTCTTTGTTATGAATATCTGTATTTTTGTAAACTTTTCTGGGTTATTTATTACAAATGACAATATAGCTAGAATATATTCACAGGCTAATGGTAAAATTCCAAAGATTTTGAAAAGTGGTTTGCAGTGAGCTGATCATCTTTTCCCTGCCATTATTCTAATTACCTTTTTTTTTTTGCATAATGAATACTTTTTTAGCATTTACTGAATTTCCCCAAAATATTATTCCATTGTTCATCAATGAATGAAAATATGCATAATAAGCTGTTTTTAGTATGCTCTTTTTTATAAGCTGAATTAAAGATCGGATTGCAGAGCTCAGTTTGGGTAAGATATAATCAATATGGTGTTTCCAATTCATGTTACGATCAATCATAAGCCCTAGGAATTTTGTATTACAGGCTTCTGCAATCTGATTATTTTCATATTCTATCCTTAGGTCTGCCATTTTTTATACTTCGTACAAAAATTAATGTAGTTAGTTTTTTCAAAGTTTATGTAAATTTTGTTACTTTCAAAGCAATTAAATCTTAAATGGGTTAAACCTACTTTTAATTATCGGAAGCTAACTTAAAGAACATAACACTGCATTTTATTTTAAAAGTATTACCATTAATTGAAATTGTTTTACAACATCTCAGATCCATTGGCATACAGCTGGAAGTGTCATTGTCAATAGACATCTTCACAAATGAAAACAATACAAAAGCTACCTTTCAGAATAAACAAAACATTGGGGAATCTCATAGACTTACAAAGCATCCTGTCACACAATGTGTAGTCCTCTGCAGTGTAGTAGTTATCATGCTAGCCTCTTGCAGGCTCAAACATGGTGAAGGGAGATGAATTTTTTTGGGCGTAAAATGGCTTCCTTTGGAAGGGAAGTAAAGCCATAGGTCTCATGTCGCAGATTTATGGCATCTAAAAGAACCTCAAGCCTGGTAGTTCACTTCAGTTTTATTTCATCCATATGTACCAACTACAACGGACACCTCAACAATTTCATAAATGTATACAGTATTTACAGACAGTTTTCAATACAATGTTTTATCATAAAGGATTTTACAATAGTTGTGTATGCTAGTTTTAATTTAATGTATTTATTCATTTTAATCTTGTAATTTTAAATACAATTAAAGGGACACATCATAATATAACGTTTTACATTATACACAATTATTACATATATTTTCCATATTTAAATTCCTCTATACTATAAAGTGCTTTTACAATGAAATACTTTTTCATCATTACTTCTGTTTGGTAGTCTATTAAATAGTTCCCTTGCTATGATATTCAGTGTTCCTCTTAGTGTTGTCAAAATCTGCATTACAAGCCATTTGTACCACTAAAAGAACAGCTGTGAAATCTACCAGAATATTAAACACTTACAATTTCTTCACAAATCGATAGTTTCACAGTGGATTCCCTCAGACTGTGGAGTCCTTTGCAATGAAAAGACAGATGTCTTAGCAACGATCCACCAAACTAAAAACTAGTTATTATCATTTCACTCATCAAAACTAATAATACAGAAAACATATGACAGTTTAAACCAAGAGATTATAAATAAACAATGCAAAACCTTGTTGAAGAATGCAACAATAATTCCAGAATGTCCAAGATCAAAAGCTGTTGCTCTGTTTCAATCACATACAGGACATGATTGTTTGGTTTCCCATCTACATCCTTCCAACTTCAAATTGTAATCTTTGTAGAGAAGAGGATTCTACAATGAGATCTCTCATCATGCTACTGGGTAGCAAGAGAAGAACTCCAACATGCTGAGCACTAGCAACCAACATTATTTCTCAAACTATAAGGGTGTATATTGGTGTCCTTTATGTACAATAGTTTTTATGCTTTCATATATATATATATGCATGGAACAATTAACAATGTTAGTTATTTAAGCAATGTTCTATTGCTTATTTACCACTTATTCTGACAGATTTATTCTGAAGGTTAAGCACTTTTCCCATTTCTCTGTGGGTAATATTCCCCTATAACATAATACCATAACTTATATGTGAGAATATAAAAGCATAATAAACCTGTGTCTTTGTTTTACTATCCATTATCTTTCTAATCTGTGCATTATATAAATGTCTTTGAGCAAAATGAATCAGTCTTTCACGCCCAGTATAGAATGGGATGCTGAGAACCATAGCAGTTAAAGAACACCCATAAATAAAACTCTTATTTCATTTTTGTCACACCTACTTATACAGGTAGATACTAATGTAAATAACATTATATCAGCTAATTGTTTAAATGACAAGAGAACAAGAGAAGCTGTTAATGTTAACAAATGCTAAGGAAATATTCCTGGATATAATTTGTTAAAGTTGATAGGAATTTAATAGCATTGAGTATCTGCTAAAAGTAGCATATAATTTATAGGATTGTTTCCTGATCATATGTTTGGCTCTGAGTTCACTGATTGGTCAGGCTGATTAGATATGAAAGAGGATACATGGTCTTAGTTGTGTGAATGTAGTGTACTTATTTCAAAGCTTTTTTAAAATATGAAATACATTTTTTGGGGAGAGAATATTTAAAATACAGGAAAGAGCAATAAAAGACAAGGTGAACACCATGTTTTAGGAAACATGTTATATTTCTCTTAGTTTGTCTCTCTTTAGAAGTTTATATCATAAAAAGATCTGATGTGTTCCATTCATATGACTTTCTCTACCTGTTCTGCAAATAAGCTATTCTTACAAAGCATTATTCCTTTATCTCCATCAGACTAATAGAGATAAAAATTAGCAGAAATGGTCTGATCACTTGGTTCCTTGTAAGTAGAAGGGAAATAAGGAAATATACTAGGCTAAAGCAATAGTCAAATCTTTTAAAAGCCGGTGAACAATTGAAGTTTGAATCACTCTGCATTTTCAGAAAAACAAAAGAGGGATGAAATGAAAAGTAACCCTGTCAAAGAAGATATGTAGTTTAAAATGAAACCAATAAGAAGAAATATATGATTAACTCTACAACAAAAATGTGTAATATAAATTGTGTTTTTTAATGAGATCTACATCTTTTGTATAGTTTTGTCTATTTCTTACGGTTTACCAGTTATATAAAATTCAGTAAATTCTTCCAGAATGAACAGGTCTACAGAAGCTATTCCAAGAGAATTCAGCATATACATTTTATTTTATGTAAATAACTTTAATATACAGTATTTTAATCAAAATCGTTAGAGCTATTTTTGAGAAAATCAAAATGTTCAAAACTTTTTCAATGTAAAGGGTAGTTTGGGGTAAGGAATTTTCTTGAAAATCTAATCTTTGTGTCTTGGTCTTGGAAGATACCAAACTTAAATACCAAGTTTGGTATTTAACGATCTTTTAATTTTTGAGCTATGCTGTTGACACACACATGCATGCATACACGCGTGCACACACACACATACCTTTTTATAATTTTTTTGGACTCATGGGAGCTCTAAACATACATTTTTGTTGAATCCTCAGTATCAAATTTTTGGATGCAATACAATACATTCTCTATATATTGTGTACATACTACATGTAGAGAAAGTAAAAATTTCAGGGAGAACTATTCACAAACCTGGATATATTCAGTTTCCAGGTTCAAACTCAAGCCAGACCAATGTATTTAAGTCCTAGGCCCATGTCAGTAGTTTTATTGTCATGTAAAAGACTAGCAATATACATTTCTTTGGATACATTTAAAAATTATTACATAACAAAATAAATAGTTAATATGTTTCTGCTTAGTAATGAGTGGACAGAGGTGTAGGGATATATTCCATGGTGGTATATGGGAACTGTGCACAGTTTGTCAGCTGTTTTCTTGTTTGGTAGATATATTGCTTTTCTGTTATTAGAATTCCAGGAAATACAACATATTTGCAGGGTCAGTGGGTTTACCCACTCTCACTGGCATGCCATCATGTGTATTTCTAATTATAGCTTGCTCTGTAACCCTTTCACTGCTAACATACTTTTAGGCGAGAAACACCTCCTTGACACTATGGTGAAAAATTGCTAAAAACTCGAAATTTGATTTTGACCAATAACATTTGGCCATAAATGTGTGTATTTCAAGTTGAAAATACAATAATATGCACTAATAACTAAAAAAAAGTTAGGATACTAATATGTTTGATAATTTACAAAACAGGTCTCACACCAGGCACTTTTACCTGCCCTGTCATGCCGTACCACCAATTATTTATCCTGGGCCCTCCCCATCCTAAACCACAGGCGAGATAGAGCACCTGGCGGGCCTCCCCAACAGCATATTTCCGGCCTTGAAATAGAGACTGTTTGGCGGCAGAGTGCTGCTTGGCTTGGACCAAATGAATTGCACTTTTTCATTGCTTTATATATTACTTGGAATTGGTGTAAACAGTCCATGAGAGTTAACAGATATAATGATTTAAAAATGTTCTAAGACTTACAATCGCTCAAACCTATGGTCGAGTTATCTCAAAAGGTTTAGTAGGGCACACATAACTGCATGGAGCTTTAGCTGTATATGTGGTATAGGAATTTGAGTAGTATTGATGGTTATGTTATTTATCTGGAGAGCAGGAGTAGAAGATCCAGTAGCATATCTTTTTCTGTAAGAAGCAGTATGGTTAGCTTTTGAAGCATCATAATATGTGGACACAAAGAAATTCATAGCCCAAGTCAAGTTTGAAAGGCACTATGAAAATTAGAATAAACAAACAAGAATTGAATGACACATCATATATATGTATTTATTTATTTACAAAATTAGAAAATAAGTAGTAGAAATTACAAGTAGTTATTATTTACAATAATCAGGCAGACCAGATGTTTTGATTTGTAAATACTACTAGGAATAATTTTTACATGTGCCAAAACATTCTTCTTTGCTATAAAACAATGAGTGTAGTAAATTCCTTCAGTCTAGTTTTAAACACATTAACACTCCTCACATTTTTAGGTTGTTGGGTAAGCGATTAAATATGTGAAACAGAACAGTGTTATGTGGAGTTACTGATAATTGACTATTGCTTCAAGTGTAGTGCTTATGAATCTGAGGGTTAAGTTGAAATTCCTCTGAATTATTCCTAACATACACCAACACTTCATAAAGAAGGTAATGGTAAAATGTGTAATTGTCTAAATAACTTCTGAAAGCTACTTCTTGCAGGTGATTTAGTACGATTCTAATTCTTTTTTGAATTTTGAGTATTGCATTTCACGTTGCTGAGGATAAAATGCATTTGATTGGATGCAATATTTAGTTACATTGGACAACAAACCAAACTTTCCACAGTAATTGAAAATTGTTGCAGAAAGCAGTAAATCACTTGTACTCTTGAAAGATTGGTTTGCTCTGAGGATTCATAAAGCAGTGTTATATGATATGACTGTGTAATACATCCCCAACTTGAGGCTGTGTTTACCAAACATTTTTGCATTATATATGATATCACAGGAGGATTTCTGCTTAGTGTCGTATTACAAGTATCTTAGAGAATTGTTAAATGAGTCAACAGAGTATATCTCAGCTAAAACATACAAGGTGTGACCAGAAAGTAATGCAATTCTTTTTTAACTAATACACGTCTTGTGAATATCTTTACAAAAGTTGAATATTTCTCGAAGTAGTTCCCTTGGGCATCTACACACTTAGTATCTTAGAGAATTGTTAAATGAGTCAACAGAGTATATCTCAGCTAAAACATACAAGGTGTGACCAGAAAGTAATGCAATTCTTTTTTAACTAATACACGTCTTGTGAATATCTTTACAAAAGTTTAATATTTCTCGAAGTAGTTCCCTTGGGCATCTACACACTTTTTCCAGCATGGTACCGGCAAGGCCCTCATTATGGCCCCTTGGACGACTTCAACCAATCCAAAATGGGTTCCTTTCAGGGCAGTCTTGATCCTTGGGAAGGCAGTGGTGTCAGGTATTCTCAGACATGCAGCGTGGAGTGCCAGGTAGTGATGATCTCCATTTTCATAGTAAACAGTATGTGGGCCAAACTGTCCAGCACATGGCCTTCCATAAACACCTTGAACCACTGCAAAACCATCCCTGAAAGATTGCAACGGTTTATTGCATGATGTTGCTCAAGTGTTTCATGACTCAGAGACTAAACAGGGTTGGCCAACAAGAGCGAACCTGACACCTCAATTGCTTGGAGCAGACTGTTGAAAGCTGAGAGTCCCCCACGTTACATACTGGCACAAAAACAATTGCATTACTTTCCAGATGCACCTTGTATGTTCAGTGCATTACTTACTTTTCTTATGTCTGTTTGTATGATGGAGCTTTCACCCCTGAGAAGTTAATACCTTGCCCCTCATATACTAACTTGAAAGCAACATTGGTTACTTTTAGCTTGATTATCAAACATCACATTACCTTGTTCTTGAGCAGAGGCTTACCTACACTCCTGAAGAAATTAAATTCATCATGAGCAGCGCCTGCACATTACATGTTTCTCTGTAAACAGGTGTGTTGGTTGGGCACCCAAGAACCTTGACTGCCATGAGCATAGCAACATGACAAAGTTCAGACATGGTGTCAACAGATCTGGATGTTGTCTACTTCTGTGTTGGATCCATCACAAGTAGGTGAATTTATTTTTATCTAGGACATTAATGTGTTAAATGTCATATCTATCCTATACACTCGTCTCTTCTGCCTGTTTAACTTACACATCATTAGTACTCTATTTCATCCATTCAATCAAATTTGTAAAGCTCCCTCACCTTGTCCTTCCCCCCATACACACATAAATTATACATGATATAAATTTTAAACTACCACATTTATATGTGAATATGTTTAATGATAAGCAAAATGTACCACTTATCACAGTATTGCTGACGATATATCAATGTATATGGCCTATATTTTATTACTGCTAAAAATAAAATATATACTGCTTTAGATATCATTGAGCCAATATTTTAAACTCAGAATAGAATTACTTTCTCTAGCACATATGTACAATGTATATAGTAGGTAGAGAAAATATTTGATTCTATTAAAAAATTTGATATCTACAGAGATTTAACCAGAAATGCATATTTTGAGGACCTCTTAATAAAAATGTTTTTTAGAAAAATCTTTTTATCGTTTTAAATTTATTGATTAATGTTGCTTTAACACAAAGTCATATCACACCTACAGTTACAGAAAATAAACAAATTACTGACAGTAGTTACATTCTATTGTACAGCTGAATGATGTTCAGGAGTCGTAAAACATGTGGATGAACCAAGGCCAGAAGGAACACCACATTGAGTTCTTAGAGCAGACTAGGAGCTGGTTCCTGCGGCAGCAGGCAAGAATGGGTTTCTCTGGTAAATGTCACAAGAGAGGAAGCAATGTTGTGTGTTGGGCAGATTTGATGCAATTTACTTCTAGATATGGCTGTCTCCAGTGCTGTAAAATGGTGCATGAGGTAATTCTCATGAAGAATCTTGATATCTGTGATGATTTGTTGCTTCCTTCGCAGCAGAATGAAAAAGTTTTGTTTGTGAAAAGTCGGTTAAATACCAAACTTGGTATTTAAGTTCAGTATCTTCCAGGGATGGGACAAAGATTTTTAGGAAAATCTCCCAAATCCCAACTACCCTTTACATGGATCATTTTCTCAAAAATGGCTCTAACAATTTGATTAAAATAGTGTATGTTTAAGATGTTTTCATAACAAATAAAATGTATATCTTGAAATTTATGGGAATGGGCTCCTGATGTCTCTGGATGACTAGTATACTGCAACAGATACACAAAAACTTGTTTTGTTAAAACACACAATTTATGGCAATTTCTGAGATTTTTGTTATTATTGCTTTTAATTTTAAAATACATAAAATTTTCTCAAATAGGAATTTGTTATCTCTGTTTCTTTTGTTTTAGTGCTGTCCATGCAAACAGAACCAAATTTTAAACAAATAGTGACATCTTTTAAAAGTATTGGATTTAATTGTTTTTTCACACAAGCCGTGTGTAAGACAGGAGTTGGATAGATAGAGTCAGACTGAAAAATTCAATGCCGTAGCTGGAATTTGAACCATGGATCTCCTGGTCTCTAGCCATGTGTAGGACAGGAGTTGGATAGGTAGAGTCAGACTGAAAAATTCAATGCCGTAGCTGGGATTTGAACCACGGATCTCCCAGTCTCTAGCCATGTGTAGGACAGGAGTTGGATAGATAGAGTCAGACTGAAAAATTCAATGCCGTAGCTGGGATTTGAACCACGGATCTCCCAGTCTCTAGCTGTGTGTTGGACAGGAGTTGGATAGATAGAGTCAGACTGAAAAATTCAATGTCATAGCCGGGGTTTGAACCATGGATCTCCCAGTCTCTAGCCATGTGTAGGACAGGAGTTAGATAAGTAAGGTCAGACTGAAAAATTCAATGTCATAGCTGGCATTTGAACCACGGATCTCCCAGTCTCTAGCCGTGTATAGGACAGGAGTTGGATAGGTAGAGTCAGACTGAAAAATTCAATGTCATAGCCAGGATTTGAACCACGGATCTCCCAGTCTCTAGCCGTGTGTAGGGCAGGAGTTGGATAGGTAGAGTCAGACTGAAAAATTCAATGTCATAGCCGGGATTTGAACCACGGATCTCCCAGTCTCTAGCTGGTTGCTCTTCCACTGAGCTACCATGGCAACATGCTGGCATAGCATTGAATGTCTCAACTGACTCATACGTTTCCTGGTAAACCACAAGGTGATCTCATTGACCATAATAGTTGTCTATACTATGAATCCTGGGACTTAAGTACTTACAGCATTGTAAGTCACCATTGGGGTTGTCATCTCAAAATAATTTGAGATCACCTTGTGGTTTACCGGGAAACATGTGAGTTAGTTGAGAAATTCAATGCTATGCCAGCATGTTGCCATGGTAGCTCAGTGGAAGAGCAACCGACTAGAGACCAGGATATCTGTGGTTCAAATCCTGGCTATGTCATTGCATTTTTCAGTCTGACTCTACCTATCCATCTTTTAAAAGATTTGACTATCATTTTATCCTAGTATATTCCCTTATTTCCCCTCTACTTACAAGAAAGCAAGTAATAAGACAATTTCTGTTAATGTTTATTTTTATTAGCATGAGGTAGATAGAAGAATAGTCATTTGTAAGAATAGTTTGTTTGCAGAACAGATAGAGAAAGTCATGTGGATGGAACACATCAGATCCTTTTGTGTTACAAAAACTATAAATTGAATATTAATAACATCATGTTACAAGCATCTTTTCAAATGCTAAAATAATTTTTATTGCATTTTAAGATCACAAGCTATTTTCCATGGGGTATGTATTCAAAAGTTTGCCCAAATTTTCTGATAATCATGTTGCTTTATTGAAATTTGCATGTACAAATACACACAGTGCACATACTATATTATTCTTTTTACTTTCTTTACACGTACTATGTACAGAAGCTATTGTAATGCACCCAAAAATTCCATACCGAGATTTCACCGGAAGTATATGTTTTGAGACCCACTGAATGCAAAAAAAGCATTTTTAGAAAAATGTCCATGTGTGTGTCTGTCTGTGTATATGTGGGCAGCATAGCTCAAAAACGAAAAGACCATTAAATACCAAACTCGGTATTTAAGTTTGGTATCTTCCAAGGATGTGACACAAAGATTTTCAAGAAAATTCTCCCACCCCAAACTACCCTTTACATGGGAAAAATTTCGAAAATTTTGATTTTCTAAAAAATGACTAATGATTTTGATTAAAATCTCTTAAATATAAGATATTTACATACCAAATAAAATGTATATCTTGAATTTTCTGGGAATAGCCCCTAAAGACCTCTTTATTCTGGATGATTTTTGTTAACTGGTAAACCATAAGAGATAGACAAAAACTTATTACACAAAAAATGTACAGTACATTAAAACACACAATTTATGTCATTACATTTTTTTTTTTTTTTTTTTTTTTATGGAGTTGATCGTTTTTGAGTAATTCCTTGTTATTGATTTCAACTTTAGAAAATTTATACTTTTCTCATACAGAAATTTGTCAACTCCTGTCCATACAAACAAAGGAACTGCAGTCACATAGCAACCAGCTTTTGACTGTCACTTTAACCTATGGTACTCCCTTATTTTGTTTCTACTTACAAGGAAGCAAGTAATAAGACTATTTATGATAGTGTTTTCTCTATTAGCATGCAGTAAATAGAAGCATAAGCTTTTTAAAAATAATTTGTTGCAGAGATGTAGAGAAAGTCATGTGAATGGAACACACAAGATTTTTTTATGTTATTCATGTAGATTATATATTGTATAGAATTATTATGAAGAGGTGTAATGTTAGCAGAGACAGTGCAGCAAGCCTATGTTAAACCAGTATTCGTACCTTTTTAATAATTCATGAATCTATAAATGTTTACATAATGAAACAGGAAGATATGTAAAATGCAAATTAATAAGTGGCCTTTGCAGCAGATATTCTTACAGAAGGAAATATAAGAATTGCAGGTATACTCTCTACCCATGCCACTTATTTTCCTGTCTACTTAATCTTGATAAATACATAATACAGACTCAGGACAGCATTTGCTTATACAAGGGGAAATTCAAAGTCCTCTATCCCACCAATATTAAATCAGCTACAAAGTTGAGCCTGCATATGTGTGTCTTCCAATTCACTTATACACTTTTATATAATATCTTCATTTATTAAATTCATCAGAAAAAAAATTCTGATATGTTACATTCACATGACTTTCTCTACCTATTCTGCAACAAACTATTCTTCTCTCGATGTCATACTAATCAAGATTATTACTTGCTTCCTTGTAAGTAGAAGGAGAATACACTAGGATAAAGTGACAAAAAATGTATGAACGAAGCTTCCCGTTTGAGAAATATATTGGAAAATTGGAATCCATAATAAGAAAATGAATTTCACAAAGCAGAGTATCAGACATAAATTTGAATCAAATATGGATGCTACAGTTTCACTTATTTAGTTTTATCCTGGTCGCATTTCATCTTCACGATTTTCAAGACCATCACCTTTGCCCACATCTGGGAAGAAAAATAAGTCCATAATTGACTCAAATTACTTATATAATAATAAATGTTTATCAAATCTACATTTTTTTGTATAGTAAGATTTTGTTTACCGGTGTTACTAAAAGGAAAACAGGACTTCAGAAACTGCACTCCGAAAATTCAAGATATACATTTCATATGTCATGAAAATATCTTAAACATAATATATTTTCACTAAAATTGTTAGAGCCAGTTTTGAGAAAATAAAAATGTTCAAAATTGTTGTTTCCCTGTAAAGGGTAGTTTGAAGTGGGGAAATTTTCTTGAAAATCTTTGTATCACATCCTTGCAAGATGCTGGATTTAAACATCAAGTTTACTATTTAACAGACTTTTTTGTTTTTGAATTAACTTGTTCGCAGACATGTCTGTAGCTATTTGTAAAAGTTTATTTATTTATTCAGGGTCCTTCACAACATGTATTTCCAATGTAATCTCTGAAATTGAATTCCAATCAGTATTGAATTTGTGGGTGAAATGTAAAGTCTTTTCTACATACTGTGCACATGGTACAGGAAGTAAAAATATATTTAAACGATAAGTATTGTGCCTTCAAGTTAAATTATAAATCCAATTAAAGAGAAAATTCCAAATCTTGGCATACCTCCCAAAGATATTTGCCTTAATGAGCTTGTCTATCCCTGTCAGTGTTACGTTACTTGAAATACACTTTTCTCCCAGAACACTATTCAAGGAAGTCCCCCATCATAAACTACTCTTTATATGGAACATTTTTTGTTGTTATGTTTTCTCTCAATGATGACTCTTAACGATTTTGATTAAAATAACATACATTTAAGCTATTAATATGCAAATTTCAATAAAACACAAAGTTTATGTACAGTGAGCGCATAAAGTCTGTATACCTCTATATTAAATTCAAACTGACGTGAAATAAAAGTACAAATTTCCAATATTTATGTAATTAAATGTTTCTCCTTACATGTTAGGACTCCAAAACATCGGTATGTGTCTCTGCACAGCCGCCATGTTCATCTTACTCAACATCATTGGAGTCACTGAATGAATTATCAGATGCTGATTTGGAGACACGTGTTAATGTTTGTGGTCGGATGCTGCAACAATTCCAAAGGCAACATTGCATTTTCAGATCCACTTTAATGTGTTTCCTCATGATTGATTTTGACCTTCAGTGGAACACATCAGATTTTTTTACCTTCACACCCAATTGTGCAGCACATTTCCTTAAGGATTTAACCGGAGATTGTGGGATAGATTTTTCCACGTCAGCACAAAGTCCAAGTCTGGTGGATGATCTTCCACTTCTTGTGGCGTTGCGAGCACTGCCCGTTCCCATGCTAACAACGTCTTCTTTGTCGGTGCTGCTTGCACAAACCGTGCAACGAAATCGTCCATGACATTTTTCATTGATTTGACGCTCATGAACCCACACAGCGGACACTCAATTGTGTAATCACTTGTATCAGCCATTCTTTCTCAATATCTCGGCATCAATTAATTTGATTCATAAGATTTGTTGTCATAAGAGCGACAGCAATCGAACAATCGAAATTGTCAACAATGGGTATCTGATAGGAAAATAATATGAATATATATCAACCTCAAAAAAACATATTTACTCACATAATTTTAAATTTAGTACAGGGGCATATGGACTTTGTGTGCACACTGTATAATAAAATGTGTTGTAGCATTTGCCATTTTCAAGATGTTCTTTGTGAACGTTTTCAGTTATCCCATACTTATTCTTTTCTCAAATAGGAAGTCATTGTTAGTTTTTCTTTCTCTGGTCAAGTAAAGTGAACGGAATTTCAATGTCATTACTTTAGCAACAGCTTTTAAAATATTTGACTATCACTTTAGCCTAGTGATTCCCTTCTACTTACAAGGAACCAAGTAATTAGACTATTTCTGTTAATGTTTATCTTGTTATGCAGAATAGGTACAGAAAATCATTAAATGTAACCGTTTTATTTAGACCATTTTTCTGTTTTCAAAAAATGAGTCCAATGATTTTAATTAAAATACCATATCTTTAAGTTATTTTTATCACAAATATATATCTTTCAATTTTTACTTTCTCAATATGTACTATGTACATAGTGTATAGAGAAGGTATTGCACTCCACCAAAAAATTCGATACCCAGATTTCACCGGAAATATATGTTTTAGGGTCCCCTGTATCCAAAAAAGGTATTTTCAGAAAAAGGTGCGTGTGTGTCCGTGTTTCTGTGAACACGATAACTCGAAAATGAAAAGCCGGTAAAATACCAAACTTGGTATTTAGTTTAGTATCTCCCAGAGATGCGACACAAAGATTTTGAGAAAAATCCCCCCACCCCAAACTACCCTTTACATAGTACTTTTTTCGAAAATTTTGATTTTCTAAAAAATGGCACTAATGATTTTGATTAAAATATCATATATTAAGGATATTTACCTGACAAATAAAATGTATATTTTGAATTTTCTGCGAATAGCCTCTGAAGACTACTTTATTCTGGGTCAATTTTACTGAATTTTGCATAACTGCTAAACTGTAAGAGATGGACAAAAACTTACCACACAACAAATGTAGAACACTTTAAAACACACAATTTATGTTACATACATTTTTTTCGTGGAGGAAATTGTTTTTGAGATATTCCTTATTGTTTGTATGAAAAATTTGAATGTTTTGCTAAAATTTTAGAAAAATGCTTAAACACAGCAATACCTATATGCAAAATAAATTGTGGTATGCAGAAAAGTAAAAACTGGTCAACCAAAGGTATAAACATCTCAAAAAACGCATGCAATTCCTAAACAGCTTAAAACATCCAAAACTACACCATAAATCATACACATATATAGAAAATTACAAACAAATGCTCAATAAAGTAATAATTGAAGCAAAGAAGCAGCACAACAAAATACTCATACAAAATGCAGAAAATAAAATGAAAGTAGCATGGAATATAATAAGAGCATCACATAAAGAAAATAAATAAAAATGGGTAGAAAGCATATGTATTGAAGTAAACAATAGGTTAATAGAAAACCCAATAAACATAACAGAAAAATTTAATGATTATTACATCAATATTGTAAAAACTTTAGGCCTCAGCCAAGGTCAAAACAACTGAAAATAGTATATGTAGCTCAATGGTGTTACAAGAAATAAGATGTTATTAAACAAATAAACACATTAAAATGTAAACGATCTTTTGGGTTAGATGGACCTTCAAATGAAATGGTTAAGCACTGTAAATCTGAAATGTCAGAGATAATGACGCATATAATTAATCAATCTTTTATAACAGGTACATTTCCCAATGCACTAAAAAAAGTAATAGTAAGACCAATATACAAGAAAAAAAATTCAAAGCATGCAATGGAAAATTATAGACCCATATCATTATGTTCAACATTTTCCAAAATAATAGAGGGATTGTTTTTAACTCAACTACAGAGCTTCTGCAGTAAGTATAAAATAATATCAGAGTACCAATTCGGTTTTCAAAAAAAGAAATCAACAATACAAGCTATTTGTAAAGGAAATGACATCCTCATAAATGCAATAGACAGGACAGAATATGTAATTGCAATCTTTCTTGATCTTACTAAAGCATTTGACTGTGTAGATATACATAAATTAATAACTAAAATAGAAAATTATGGCATCCGGGGCCTACCATTAAAATAGCTAAAATCTTATCTACAAAATAGAGAACAATGTGTGGAAATTATATACAATTCAAATGGTAACCTAAATAAAATCAGATCATCTTTTAACAAAGTGACTTACGGTGTTCCACAAGGATCGAAACTAGGGCCATATCTATTCCTTATATATATATATATAAATTGCTTATTCAAAATAATAAAAGAAGCAGGTGAAATAGCCATTGGATATGCTGATGATACCACAATTATAGCAAGGGGAAATACAGAACTTGAAGTACAAGATAAATCAAATATACTACTTGAAAAAATTAGGGAAGAGCTAGGAAACCTAGGGATGGTAATAAATACAAATAAAACAGAATGGATGCAAATCAGCTTAAAAAAGAAAATCCCACCCCATTAGTCCTAGACAATAAACAAATACAACAAGTAACAGAAACAAACTTCTTAGGATTAATCATACATAACAGATTCAACTGGAAAAAACATATTGAAAAAATAGCAAAAAAAATAAATTCAGGACTATACATCTTAAAACAAGCAGCGCAACAAATGGATAGAGATAGCTTAATACAAGTATACTATACCTTCATACATTCTCATTTGAGCTATGGGGTTGTATTGTGGGGTAATGCACAGAAAAAAAACAATGCAAAGAATATTAAGACTACAGAAACATGCCATTCGAATAATATGTAAACTAAAGAAGACAGATACTTGTAAAAATTCCTATAAAAAACCAAATATATTAACATTTCCGGCACTGTATATATATGAATGTATTAAATACTCAATAAAAAATCATAGCAATCAAAGTAAAAACATGCACATACACAAACATGACACAAGAACGAAACAAAATTATTTCATTAACAGACTAAGAGGAACGTTAAGTAACAAAAGTATAGAAAGTAAAACCAAAGATTTGTACAATCATCTGCCTAAACAAATAAAACAGATAACTGAAGAAAACTGTAAACTTAAAGCAATTAAAAAGTATCTCTCAGAAAATGTATTTTACTCTATAGAGGAGTATAAAATGTTAAATAAGTTATGCTGTATGATAGTACCCCTTGTATTTTTTTTTATACAGTGTATATACTCATGTTATTATTTATATTATATGTTTAGTTTTGTAATCAATCTGACGATCCTTGTAAATTATGTATTACAAATGGAGATAATAAAGAAATAGAAATAGAAATGGTATCAGCTATAAAAAACTTGTACTTTTCTCATACAGGACTTTGTGAACTCCTGTCCATACAAACAAAGGAATTTCAGTCACATAGCAACCACTTTTGACTATCACTTTAACCTATGGTACTCCCTTATTTCGCTACTACTTACAAGGAAACAAGTAATAAGTCTATTTGTGCTATTTTTTTCTCGATTAGCATGAAGTAAATAGAAGCATAAGCTTTTTAAAAATAATTTGTTGCAGAGATATAGAGAAAGTCATGTGAATGTTACACATCAGATTTTTTGAAAATAGCCTCTGAAAGCTCTTCATTCTGGATGACTTTTATATAACTGCTAGAGACAAGAGGTAAAAAAAGATCTTACTACATAAAAAATATAGAGCTCATGTTTTTTATAGAGTTAAACCTTCCTTGTTATTGATTCAAATTTTAATAGTTGTTTATATTATAAGTAGTTTAGACACTCTATTATTTGTGAGTGGGATGTTTAGGACACGAGCGTGTAAGTGCTGGTGTTCTAATTTCTGATGAGCATATAATAGTCTAACAAGCCACGTCTAATATACAATGTTTTATCCTATCCTAATATTAACTGAAATATTCTTAAATTTGTTAACATTAATAGAGTCATCATTTATGAGGAATTGAATTTTTAGTAGGTAGTACTTTGCTTGTTGCTGTGTAACCCCACCAAAATAAACAGTTTTAATTGTTGTTATTTAAAGTGCACCAAATAAATCAATAAATGAATAAAAATGGATTTTTCCGAAGAAGTTTTAGATTATGCTAAAAAGCTGTACTTAGTTTGTTACCTGGCAAGTTGAAGGACTTCTATGTCAAGGAATTTCCATTATTTAAAGAATGGGGAGCTGCCAAAGGAGTTAAAAATAATTTACAATGAAAAAAAGTACTTGCTTTATTTCACGATGAAATACTCATTTTTGTTGTTTCCTAGAATACATGAAATATATACATGAAGTCTATAGGATAGGATAAAATATTTAAACTTTCTTCAAGTGGTCAGTGATTAATCATTTCTTCCAAAGAGGATGAAGAAATAGAAGAATAAGTCTTTGTAAGACAGGGCGCTAAGTGGTACTGAAACCTAATTGTACATTAGGATAAGTAATGAAGTTTAAGTAACAGAACATGTTAAAAAACCAACTCAACAAATTAATAAAACATATAACAGAACATGTTTTTGTAAAGAATTGAAAATGTAACCTATAGTACAAAAACTATTATTGTTATTATTACTACTTTGTAGAAGAGTGAGTAGAGAAATGAATTGAGTGCAACACATTAGAAAATGAATGAAGGAGTGGAAATGTTTGTTTTTGGCTGCTTGCTGAAGATGCACAACTTTCTGACAAAATGCAAAACTTGCAAATGAAATACAGAACATGAGAGCAGGTCAAGTACGATGACCTCAGAAAGTTCACACGACATTTGCACACAAACACAGGAATATGAAAGTATAAATAATGGCAATACAATAGACAGTGCAAACAAGCGGTAACCTTTCTTATTTTCCAGCATAGTGTAATGTAAGTAACATGCATTGTCTATTTCAGTGAATCCGTATCAGTTTTACTTTCTAAATATATAGTAGGTATAGTATTCCACTCAAAATTTTGATTCTGAGATTTCACCAGAAATAGTTTTGAGACCCCCTGAGTAAAAAAGTATAACTTTTACTTTTTCTACATAGTACATGGTTCTATTGAATTCCACTCAAATTCTGAGAGTTCACCAGAAATACATGTTTTAAGGTCCCTTTATCCAAAAGAAGCATTTTAGAAAAAGATAGGTGAGTGTGTATCTGTGTCCATGTCTCTGTGAACATAATAACTCAAAAATGAAAAGTCTGTAGTGTACCAGTCTTGGAATTTAAGTTTAGTATTTTGCAAGGATGCTACACAAAGATTTTCAAGAAAATCCTCCCATCCCAAATTACCCTTTATGTGAAAAAAAGTTCAAACATTTTGATTTTCTCAAAAAAGGTGGTAACAATTTTTATTAAAATACTGCATATTAAAGACACCTACATGGCAAATAAAATGTATATATTGAATTTTATGGCCATAGCCTCTGAAGACATGTTTAATCTGGGTGAATTTTGCATAATTGGTAAACTGTAAGATATAGACCAAAACTTACAACACAAAAAATGTAGATCTCATTAAAACACAAATTTATGTCATGTAGATTTTTTTGTGGAGTTGACCATTTTTGAGATATTTCCTGTTATTGATTTCTGATTAAAGCATGAAACAGAAGGGAAGTGTTGCTAGTTCTTGTGTAAGACTTTCTAAGTCCCAGTTGTCACTAAGCACTGCAGCATTATCCAAAATTACTTGCTTGTCCATGCTTAATGCTGACAAATTCTTACAACAATAAATATCTGCAATGGAATAAGCAATGTAAGTTTTAACGAGTTTTGCTCGTTTAAAAGTCATAAAGATATAAATTAGCAGATTAGTTTTTCTTTCTGTAATGTAGCCTGCCTGTTTTGTGGCACCCATCATGACATGTCAACCTCTGTGGCAACATGGCCAATATTTCTTCCTATTATGTATACATACGAGGATCAATCAAATATAAATGGGACTTTTTATTTTGAGCACATAGTTTTCAACAGAGCGTGCTGCAATGCCATCATAGTTTGGGTGGAGATAGCAGATGGTAGCTCTGTTCAAAATGTCTGAGCAACAGGTACATGCTTCAATTGTGCAATGCATCATCATTTAATTTCTTGTTCGTGAAGGTGAAAACTGGCGGAGATTGGCAGCACAGTTTGGTGAGGAAACACTTTCAAGGACTCTTGTGTTTGTTTGGCATAAGATGTTCATGGAAGATCATGAACAGGTCGAAAATGAGAGTTATGATTGTCACCCAAGGACAAGTACTGCGGGGGAGAAATTGAAAGCCTTTTGTAACCTTACTGAAGGTGATCGTCGTTTGACTGTTTCAGAAATTTCTCATTGGGTTGAATTAAACTTTGGGAGCTGTCATAAGGTGTGTGCCCGTTGGGTCCCTCACCTCTTGACTGAAGATCAGAAGTTGGCACGTCTGTGAGAGGCACTCCAGACTAATTGCTATGCAATTTTCATCTCTTTGGGCCACTCAAGGAGGCATTGGGAGGCCAAAGACTTGAGAAACATGCTGATGACATCAAGAAGCTGCCATTACGCCGGGCTAAGAGCATATCCAAAGCAGGAGACTATGTACAAAAGTGATGTATGCTTTGTAAATGTTTGACATAAAAAAAAAAAGAATTTGGGAAAGAAAGTCCCATTTATATTTGATAGACCCTCATACTTCATTGTTTATTTCAAACAGAAACATTAAAAAGTGGAGAGGGAAAATGTATCCTCAAGTTAACAGAGTATTTCATGAGTGCCTTACAAATATGCTGGTTGGTTGGTATCTAATGTTGAGCAGTTGGCAGCAAAGCCATTTGTTCTCTTGCATTCCCGTATTTTGATGTCATATTATCATGTTGACTAAAGGTTGAGCAGCGCAGTAGATGGTTTCCATCCATATCTTCTTTAAGTGTACAGAAAGGAGATCTCACTATACCAATCTTGAGACAGTCATGGCCTGTTAGGAGTCTAAAAGTTGCTACACAGCATTTTCTTGGTAGTGTAGTGATTCTGGTCGTGTTATTACATAAATTTTCCTTTTGCTTGTAATACATTATCTTCTTTAATTTTGTTATTATATGTTGATATAATGATTCTTTTAATAGAGTGATAACTTATTGGATGAGATGAGTTTGAAGTAATTTTACTACCTTTCTTGGCTAGAAAGCCTTGCAAATATTAACTACATGAAGAGAAATTACAAAATTAATGGTAATCAAACATGTATACTAATACCTTAAAGTCCAACATCTGAGAGATATCCAGCTATTTCTGTGGAGCTAAGTCATCCAGGGGCTTATCATATTGATAACTATCTTTTCTTTCAGAAACCGATATCTGTTTGATAGTGTAATTGAAAGATATCTGACAGAAACCAGCCATAAGTCAAGGTTTTGACTACTGTTTGAGTGCCAACTTTGATTTTAAGTCCCTTAAAAACTGTTGAACATAATGAAATTAAACTTTAACACTGAATACAGCAATCTTTTTAAAATATAATTCAAGAAATATTACAGATGTATGTTTAACTTTGTTACACACACACACACACACACACACACACACACACACACACACACACACACACACACACACACACACACACACACACACACACACACACACACACACACACACACACACACACACACATACACACATTATAAATAATGTAATTTTTTTGTTCAAATGATCACTGGTAGGGATATATTCAGTGCACTTTTCTCCAAAACAAGTATTATTTTTCACTGAATTTTAGGTATGTTTAAATATATTCCCTGCTTGACAGTTTCCAGCCAAATTTGTTTCCTATATTTTGGCAGTCTCCTCCAAATTTTTCATCCCTGCAGTTTAATGGGTTACACAAAAAGTCAACCAAAATATACTGCTTGTACTGGGGGCGAGTTGAGTGCAAATGGGTGTTGGGGAGTCCAAATGAAAAATGTATTAGATAAAGGGAGATTGGTTATGTGAAGTATCAGAGCTTGTTATAGCAAAATAATGAAAATGATGCGGTTGGAAAAGGAATGTTTGTTAAATCAAGCTTGACTGAAAATTCAATTAGTCTACAAAGTTGGGAAAAATTCTGGAAGAAATAGGAGTGGGAAAATGACCATGAGAAAGGGTTTTAGAGGTAAGTGAAAGGAAGTATAGAGGACACTGGAAAACAAGATTTGTCTGAGACAAACATTCACTGCAAATACAAGGCGCATCCAGAAAGTAAGTTTCCTTTAAAGTAAACATATTTAGCTGGAAAAATTGAATACCTGCCGGCTAAAATGTTGTAACCCTCACTTTTATAGAATGCTGGATTTTTGAATATAAACATTGCATGTGGTAAGAGAGAGGCATGCATGAAGTTATATTGGTAAACATGAACATTACACACCTTTTATCTTTTGTTTTAATTTCACCGTGGTTTGCTCGGATGTAGAAATTTATTTGTTTTTATTCTCTCCTCAAAAATTTGCATTTTACAACATTTTGGCGGCAGATATTCAATTGTGTATGCATAACAAATCTATGACGTATGAAAAATATGCTGGCAGGACATTTCCAGCCTGCTACCAGTAGTATGGCAGCAGAGCCCCTTATTCGTTGTTGGTGAGTGATAACGTCCCTTACTGCCCCATTGAAACCCATCATGAGCTCTGTCAGGTCTATGCCTGGTACCAGTAGCATGGCAGCAGAGCCCCTTATTCGTTGTTGGTCAGTGATAACGTCCCTTACTGCCCCATTGAAACCCATCATGAGCTCTGTCAGGTCTATGCCTGGTACCAGTAGCATGGCAGCAGAGCCTGTTGTTCGTTCTTGTTCAGTGATAATGTCTCTTACTGCCCCATTGAAACCCATCATGAGCTCTGTCAGGTCTATGCCTGGTACCAGTAGCATGGCAGCAGAGTCCCTTATTCATTGTTGGTCAGTGATAACGTCCCTTACTGCCCCATTGAAACCCATCATGAGCTCTGTCAGGTCTACGCCTGGTACCAGTAGCATGGCAGCAGAGCCTCTTATTCATTGTTGGTCAGTGATAACGTCCCTTACTGCCCCATTGAAACCCATCATGAGCTCTGTCAGGTCTATGCCTGGTACCAGTAGCATGGCAGCAGAGCCTCTTGTTCGTTCTTGTTCAGTGATAATGTCCCTTACTGCCCCATTGAAACCCATCATGAGCTCTGTCAGGTCTATGCCCGGTACCAGTAGCATGGCAGCAGAGCCTCTTGTTCGTTCTTGTTCAGTGATAACGTCTCTTACTGCCCCATTGAAACCCATCATGAGCTCTGTCGGGTCTATGCCTGGTACCAGTAGCATGGCAGCAGAGCCTCTTGTTCGTTCTTGTTCAGTGATAACGTCCCTTACTGCCCCATTGAAACCCATCATGAGCTCTGTCAGGTCTACGCCTGGTACCAGTAGCATGGCAGCAGAGCCTCTTGTTCGTTCTTGTTCAGTGATAACGTCCCTTACTGCCCCATTGAAACCCATCATGAGCTCTGTCGGGTCTATGCCTGGTACCAGTAGCATGGCAGCAGAGTCCCTTATTCATTGTTGGTCAGTGATAACGTCCCTTACTGCCCCATTGAAACCCATCATGAGCTCTGTCAGGTCTACGCCTGGTACCAGTAGCATGGCAGCAGAGCCTCTTGTTCGTTCTTGTTCAGTGATAACGTCCCTTACTGCCCCATTGAAACCCATCATGAGCTCTGTCAGGTCTATGCCTGGTACCAGTAGCATGGCAGCAGAGCCTCTTGTTCGTTCTTGTTCAGTGATAACGTCCCTTACTGCCCCATTGAAACCCATCATGAGCTCTGTCAGGTCTATGCCCGGTACCAGTAGCATGGCAGCAGAGCCTCTTGTTCGTTCTTGTTCAGTGATAACGTCTCTTACTGCCCCATTGAAACCCATCATGAGCTCTGTCGGGTCTATGCCTGGTACCAGTAGCATGGCAGCAGAGCCTCTTGTTCGTTCTTGTTCAGTGATAACGTCCCTTACTGCCCCATTGAAACCCATCATGAGCTCTGTCGTGTCTATGCCTGGTACCAGTAGCATGGCAGCAGAGTCCCTTATTCATTGTTGGTCAGTGATAACGTCCCTTACTGCCCCATTGAAACCCATCATGAGCTCTGTCAGGTCTACGCCTGGTACCAGTAGCATGGCAGCAGAGCCTCTTGTTCGTTCTTGTTCAGTGATAACGTCCCTTACTGCCCCATTGAAACCCATCATGAGCTCTGTCAGGTCTATGCCTGGTACCAGTAGCATGGCAGCAGAGCCTCTTGTTCGTTCTTGTTCAGTGATAACGTCCCTTACTGCCCCATTGAAACCCATCATGAGCTCTGTCAGGTCTATGCCTGGTACCAGTAGCATGGCAGTAGAGTCCCTTATTCATTGTTGGTCAGTGATAACGTCCCTTACTGCCCCATTGAAACCCATCATGAGCTCTGTCAGGTCTATGCCTGGTACCAGTAGCATGGCAGCAGAGCCTCTTGTTCGTTCTTGTTCAGTGATAACGTCTCTTACTGCCCCATTGAAACCCATCATGAGCTCTGTCGGGTCTACGCCTGGTACCAGTAGCATGGCAGCAGAGCCTCTTGTTCGTTCTTGTTCAGTGATAACGTCTCTTACTGCCCCATTGAAACCCATCATGAGCTCTGTCAGGTCTATGCCTGGTACCAGTAGCATGGCAGCAGAGCCTCTTGTTCGTTCTTGTTCAGTGATAATGTCTCTTACTGCCCCATTGAAACCCATCATGAGCTCTGTCAGGTCTACGCCTGGTACCAGTAGCATGGCAGCAGAGCCTCTTATTCATTGTTGGTCAGTGATAACGTCCCTTACTGCCTACTGCCCCATTGAAACCCATCATGAGCTCTGTCAGGTCTATGCCTGGTACCAGTAGCATGGCAGCAGAGCCTCTTGTTCGTTCTTGTTCAGTGATAACGTCTCTTACTGCCCCATTGAAACCCATCATGAGCTCTGTCGGGTCTATGCCTGGTACCAGTAGCATGGCAGTAGAGTCCCTTATTCATTGTTGGTCAGTGATAACGTCCCTTACTGCCCCATTGAAACCCATCATGAGCTCTGTCAGGTCTACGCCTGGTACCAGTAGCATGGCAGCAGAGCCTCTTGTTCGTTCTTGTTCAGTGATAACGTCTCTTACTGCCCCATTGAAACCCATCATGAGCTCTGTAAGGTCTACGCCTGGTACCAGTAGCATGGCAGCAGAGTCTCTTATTCATTGTTGGTTAGTGATAGCGTCCCTTACTGCCCCATTGAAATCCATCATGAGCTCTGTCAGGTCTACGCCTGGTACCAGTAGCATGGCAGCAGAGCCCCTTATTCGTTGTTGGTCAGTGATAACGTCCCTTACTGCCCCATTGAAACCCATCATGAGCTCTGTCAGGTCTATGCCTGGTACCAGTAGCATGGCAGCAGAGCCTCTTGTTCGTTCTTGTTCAGTGATAATGTCCCTTACTGCCCCATTGAAACCCATCATGAGCTCTGTCAGGTCTACGCCTGGTACCAGTAGTGTGGCAGCAGAGCCTCTTGTTCGTTCTTGTTCAGTGATAACGTCTCTTACTGCCCCATTGAAACCCATCATGAGCTCTGTCAGGTCTATGCCTGGTACCAGTAGCATGGCAGCAGAGCCTCTTATTCATTGTTGGTCAGTGATAACGTCTCTTACTGCCCCATTGAAACCCATCATGAGCTCTGTCAGGTCTACGCCTGGTACCAGTAGCATGGCAGCAGAGCCTCTTGTTCGTTCTTGTTCAGTGATAACGTCCCTTACTGCCCCATTGAAACCCATCATGAGCTCTGTCAGGTCTACGCCTGGTACCAGTAGCATGGCAGCAGATCCTCTTATTCATTGTTGGTCAGTGATAACGTCCCTTACTGCCCCATTGAAACCCATCATGAGCTCTGTCAGGTCTATGCCTGGTACCAGTAGCATGGCAGCAGAGCCTCTTGTTCGTTCTTGTTCAGTGATAACGTCTCTTACTGCCCCATTGAAACCCATCATGAGCTCTGTCAGGTCTACGCCTGGTACCAGTAGCATGGCAGCAGAGCCTCTTGTTCGTTCTTGTTCAGTGATAACGTCCCTTACTGCCCCATTGAAACCCATCATGAGCTCTGTCAGGTCTATGCCTGGTACCAGTAGCATGGCAGCAGAGTCCCTTATTCATTGTTGGTCAGTGATAACGTCCCTTACTGCCCCATTGAAACCCATCATGAGCTCTGTCAGGTCTACGCCTGGTACCAGTAGCATGGCAGCAGAGTCTCTTATTCATTGTTGGTTAGTGATAGCGTCCCTTACTGCCCCATTGAAATCCATCATGAGCTCTGTAAGGTCTACAGGCAGAACTTCATTAGCAAACAGATGGTGTACACTTTCTTGTGAAGGTTGTCCATGATGAAGATTGCGGCAGTGCATCATGGATAACCAGCTCTGCACGATTACGTAGCTCAGCAATCATGATTCTTGTTGCATGAAGTTGTCACTTAGCACCTGTGCCAAGTGGGTGTCGAAAAACTTGACAACAGAGCACAAAACAAAACATTTAGGAGCAGCATTGGCATTTCTGATGGCAACAAGTTCCTCAACGTTCTGGGAAAGGAAGGCCATTCTGCTCAATGATTTCTAACCCTGTGGTGAAACAGTGAACATTGACGTTACTGTGGAAATTGTGACATGCCATTCAGAACAAGAAGCATGCTTACTGCAGGTGTTGTGCTGCTACGACAACCCTCTGCAATTCTTCTTCCTTTTTATAGCAAGAAAAAAAATCACACTTTCTGGGAACTTGTCCAAGTAGTAGAAACATCTCAAATATCAGAAGAATCATCCACATTCTGAAGGATCATGTTGCAATGTTACATATTCCAGCTCCACTGTCACATACCAGAGCGAATGTGAGAGTGATCACATACCGATGGTGTTGTCACAATGTACTTGGACAGAACAGTTGTTACTGATATATGGTGGACTTTGTGACAGTGATGTGTTTTAACAATTGAAAATTAGTTGAGTCAATTTTGTAACACTACACACTTACTTTTTATTTTGGAAAACATGTTTCAGAAGCCATGTGCTTCCATTGTCAATTCCTTTGGTTGACTGCCGGCATTGCTTGCTGTGGTGTTTGTCTCTGGTTTTATGAACCTCTGTATCAATAGGTCACCTGGCAAGATTTTGAAATTGAAAACGCGGTTCTTGGTTTTCCAAATATATATGTTTTCCCAAACTTTTAATTCTGTCTTCCTTGTGATGTTTTTGAGTATTTTTGGGATTTATTTATGGCATGTTTCTCTTTGCAAAAATGCCAAGCTGCCACAGATTTATCTTCTTGTTTGGCCAAACAAAAAATAACATAAAAATAAGAGCAAAAGAACACCACAGAAATATTAAATTCCTGTATGAGAAAAGTTAAGTTTTTCAAACCTGAAAACAAAAACAAGAAATATCTCTAAAACGATCAACTCCACGAAAAAAAATGTATACAACATAAATTGTGTGTTTTAATGTGCTCTACATTTTTTGTGTGATAAGTGCTTGTCTATCTCTTACGGTTTAGCAGTTATGTAAAATTCCATAAAATTCACTAAGAATAAAGTAGTCTTCAGAGGCTATTCCCAGAAAATTCAAAATATACATTTTGTTTGTCAGGTACATATCTTTAATATACAATATTTTAATCAAAATCATTAGAGCCATTTTTTAGAAAATCAAAATTTTCGAAAAAAGTTCCATGTAAAGGGTAGTTGCATCCCTGGAAGATACTAAGCTTAAATACCAAGTTTGGTATTTTACCGACTTTTTGTTTTTGAGTTATCATACATTCTCATTTGAGCTATGGGGTAATGCACAGAAAAAACCAATGCAAAGAATATTAAGACTACAGAAACATGGCATTTGAATAATATGTAAACTAAAGAAGATGGATACTTGTAAAAATTCCTATAAAAAACTAAATGTATTAACATTTCCTGCACTGTATATATGTTAATGCATTAAATACTCAATAAATATCATAGTAATCAAAGTAGAAACATGCACATACACAAACATGACACAAGAACGGAACAAAAGTATTTCATTAACAGACTGAGAGGAACATTAGGTAACAAAAGTAAAACCAAAGATTTGTACAATCATTTGCCTAAACAAAAAAACTGTAAACTTAAAGCAATTAAAAGGTATCTCTCAGAAAATGTATTTTATTTTATAGAGCAGTATAAAGTGTTAAATTAAGTAAGTTATGCTGTATGAGAGTATCCCCTGTATTTTTTTGTAAAGTGTATGTACTCATGTTACTATTTATACTATATGCTTAGTTTTGTAATCAATCTGACGATCCTTGTAAATTGTATATTACAAATGGAGATAATAAAGAAATAGAAATAAAAATAGGAATGAAAAAAATAAAAAATCCAAGCCTTGTAAATACTTTTTAGTCTTTCAGTCATTTAGGAGTTGACATTGCAAATTGTGTGTTTCACAGGAAGGACAGTGCTTTTCAATGATGAAATTGCTCAACTCACACAAGATTTTGTCTATTTAGGTATTACTTTATAAAATGAAACCTTTAAGATGTTTTTTTCAGCAACTGCTGCGACATGGTGGGGCTGGTGCGAGACTATGACCTAGATGAGAATGCTGTTGTTATCAGTGGTATGAGCGGGAGATTCCCCCTGTCCAGAAATGTCAGCGAGTTTGAGGAAAATCTCTTCAGTGGCAAACAGCTGGTTACACCAAAGGAAGATCATATATGGGTAAACAGTAAGTAATACAAGTATAAGCATTTAAAAATTCAAACCAATATGAATATCTGAAAAATTGTTAATGCCACTTAAAAAAAATCTGATGTGTACCATTCATATGACTTTCTCCATATTCCTGCAACAAATAATTCTTAAAAAGCTTATACTTCTATTTACTTTATGCTAATCAGACAAAATTAGCAGAAATAGTCTTATTACTCGCATCCTTGTAAGTAGAAGCGAAATAAGGGACAACCATAGGTTAAAGTGATAGTCAAAAGCTGGTGGCTATGTCAATAAAGCTCCTTTGTTTATATGGATAGGAGTTGACAAGTTCCTGTATGAGAAAAGTATACATTTTTCATAGCAGAAACCAAAAATAAGGAATGTCACAAAAACCACGAACTCCACGAAAAAAATATATATATAACATAAATTGTGTGTTTTAATGTGCTCTACATTTTTTGTGTAGTAAGTTTTTGTCCATCTCTTACGGTTTAGCAGTTATTCAAAATTTAGTAAAATTCATCCAGAATAAACTACTCTTCAGAGGCTATTCCCAGAAAATTCAAGATATACATTTCATTTGTCAGGTAAATATGTTTAATATCCGAAATTTTAATCAAAATCGTTAAAGCCATTTTTGAGAAAATCAAAATGGTCGAAAAAAGTTCCATTTAAAGGGTAGTTGGGGGTGGGGGGATTTTTCTCAAAATCTTCGTGTCGCATCCCTGGAAGATACTAAACTTAAATACCAAGTTTGGTATTTTACCGACTTTTCGTTTTTGAGTTATCATGTTCACAGACACACGGACAATGGACACACAGACACACACACACGCGGACCCTTTTGTGAAAATGCTTTTTTTGGATATTGGGGACCCTAAAACATATATTTCCGGTGAAATCTCGGTATCAAATTTTTGGTGGAGTGCAATACTTTCTCTATACACTATGTACATAGTGCGTATGGAGAAAGTAATTATGTGCTGCAAACTAAGAACATTTGCAAAGAAATGATTGAGAAGAGGTCTATATTTGACTATCACTTTAGCCTAGTGTATTCCCTTATTTCCCTTGTACTTAAAAGAAAGCAAGTAATAAGACTATTTCTGTTAATGTTTATCTACATAATCATGAAATAGGTAGAAGAATAAGCTTTTCAAAAATAATTTGTTACACAGATGTAGAGAAAGGCATGTGAATGTAACACATCAGAGTTTTTTTCTTGCTCTATCATATTCATTCACTCTTGATGTTGCCATAGCCAACATTAATAATATTTGTATTCCTTCCCTTTCAGTGGTATTTGCAATGATATGTAAAATCTCAATGAAGAATGATTAAAAATAAACAAATGCATTGCTGTCTATGAGTTAGAACTTTTTAGTTTACTAATAATTACAAATTAGAGAATAAAGGTGATTAACTAATATTAAATAACATTTTATTACCCTATAAATTCTCAAGTTTTCATTAAATTAAAATATATTAAACAAGCATTTGTTAATCTATCAAGGACTCTCACAATATCTCAAGTTTATATTGTTGTTCCCACTGGGGTGCTGCCCCTTATGCTTTGTGGAGACTCTCTACCTCCATGAGAATTAAAACTTTAAAACTTTTTGTTCACCCTGCATGTACATTTATTACCACATATAAGCAATGTGATGAAATGTAATGTGTTTTTCAGATACATTTGATGTTCCCAACTTTGTGGGTCAGATATACGATAAATCCAAGTTTGATTTTTCATTCTTTGGGTTTCCTCTAAAACTGGCAGAAGCTCATGATCCTGCAGTACGCATAGCATTGGAAGTAGCATATGAGGCTGTCACTGATGCTGGTAAGTGTGCACTACTGCATTATCTGCTACTTTGTGAACAAAACATGCTTCTTTTCAAACATTTTAACCTCTAATGAACATGGAAGAGAGACAAAATGAGAAAGAAAATTTGAACTTTCTGCACATATTATATCAGTGTTGTGTGTTTTGCAAGTTGATAACCTTGTACTTTTACTCTAACAGTTTGTTAATTATCATCATTTTAAAATGTTGTCATAAACTCCCAAAATAGCTGTGCGTATGTCCACCACCCATTCATATATTTTATTATTAAAATGTGGAAAATATACAGTAATAACACTTATATAGTAATACATTACATGTTTTAGT
This sequence comes from Hymenopus coronatus, assembly GCA_030762935.1. Classification (NCBI taxonomy): domain Eukaryota; kingdom Metazoa; phylum Arthropoda; class Insecta; order Mantodea; family Hymenopodidae; genus Hymenopus; species Hymenopus coronatus. The sequence goes on along the minus strand of CM060897.1, from coordinate 6,029,330 downwards.
TTGTTTATTTTCCACTATTTCTCAAACATCATAGACACATGACCCTCCTGAGACATCATGGGAATGTTGATTCTTCCGTCATGTCCCTCTGTGTGTTGCCAACATTACAATCTGAATATGGTACAAGAAGCCACAAAGCTTAGTTGAATGTAGAGGGCCCTAAGCCACAAAGCTTAGTTGAATGTAGAGGGCCCTAACCCACAAAGCTCAGCTGAATGTAGAGGGCCCTAAGCCACAAAGCTCAGTTGAATGTAGAGGGCCCTAAGCCACAAAGCTCAATTGAATGTGGAGGGCCCTAAGCCACAAAGCTCAGTTGAATTTAGAGGGCCCTAATCCACAAAACTCAGTTGAATGTAGAGGGCCCTAAGCCACAAAGCTTAGTTGAATGTAGAGGGCCCTAAGCCACAAAGCTCAGTTGAATGTAGAGGGCCCTAACCCACAAAGCTTAGTTGAATGTAGAGGGCCATAAGCCACAAAGCTCAGTTGAATGTAGAGGGTCCTAAGCCACAAAGCTTAGTTGAATGTAGAGGGCCCTAACCCACAAAGCTCAGTTGAATGTAGAGGGCCCGAAGCCACAAAGCTCAGTTGAATGTAGAGGGCCCTAAGCCACAAAGCTCAGTTGAATGTAGAGGGCCCTAACCCACAAAGCTCAGTTGAATGTAGAGGTCCCTAAGCCACAAAGCTCAGCTGAATGTAGAGGGCCCTAAGCCACAATGCTCAGTTGAATGTAGAGGGCCCTAAGCCACAAAGTTTAGTTGAATGTAGAGGACCCTAAGCCACAAAGCTCAGTTGAATGTATAGGACCCTAAACAACAAAATTTAGTTGAAGGTAGAGGGTCCTAAACCACAAAGCTCAGTTGAATGTAGAGGGCTCTAAACCACAAAGTTTAGTTGAATGTAGAGGGCCCTAAACCACAAAGCTTAGTTGAATGTAGAGGTCCCTAAACCACAAAGCTCAGTTGAATGTAGAGGGCCCTAAACCACAAAGCTTAGCTGAACATAGAGGGCCCTAAACCACAAAGCTTAGTTGAATGTAGAGGGCCCTAAACCACAAAGTTTATTTGAATTTAGAGGGCCCTAAACCACAAAGTTTGGTCGAATGTAGAGGGCCCTAAACCACAAAGTTTAGTTGAAAGCTTGGGGCCCTAAACTACAAAGTTTAGTTGAATGTAGAGGGCCCTAAACAACAAAGCTTAGTTGAATGTAGAGGGCCCTAAGCCACAAAGCTTAGTTGAAGGTAGAGGGCCCTAAACCACAAAGTTTAGTTGAATGTAGAGGGCCCTAAACCACAAAGTTTAGTTGAATGTAGAGGGCCCTAAACAACAAAGCTTAGTTGAATGTAGAGGGCCCTAAGCCACAAAGCTTAGTTGAAGGTAGAGGGCCCTAAACCACAAAGTTTAGTTGAATGTAGAGGGCCCTAAACCACAAAGTTTAGTTGAATGTAGAGGGCCCTAAACCACAAAGCTTAGTTGTACATAGAGGGCCCTAAACCACAAAGCTTAGTTGAATGTAGAGGGCCCTAAACCACAAAGCTTAGTTGAATGTAGAGGGCCCTAAACCACAATGTTTAGTTGAAAGTCTAGGGCCCTAAGCCACAAAGCTTAGTTGAAGGTAGAGGGCCCTAAGCCCAAGTGGTTGAGAGCCCCAAACCACAAAGCTTAGCCAAGGGATTGAGGGCCCTAAAGCACAAAGTTTAGTTGAAGGTGGAGGGCCCAAGCCCAAGGGGTTGAAGGCCCTAAGCTGTGAGGGAGAGCATGTAGCAAACTGCAGCTATGGGACTGCGACCGGATCTTTGAGGTCTGACCCCACCTGAATTACCACAAATAGAGTATTTTCATAGGTTGGCAACATTGATTTGGTGGTGGTAGCATAGGATGTAGTGAGGTGGGCAATATGACTTGTTGGTGCAAGATCTTCTGCCTACTCTTTCAAGATCACACATTCGTTGAAGGCTTTGGGAAAGAAACTAGATTTTATGGTCACTACAAAACATTATACAAATTTTTATGATTTTTAATTGTCATTAAATCCTAAACAACACCATGAAGGTCCATCTAAGGCAGCAATTTATAATTGGTACAGTGAACTCAAAAGAGATTGATTTTTCTTAAGGATGGCCAAGACTGCTGGAGGAAATGTGCTAACAAAGATGTGAGTCTACTTGAAAATCTTGTTGCGCTTTTTTACTCACAGGAAACATTTCTCTTTTAAAGGCTTAGATATTGATGAAATTCGGGGGAAGAATGGAGCAGTTATAATGACATCGCACATTGTTGACACAGAACATCTGTTTGTGACCACTACTATTAAAAATGGTATGCTGGGACACAGCCGAACAATGTTAGCCAACCGCATCTCTTATTGGATGAATCTTACAGGTAAGTACAATATTTTGACAGCCAATGAAATTAAAAAAGACTTCCCTGGTTTCAAAAATATAAAATATGGCGTACCTCAAGGATCTGTCCTCGGGCCATTATTGTTTATATTGTACATAAATGACCTGGCTGATAATGTAAATAGTGTGATAAATGTGAATGTAACACTTTTTGCAGATGATACAAGCATCTTTATAACTGGGGCAAATGAGAATGCACTAGAGCATATTCAAAAATGGTTTATTATTACTAAGTAAAGAAAAAAACAGCAGCTCTAAGCTTCCATAATAAACTTAATAAAAATGTTGTATGTCCAAAAATTAAACTGGGCCAAGATGAATATAGTACCTAAAATCTAATAAATTCTTGGGTTTGTTATTAGATGATAAATTAAGTTGGGAAATGCATATAGACAGCCTGACTGAGAGACTTAGTAAGATATGCTTCTTAGTAAGGTCAGTCAAATTTATGTCCAGTCTGCATATTCTTAAAGTAGTTTATTTGGCAAACTTTCATAGTCTACTAGTATATGGTATTATCTTTTGGGGAAATTCTAAAAACAGTATTAAGGTCTTCAGGATGCAAAAGAAAGTGATAAGAATCATGGCTAATGTCGCAAATAAAACTAGTTGTAAACCGTATTTTAAAAAATTTTAAATTTTACCTTTGCCATGTATGTTTATTTATGAAACACTAAACTATACAAAAGAAAACTTAAAATCCTTCAAAACAAATGCTGAAGTTCATACATAACACCAGAGCAAGGAAAAATTTATTAGTAAATTCACACAGAACCAAATTGTAGGAAAATAGCTTCACATACGCTGGTCTGCATTTATACAACAAACTACCTCAACATATAAAGAACATGGAATCCCAGCTAAAATTCAAAAAAGTTTTGTTTAAATTCTTAATGGACAATAGCTTTTATAGTGTAGATCAATTTATACATCAGGAACTGGTGTAAATTGTACAATTTGTAAAAATTGTCTTTATGACTCAATTCTGTATATTATTTCCTCTGACATTTAAAATTTGTTAAATCTTATATTCCTGTATTTCAATCTTGTGTGCATCTTGATATAATTTTGTTTTTTCTTGTAACTTAAATTGACATGACCTATAATATGTATGGTGTTTCTATGGATGAAAGCAAATACAATACAATACAATACAAGTTTTCAGTTTTGTTGCGAGCTGCCCTTAGCATCCATGTTTCTTCTTACTGAGCACAGTCAAGGTCCTAGGACTTAAATATTCTGCAGTCAAAATAACACATTAGTGAAATTTGGAAAATTCAGAGTATATAAGATATCTTACTGAAATTATGAGTTGTATTAAAATTCTAGATATTCTCTATTCATTCTTAGGTTGATCCGCACCAAAACAGATTCACGTGGTCAGTGCACCGCACTAGTAGTGCACACAAGAATGTAATCCCATGCTAACAATCTAAATTACAGAATGAATTTCTTCTTAAATTGTACAATATTGTATACAAATGCCAAAGTGTTAAATGGACGTTGATTTGTACCGTTAAACAGAGCTACAAGTCCCAGCATGCTGTTCGTATGAGTCACCACAGTAACGGTCGCTACCGTGAGTTTTCTCTTGCAACTGTCGAGTTACATAAAGCATAAGACTGGTAAACTGTTGGCTAGCAGTGAAAAAACTAGAATGTTGAAACTTTATTGTAAGTTTTGTGAGAAATATACAACACTTCCCGTGAAAGAAGTGATGAAATTAACATCTAAGTTCACCAGTATTTCGGCAACTAGTAGATATAAACAGTGCTCATAAAGAAAAACCTGAAATGGAAAAATTGGTTGCACTCGGGGAAAAAAAAAAGCATGTGAAATATATACGATGCAAGAATGTGATGATTTTGTGAAGCATGCAATTCACATGAGGTGCACAATTTCTTTTTTAAAAATGAGCCGCCAACAGTTACATTTTTTTAAAGTTGTGGGAATAAGAGCTCTGTTCGTTTTACATTACATTATGCCTGCTTTCTCGTGGAAGTATGACAGCATTACTGGTACATTATAACGGTGCACTGGTCGCCTGGGATTTGTTTTGGCGAGGATCAACTTAAGGCTGAATAGGCTTTAGTTTGGTTATTTGAATAATAATTGTTATTGCCTAAATTCATTGTTCTAATACAAGATGCATTTTTACTTTCTTTAGCATATATGCACTGCAGAAGAAATTATATTCCACCCAGAAATTCAATATCAAGATTTCACTGGAAATATAGTTATGTTTTAGAGTCCTCTGAATCAAAAAAAAAAGCATTTTTAAAAAAAGGTCCAGGTGTGTGTCTTTTACTTTCTCTACATGTACTGTGCATGTAGCGTATAGAGAAGGTATTGTATTACACCCAAAAATTTGAAAGCAAGATTTCACCAGAAATACATGTTTAGGGACCCACTGAATACAAAAAAAAAGTATTTTTAAAAAAATGTTTGTGTATCTGTGTGTGTGTGTGTGTGTGTGTGTGTGTGGTGTGTGTGTGTATGTATGTATGTATATATGCGTGCGTGCATGCGCATGCATAGCTCAAAAACAAAAAGTCTGTTAAATACCAAACTTAATATTTAAGTTCAGTATCTTCCAAGGATGTGACAGAAAGATTTTAAAGAAAATCTTCCCACCACAAAGTACCCTTTACATGGAAAACATTTAGAAAATTTTGATTTTTCAAAAATGGCTCTAAAGATTTTGATTAAAATCTCTTTTATTTAAGATATTTAGATGACAAATTAAATGTATATCTTGAAATTTCTGGGAATAATATCTGAAGACCTCTTTATTCTGAATGATTTTTATTCAATTTTGCACAACTGGTAAACTGTAACAGACAAAAGCTTACTGCACAAAAGATTTAGAACTCATCAAAATACACAATTTATTTCCTTTATGTTTTTGTAGTGGTGGTAACCTTTCCGAGATATTCCTTGTTATTGGTTTGGTTTCAATTGTAAAATACTTATACTTTTCTCAGACATGAAGTGTCCATTTTTCTTTTGTTCCACTCCTGGCCAAGAAAAGAAGCAATTTGCAATGACAATCACATAACGACAGCTTTTAAAACATTTGACCATCACTTTAGCATAGCACATTCCTTTAAATACCTTCTTTATAAGGAACTAAGTAATAAGAACATTTTGCTAATGTTTATCTCAGTTAGCATTGTGTAGAAGGAAGAATAATCTTTTGTAGGAAGTTTGTAGTGCAGCTAGAGAAAATTGTATGAGTGTTACATACAGTTAACATTTTGCTATGTCATATACATTTTTTTCATGGAGTTGATCGTTTTTGAGATATTCCTTGTTATTGGTTTCACCTTTAAAAAACTTATACTTTTCTCATACAGGAATTTGTCAACTCCTGTCCATACAAACAAAGGAACTTCAGTCACATAGCAACCAACTTTTGACTATCACTTTAACCTATGCTACTCCCTTATTTCGCTTCTACTTACAAGGAAGCAAATAATAAGACTATTTCTGCTAATTTTTTCTCAATTAGCATGAAGTAAATAGAAGCATAAGCTTTTTAACAATAATTTGGTGCAGAAATGTAGAGAAAGTCATGTGAATGGACTACATCAGATTTTTGATTCTCTAACCTACACTATGTACATTTTAATTGCCTTCTTGCTGCCCGTCAACCTCCTGAGTAGCTCTTGTCAAACCTTGCCTCTTTATCCCTCTCCTGCACTCCTTGCTTTCTGCAAGAACACACCTATGCTTCTTTTCTTATAGCTAGAAGTTTCCCCTCTATTTTTTCCAGTTTTTTTCCCAAACCTTGTTTCTCCATATTGCTAGTTCTTTGCATTCTATCAAATAATGTTCTAAATTTTCTTTCTCACCACACATTTCACATATTTCTTTTCCGCTACCTCTTATCTCTCTTAGTCTGTTTCTTGCCTGTTACAGTAATTTATATATGATTCTCGTCCCAGTCTCCTTTTATTTGCTTATAAAATGATGCCAAAAGAATTGAAAGGCAAAAGTGGAAATGCATTTCAAAAAGAGTTAAAAACATTTCTAATAAAAAAATGTGTGTATCGAATAGATGAATTGTAAATATGTAATTATAGGTTTATGTTTATATTTCTCTCTTGACGAGGCTTGAAACTTGTAAAAGTCTATGAGCTAATAAAGATTATTATTATTATTATTATTATTATTATTATTATTATTATTATTATTATTATTATTATTATTATTATTATTATTATTATTGTTATTATTATTATTATTATTATTATATTATTATTATTATTATTATTATTATTATTATTATTATTATTATTATTATTATTATTATTATACCAGTTTCTTGTTTTCTAAACTTCCAGTCTTCTACGAGTTTACCTACATTACTCTCATTTCTTTCTTCAAGCCTCCAGAAATGTCCCATGCCTATTTTCTCCAACCCCTGCCCACAAACTTCATACATAGCTTTAAGATTTCTCCATCTTCTTTTACCAAACATTTATATCAAAATGTAATTATTCTCTCCATTTATTATTACATTCCTTCTTGCTTTCTCAAGCTCTCCATAATCTTGGAATTTCAGAAGACCTTATCAACCAAATTCCAAACTTTTGCCATTTCTGAAGCTCATTTGATTCAGGTATCCAGTGTTCTCTTCAGTTGAATAAAACATCATCCTTATCCTAAAAAACCTGCAAAAATTGCAATGGAGTATCAACTCTTTTCTCTATGGGTCTTGTTCTTCTGAGGGATGCACTTTGGCTGAAGAGGAATAATAATAGTAATAATAATAATAATAATAATAATGACGATGACGATAACGACAATAATAATCTTTATTCACCTTTCCATTTATACATAAATCATGGCTTGGTCAGTATATATATTTACAGTAGTGTGTACAAGTAACAGTATTTATAAATTTATATTTTTGAATTCTTGAATGTTTCTAGGTACATGCTCTAAGAGAGCTTTAGTTAATGCTGTAGACTAGTTCTTTATAATATCCAGGTAGAATATTGTACAGGTTAGGAAATGCTACTGTGACTGAATCTTATTTGTACGGCTGAATGTGGTATGTATGTAATGGTATGTGCGTGATACATATTATTTGTTCCAAAGAGGTTCCTGAATGTTTCAAGTATATATATATAGAAGGGAGAGGTAAGATATTTAATTCCTTAAATACTGTTTTGTTTGGTGTTTTCACAGCAACTTGCTTTATTATTTTTACTATTTTCTTTTGTAATTTAAAGATAGCATATAGATTTGTGGACATGCCCCATACTGGAATACCATAGGTTAAAATGGAGAGAATATATCCAAAATACATAGGTTATGCTACACACTTAAATGGTGAGCTTGTTTGTTTTGGGAAAAAGAGAAAAGTGACAAGGAGCCAAATGTGGGTGCTGTGTGAGCAATAGCCTTGGAACACCTCGTATGTTTTTCAACTGCAGACCAAATCCTGGAAGGAAGTCTCCAGATTGTAGTGACTTATATCCAAATTGATTTTATGTTGTTTTCAGGACCCAGTTATACTTTCTTCTCAATGGATGCTGGAGGAGTGGAAGCCCTGACTAAAGGTTACAATGCAATAAAATCTGGGCAGTGTGAGTTGGCCATCATAGGAAGTGGGACGACAATCCTAATGCCCCATCTGTCACAACATTACTGCTTGCTCAAACATCTTAGTGAAGATGGACAGTGCAGATCTTTTGATGCTCAAGGTTAGCTCTTTAAAACACTTGACACATACCAGAACACGTCATTATATGTACTAGATTTAAGATCTTGTTATATGGGGGGCCATCACAAAATCACAGACAATTTGGCATAACTAAACAATAACGAAAGTTATCAACACAAAACTTTATTTACAAACTTACACTACCTTACTCTATTTGTCAGTGTAATCGTCATTGCTATCAAGGTATTTATTGTCACATGGTACTGGTTTTTCAATGCCGATGTTATACTCTTCCACCGCTAAAGATCTGAGCCAAGATGTTACTGTCACTTTGAGGTCTTCATGGTTGGGAAATCTTTTCCATCCAAAAATCATGTATGGTGTCCAAAGTGAAACACTGGTTTTTCTGAATTCTTTTATTAACATTTGCTTTCAATTCCTTCATAAAATTGATGAACTTGCACTCCAGTCTTTATTGTGCACTGGTTCTTCCTTGATTACTTGTAATTATGCACCATTTCCTCATTGAAGATTCAGTCATTACATTATCACCATACATTTGTGTTATTTGCCTATAAAATTTGATAGGCTGAACATTTTGTACATTCAATAAAATGAATAAGTTGTGTGGCGGTGGAACATCAGCATTGAAAACAAGTGACAGTAGACAGATTACGTTGAGAAGTAGAGTAAGGTACTGGAACTTTGTAAATAAAGTTTTGTGTTAACAACTTTTGTTACTATTAGTTATGCCAATTTGTCTGTCACTTTGTGCATGGCCTTCATACTTTAAAACTGTGGATAATTTGCAACATTGAGTTTTGTAAATTTGTAAATAGGCAAGGTTATATTTACATGTTGAGCAAAAGACGCTTGTGTTTATGGCAGGTTCTGGATATGCAAGAAGTGAATGTGTGACAGTATTCTTGCTTCAGAAAGCGAAGCATGCCAAAAGAATTTATGCATCGATAGTGGACTCTGACACTGTCATGTATGGGTTCAGAGAAAGTCCTTTGGCAATACCCAGGGGTATTCAGTATGCAGACCTTCTGCAGGAGCTGTACGACAGATGTGGTGTGGACCCAAACCTTGTGAGCTACTTGGAGGCTGAAGGTAATGCCTTGAAGGTAAGTTTCCATTTTGTGCTACAAGTATGAGTAGAAATGTGCATGTGTGTGTGTATACATGAAAAGATTTTTACTTCATCTTCCACATGTGCAACATGAAGTTTTCAAGAAAATGCTGCCACACCAAACTGCCTTTACATAGACTAAAAGTTGGCTTTTGATTAAAATACCATATATTAAAGAGATCTTCAATTTTCTGGGAGTAGTATCTGAAGAAGTTCTCTTTACTCTGTCATTTTAAAATGCATATTCACCCTCTATTGCATGGTGCTGCCATTTAGCAATAATGATGATTAAACAAAAAAAATAAGAAATCTAGTCAGACCTGTCAAAGACAACCTCGGACTGAGAGTACCGGATCCCGGGTCCCCTACATTGGGCAAACTGGAAGAACAATAGCCACCAGGATCAAAGAACATGAAGCAAACATCCGTCTGATGCACCCCGAAAAATCAGGTCTGGCAGAACACTGTTTTGTAAATGACCACAGGGCCAACATTGATAACACCACAATTACTGCCATGAAGACTGGATATTGGCCACGCAGGGTAAAAGAAGCACTGGCTATCACATCAATCTCAACAGAGATTCAGGACTACACTTGAGCAATGCTTGGAAACCGGCCTTAGACCTGCAAAAAAACCATCAGAGAAACACAAATCAGACCCTTATAGGAGTCTGCTGTCCATGCTCCACCGGCCATGCCTCGGCAAGCTGATTGGTCCACAAACATTTCTATAAAAGAAGACCACATCAGTTCAATTGATTGAACAATGTGTGCTCCCGAAATGTTGGTGCCTCACAATATCTACACCGGGCTGGTAACCAAAGAGAACTTAAATAAATTTTAGTTTTTTTTTTTTAATTTCATGTTACACTAACCTTTAACAATAGCTGTATTATATTGTAAAAATGTTAATATTTTTGCAATAAAAATTTAGTGTTTTTTTGTTTGTAGCAACAAAAGAGCAAAATCCATGCACTGCAGTCAAATGTAATCCCATCAGCATCCAATAACTGTACCAGCACACCAGTTATTTTACTTAAGCCCTCCCCATCCTTTACCACAGACACATTTTACTACGGTCAAATGTAACCCCATCAGTATCCAAGCGTGTTATCACACCAGTTACTTTACATGGGCCCTCACCATCCTTTACCACAGACACATTTTACTACAGTCAAATGTAACCCCGTCAGTATCCAAGCGTGTTATCACACCAGTTACTTTACATGGGCCCTCACCATCCTTTACCACAGACACATTTTACTACAGTCAAATGTAACCCCATCAACATCCAAGAGTGTTATCACACCAGTTATTTTACTTGGGCCCTCCCCATCCTTTACCACAGACACATTTTACTTCAGACAAATGTAACCCCATCAGTATCCAAGCGTGTTATCGCACCAGTTACTTTACATGGGCCCTCACCATCTTTTACCACAGACACATTTTACTTCAGACAAATGTAACCCCATCAGTATCCAAGAGTGTTATCACACCAGTTATTTTACTTGGGCCCTCCCCATCCTTTACCACAGACACATTTTACTTCAGACAAATGTAACCCCATCAGTATCCAAGCTTGTTATCACACCAGTTATTTTACTGGGACCCTCCCCATCCTTTACCACAGACACATTTTACTACAGACAAATGTAACCCCATCAACATCCAAGCATGTTATCACACCAGTTATTTTACTGGGACCCTCCCCATCCTTTACCACAGACACATTTTACTACAGACAAATGTAACCCCATCAACATCCAAGCATGTTATCACACCAGTTACTTTACATGGGCCCTCACCATCTTTTACCACAGACACATTTTACTTCAGACAAATGTAACCCCATCAGTATCCAAGCATGTTATCACACCAGTTACTTTACATGGGCCCTCCCCATCCTTTACCACAGACACATTTTACTACAGTCAAATGTAACCCCATCAACATCCAAGCATGTTATCACACCAGTTACTTTACTTGGGCCCTTCCCATCCTTTACCACAGACACATTTTACTACAGACAAATGAAACCCCATCAACATCCAAGCATGTTATCACACCAGTTATTTTACTTGGGCCCTCTCCATCCTTTACCTCAGACACATTTTACTGCAGTCGCTGGGACTCCAACTTGCAATATTCTGCTTTGAATGGATGGTCAGTCCACTTTGTATCTTACTAATGATCACAGCTATTCAAGTCACTTCAGTTGTGGTGTCAGTGAAAGGAATATGAATACCAGTTTGTGAGTTAGAGGAAGAGCAGCATATGTAGCAAAATAATCCTCAAGGCAATTAAACAACACTAACTGTCTAAAGAAATTGACAATAAATAGTAAAAGCCCAACTCTGTAGTGTGATATTAGTGTTCTGCCTCACATTCAAGATTAGTTATCCAAGTAAGGTTTATTTCAGGGTTTTCCTTATCCTGAGAGGACAAATTCCAGTGGCTTTAAGCTCTCCATGGATCTCAAAATCATTTGACTATCATTTCACCGATTTCATTCGTCATCTATATGACCAACTAGGTAAAACGATGTTAAGCTAGAAAGAAAGAATAATGATGATGATAAAGATTTGAAAACCCTGTCTATCAACAGCTTGGAAATTTGCATGAAAACATTATCTGAAGTAAATCTTAACCAGAAGTTGATAGAAACAAAACAGTGTTTACTGTAAGATTACCATTACCATTAATATAGGTAACTAAAGGATAATATTTACTCTTACTTAACTGTACATTTTTAAAACCAGGTGTTAATCTCATTTTTGACCCCCGGAAAAGTCAATCTCCCCCAAAAAAGTTTTTAAAAAATTAAAAAAAAAAATTCTTTGATACAAATGTCTTATATTTGGCCCATAGCACAAAAATCTAAATGCGGCTCTCAAATTTGACCTGAGGACTCTAATAGCAACACTTTTTAAAACTCTGACAACTGGTTTAGTTTGCTGTATTCATACCTACAACAAAATGTAAAATGTATGATGAAAGTTTATCTGTATTAATAGAAGAATACATTTTTGTAAGAAAGGCATACCAATGTGTATAAGAGAAAAATGCAGTTTTAAATCTGCTGAGGGTATTAGTTGAGTATTTATAAATGTTTGTGTATTTTGCAGCATATGGAAGAGGAAGAAATGAAAGCCCTGGAGAAGGTGTTTCTGAAGGATCGCAGATCACCTCTTCTGATTGGGTCGGTGAAGTCTAACATGGGTCACGGGGATGCAGGAGCCAATCACTGCTCTCTTGTCAAGTTACTGATTGCCTTTCAGAAAGGCCTCATACCACCAAATATCAACTTCAACCAGCCTGCGCCATACATAGCAAAACATGTTGCAGAAGGCAAGCTACAGGTAGTGTATCATCCGTAGAAAAACAAACTTATGTCCCTTCTTATCTTTACTTTCTCTGCACATAGTGTATAGAGAAAGTATTGTATTCAATACCGAGATTTCACCAAAAATACATGTTTTGGGTCCCCCTGAATCCACAAAAAGCATTTTTAGAAAAATGTCTCTGTGTGTGTGTGTGTGTGTGTGTGTGTGTGTGTGTGTGTGTGTGTGTGTGTGTGTGTGTGTTTGTAGGCAGCATAGCTCAAAAACAAAAAGACCGTTAAATACCATACTTGGTATTTCAGTTTGGTATCTTCCAGGGATCCAACACAAAGCTTTTCGAGAAAATCCCCCACCCCAACTGCTCTTTACATGGAACATTTTTCGAAAATTTTGATATTCTCAAAAATGTGTCTAATGATTTTGATTAAAATCCCTTATATTTAAGATATTTAAATGACAAATAAAATGAATATCTTCAATGTTCTAGGAATAGTTATGAAGACATGCTTATTCTAAATGAATTTTGCAGAATTTTGTATAAGTGGTAAACCGTAAGAGATAAACAAAAACTTACCACACAAAAATGTAGAGCTCATTAAAACACACAATTTATGTTATACACAGTGTTTTTTGTGGAATTGACCATTTTTTAGATATTCCTTGTTTTTAGTTTCAGCTTTAAAAACTTCTATTTTTCTCATACAAAAATTTGTCAACTCATGTTCATGCAAGCAAAGGTACTTGAATCACATAGCAATGAGCTTTTAAAAGATTTGCCTATCAACTTAGTCTGATGAATTGCCTTATTTCCCTCCTACTTACAAGGAAGCAGGTGATAAGATAATTTCTGTTAATGTTTATCTCAATTAGCATGAAGTAGATAGAAGAATAACCTTTTTATCAATAATTTGTTAATGAGATGTAGAGAAAGTCATGTGAATGGAACACATGAGATTTTTTCCGCTTTAACTGAAGCTATGTATGGGCAGGTACATGCTTATTAATGGATCTTCACAACTTTAAACCTTATTTTCTCACAAACCTTTTTCGAATACTTTTCCATACTCAAAATACTCCACATGATGCAATTGTTCACTAATTTGTTACAAGGTGCATTAAAGAAAATGGTCATAAATTTTTCTAAATAATGCTCCATTTTTGAGAAATAAATTATTACCTTTTGAAAAATCAAAAGTTTTGGAGTGTACAAAAAGTAATAATTTTTCTATGTTAATTAGGGTTAATATAAGAAAATATAATATAATAATTCTAATAGTATATTCATTTACTGTAAAACTGGGTTTTTTATATGAATATTTTTTAAAATGTGTCACGTGGCTCTTTTTTATAGTGTGTTGAATTTAGACAGTAAAAACTATGATTTAAATAACCATACAAACTAGAACTTTGAAACATGGCAAAACTATCACTATTATTATGTAAAATAACTGTAAATTTCAAAAGATATCTTGCATAATATAAATAAAATATAATCACCTTAAACCTTAGAACCGATGTACACATCTATAGTACAAGGGAGAAAATGTACACGCATTCCTACTACAAGATTAGCATCATTATACATATATGGGTATTAAACTTTATAATAGGCCCCCACAAGAATTATCAGAATTTGTACCTAATGGTTTAGATGGATAATTACAAAATGGCTAAAGCTAAAAGCTTTTTTTTAAGATAGATGAATATTTTGACGGCTGTATGGATAATTTATTAATACATGTTATAGTAGTAATTAGGTAATTAATTATTGTATAATTTGGTAATATTGTTAAACTTTAGATTTATTGGCAAACATTGTAAATATATAACAATATTGTATATGGGTTACAGGAATAAGACAAATAGTATAAATAGCGACTGTGACAAAGCTGATTGTGAATAAATTGAGATTCTGAGTTGAATTTGTGCAGAAATTCATATATAGGTTGGGAGAGAAGGATAGGGAAGAATTGTGCACCTAAGGACTTGTTAGTCTGAATATTACAACCCACACATTTTTGGGTGGAATGCAATGTATATGTGGCACACTTTAATGATCTTAATGTTTGTCCTGCAGGTTGTGACGGAGGAGACCCCACTTGACGGTGAGTATGTGGGAATAAGCACTGTAGAGTTGACTGGCAAAGCTGGACACACGTTAATACGCAAATTTGGAAAGGAAAAACCAGAAGATACTCACAAAGATAAGCTTCCCAGATTGGTGTTGTTATCATCCAGAACAGAAGATGGGATAAAGAAATGGCTTGATGATGTAAGTTCTTCTCTGTTATCAAGATAGAAGTGTTTCTACAGAAAGTAACCTATCTGACTTTTGTTGTGTTTTCAGTCAGCTGATGTATCCCTCTCCCAGCACAACTGTCCTCTCTTCTCTAGTTTGCTTAATGTTTTCAGTCACATGATGTATCCCTCTCCCAGCACAACTGTCATCTCTTCTCTAGTTGCCTCAATGTTTTCAGTCAGCTGATGTATCCCTCTCCCAGCACAACTGTCCTCTCTTCTCTAGTTGCTTCAGTGTTTTCAGTCAGCTGATGTATCCCTCTCCCAGCACAACTGTCCTCTCTTCTCTAGTTGCTTCAGTGTTTTCAGTCAGCCCAGCACAACTGTCCTCTCTTCTCTAGTTGCTTCAGTGTTTTCAGTCAGCCCAGCACAACTGTCCTCTCTTCTCTAGTTGCTTCAGTGTTTTCAGTCAGATGATGTATCTCTCTCCCAGCACATCTGCCCTCTCTTCTCTAGTTGCCTCAGTGTTTTCAGTCAGCCCAGCACATCTGCCCTCTCTTCTCTAGTTGCCTCAGTGTTTTCAGTCAGATGATGTATCTCTCTCCCAGCACATCTGCCCTCTCTTCTCTAGTTGCTTCAGTGTTTTCAGTCAGCCCAGCACAACTGTACTCTCTTCTCTAGTTGGCTCAGTGTTTTCAGTCAGCCCAGCACAACTGTCCTCTCTTCTCTAGTTGCTTCAGTGTTTTCAGTCAGATGATGTATCTCTCTCCCAGCACAACTGTCCTCTCTTCTCTAGTTGCCTCAATGTTTTCAGTCACATGATGTGTCTCTCTCCCAGCACAACTGTCCTCTCTTCTCTAGTTGCTTCAGTGTTTTCAGTCAGATGATGTATCTCTCTCCTAGCACAACTGTCCTCTCTTCTCTAGTTGCCTCAGTGTTTTCAGTCACATGATGTATCTCTCTCCCAGCACAACTCTTCTCTCTTCTCTAGTTGCCTCAAGGTTTTCAGTCACATGAAGTATCTCTCTCCTAGCACAACTGTCCTCTCTTCTCTAGTTGCCTCAGTGTTTTCAGTCAGATGATGTATCTCTCTCCCAGCACAACTGTCCTCTCTTCTCTAGTTGCCTCAATGTTTTCAGTCAGATGATGTATCTCTCTCCCAGCACAACTGTCCTCTCTTCTCTAGTTGCCTCAATGTTTTCAGTCACATGATGTGTCTCTCTCCCAGCACAACTGTCCTCTCTTCTCTAGTTGCTTCAGTGTTTTCAGTCAGATGATGTATCTCTCTCCCAGCACATCTGTCCTCTCTTCTCTAGTTGCCTCAGTGTTTTCAGTCACATGATGTGTCTCTCTCCCAGCACAACTGTCCTCTCTTCTCTAGTTGCCTCAGTGTTTTCAGTCACATGATGTGTCTCTCTCCCAGCACAACTGTCCTCTCTTCTCTAGTTGCCTCAGTGTTTTCAGTCAGATGATGTATCTCTCTCCCAGCACATCTGTCCTCTCTTCTCTAGTTGCCTCAGTGTTTTCAGTCAGATGATGTATCTCTCTCCCAGCACAACTGTCCTCTCTTCTCTAGTTGCCTCAGTGTTTTCAGTCACATGATGTATCTCTCTCCCAGCACAACTGTCCTCTCTTCTCTAGTTGCCTCAATGTTTTCAGTCAGATGATGTATCTCTCTCCCAGCACAACTGTCCTCTCTTCTCTAGTTGCCTCAGTGTTTTCAGTCAGATGATGTATCTCTCTCCCAGCACATCTGCCCTCTCTTCTCTAGTTGCCTCAGTGTTTTCAGTCAGATGATGTATCTCTCTCCCAGCACATCTGCCCTCTCTTCTCTAGTTGCTTCAGTGTTTTCAGTCAGCCCAGCACAACTGTACTCTCTTCTCTAGTTGGCTCAGTGTTTTCAGTCAGCCCAGCACAACTGTCCTCTCTTCTCTAGTTGCTTCAGTGTTTTCAGTCAGATGATGTATCTCTCTCCCAGCACAACTGTCCTCTCTTCTCTAGTTGCCTCAATGTTTTCAGTCAGATGATGTATCTCTCTCCCAGCACAACTTTTCTCTCTTCTCTAGTTGGCTCAATGTTTTCAGTCACATGATGTATCTTTCTCCCAGCACAACTGTCCTCTCTTCTCTAGTTGCCTCAATGTTTTCAGTCACATGATGTGTCTTTCTCCCAGCACAACTGTCCTCTCTTCTCTAGTTGCTTCAGTGTTTTCAGTCACATGATGTATCTTTCTCCCAGCACAACTGTCCTCTCTTCTCTAGTTGCTTCAGTGTTTTCAGTCAGATGATGTATCTCTCTCCCAGCACATCTGTCCTCTCTTCTCTAGTTGCCTCAGTGTTTTCAGTCAGATGATGTATCTCTCTCCCAGCACAACTGTCCTCTCTTCTCTAGTTGCCTCAGTGTTTTCAGTCAGATGATGTATCTCTCTCCCAGCACAACTGTCCTCTCTTCTCTAGTTGCCTCAGTGTTTTCAGTCACATGATGTATCTCTCTCCTAGCACAACTGTCCTCTCTTCTCTAGTTGCCTCAATGTTTTCAGTCACATGATGTATCCCTCTCCCAGCACAACTGTCCTCTCTTCTCTAGTTGCCTCAATGTTTTCAGTCAGATGATGTATCTCTCTCCCAGCACAACTGTCCTCTCTTGTCTAGTTGCTTCAGTGTTTTCAGTCACATGATGTATCTCTCTCCCAGCACAACTGTCCTCTCTTCTCTAGTTGCCTCAGTGTTTTCAGTCAGATGATGTGTCTCTCTCCCAGCAACCCTGTTCTCTCTTCTCTAGTTGCTTCAGTGTTTTCAGTCAGCTGATGTATCTCTCTCCCAGCACAACTGTCCTCTCTTTTCTAGTTGGCTCAGTGTTTTCAGTTAGATGATGTATCTCTCTCCCAGCACAACTGTCCTCTCTTCTCTAGTTGCCTCAGTGTTTTCAGTCACATGATGTATCTCTCTCCTAGCACAACTGTCCTCTCTTCTCTAGTTGCCTCAATGTTTTCAGTCAGATGATGTATCTCTCTCCCAGCACAACTTTTCTCTCTTCTCTAGTTGCCTCAATGTTTTCAGTCAGCTGATGTATCTCTCTCCCAGCACAGCTGTCCTCTCTTCTCTAGTTGCCTCAGTGTTTTCAGTCACATGATGTATCTCTCTCCCAGCATAACTGTCCTCTCTTCTCTAGTTGCTTCAGTGTTTTCAGTCAACCCAGCACACCTGTCCTCTCTTCTCTAGTTGCCTCAGTGTTTTCAGTCAGATGATGTATCTCTCTCCCAGCACAACTGTCCTCTCTTCTCTAGTTGGCTCAGTGTTTTCAGTCAGATGATGTATCTCTCTCCCAGCATAACTGTGCTCTCTTCTCTAGTTGCCTCAATGTTTTCAGTCACATGATGTATCTCTCTCCCAGCACAACTGTCCTCTCTTGTCTAGTTGCTTCAGTGTTTTCAGTCACATGATGTATCTCTCTCCCAGCACAACTGTCCTCTCTTCTCTAGTTGCCTCAATGTTTTCAGTCACATGATGTATCTCTCTCCCAGCACAGCTGTCCTCTCTTCTCTAGTTGGCTCAGTGTTTTCAGTCATATGATGTATCACTCTTACAGGACAAGTGTCCTCTCTTCTCTAGTTGGCTCAATTTTTTCAGTCAGATGATGTATCTCTCTCCCTGCACAACTTTTCTCTCTTCTCTAGTTGCCTCAGTGTTTTCAGTCAACCCAGCACAACTGTCCTCTCTTCTCTAGTTGGCTCAGTGTTTTCAGTCAGCCCAGCATAACTGTCCTCTCTTCTGTAGTTGCCTCAGTGTTTTCAGTCAGATGATGTTTCTCTCTCCCAGCACAACTGTCCTCTCTTCTCTAGTTGCCTCAGTGTTTTCAGTCACATGATGTATCTCTCTCCCAGCACAACTGTCCTCTCTTCTCTAGTTGCCTCAGTGTTTTCAGTCAGATGATGTATCTCTCTCCCAGCACAACTGTCCTCTCTTCTCTAGTTGCCTCAGTGTTTTCAGTCACATGATGTATCTCTATCCCAGCACAACTGTCCTCTCTTCTCTAGTTGCCTCAGTGTTTTCAGTCACATGATGTATCTCTCTCCCAGCACAACTTTTCTCTCTTCTCTAGTTGCCTCAGTGTTTTCAGTCAGATGATGTATCTCTCTCCTAGCACAACTGTCCTCTCTTCTCTAGTTGCCTCAGTGTTTTCAGTTAGATGATGTTTCTCTCTCCCAGCACAACTGTCCTCTCTTCTCTAGTTGCCTCAATGTTTTCAGTCACATGATGTATCTCTCTCCCAGCACAACTTTTCTCTCTTCTCTAGTTGGCTCAGTGTTTTCAGTCAGATGATGTATCTCTCTCCTAGCACAACTGTCCTCTCTTCTCTAGTTGCCTCAGTGTTTTCAGTCAGATGATGTATTTCTCTCCCAGCACAAATTTTCTCTCTTCTCTAGTTGGGTCAGTGTTTTCAGTCAGATGATGTATCTCTCTCCCAGCACAACTGTCCTCTCTTCTCTAGTTGCCTCAATGTTTTCAGTCAGATGATGTATTTCTCTCCCAGCACAAATTTTCTCTCTTCTCTAGTTGGGTCAGTGTTTTCAGTCAGATGATGTATCTCTCTCCCAGCACAACTCTTCTCTCTTCTCTAGTTGCCTCAAGGTTTTCAGTCACATGAAGTATCTCTCTCCCAGCACAACTGTCCTCTCTTCTCTAGTTGCCTCAATGTTTTCAGTCACATGATGTATCTCTCTCCCAGCACAACTTTTCACTCTTCTCTAGTTGGCTCAGTGTTTTCAGTCACATCATGTATCTCTCTCCCAGCACAACTTTTCTCTCTTCTCTAGTAGCCTCAATGTTTTCAGTCACATGATGTATCTCTCTCCCAGCACAACTGTCCTCTCTTCTCTAGTTGCTTCAGTGTTTTCAGTCAGATGATGTATCTCTCTCCCAGCACAACTGTCCTCTCTTCTCTAGTTGCCTCAGTGTTTTCAGTCACATGATGTATCTCTCTCCCAGCACAACTTTTCTCTCTTCTCTAGTAGCCTCAATGTTTTCAGTCACATGATGTATCTCTCTCCCAGCACAACTGTTCTCTCTTCTCTGGTTGCCTCAGTGTTTTCAGTCACATGATGTATCTCTCTCCCAGCACAACTTTTCTCTCTTCTCTAGTTGCCTCAATGTTTTCAGTCACATGATATATCTCTCTCCCAGCACAACTGTTCTCTCTTCTGTAGTTGCCTCAGTGTTTTCAGTCACATGATGTATCTCACTCCCAGCACAACTGTCCTCTCTTCTCTAGTTGCCTCAATGTTTTCAGTCAGATGATGTATCTCTCTCCCAGCACAACTGTCCTCTCTTCTCTAGTTGCCTCAATGTTTTCAGTCAGATGATGTATCTCTCTCCCTGCACAACTGTCCTCTCTTCTCTAGTTGCCTCAATGTTTTCAGTCAGATGATGTATCTCTCTCCCAGCACAACTCTCCTCTCTTGTCTAGTTGCTTCAGTGTTTTCAGTCACATGATGTATCTCTCTCCCAGCACAACTGTCCTCTCTTCTCTAGTTGCCTCAGTGTTTTCAGTCAGCTGATGTGTCTCTCTCCCAGCAACCCTGTTCTCTCTTCTCTAGTTGCTTCAGTGTTTTCAGTCAGCTGATGTATCTCTCTCCCAGCACAACTGTCCTCTCTTTTCTAGTTGGCTCAGTGTTTTCAGTTAGATAATGTATCTCTCTCCCAGCACAACTGTCCTCTCTTCTCTAGTTGCCTCAGTGTTTTCAGTCACATGATGTATCTCTCTCCTAGCACAACTGTCCTCTCTTCTCTAGTTGCCTCAATGTTTTCAGTCACATGATGTATCCCTCTCCCAGCACAACTGTCCTCTCTTCTCTAGTTGCCTCAATGTTTTCAGTCAGATGATGTATCTCTCTCCCAGCACAACTTTTCTCTCTTCTCTAGTTGCCTCAATGTTTTCAGTCAGCTGATGTATCTCTCTCCCAGCACAGCTGTCCTCTCTTCTCTAGTTGCCTCAGTGTTTTCAGTCACATGATGTATCTCTCTCCCAGCATAACTGTCCTCTCTTCTCTAGTTGCTTCAGTGTTTTCAGTCAACCCAGCACACCTGTCCTCTCTTCTCTAGTTGCCTCAGTGTTTTCAGTCAGATGATGTATCTCTCTCCCAGCACAACTGTCCTCTCTTCTCTAGTTGGCTCAGTGTTTTCAGTCAGATGATGTATCTCTCTCCCAGCATAACTGTGCTCTCTTCTCTAGTTGCCTCAATGTTTTCAGTCACATGATGTATCTCTCTCCGAGCACAACTTTTCTCTCTTCTCTAAGTACCTCAGTGTTTTCAGTCAGATGATGTATCTCTCTCCGAGCACAACTTTTCTCTCTTCTCTAGTTGCCTCAGTGTTTTCAGTCACATGATGTATCTCTCTCCAAGCACAACAGTCCTCTCTTCTCTAGTTGGCTCAGTGTTTTCAGTCACATGATGTATCTCTCTCCCAGCACAACTTTTCTCTCTTCTCTAGTTGCCTCAATGTTTTCAGTCACATGATGTATCTCTCTCCCAGCACAAATTTTCTCTCTTCTCTAGTTGCCTCAGTGTTTTCAGTCACATGATGTATCTCTCTCCCAGCACAACTGTCCTCTCTTCTCTAGTTGCCTCAATGTTTTCAGTCAGCTGATGTATCTCTCTCCCAGCACAACTGTCCTCTCTTCTCTAGTTGCCTCAATGTTTTCAGTCACATGATGTTTCTCTCTCCCAGCACAACTGTCCTCTCTTCTCTAGTTGCCTCAGTGTTTTCAGTCACATGATGTATCTCTCTCCTAGCACAACAGTCGTCTCTTCTCTAGTTGCCTCAGTGTTTTCAGTCAGATGATGTATCTCTCTCCCAGCACAACTCTCCTCTCTTCTCTAGTTGGGTCAGTGTTTTCAGTCACATGATGTATCTCTCTCCCAGCACAACTCTCCTCTCTTCTCTAGTTGGGTCAGTGTTTTCAGTCAGATGATGTATCTCTCTCCCAGCACAACTCTCCTCTCTTCTCTAGTTGGGTCAGTGTTTTCAGTCACATGATGTATCTCTCTCCCAGCACAACTCTCCTCTCTTCTCTAGTTGGGTCAGTGTTTTCAGTCACATGATGTATCTCTCTCCAAGCACAACTGTCCTCTCTTCTCTAGTTGGGTCAGTGTTTTCAGTCACATGATGTATCTCTCTCCAAGCACAACTGTCCTCTCTTCTCTAGTTGCCTCAGTGTTTTCAGTCACATGATGTATCTCTCTCCAAGCACAACTGTCCTCTCTTCTCTAGTTGCCTCAGTGTTTTCAGTCAGATGATGTATCTCTCTCCCAGCATAACTGTGCTCTCTTCTCTAGTTGGCTCAGTGTTTTCAGTCACATGATGTATCTCTCTCCCAGCACAACTGTCCTCTCTTGTCTAGTTGCTTCAGTGTTTTCAGTCACATGATGTATCTCTCTCCCAGCACAGCTGTCCTCTCTTCTCTAGTTGGCTCAGTGTTTTCAGTCATATGATGTATCACTCTTACAGGACAAGTGTCCTCTCTTCTCTAGTTGGCTCAATTTTTTCAGTCAGATGATGTATCTCTCTTCCTGCACAACTTTTCTCTCTTCTCTAGTTGCCTCAGTGTTTTCAGTCAACCCAGCACAACTGTCCTCTCTTCTCTAGTTGGCTCAGTGTTTTCAGTCAGCCCAGCATAACTGTCCTCTCTTCTGTAGTTGCCTCAGTGTTTTCAGTCAGATGATGTTTCTCTCTCCCAGCACAGCTGTCCTCTCTTCTCTAGTTGCCTCAGTGTTTTCAGTCACATGATGTATCTCTCTCCCAGCACAACTGTCCTCTCTTCTCTAGTTGCCTCAGTGTTTTTCAGTCAGATGATGTATCTCTCTCCCAGCACAACTGTCCTCTCTTCTCTAGTTGCCTCAGTGTTTTCAGTCACATGATGTATCTCTATCCCAGCACAACTGTCCTCTCTTCTCTAGTTGCCTCAGTGTTTTCAGTCACATGATGTATCTCTCTCCCAGCACAACTTTTCTCTCTTCTCTAGTTGCCTCAGTGTTTTCAGTCAGATGATGTATCTCTCTCCTAGCACAACTGTCCTCTCTTCTCTAGTTGCCTCAGTGTTTTCAGTTAGATGATGTTTCTCTCTCCCAGCACAACTGTCCTCTCTTCTCTAGTTGCCTCAATGTTTTCAGTCACATGATGTATCTCTCTCCCAGCACAACTTTTCTCTCTTCTCTAGTTGGCTCAGTGTTTTCAGTCACATGATGTATCTCTCTCCCAGCACAACTTTTCTCTCTTCTCTAGTTGGCTCAGTGTTTTCAGTCAGATGATGTATCTCTCTCCTAGCACAACTGTCCTCTCTTCTCTAGTTGCCTCAGTGTTTTCAGTCAGATGATGTATTTCTCTCCCAGCACAAATTTTCTCTCTTCTCTAGTTGGGTCAGTGTTTTCAGTCAGATGATGTATCTCTCTCCCAGCACAACTGTCCTCTCTTCTCTAGTTGCCTCAATGTTTTCAGTCAGATGATGTATTTCTCTCCCAGCACAAATTTTCTCTCTTCTCTAGTTGGGTCAGTGTTTTCAGTCAGATGATGTATCTCTCTCCCAGCACAACTCTTCTCTCTTCTCTAGTTGCCTCAATGTTTTCAGTCACATGAAGTATCTCTCTCCCAGCACAACTGTCCTCTCTTCTCTAGTTGCCTCAATGTTTTCAGTCACATGATGTATCTCTCTCCCAGCACAACTTTTCTCTCTTCTCTAGTTGCCTCAGTGTTTTCAGTCACATTATGTATCTCTCTCCCAGCACAACTTTTCTCTCTTCTCTAGTAGCCTCAATGTTTTCAGTCACATGATGTATCTCTCTCCCAGCACAACTGTTCTCTCTTCTCTGGTTGCCTCAGTGTTTTCAGTCACATGATGTATCTCTCTCCCAGCACAACTTTTCTCTCTTCTCTAGTTGCCTCAATGTTTTCAGTCACATGATGTATCTCTCTCCCAGCACAACTGTTCTCTCTTCTGTAGTTGCCTCAGTGTTTTCAGTCACATGATGTATCTCACTCCCAGCACAACTGTCCTCTCTTCTCTAGTTGCCTCAATGTTTTCAGTCAGATAATGTATCTCTCTCCCAGCACAACTGTCCTCTCTTCTCTAGTTGCCTCAATGTTTTCAGTCAGATGATGTATCTCTCTCCCTGCACAACTGTCCTCTCTTCTCTAGTTGCCTCAATGTTTTCAGTCAGATGATGTATCTCTCTCCCAGCACAACTTTCCTCTCTTCTCTAGTTGGCTCAATGTTTTCAGTCACATGATGTATCTCTCTCCCAGCACAACTGTCCTCTCTTCTCTAGTTGCCTCAATGTTTTCAGTCAGATGATGTATCTCTCTCCCAGCACAACTGTCCTCTCTTGTCTAGTTGGCTCAATGTTTTCAGTCACATGATGTATCTCTCTCCCAGCACAACTTTTCTCTCTTCTCTAGTTGCCTCAGTGTTTTCAGTCACATCATGTATCTCTCTCCCAGCACAACTGTCCTCTCTTCTCTAGTTGCCTCAATGTTTTCAGTCACATGATGTATCTCTCTCCCAGCACAACTTTTCTCTCTTCTCTAGTTGCCTCAGTGTTTTCAGTCAGATGATGTATCTCTCTCCCAGCACAACTGTCCTCTCTTCTCTAGTTGGCTCAATGTTTTCAGTCACATGATGTATCTCTCTCCCAGCACAACTTTTCTCTCTTCTCTAGTTGCCTCAGTGTTTTCAGTCACATCATGTATCTCTCTCCCAGCACAACTGTCCTCTCTTCTCTAGTTGCCTCAATGTTTTCAGTCACATGATGTATCTCTCTCCCAGCACAACTTTTCTCTCTTCTCTAGTTGCCTCAGTGTTTTCAGTCAGATGATGTATCTCTCTCCCAGCACAACTGTCCTCTCTTCTTTTGTTGCCTCAATGTTTTCAGTCACATGATGTATCTCTCTCCCAGCACAACTTTTCTCTCTTCTCTAGTTGCCTCAGTGTTTTCAGTCAGATGATGTATCTCTCTCCCAGCACAACTGTCCTCTCTTCTCTAGTTGCCTCAATGTTTTCAGTCACATGATGTATCTCTCTCCCAGCACAACTGTCCTCTCTTCTTTAGTTGCCTCAATGTTTTCAGTCAGATGATGTATCTCTCTCCCAGCACAACTGTCCTCTCTTCTCTAGTTTCCTCAATGTTTTCAGTCACATGATGTGTCTCTCTCCCAGCACAACTGTCCTCTCTTCTCTAGTTGGCTCAGTGTTTTCAGTCACATGATGTATCTCTCTCAGCACAACTGTCCTCTCTTCTCTAGTTGCCTCAGTGTTTTCAGTCAGATGATGTATCTCTCTCCTAGCACAACTGTCCTCTCTTCTCTAGTTGGCTCAGTGTTTTCAGTCAGATGATGTATCTCTCTCCTAGCACAACTGTCCTCTCTTCTCTAGTTGCCTCAGTGTTTTCAGTCACATGATGTATCTCTCTCTCAGCACAACTGTCCTCTCTTCTCTAGTTGCCTCAATGTTTTCAGTCACATGATGTATCTCTCTCCTAGCACAACTGTCCTCTCTTCTCTAGTTGCCTCAGTGTTTTCAGTTAGATGATGTTTCTCTCTCCCAGCACAACTGTCCTTTCTTCTCTAGTTGCCTCAGTGTTTTCAGTCAGATGATGTATCTCTCTCCTAGCACAACTGTCCTCTCTTCTCTAGTTGACTCAGTGTTTTCAGTTAGATGATGTATCTCTCTCCCAGCACATCTGCCCTCTCTTCTCTAGTTGCCTCAATGTTTTCAGTTAGATGATGTATCCCTCTTCCAGCACAACTGTCCTCTCTTCTCTAGTTGCCTCAGTGTTTTCAGTCAGATGATGTATCTCTCTCCTAGCACAACTGTCCTCTCTTCTCTAGTTGCTTCAGTGTTTTCAGTTAGATGATGTTTCTCTCTACCAGCACAACTGTCCTCTCTTCTCTAGTTGCCTCAATGTTTTCAGTCAGATGATGTATCTCTCTCCTAGCTCAACTGTCCTCTCTTCTCTAGTTGCCTCAGTGTTTTCAGTCAGATGATGTATCTCTCTCCCAGCACAACTTTTCTCTCTTCTCTAGTTGCCTCAGTGTTTTCAGTCAGATGATGTATCTCTCTCCTAGCACAACTGTCCTCTCTTCTCTAGTTGCCTCAGTGTTTTCAGTTAGATGATGTATCTCTCTCCCAGCACAACTGTCCTCTCTTCTCTAGTTGGCTCAATGTTTTCAGTCACACGATGTATCTCTCTCCCAGCACAACTGTCCTCTCTTCTCTAGTTGGCTCAATGTTTTCAGTCACATGATGTATCCCTCTCATAGCGCAACTGTCCTCTCTTCTCTAGTTGCCTCAATGTTTTCAGTCACATGATGTATCACTCTTACAGGACAAGTGTCCTCTCTTCTCTAGTTGCCTCAGTGTTTTCAGTCACATGATGTATCTCTCTCCCAGCACAACTGTCCTCTCTTCTCTAGTTGCCTCAGTGTTTTCAGTCAGATGATGTATCCCTCTTCCAGCACAACTGTCCTCTCTTCTCTAGTTGCCTCAATGTTTTCAGTTAGATGATGTATCCCTCTTCCAGCACAACTGTCCTCTCTTCTCTAGTTGCCTCAATGTTTTCAGTCACATGATGTATCTCTCTCCCAGCACAACTGTGCTCCCTTCTCTAGTTGCCTCAATGTTTTCAGTCACATGATGTATCTCTCTCCCATCACAACTCTCCTCTCTTCTCTAGTTGGGTCAGTGTTTTCAGTCAGATGATGTATCTCTCTCCCAGCACAACTCTTCTCTCTTCTCTAGTTGCCTCAGTGTTTTCAGTCACTTGATGTATCTTTCTCTCAGCACAACTTTTCTCTCTTCTCTAGTTGGCTCAGAGTTTACAGACAGATGATGTATCTCTTTCCCAGCACAACTTTTCTCTCTTCTCTAGTTGGCTCAGAGTTTACAGTCACATGATGTATCTCTCTCTCAGCACAACTTTTCTCTCTTCTCTAGTTGGCTCAGAGTTTACAGTCACATGATGTATCTCTCTCCCAGCACAACTGTCCTCTCTTCTCTAGTTGCCTCAATGTTTTCAGTCACATGATGTATCTCTCTCCCAGCACAACTGTCCTCTCTTCTCTAGTTGGCTCAGTGTTTTCAGTCAGATGATGTATCTCTCTCCCAGCACAACTGTCCTCTCTTCTCTAGTTGCCTCAATGTTTTCAGTCACATGATGTATCTCTCTCCCAGCACAACTCTCCTCTCTTCTCTAGTTGGGTCAGTGTTTTCAATCAGATGATGTATCTCTCTCCCAGCACAACTGTCCTCTCTTCTCTAGTTGCCTCAGTGTTTTCAGTCAGATGATGTATCTCTCTCCCAGCACAACTTTTCTCTCTTCTCTAGTTGCCTCAATGTTTTCAGTCAGATGATGTATCTCTCTCCTAGCACAACTGTCCTCTCTTCTCTAGTTGCCTCAGTGTTTTCAGTCAGATGATGTATCTCTCTCCTAGCACAACTGTCCTCTCTTCTCTAGTTGCCTCAGTGTTTTCAGTCAGATGATGTATCTCTCTCCCAGCACAACTGTCCTCTCTTCTCTAGTTGGGTCAATGTTTTCAGTCACGTGATGTATCTCTCTCCTAGCACAACTGTCCTCTCTTCTCTAGTTGGGTCAATGTTTTCAGTCACATGATGTATCTCTCTCCTAGCACAACTGTCCTCTCTTCTCTAGTTGGGTCAATGTTTTCAGTCACATGATGTATCTCTCTCCCAGCACAACTGTCCTCTCTTCTCTAGTTGGGTCAATGTTTTCAGTCACATGATGTATCTCTCTCCTAGCACAACTGTCCTCTCTTCTTTAGTTGCCTCAGTGTTTTCAGTCACATGATGTATCTCTCTCCCAGCACAACTCTCCTCTCTTCTCTAGTTGGGTCAGTGTTTTCAGTCACATGATGTATCTCTCTCCCAGCACAACTCTCCTCTCTTCTCTAGTTGGGTCAGTGTTTTCAGTCAGATGATGTATCTCTCTCCCAGCACAACTGTCCTCTCTTCTCTAGTTGGCTCAGTGTTTTCAGTCACATGATGTATCTCTCTCCCAGCACAACTGTCCTCTCTTCTCTAGTTGGCTCAGTGTTTTCAGTCAGATGATGTATCTCTCTCCCAGCACAACTGTCCTCTCTTCTCTAGTTGGCTCAGTGTTTTCAGTGACATGATGTATCTTTCTCCCAGCACAACTGTCCTCTCTTCTCTAGTTGGCTCAGTGTTTTCAGTCAGATGATATATCTTTCTCCCAGCACAACTGTCCTCTCTTCTCTAGTTGGCTCAGTGTTTTCAGTCACATGATGTATCTTTCTCCCAGCACAACTGTCCTCTCTTCTCTAGTTGGCTCAGTGTTTTCAGTCAGATGATGTATCTTTCTCCCAGCACAACTGTCCTCTCTTCTCTAGTTGCCTCAATGTTTTCAGTCACATGATGTATCTCTCTCCCAGCACAACTGTCCTCTCTTCTCTAGTTGCCTCAATGTTTTCAGTCACATGATGTATCTCTCTCCCAGCACAACTGTCCTCTCTTCTCTAGTTGCCTCAGTGTTTTCAGTCAGATGATGTATCTCTCTCCCAGCACAACTGTCCTCTCTTCTCTAGTTGGCTCAATGTTTTCAGTCACATGATGTATCTCTCTCCCAACACAACTGTCCTCTCTTCTCTAGTTGGCTCAATGTTTTCAGTCAGATGATGTATCTCTCTCCCAGCACAACTGTCCTCTCTTCTCTAGTTGGCTCAATGTTTTCAGTCACATGATGTATCTCTCTCCCAGCACAACTATTCTCTCTTCTCTAGTTGCCTCAGTGTTTTCAGTCACATCATGTATCTCTCTCCCAGCACAACTTTTCTCTCTTCTCTAGTTGCCTAAATGTTTTCAGTCACATGATGTATCTCTCTCCCAGCACAACTTTTCTCTCTTCTCTAGTTGCCTCAATGTTTTCAGTCACATGATGTATCTCTCTCCCAGCACAACTTTTCTCTCTTCTCTAGTTGCCTCAGTGTTTTCAGTCAGATGATGTATCTCTCTCCCAGCACAACTGTCCTCTCTTCTCTAGTTGCCTCAATGTTTTCAGTCACATGATGTTTCTCTCTCCCAGCACAACTGTCCTCTCTTCTCTAGTTGCCTCAATGTTTTCAGTCAGATGATGTATGTCTCTCCCAGCACAACTGTCCTCTCTTCTCTAGTTGCCTCAATGTTTTCAGTCACATGATGTTTCTCTCTCCCAGCACAACTGTCCTCTCTTCTCTAGTTGCCTCAGTGTTTTCAGTCAGATGATGTATGTCTCTCCGAGCACAACTTTTCTCTCTTCTCTAGTTGCCTCAATGTTTTCAGTCAGATGATGTATGTCTCTCCCAGCACAACTTTTCTCTCTTCTCTAGTTGCCTCAGTGTTTTCAGTCAGATGATGTATCTCTCTCCCAGCACAACTGTCCTCTCTTCTCTAGTTGCCTCAGTGTTTTCAGTTAGATGATGTATCTCTCTCCCAGCACAACTGTCCTCTCTTCTCTAGTTGGGTCAATGTTTTCAGTCAGATGATGTATCTCTCTCTCAGCACAACTGTCCTCTCTTCTCTAGTTGGCTCAATGTTTTCAGTCACATGATGTATCTCTCTCCCAGCACAACTGTCCTCTCTTCTCTAGTTGCCTCAGTGTTTTCAGTCAGATGATGTATCCCTCTAATAGCGCAACTGTCCTCTCTTCTCTAGTTGCCTCAATGTTTTCAGTCAGATGATGTATCCCTCTCATAGCGCAACTGTCCTCTCTTCTCTAGTTGCCTCAATGTTTTCAGTCACATGATGTATCACTCTTACAGGACAAGTGTCCTCTCTTCTCTAGTTGCCTCAGTGTTTTCAGTCAGATGATGTATCCCTCTTCCAGCACAACTGTCCTCTCTTCTCTAGTTGCCTCAATGTTTTCAGTCACATGATGTATCTCTCTCCCAGCACAACTGTGCTCTCTTCTCTAGTTGCCTCAATGTTTTCTGGCACATGATGTGTCTCTCTCCCAGCATAACTGTCCTCTCTTCTCTAGTTGCCTCAGTGTTTTCAGTCACATGATGTATCTCTCTCCCAGCACAACTGTCCTCTCTTCTCTAGTTGCCTCAGTGTTTTCAGTCAGATGATGTATCTCTCTCCCAGCACAACTCTCCTCTCTTCTCTAGTTGGGTCAGTGTTTTCAGTCAGATGATGTATCTCTCTCCCAGCACAACTGTCCTCTCTTCTCTAGTTGGCTCAGTGTTTTCAGTCACATGATGTATCTCTCTCCCAGCACAACTGTCCTCCTTTCTCTAGTTGGCTCAGTGTTTTCAGTCAGATGATGTATCTTTCTCCCAGCACAACTGTCCTCTCTTCTCTAGTTGCCTCAGTGTTTTCAGTCAGCTGATGTATCTCTCTCCCAGCACAACTGTCCTCCTTTCTCTAGTTGGCTCAGTGTTTTCAGTCAGATGATGTATCTTTCTCCCAGCACAACTGTCCTCTCTTCTCTAGTTGGCTCAGTGTTTTCAGTCACATGATGTATCTTTCTCCCAGCACAACTGTCCTCTCTTCTCTAGTTGCCTCAATGTTTTCAGTCACATGATGTATCTCTCTCCCAGCACAACCCACCTCTCTTCTCTAGTTGCCTCAATGTTTTCAGTCAGATGATGTATCTTTCTCCCAGCACAACTGTCCTCTCTTCTCTAGTTGGCTCAGTGTTTTCAGTCAGATGATGTATCTTTCTCCCAGCACAACTGTCCTCTCTTCTCTAGTTGGCTCAGTGTTTTCAGTCAAATGATGTATCTCTCTCCCAGCATAACTGTGCTCTCTTCTCTAGTTGCCTCAATGTTTTCAGTCACATGATGTATCTTTCTCCCAGCACAACTGTCCTCTCTTCTCTAGTTGCCTCAGTGTTTTCAGTCAGATGATGTATCTCTCTCCTAGCACAACTGTCCTCTCTTCTCTAGTTGCCTCAGTGTTTTCAGTCAGATGATGTATCTCTCTCCTAGCACAACTGTCCTCTCTTCTCTAGTTGCCTCAGTGTTTTCAGTCAGATGATGTATCTCTCTCCTAGCACAACTTTTCTCTCTTCTCTAGTTGGCTAAGTGTTTTCAGTCAGATGATGTATCTCTCTCCCAGCACATCTGCCCTCTCTTCTCTAGTTGCCTCAGTGTTTTCAGTCAGATGATGTATCTCTCTCCTAGCACAACTGTCCTCTCTTCTCTAGTTGCCTCAGTGTTTTCAGTCAGATGATGTATCTCTCCCAGCACAACTGTCCTCTCTTCTCTAGTTGCCTCAATGTTTTCAGTCAGATGATGTATCTCTCTCCCAGCACATCTGCCCTCTCTTCTCTAGTTGCCTCAGTGTTTTCAGTCAGATGATGTATCTCTCTCCCAGCACATCTGCCCTCTCTTCTCTAGTTGCCTCAGTGTTTTCAGTCAGATGATGTATCTCTCTCCTAGCACAACTGTCCTCTCTTCTCTAGTTGCCTCAGTGTTTTCAGTCAGATGATGTATCTCTCTCCTAGCACAACTGTCCTCTCTTCTCTAGTTGCCTCAGTGTTTTCAGTCACATGATGTATCTCTCTCCCAGCA
This sequence comes from Hymenopus coronatus, assembly GCA_030762935.1. Classification (NCBI taxonomy): domain Eukaryota; kingdom Metazoa; phylum Arthropoda; class Insecta; order Mantodea; family Hymenopodidae; genus Hymenopus; species Hymenopus coronatus. The sequence continues at coordinate 5,997,965 of CM060897.1, read as the reverse complement.
CAACTTTTCTCTCTTCTCTAGTTGGCTAAGTGTTTTCAGTCAGATGATGTATCTCTCTCCCAGCACATCTGCCCTCTCTTCTCTAGTTGGCTCAGTGTTTGCTTTGCATAAAGATATTAAATTTGGGAGGTATTACGTAGCATTCTAAAGCCTTTATATTCAAGGACCGAGGCTGATTTTTTTATTTTCACAGATGTTTATTAGTCCATTTCAATGTTACATAATGTTTTACAAAGTAATCCCGTCGTACTTTTACTGCCATTCTTTGAACATATGGTGCAGTGTTGCCAGATATATACTGGGGTACTTTTTATAATACCATAGCTTTCAGGGTGTGCAGTAGTGGTGGGACAAAAATAAATAAACAACTATTCCAAACTGTTACACAAAACACTTCTGGAAATTGCGGGCGTTGTGTTTGTTGTTCCTTCATGTTTCGCTTTCCCGCAACAATAACAGCAACACCTGAGTAGTTGTTCCACTTATTGCAACAGTTGCTATGTGCTGTTGTTGTGTTCCGTTAGCATAAATATTTTGTGATTGCTTACCACAAGGTGTGCCCTTGTACCGTGGTTTGTGCAGTCTGGCATCATCGGCGAAAATCAAATGTACTAATCAAACTCATTCCCTCTCGTTATCGCCCAACAATGGTTTGCTTCTGTAATTTGATAATTTCCTCTTCAGCGAACCTGGTGAGTGGTTGCATTTGGCGTATTGTGAGTTTATCGATGGACTGTATTTATCTCAGTAGTATTTGGTGGTAGACAACAGGTCTGCAACAGTTTAAGAAGTTTTTGTTGCAGGAAACTGTTCCATCATTGCAACAGAAACAGATTAAAATATTTGGCCAAAAGAAGAAGTTTTCCCACCACTAGTGTGACATTTTCCCTCTCCTCCAGTATAACCAGGACATGTGGTCTGGACAACAAGCCTCAGTTGCATCTGTACTTAGCAAGGAAAAACAAAATGCTAACATCTTATATGACAGGATTCTAAAAGAAACAATGGTCTAAATATCCCATGCTGCATTGGCTGGTTGGTATTTAATGTTGATAATGAAACCATTTAAAACAAATGATTTCTTTTTCAAGTGTCTAACACTCAAATATTTAGCTGGGAGGTTGTAATCTTCTGTAGAACATGATCATGATCCATTTCTTCATTTAGGTTACAGAAAAGAGGAGTCTCTGCTGTGCCAAATCGGTCATGTCCCTTAAATAGTCTTAAGGTACAAATATTGTAATCTTGTACATTTTCCATCGTTTGACAGAAGCTCTAGATGAGTAATATAGTTCACTTCTCTTTTTGTCAAAGTTTGTAAACAAACTGCACATAAACTGCTTAACATGCCACTTCTAGAAAATGAATACTACAAAATAGTCAAAATTGGCTTCACAAGATCCCTCATAGATAAGAAAATGAAACTAGCGAAAAAGAAGAAATTCCTAAAAGAAACAACCACCCTCTCAACAATAGAACAAAAGATGAGCTTCAAGAAACTCACATGCAAGGGCACTTGGCAACTTTAAAAAAATACGAGGGGCATACTGAAAGTCACGAGCAACCCATAGTAAAAATTTAAATTTCAACAATGTAACAAAACGAATTGCAGGATCGTAATCTACAGACTTTAAGCCACATGTTGACATATTGTGACGTCATTAGCTTCTATCACGTGAACACAGACGGTGTTTGAAAAATGGCTGACATTGATGTTTCGTTTCGACAGCGTGCTGTCATTGAATTCCTTGTGAAAGAAGAAAAATCTGCTCCTGAAATTCATCTCAGTCTTCAACGTGCGTATGGAGGTGTCTGCATGGGTGCCAGCAGTGTTAGAAGATGGGTGAAACATTTCAAAGATGGAAACACGAGTCTGCAAAATGCGCCTCGTAGCGGGCGTCCTTGAACTGCCTCTACAGAACGCAACAAGGAAAGAGTTGATGAGCTCATTACAGGAGATAGGCGTTTCACTGTGAATGAAATTGCTGCACAACTTGGAATATGACATAGTGCAGTGCAAGAAATGATCCATAGCTTGGGTCGAAAGGTCTGTGCCCGTTGGGTCCCCCGTTTATTGACTGAAGACCACAAACTTCAGAGAAGAACCATTGCACAAAACCTTCTTCAGAGATTTCATAATGAAGGTGATGAATTTTTGACGTGTATTGTGACTGGAGATGAGAGCTGGTTCCATCACTATGAGCCAGAAACGAAAGTCAGAATACGGAATGGCACCACTTGAACTCACCATCGAAGAAGAAAGCGAAGACAGTGCAGTCTGTAGGAAAAGTTATGGGAAGTGTCTTTTGGGATGCACAAGGTTGCATTCTGGTTGACTTTCTTGAACCTGGACAAACCATAAATTCTGCCTCCTACATCAAGACACTTCTGAAGCTCCGTCGGGCTTTGCGTGATAAACGCCCTGGAAAGAGGATCATCCTTCAACAGGATAATGCGCGTCCACATACTGCCCGTGCCACTATGGAGAAGATCAGGGTATTAGGGTGGGAAACTCTTCCACATCCTCCCTACAGTCCCGACTTGGTACCCTCCGACTACCATCTTTTCGGTTCTGTGAAGGAGCAGATGCGTGGCCAACGCTACGAGACGCTGGAGGATATTCGGAAAGCAGTGCGTCAGGGTCTGTGGGCAGCTGGAATGGAGTTCTATCACAAGGGCATTTTCAAACTTGTAGAACGATGGGAAAAATGTGTGCAAAACAATGGAGACTATGTCAAAAAGTGAAAGAAAGTCTGTAGATTATGATGATGTATTTGGTTTGGCTTAAAAATAAATATTAAGATTGTAAAACAGTGTTGCTCATGACTTTCAGTATGCCCCTCATACAACATTCTGCATAAAAATGAATTAGGCTGAAATCTCAAGGATGTCATCCCAGCAAAGAAAAAAATTGGGCATATACAAAATGGAATGCAAGGATTGTAATCAAATTTTTATTGGAAAAACAAAAAGAAATCTAGAAACAAGATCCAAACAACACTTCAGAAATATAAATCAAAAACAATCGGAAAAATCAGCAGTTGCCACCCACTTTTGGACAAAACACCTCAATATAAATTCAGAACCAAAACAAAAGCTGGCCACATGTCAACATATCTTCATTGTAAAAAATAGAAACAGGGTATTTCAATTTCAACGTTCCACAGAAGGATGTGTTTAGCAAGTTCATTGAACCACCACCAGAAGAGACAACATTGCCAGCTTCACTGCAAGGAATTAGTCAATGTCTGGTTGAAAATGAAGGAAACTAGTCCTTCAAAACATGTTCTGGCAAAAATCCCAAGTAAGTGTTGTTTATTGTAATTAATGGACTCGTAGTCAAATAAAAAAGTAATATAGTGTTTAGGGAATGGTTTATGAATACTCTTCAGTTGCTGGAAGAAGGATTTGTAATAGTAATGGTTAAAGCAACATATCACTCTGTAATTGTGAATACAAATTCTAGAAAATGTGACATTTTGTGATGTTTCAAATTAGGAATAAACTTCATAAATTACATACACAGAAGCTAAGTATTATTGAATTGTAAAACAGCCAGCAAGCTTATTATTGTTTGTGTAAACCTTCTCATATCAGCTGCTCTTGGGAGCCAGGATCTTTGGGAAGAAGGAAGAGCTTGCCCACCTGTCTTTCCATAATGTTGTCAAGTATTAAATGAAAGACAGTGAACTGTGGGGTGTGAGGCCACTAGATAAGAGTACTTCATGTCTCTTGGCTGTTGAAATTGTGCAAAACCTGTGCAATGAATATTGTTGACAAGCGCAAGGATCCATAGAAGGTTTGAACATTCATATTTCTGGACACTTTGAGCTAAATTGTACATTCTTCTAAATTTTGATATTTTCTTACATTTCACAATTTTTTTTGGGGAATGGATGGGCACAGCTAGTATGTAATGGGACTTTAGTGGCTAACTCCTTGCACTTGGAGAATTCCATGGGGACTCACAGTTCATCAACTTCCCGAGTCCTGCGTGCTATTTTGCACATCACTACACGTCAGATGCAATGTTCTAGAACATCCTGTTATGCTTAACTCAATAGGAAATGACTAGCTTCCTATAGGAAAAGTCCGGCTATATAAGGAGTGCCAGAACTGGCATTTTGGGCTTTTTGATGGTCTCTTGGTCGGACTCCATTACTCTGTTACTCTGGCATTGGCTCTGTGATGCACACCTTGGAACTTCGGCATGATCTCAACAGCAACCATGCCATCTAGAAAAGGTAAGCTCCCATGGAAGTCTTTAGATACTTAATAAAAATGGAGCATTCTGAGCCATTGAGTTGTGTTTAATATTAGGGAGCCGAGTACAGAGTGAAGATAAAACAGTGTGTCCTTGACATGCGTGCTGCAGGTGGCAACACTGACAAACCTCAACTTGTCTATTTTCAGCATCTCAAGCATTATACCTCATTATTCATTTATCAAATTTTAAAAAGCAAATATTCATAGGCACACACCAGGGACAGCTGGTGGTTCATCAGAAGTTCTTCAGTATACACTAATTAACCAATGCAAACAAACAAAATTGATAAATGTAAAAAGAAGCTAGTAACAGTGAAGAATAACACAAATATTAATATAAAAATAATAGTTGCAACAAATCTTCACTTATCTTTTGGAATCCTTGCCTGCACTAGTTTCGCAACGATTTCATTGCATTATCAACATATCCTTTTGGTCTCTTTTTTGATGTTGTTTATTTACACTGTTATGGTTACTGCTACTAGGTGGATTGTGTACTAATGCATTGCTAACTACTGGAATCAAAACAAATTTGGTAAGAGTGTCAATTGGAGGTATATCAAAATTCATTGCATGATTTCTATACTTTAATATAAATATTTTCTCCCAAACCATTAAATCTATGGGCCCATTTAAGTGTTTTAATAATTTAACATCTGGATTTATTTCATGATTAAATTTCCAAAAATGTTCTGCTACAGCTGATTTATCAATTTGTTTGTATTTAATATTCCTAAAGTGTTCTTTTACTCTGGTTTCCAAATGATGTTTAGTCTTACCAATATAAACAAGGTCACAATTTAAACAGTTTAATTGATAAATGCCAGATTTTTTATTTTTTGAAATTTCATCCTTTTTAGAAAAGCCTAACAAATTTTTTATACTGTATTTATTTTGAGGAACCAATATTATGTCATGCTCTTTGAAAATATTTGTGAATTTTTTATTTGCCCAAGGGTGATAAGTAAATTTTTTAAAAATGTAGTTATCTTTTATTTTCTTAAGCGTAGAAATATCTTTAATAGCTTTTTGATATTTAAACTTCTAAATTTTTTTATTTATAAAATCAGTATTGAAACCATTAATTAAAGCAGTGTTAATAATGTGTTTATATTCTTTATAGAATTCATCTTTATTAAGGGGTAAATTAATTAACCTATAAATTAAACTATTAAAAACAGCAAATTTATGTGAAAAAGGGTTAAAGCCATTATTTTTTATATAATTATCAGTGTGGGTTTGCTTTCTGTATATTCCAAAATTCAATTTATTGTCTTTTTTTATTGTTTTTAAATCCAGGAAAGGGAGATAGCCATCACTTTCAGTTTCTAATGTGAATTTTATAGCCTTATCTTGTAAATTTAAAAGTTGTAAAGCATCATTTACATGTTTATCAGGAACAATAGCAAATATATCATCTACATATCTATACAAGTTTTAAAAATTAGAGGGAATGCTTTAGTGACCTGTATTTCAAAATAGCTCATAAAAAGATCAACAAGAAAAGGTGAAAGTGGACTACCCATTGCTAAACCAGAAGTTTGTTGATATATTGGAAATTACAAGAAAAAAGAAGACATATTCTTGCAGACATACGTTTCTTAAACCTGTGTTTAAAACGTAAAGTAACTCCTATTTTTGTTAGAAAAACTGTTAAATTTGACAATAATAGTATTCATCAAAAAGCAGCAGAGAAGAAAGTAATTGAAGTTGAAAGAAGTTTGCATTTTAAAAACTTAAATAACATTGAATTGCAATTATATAATTTGCATCTTAAACTTATAAATGTTTTAGGTAATTCAATTTGGCTAAATTTGGAATATAAATTGTTTGAAAATTTGAACTTTAGCATGAAAAATAAAACAAATAAACTGAAAAATAAGTTAAATAAATTATGCTTAAAACAAAATAAATTGAAACCAACTAAAGGAAATAACCCTAAAGATAATGTAATTAACCTTTCAAATTGTAATTTCAATGAGAAGGAAATTAATTTTTTGAATAAAGGTTTAAAAACCTGTGTAGATTTTTCAAAAAATATAGATGATTATGTAGCAGATATAGAAATTGCTAGTCAGGATTTAAATGAAAATAATAAATTATTGGTTAAAGAAAAATGTAGTAAAATATTACAGAATTTGAATAAAAATCACCCTAAAGTAAATCACAATAAACAAATTATTAAATCATTAAAAGAAAAAGATGTAATCTATACTAAAGCTGATAAAGGTAACAGCATTGTAATTTTAAATAAAATTGATTACATTAACAGAATGGAACTCTTACTTCAAGGTGAAGATTACAAAAGCATTGATATTAACCTTTAAAATCCTGCATTTCAATTTATAATAAGACCCTTAATGAAATTAAAAGTATTACAAATAAAGAAAAGCAAATTATAAAAATCAGTAATCCAATTTTACCCAGAATATATGCTCTTCCCAAAATTCATAAACCTGGAAATAAAATGAGACCTATTGTAAATTGCATAAATTCACCTACTTACAGCCTAGCTAAATGGTTAAATAAAAAATTCACTAATTTTGAAAATTTTGAGAGTTTAAGTATTAAAAATTCCTTTGAGCTAGTTGAAAGGATCAGCAATATTACATTATCTACTAATGATAAACTTGTTTCTTTTGATGTAACTGCTTTGTTTCCAAGCATTCCTAAAGAAAAACTTTTGACATTTTTAAAAAAATGGTTAAGTTCTATAGAACTGATGAAAATTCAATAAATAATTTTGTTATCCTTACTAATCTTTGTTTGGATCAAAATTTTTTCAGCTTTAATGACAAATTCTATCAACAAACTTCTGGTTTAGCAATGGGTAGTCCATTTTCACCTTTTCTTGCTGATCTTTTCATGAGCTATTTTGAAATACAGGTCACTAAAGCATTCCCTCTAATTTTTAAAACTTGGTATAGATATGTAGATGATATATTTGCTATTGTTCCTGATAAACATGTAAATGATGCTTTAAAACTTTTAAATTTACAAGATAAGGCTATAAAATTCACATTAGAAACTGAAAGTGATGGCTATCTCCCTTTCCTGGATTTAAAAACAATAAAAAAAGACAATAAATTGAATTTTGGAATATACAGAAAGCAAACCCACACTGATAATTATATAAAAAATAATGGCTGTAACCCTTTTTCACATAAATTTGCTGTTTTTAATAGTTTAATTTATAGGTTAATTAATTTACCCCTTAATAAAGATGAATTCTATAAAGAATATAAACACATTATTAACACTGCTTTAATTAATGGTTTCAATACTGATTTTATAAATAAAAAAATTTAGAAGTTTAAATATCAAAAAGCTATTAAAGATATTTCTACGCTTAAGAAAATAAAAGATAACTACATTTTTAAAAAATTTACTTATCACCCTTGGGCAAATAAAAAATTCACAAATATTTTCAAAGAGCAAGGCATAATATTGGTTCCTCAAAATAAATACAGTATAAAAAATTTGTTAGGCTTTTCTAAAAAGGATGAAATTTCAAAAAATAAAAAATCTGGCATTTATCAATTAAACTGTTTAAATTGTGACCTTGTTTATATTGGTAAGACTAAACGTCATTTGGAAACCAGAGTAAAAGAACACTTTAGGAATATTAAATACAAACAAATTGATAAATCAGCTGTAGCAGAACATTTTTGGAAATTTAATCATGAAATAAATCCAGATGTTAAATTATTAATACACTTAAATGGGCCCATAGACTTAATGGTTTGCGAGAAAATATTTATATTAAAGTATAGAAATCATGCAATGAATTTTGATATACCTCCAATTGACACTCTTACCAAATTTGTTTTGATTCCAGTAGTTAGCAATGCATTAATACACAATCCACCTAGTAGCAGTAACCATAACAGTGTAAATAAACAACATCAAAAAAGAGACCAAAAGGATATGTTGATAATGCAATGAAATCGTTGCGAAACTAGTGCAGGCAAGGATTCCAAAAGATAAGTGAAGATTTGTTGCAACTATTATTTTTATATTAAACAAAATTGAATTCACAACTTACATTGAGCTATTACATCACAATTTATTTTTAAATTAAATGGGAGCTAACCATGCTGAATAAGTGCAAGTTCATATAACAATGCCAGGTTATCTAGATGCTTTTGTTTATATTATGATTAGGTACAGATTTTGATTCAATTTGATCCAATTTTATTTCATCCATATGTACCAACTCTATCGCATACGTCAACAATTTCATAAATGTATATGATATTTACAGATAGTTTTCACCAATTTGAATACAATATTTTATGATAAAGAGTTTACAATATTTGTATATGCTAGTTTTAATTTAATGTATTCTTTTATTTTAATATTGTAATTGTAAGTACAATTAAAGGGACACACCATAATATAACCTATTTAAATTATACACAAAATTATTACACACGTGGGTTGGGGCAAAAGTTATGGCAACTGGTTTTTTTTCTTGTAGATATGTGAACGGATCACAAACATGTACCTATGTGTCGTGTGGAAGTTCTGCAGGCATAGTGTGTATGCAGAATAACAGATGGCTCTGTAATAGCACAGTGATGGCTGTGAAATCAGTCAGTTGGTGAGTGTCGTACGAGATGGAAGTAACCCGTGTTGAGCAGCGCGCTTACATTAAAATAGCCATTCTACGAGGGAGAAATGCGATGGAAGCCCTTGGGAATAATGCCCTCCCAGTAGCACAGTGGGTAGGAAAGTTTGAGCAAGGACGTGTGTCCACTAGTGATGAGCAAAATTCGGGACAACCTGTCAGTGTGTGGACCAACGTGGCATGGCATGGGACTACTTTGAGGGTCTTTAGGCCCAGGTTTGTCTTGTCAACTGTAAGCGTACTATGTTGTCATTTTTTTGCACCGTGAAGGCCATATTGCTGTATACTACCGTAATAAATTAATAAGTTACGATATTAAGTGCTGTTCATTGTCCACACATGTAGTTAACACCTTGTTGTTTCATCTGTATATGTCACATTTTCGAACCGGACTGGCATCTTGAAGAAAATAAATAGTTGCCATTACTTTTGCCCCAACCTTCGTATATTTTCCATATTTAAATTCCTCTACACTATAAAGTGCTTTTACAATGAAATACTTTTTCATCATTACTTCTGTTTGGTAGTGTATTAAATAATTCCCTTGCTATGATATTGAGTGTTGTTGTATAGTAGTCAGAACTATAAGTGTATATTGTATTTCGTTTGGTATGGCTCATGATGCAGTAACATGTGTTGTTGTTTAGGTGGAAGCCATGCCTGTGGACACAGAGTATATAGGACTGGTGCATGAAGCGTTCAATTCAAACAACCCTAACAACTTCCTCAAGGGCTACACCATCGTGCCTCAGACTCAGAAGAAACTCACAAGTGTGCAGGTAACTTGTTGTAAGCAAAAGCACATGACAACTTTGTGCATCAGCCATAAATTATAACAACATAGTTCCATGCCAGTTTTATGTTATCTAACAGTTTATTTTTTTAAAAAGCATTGTTAGAACATTACATTTTTGTTCAAACTGCATTTAAAAACACTTATATGTAATTAATAAAGACTTAAAGAATGAGGATATGCATATGTACCATTTTATGTTCCTACAATACAGTTGGTCAGTCTTGTTGCATTTAACAACAAGGTCATGCCATGGCTGAGTGGTTAGACCACTCGCCTCTCACCAAGGTGGCCCTGGTTCGATCCCAGGCGACTGCTTGTGAGATTTGTGTTGAACAAAGCGGTGCAGGGGCAGGTTCTCTGGTTTCTCTCGCCATCGCATTCCAGCTGTGCTCCATCAGGTACCTACCATATGCAATTTGTGATAGCTTAACCAATAACATACCCACTTCCCCTCTATGCTCCAGCAGCACGGTACTTGCTACACACAAATAAGTCTGTGCCTATTTGGTCGGAATCGGGAGTGAAATCTCTGAGGGGTGATCGGAATTTAAAAAGAAAGCCGATCATGGTGATTTCTACTCCCCCAGCAGGTTGCCAAGAGCATGAAGATCTTGTTGGCTGCATTCTCAGGGCATGGTGTATCCTCATCGACGCCTTTCCTGTGGATTGGGTTCCTGGGTACTGAGTAAAACTTCTTCACCAAAACTTTTTAAATAGTTTCGACCTACAGCCCAAATCAACTTCTTATTGGAAGTTTTTTCATAGTGAAACTCCATTCATCGCCCCCGTTCCTTTCCTGCATCATTGTGCAAGACATAGTTTCACTGTTTGGGGCTAGGCTCACCAATACAGACTTTCCCTACATGCACAAGCTGTTCTTTTTCGAAGTCCCATGGTGAATGGACTTTCCCTATCTGCAGTACAAATTGAAGTGTTTTCCCTGTCGGAGAGCAGAGTATGACATCTTGGAAGTCAGCCCCACTCTCAGCATCTTTCCCAAAATTTCTCGAATTTCTTTTTTTTTTTTTTTTTTTTGCAATATAATTTATTTTGGGTCGCTTTAACAGCATGGTCATATCGCGACCTTACAAATTGTACATAAAATAGTTTACAAATTTCTTGTTATAGCACAAGATTCTCATTTGCCAAAATGATTATTTCTGTTCTATATTGGCCTGGACATCGCTTGACACTCCCATGGCCGCAAGGCAAAACCCCTATTTCCTAACTGTGTCTACTCCTCACTTCTGGAGTAATTGCCATCAGCTCAGGAATATCGCCCTCTGTGGTGTAATGGTTACCATACTAATTTCATATACCCAAGGTCGTAGGTTCAAACTCGGTGGGGGACAATGGATTTTTTCAGGTGTAAAAATCCTTAGCATGGCTTCCTTTGAAAGGGAAGTAAAGTCATTGGTTCCGTGACATAAATTTACAGCATGTAAAAGAACCTCAAGTCTGATAGAGAGGCCTCTGAGCAAAATTAAGTGGTGTTTCATGCCCAATATAAAATGGGATGCTGAGAACTGCAGCAGTTAAAGAGCTAAATAACAGGCCATTTCATTTCATTTCAGTTCAGGAATGCACTTAAGCGCATTATCTAGCAAATTCTGTCAAGCATGAACATTTGCCATTACTTTTAGCATACCTCCCTAGTTTGGGTTTGTCTTGATTTTACATTTCAACATCTGTTCATTCAATAATATTATTGTTGATTTTAGTTCTAATTTATAGAAATATTTCTTTACTGTGTTTATACATTTACATTGTTTGTTGTGACACATAAATACGAGCTCAAGATCAAATCAGAATGAACCCAATAGCATACTTGTTTATATTAAAGGGTAAGCCAAGAAAACACCTCAGCTCGTGTGTATGCTATGAGTATACAGTTAAATGGTGTATGTTTTCAGTATTTCAATGGCACAAGACATCCAATATGGCTGATTTTCTCTGGCATGGGAAGTCAGTGGCCAGGGATGGGAGAAGATTTGATGAAGTTGCCTATCTGTGCTGCTGCAATAGAAAACTGCCATGCTGTTTTGGCAGAGAAAGGACTGGATCTGAAGCACATCATTACATCCAAGGATCCTGCCATATTTGACAACATCCTACACTGTTTTGTTGGTATTGCTGCCATCCAGGTTGGTAATACTGTATTTCACACAAAAGTCAACATTATTTCACTCTTCTGAATCCAAAAAATGCAATTTTAAGAAAAAAAATCTCATGTGCTCCATTTGCATGACTTTCTCTATATCGCTATAACAAATTATTGTTTAAAAGCACAATCTCCTACTTACTTTATAATAATCAAGATAAGCATTAGCAGAAATTGTCTTAATTGCTTGCTTTCTTGTAAGTAGAAGGAAAATAAAGGAATACACTAGGCTAAAAGTACAGTCAAATCTTTTAAAAGCTGGTTACCATGTTATCCATTTCTATGCAGGGCAAGGGTTTACAACTTTTAGTGTGAAAAATAGTTTAAATACTTTAAACCTGAAACAAATAACAAGGTATATCTCAGAAATGGTCAATTCAACGAAAAACGTTTATGACTTAAATTGTTTGTTTTAACATGATCTATATTTTTTGTGTAGTAAGTTTTTACCTCTCTCTTATGGTTTACCAGTTGTGCAAATTTCAGCAAATTCATTCAAAATAAAGAGCTCTTCAGAGGCTATTCCCAGAAAACTCAAGATATACATTTTATTTTCCATTTAGATATCTTTAATATGCAGTATTTTAATCAAAATCATTAAAGCCATTTTTGAGAAAATCAAAATTTTCGAAAATTTGTCCATGTAAAGGTTAGTTTGGGGCGGGAGAATTTTTTTCAAAATCTTCATGTAGCATCCCTGGAAGATACAAAACTTAAATACCAAGTTTGGTGTTTTATTGACTTTTTGTTTTTGAGTTATCATGTTCACAGTCACACGGACACACACACACACACACACACACACATGCACACGCACCCACGCATGCACCTTTTTCTCAAAATGTTTTATTTGGATACAAGGAACCCTAGAACATGTATTTCCGGTGAAATTAAGGTATCAAATTTTTGGGAGGAATGCTATACCTTCTCTATACTATTCATGTGCATAGTATGTGTAGAGAAAGCAAAATATGTGTGTACATGAAAGAGAGAGTGCAGCATAAACTTCCCCCACAATAAAAAAAATAATTTAAATGCTAAGCTTGGTATTTAATTTCAGCATCTTCCAAGGATATAAGACAACACTTTTAAAGAAAGCACAAACTGCATTTTATATGAAAAATGCTTCATATTTACTTTCTCTACTATGTATAATAAATAGGAAAATTATTGTATCCCACCCGAAACTTTAATATCAAGATTTGACGAGAAATTCATGCTTCAAGGATCCTTGAATTTAAATAGAAGCTCTTTTAGAAAATGGACTGTATAAGTGCATCTATGAATACCATAACTTGAAAACAAAACAGTCTATTAAGTATTACATTTGTTATTTAACTTTAGCATCTTCCAAGATTGCAACACAATGATTTTCACAAATATCCTAACACACCAAACTATCCTTTACGTGGAACATTTTTAAAACATTTTAATTTTCTCAAAAAATGGACATAATGATTTTGATTAAAAACCCTGTGTTTAACATATTTTCATAGTAAATAAAATGTACAAAATGACTAATTTGAGGGAATAAAAGCTAGTAACTGTGATGCGAGAAAAGTTGGCTAGAATATGCGAAATAGATTGCAACAACTGTAATCTAGCAGAACCAACAAGACTCAAACAACATATGAGATGTTTATACCAGAAGCAATTAGACAAATAGGTGAATTTCTGCACCTCAAACCACATCACCAGAGAGCACCAGCAATCTACAACCTCCCCCAGACTAGAAATGAAAGCAGCATGGTCAATTGGAGAATGGAAACAATGCCCTGTTCCCAAAATGCATCCAAGTAAGTGTTTTTTTCAGTGATGTAGTGTTACCATTTACCAACTTACTTATTATACATATAAAGTTAATTTCCTGGAACTAGCCTCTAAAGTCTTCTCCATTCTGCATTTTTTTTTCTTTCTTTCTTGTAGCATAATGTCCTTTAATCTGGTTGATCACGGGGTTGATGGAGCTTTAAAGTTACTCAACATTCTTCTTCTTAGGATAAGGGGAAAACCCCCCAAATAAAAAACCTTATCCAGGTAGCTCACCCTAATTGAGATCCAAACTAATGACCTCTTGAATGTTACGCAGACATGCTACCCCACACTACCAAGGTGGTTGGATCATTTTTGTGTAACTGTAAAAGATACACAAAATGTTATTGTACATAAAATCTACTCACTTAATTTATGTCAACTTTTATTCTGGTGGAGTTAACCATTTTCAAAATATTCTTAGTAATTTTCCAATAATTATACTTTTCTCAAATGGGAAATCATCATTTTTTTTTTTTACTCCTAGCCATTCAAGGAGAACTAATTTCAGTCTTCACTGAAATTAAAACATTTGACTGTCACTTTATCCTAGTTTCCCTTCTACTTACAAGGAAGCAAGTAATAAGACTGTTTCTGTTAGTGTGTATCTCGATTAGCAATATGTAAATAATAGAATACGCTTTTGTAAGAAATGGAAATGGTGTGTTATTTATGGACGCTCCTTAACTACTGTGGTTCTCAGCATCCCATTCTAAATTGTGCGTGAAAGACTGCTTAATTTTGCTCAGAGGTCTCTTTATCAGACTTGAGGTTCTTTTACGTGACGTAAATCTACCACACAAATCTACCAACGGCTTTATTTCCCTTCCGAAGGAAGCCATGCTAAGGATTTTTACACTCGAAAAAATCCATCATCCTCCGCCGGGTTCGAACCCGCGACCTTGGGTATATGAAGTTAGCATGATAACCATTACACCACGGAGGGCGACTGCTTTTTTAAGAATAGTTTGTTGCAGAGTAAATAGAAAAAGTTATGTGAATGGAACACATATTTTTCCCTAAAAAATGACTGTGATACATTTGATTAAAATATCATGTGTTTAGGATGTTTGTATAACAAATGAAATATGTATTTTGAATTTTCTGGAAATAGCCTCTGACCTCTTCATTCTGCATGACTTTTGGATAACTGATAAACCTTAAGAGAACTTGTGTAAAATGACCTTTTGCAAGCATTAGTAACTTTACATGTTTATGAGTCACATGTACTCATTCCTATGACTTATGGTATAAACAGCTGAACATTGGTCGCTCACATTTATTGTGAAAATATATGGGATTGTTGCAGATTGCACTTGTCGATGTGCTCACAGCTGTTGGTATCAAACCAGATGGTATTGTTGGACATTCTGTAGGGGAACTGGGATGTGCATACAGTGATGGTTGCTTCACACAAGAGCAGATGATTCTGGCAGCGTATTACCGTGGTTTGGCTTCCCTACAGACAGAGCTCATTCCTGGATCAATGGCTGCAGTTGGTAAGGCTTCCACTACCATATCCGTGAATATTTCCTTTACTGCTTATGTGTAAGTAGTAGGAGAAATGTTGCATTTCATCCAAAACCTTAATGCCACAATTTCAAATTTTGAAGACCTCTGAATCCCAAAGGGAATGTTTAGAAAAATCTCCCTTTGCATTGGAATGTTTTGAATATTTTGATTTTCTGAAAAAAAATGTTTCTAATACTTTTAATTAAAATACTACATTTTAAAGATATGTTCAGTGCAAATACAATATGAACACATGCTGAAAAGTGATGCCTCTGATCTTTTTTCTGGAAACATCCTTAAAGCTTTTGGAATAAAGCATATTGTATTCCATTCTCCATCTTTATTCTTTATGTCTACATATTTATTTGGCAACCAACACATTTGTCCTAAGAGACAGTTTGTGGATAGCGTCACTGATCTTGTCGATGGAGCCAGTATCGAAGTGAGCACTCAAAGGTGTTCTTTAAATTCAGGAAACAGATGAAAATTGGATGGGATCAAGTCAGGACTGTATGGAGGATGATCAATGACAGTGAATCCAAGATGTCCGGTTCTTACACATATTGCAGCACTCATGTGTGGTTTTGCATTGTCATGCTGAAGGGGAGGGTGCTCCATGTGGGGACGAACTCTTTGAATATGTGCTTTCAATTTACGAAGGTCTTGCAACATCTAGCAGAGTTTATGGTGGTGCCTTTAGGTGTGAATTTCTATGCATCTCACTTTGAATCTAGACTACTGTGAGCATGACTTTGCCTCTGAACTTTTTTGGCAGTGGTGATCCTTGGCTTCTTGTTTTCGAGGTCAAAATGGTGCACCCAGCTTTCATCACTTGTCACAGTGTTGTTAAGGAACCAGCACCCTCACACTCAAAATGCAAAAGAAATGTGGAATCTGTTCTGTTTCATGTGAACATTGAGCTACGAGCTGTGCCTTGTTGTCATTGATTGCCATAAGTGGTCATCCACTCTGAGCTCCGTCACAGACGTTGAGGTTAGAACCACCACTACGAGCACAAATAGCCCACCAACACAAGTTACTGATGTCGATGCACGATTTCTGATACACTGCATCTTTCATGATACAAATCAGAGGGTTTTAGCTTGTGTTAGCAAAGTAATATGTGATACCTTCACCAATATTGTGAACAGAATAAACAGTTTGGAAGCATTACTTTTCAGCCCACCTTTGTATATATTTTAATTTGGGGGGAATAACTTCTTAAGTACTTTTTATCCTGAACAACTTTTCCAAAATTGGTAAATTATAAGAGAGAGACAAATTCTTACTACACAAAACTGTAGATTTATTAAAGCACATAATTTGTGTAATCATGTATTTTTTGTGGAGTTACTGATTTCCGAGAACTTCCTTGTTATTGGTTTGAATTTTTTTTTTTTTTAAGTGTAACATCCTTTAACCTGGTTGGTCATACCGGATGATGAATGAAATTGATGAAATGATGCTCAAATAATGTCGGGGTCCATGAAGCCTAAAGTTACTCGACATTCATCTTCTCAGGATAAGGGAAAGCCCTGAAAAAAAACTTATCCGGGTAACTCACCCTAAGTGAGATTCAAACTCATTACCTTTTGAATGTGAGGCAGACTCGCTACCACCGCACTACCCAGGCGGGCAGTTTCAATTTTAATATACTTATTTTCTTAAATGGGGATTCATTAGTCTTTTTTTTTTTTTTCTTATGATCATGCAAATCTTCTCTTAAGAATTGACTAACTCTTTAGCCTACTATTGAATTGAATTTATTTATCAGTCATTGGGTAAATATAAAAATTTACAATAGTCACTTAACTATATATACAACCATATTCTCTTGGCTATACAATATATAAAACAACACTCAAACTCATATGTTATTCTTGTTCAGCTGTTCAAATTCCTGAATACTATATACAGGATTTTTCATCAGCCATGTATAAACTCTACTTTTAAATACCTGAAAATTAAGGTTACAGATTCTATCTGGTAGTACATTAAAAAACTTTCTACTTGTTTCACTTAATCTATGGTAAGGTATATCCAGTTTGTTTATGTTTCTTGTATTGTAGTTATGTATTTCTTTTCTTGCACTATGATTAAACATATTTTCTTTTACATTTATTAGAACATCATAAATATACAAATTTACAATTGTGAGAAGTTTTAGTTGTTCCCATTATATGTATATAGAACCAATTAGATCATTTGTATCTCGATTAACTTGAAGTACATATAAGAATACTGTGAATGGAATGCAGAATATTTTTAACTTATTTCCCCAGTCCATATTTTGTATAAATGAGTAAAATGTCAAGTTTTGTATTACAGATTGAAGAAGATTTGTAGCAAATTGTGAATCCATGTTTCACTCAGAAAAAAAACAAACATGTATTTGTTAATGATTATCACATCAGCACACCAATGTGCCTCTTGCATGACAGTAAATCTACTGAATGAGTCTATCACTTTTAGGCACACTTGGTTCACACAGAGCTGGAAAGTCAGGGAAATTATTTACAATATGATAAAAGTCAAGTATTTAATAATTGCTGAAATCAAGAGGTAGAGCATAGCATTAGATGGTCAAGGGATGGAGCAAAAATGCATAGCAATCTGTTTGGCAGAATTTTACTAACCAAATGCAGTGTTTCACAAACAGTAATGCCCTCTAATTTGATAACAAAACATTTACATACATTTTGATAAGAAAATACTCGATTATAAGCCCTGAATCATGCCTTAAAATTATTTGGTAATATTCTGGCTAATCCTCTGTATTTAAAAAGGTGTTTTGTGAATTAGAAACTATGCTCACAATAGCATGTAAGATTATTCATAGAAAATTTCTTATATGAGTGAGGGAAGTGCATATAACAATTTCTTTGTGAACCTGGTGTCAGTTTCAAACAATCCAAACGTTGAACATTTCCATACAACAAACATGGAGTTAATTAAAATAATGAAAACAAAAGGTGTGAGGTTTAACATGAACCAACAGTTAATATAATAATTAATAATTGTAACAAATCTTCACTTGTCTTTTGGAATCCAAGGACTAGTTTCGCAATAAATTGGTCTATTGCATTGTCAACATTAGTTTCTTTTTGATCTCAATTTCTTTTTGCTCTTGTTTATTTACATTGTTATGGTTACTGCTATTAGGTAGATTGTGTTCTAAGGCATTGCTAACTACTGGAGTCAAGGTCACAATTCAATTGATAAATGCCAGATTTTTTTATTTTTTGAAATATCATCCTTTTTAGAAAAGCCTAACAAAATTTTTATACTGTATTTATTTTGCAGAACCAATAAAGAAATATAAAATAAAAAATCTGGCGTTTATCAATTAAATTGTTTAAATTGTGACCATGTTTGTATTGGTAAGACTGAACATCATTTAGAAATCAGTAAAAGAACACTTTAGGAATGTTAAACACAAACAAAAATTTATTGTGAAACTAAGATAAGTGAAGATTTGTTACAATTATTAATTATTATATTAATATCTGTGTTACTAGTATATAAATGAACCAACAGGTCTGGGCTACAAGGAGGTGGTGGGCATGCTGCCTGAGACGATAGACGTGGCGTGTCACAACAGCGCCAGCAGCTCTACTCTCTCTGGACCAGCCAAAGATGTACAACAATTTGTAGAAGAACTCAAAGCCAAGAAGATATTTGCTCGTGCTGTGAACGTAGCCAACATTGCATATCACAGTCGCTATATTAAACCAGCAGCGCCAGCACTTCTTGACTTTCTTAAAAAGGTATTTATAATTCTTTTTCTTGTATTAGCATTTAGGATTCATTTAATAGATGGAGTCTTATCCCTTAATGCAGAATTATTTTGGTACGTGGGCTGTAATTTGAGATCACCTTGTGGTTTACCAGGAAACACATGAATCAGTTGAAAAACTTAATTCTGTGCCGGCATGTTACCATGAGAGCTCAGTAATTAGAGCAATTGGCTAGAGACCAGGAGATCTGTGGTTCATATCCTGACTATGACATTGAATTCTTCAGTCTGACTCTACGTATCCAACTTCTGTCTGTATACGGCTTGGGTGAACAAAACAATTAAATTAATACTAGTGAGTGACAGTTGTTTAACAGCATTAAGTGTAATAAAACATTGCAGAATAACCTTGTTATCAGCACAAATTGGCCTTATAACTCCTAACATATGTATGTCATGCTCTGGTTATTATGCAAGCCTCTAAGGCTAGCTAAGATTGTAGGTTCAAACATCACAGAGGGTGATGGATGCAAAAATCCTTAGCATAGCTTCTTTCAGAAGAGCAGTAAAGCTGGTGGTCCCATATAATGTTTATTTGCATGTAAAAGAAGAAGTCCATAAGTCATGATTTCGTCCTACAGTGACATCTGTGGGTGATGAGCCAAACCCTTGTCAACATGGCACATAGCAATTCAATTTATTAGTCCTGTAGATCATAAACCTCATGTAGGATACATCAGTGTTAACAGATATGTAGAAAGGTATTTACAAATTATAGAAATAGCTATTTGCCTATGAATATTTCATACAGTAATTAACATTTTTAAAACACATTATATAAAATTTAATCCATACAATAGTTCTCAATGATTAAAATAAATACCAAAACAATATTACCAAGAATATTTTATGTACAGCTGCTGTAGGAAACGTCACAATTATGTATACAAATATTTAAGTTATTACAATTAATCACAATTTTCCAGTGGTACATTTCTTACTTACAGAATCAAAATACAGTCTCCCACAGTAACTTATATATTCTTCTACCGAGTATAGAATTGATTAAGATTTAGGAATTTGTGAATTTCTTTTTTAAACTGGTAACAGATTTAATATTCTTTAAGGGATCAGGAAGTTGGTTAAATATTTTTATGGCACTATATTTGAACAATTTCTGAAAAAGTTTAGTTGTATAGGCCTTTAAATAGAGTTTATTTTTGTTGCTAGTGTTGTGTGCATGTATATCTGAGTTTGGTGTTATTTTACTCAAGTCACTTTTAACATGAATTAACATTTCTTTTATGTACAGACTAGGAAAGGTGAGTTAGTTGCTTGAAATGCTCTCTACAGCTTTATCTTGGGGGAATCCCCAACATGTTCTCAATACTCTCTTTTGTAATTTAGATATTGAGTTAGTGTAACTAGAATTTTATTCCATATAATAATTAAGCATAATAACAAGTTTTTAATGCCCTACTAGAAACACAAGACTTTAATTGGTAGAGGATAAAGCAGACACATAGGTTAGTCACACTATTTAAAGCTTATACTGGTTTAAATGCATGGGTGGACGTTACAAAGACGTTAGAAAAGCCAGCATACTACGGACGAAACGACCATTTGTATAAAATTAAGGGTAGACGGTACAGAACTGACGTAGGAAAATTTTCTTTTGATAATAGGACCATTGAAGAATGGAATGAATTGCCTGTAGCAGCCTTTCAGGGCTGCCCTCTCACCTTAAAGAAGTTTAAGAATAATTTAAAGAGAATAAATGTTAGCTAATTTGAATAAATATTGTGAAGTAATAAAGGATTTCAAAAACTGTATTAGTGTATATTATTATTATTATTAATGTATATATTAATAATGTGTAGTATAAATATTGAGGCTTCATAATAACTGTTTATAAACAAGCAGGTAATTGACATTAGCATTGCTATACTGAATAATAAGTAGTTAGGCATTTAAAAAAAACATGTATATGTGATGTGTTAGTTGTATAACTATCTTAATTTAACTTAACTCTGCCACCGGGCAGTACCCAATTGCACAGAATAAATACACTTAACTCAGCAAACTCATGGATTAAAAATTCAAATCTGATCAAAGAAACATTGTAAAAATGCCCTGTGCCCCATTTGGGAGTTACAGGATATTAACTAGCATATATACGAGGGCAGTCAAAAAGGTTTAATTATCACCTCAAAAAATGAAGCTGCGACCATGAAACTTGGTGCTGTATTAGTCCTTCTCTACATGTACACCCTTCAACGCAGCACATTTTTCTTAATGATGGATGACTTGACAGAGGCCCTGGTTGTAGAAGTCAGGAAACGTTGCACCTCGTCATTCTGGAAATACCTGCCACGCAATGGTTTCTTCATCTGAGGGAAGAGGAAGAAGTCACTGGGTGCCAGATTGGGGGAATGCGGGGAGTGCTAGTCTAAAGATGCAGCATGTGTGTTGTTGTGAAGTAGAAGGACCCCCTTGGACAGCTTCGTCTTTATAGCCCCCCATGATTTTGTCAGAAGATTTTGGTAATATGCTCCTGTGATGGTTTGCCCTTCTGAGCATAATCTGTCAGCATCACACCTTGTCCAATGATGGTTGGGTCTTCGCCTTTTTCAGACTTGTTTGGCCACACTGAAAGTATTTGCCCCACCTGACCACTGTGTCATATGTTGGTGCATTGTTGCTGTACACTTCCACCAACTCAGCATGGATTGTTGCAGCGTGGTTTCCCTTCAAATGCAAGAAACTAATTACTGCACGATACTCCACTTTATCAATGGGCTGCGCCATTTTGTTTTGGCTTGTGGCGTGCTATGGTGATGTGGCCCAGGGATTTAAATATGTGCCAGGACTTGAGACATGTACCTACTAACAAAATGAAATGAATTACTTAATTTTATTTTTTCAAGGTGATAATTAAAACTTTATGACCACCCGTCGCACATGGAGTAATACATATGCTGTTTGATATCAGGTTGTTCCCGAACCCAAGAAGAGGTCATCTTTGTGGATATGCTCCTCAGTGCCAGAGGACCGCTGGTCTACGCCACTTGCTGAGTACGCTTCAGCTGAATACTTCACCAACAACCTGCTGAGTCCCGTGCTGTTTGAGGAAGCCAGCAAGTACATCCCTAAGGACGCCATCACTATCGAAGTGGCTCCCCATGGACTGTTGCAGGCCATCTTGAGGCGGTCCCTTGGTCCAGACTGTATCAACATTCCTCTGACTCAGCGTGGCGCAGATGACAACCTGCGCTTCATGTTGGCTGCCTTGGGAAAGTAGGAACATGTTTATGCACATACCTATTAAATTCCATACTGAGATTTCACTGAAAGTATATGTTTTGAGGTCCCCTGAGTCCCAAAAACATATTTTTACAAAAGATCTGTGTGTATGTGTGTCTCTGGACAGAATAGATCAAAAACTAAAATACCGTTAAATACCAAACTTGGTATTTAAATTTGGTATCTTCTAAGGATGCGACACAAAGATTTTCAAGAAAATCCCTCCACCTCAAACTACCCTTTACATGGAAACACTTTTGACAATTTTATTTTCTCAAAAATGACTGTAACGATTTTGATTAAAATATCATATATTAAAGATATTTACATGACAAATAAAATGTGTATCTTCTGAAGACCTCTTCATACTGGATGAATTTTGCCCACTTTTGCATAACTGTTAAATTGTAAGAGATAGACAAAAACTTACTGCACAAAAAATGTAGATCTCATCAAAACACACACTTTATGTCCTTTGCATTTTTGTTGTGGAGTTAACCGTTTCTGAGATTTTCCTTGTTATTGGTTACAAATGTCAAATATGAATACTTATACTTTTCTCAGACAGCACGTGTCCGTTTTTCTGCTCTTGGTCAATCAAATTGCAATGACAATCACATATCAAAGTTTTAAAACATATGACCATCACTTTAGCATAGCAGTTTCCTTTAGTTGCCTTCTACTTACAAAGTACTAGGTAATAAGATAATTTATCTGAATTAGTATAAGCAGAATAGGTGGAGGAAGTGGTGTGAATGTAACATATCAGATTGTTTCCTCTCAGTTTATTTTACATGCCATTAAATATCATGGTATCTTTGTGCGTGGCAGTTGGTCTCATCCCTGTGTCATATCAGTTTTTTATCAGGCGTCCACAGAAGCCTTAGTGTATCTCTGCCAGGCAGATGGCAGTAGGATACTGTCCAGTCTATCCGCAATCATCTACAGATATATCACTGACTATTTTTACTTTCTCTACACGTACTATGTACATAGTGTATAGAGAAGGTATTGTATTGCACCCAAAAATTCAATATCAAGATTTCACTGGAAATATATGTTTTGAGACCCTCTGAATCCAAAAAAAGCATTTGTAGAAAAATGTCCATATGTGTGTCTTTTTCTTATTGTGTCTGTGGAAAGCATAGCTCAAAAATGAAAAGACTGTTGAGTACCAAACTTGCATTTAAGTTTGGTATCTTCCAAGGATGTGACACAAAGATTTTCAAGGAAATCCCCCCACCCCCAACTACCCTTTACATGGAACTTTTTCGAAAATTTGATTTTCTTAAAAATGGTTTCAACGATTTTGATTAAAATATTGTGTATTAAATATATTTACCTGACAAATAAAATATATATCTTGAATTTTTTGGGAATAGCCTCTGAAGACTTCTTTATTCTGGATGAATTTTACGGAATTTTTTATAACTGCTAAACTTTAAGAGATGGACAAAAACTTACCACACAAAAAATGTAGAGCACATTAAAACACACAATTTGTGTAATATACATTTGTTCGCGGAGTTGATCGTTTTTTTAGATATTCCTTGTTTTTAGTTTCAGCTTTGAAAAACTTCTACTTTTCTCATACAGGAATTTGTCAACTCGTGTCCATACAAACAAAGGAACTTCAGTCACATAGCAACCAGCTTTTGACTATCACTTTAACCTATGGTGCTCCCTTATTTCGCTTCTACTTACAAGGAAGCAAGTAATAAGACTATTTCTGCTAATTTTTTCTTGATTAGCATGAAGTAAATAGAAGCATAAGCTTTTTAACAATAATTTGTTGCAGAGATGTAGAGAAAGTCGTGTGAATGGAACACATCAGATTTTTACTGTTGTTTTGTACTGAAGGTAGAACTTTGGGCCATGGTAGTAAATATTTGTAACCTTGGTAACAGAGAGAAACTATGGGAGGGGGGGGGGATTTGAATTTGGGACCTTCTGAATGCCTCAAGTCTTGTTAATCTGGTAAATCATTGAGATTTTAATGTTTAGAGTAGTTTCCTTTAGCAGATGCTGAAATAAGGTTTGTTTATTGTGTGTAGCAAATGATGTGCCATGTTCTAGGAACAGTTTATTGAAATTGCTATGAATGTTTGATTGAAACAGAATATACAGTGAGATAGACAGCTAGGTGCCAGTAAATTCAAAACTAAAGTAAGACATCATCTTCCAGACACCAGGTTCCAAGTAAACACTTAGTACAAAAGAACCTTGTTTATATGGCATTCATGAATCTGTATTTCCAGTTCATCTGCATTTAGTCTTTAGCCCAAATTGAAATGGAAGAAACTTATATGCTATTTCAGTAAATAAAAGTGCATACAGTATTGAATTTTAAGTGCCAAAAAGTGCATTTTGCGTTTTTTTCTTTTTCTTTTTTTATTGTTTCATTTATATAGCCCCCTTTAACATCTAAGGTCATATTGGGGGCTTTCCACTTGAAATAATTCGTCTGTAGGCTCTTTTTTTTTATGTTGGTTTAAATCATATTTTGTTTATTGTTGTTAGTGCCAAAATAAATGTTTGTATAGATCAGTCATTTATATTCATTTAATATCATATTTATCTGAATATAAGACAGTGTTTTTTTCCAAAATATTAACGTTGAGACCTGGAAGTGATGCTATATTTTTTTCTGAATAGCCTACAAAAAAACAGTAGGTTTCACACTTGTGGTTTGGCAGTGGTTAAGCATGTGGGAAATGGTACAAATTACCACCAAGGTCGTGATATACAGTGGAAGCTCACTTATATGTTTTTCAAGGGAGACTACTAAAATACTGTATAAATGAGAAAATGTGTAACTAATTTTCTCTTCCAGAGTGGACCTCATCCAGAATTTTTAATTTTTCACAAGAGTTAAGGATTTTCTTGTTTTCTTCCTTGCTGGTTGATACTCATACATGTTTCTTCTCCTGATTGTAACTCAAAACTCCACATAAAATAGACAAGTGACTTTTGGAACGATATGACGACAATGAAAGGATAAATGACAATGAAAACAGCAGACTAGCAGTACTCGACTTAAAGCAAAGAAGTGACTGTTGGAACCAAGGTTAATAGATTGTTGGAATGATATGATGACAGTGAAATGATAAGTGTCAATGAAAACCGCAAACCAGGCAATTCCAAGGCTATACACAGCAAGCATACTACCATATGTTTTTTTAAAAATGTATAAATGGATGCATTTTGTGTATGGAGATCGAAAAAAGTGATGCAATACCGAGAAAATGTACAAGCAGAAATGTATAATTGAGCAAAATTTTAATGAAGAACGACTGGTCCCTAAACTTTTAGCGTAAATGTGCAAAACATGTTGAAGTGAATAATGTATAAGCGAGTTTCAAATGTATATGGTAGTTAATATAATAATTAATAAATTAATAATTGTAACAAATCTTCACTTATCTCTTGGAATCCAAGGACTAGTTTCACAATAAATTGGTCTATTGCTCAGCTGAAACTGAGACCAAAAAGAAATGAGCTGACAATGAATAGCCCAATTTATTGCGAAACTAGTCCTTGGATTCCAAAAGATAAGTGAAGATTTGTTACAATTATTAATTATTATATTAATAATTATGTTACTTCACTGTTACTAGCTTCTTTTTACATTTATTGTATATGGTAGATTTGTGCTTTACCTGTTAATGGATAAACATTCTCCTCTGTTTCGCTCATTAAGTGAATTTGTGCAAAAATTCAAATTAAATAAAACATTTTATGAGAGTGATGCAGAGCTCTCCAATATCATGTTGCTTGTGTTTACAGTGTTTATGTTGTGGGCACGCCGCTCAAGGTTCAGGCCCTGTATGCACCGGTACAGTTTCCTGTCAGCAGAGGAACCAGGTCCATCTCCCCCAACATCACATGGGAGCACTCAGTCACGCTCTCTGAAATATACTTTGTAAGTATAACAGTGGACAGACAACATCTACACAAAAAGAACTCTTCAGGAACATTAGATTTTTTATTTCATCCTTTTAGAACAATTTACATTCTTTTGGACATGTCAATGGTATAAATATTTCACTAATTTTATACATGTACTGTAGCTAGATGATAAGACAGCAAACAATTACACATCATTGAGTTAATGATTCACATTACACACTACAACACAGACTTATTAGCTCATGGTATTTGTACAATATGATACATACTCATCTATGGAATAAAATGTATTTTTAAACATTTTTTAAAATGGTGGATTTTAGTAATTACTGTGATATTCTGAAACAATATATTAAATAGTCTAATATCCAAATTCTTTACATTAGTTGGTTCTACAAAACTGAATATGCGGTGCACTCTTTTGTCAAGTGCTATATTGATGGAGGTTTTGATTTATTTCAAGCTGATTGTACATTTTTTTAATATAAGTTAATGTCTGCAATATCAATATGCAAGTAAGAGGCAATATTTTTTGTTCTTTGAAAAGAGCTCTACATGAGCACCAACTCTCCTTGCCACTTATTATTCTAATTGCCCTTTTCTGTAGTTTAAATATTTGCTCACTGTCATAACATGTTTGCTAGAAAATTACACTGTAGCACATTAGGCTGTGATAATTTCCATAGTAAAAATTCCTTTGGATATTTAAGTTTACTTCATTTTTAATAGATCTTGGTAAGTAGCAAGCTGAGCTCAATTTAGATGCTAACTTTTCAATATGGTTCTGCCAATTTAGGTTCTCATTTAAAATGATTCCCAAAATTGTGTATCTTTGCCATATTTAATATTGAGGATGTTATAAACAGACAGACAAATCAGCAAGCTTAACATCTGTGAAGATCCCCCCAGGGGCCTACTACGGTAGGTACAGGTATGGCGCACCCGGGGTCCCGGGCTAACCTGAACTCCCTCGTGTGGGCAACCTACGAGTGGCGAGGGAGTCAGTCTATCAAAATGCCCACCCACGTGTTGGCTGTCCATGGAGGCCCGTGTCGGTGGAAAGGAATATCCTGGTTCGTTGAGGGTTGCATATCTGAACCTGAGTCTTCTGCCTTTTCAGTGACTAGGGAGGGTACGCAACTTAATACACCACTTTGGTTTCTGCTTCATCTAAACGGGAGGCTAGGGACTAGCCCACCCCTAGTCAATCGGCCAGGACTAGGTACTATACCGAACTCCAGGGTGAGTGGGTTGGCGAGCCTGCTATATCCCCTGTGTAGCCCTGTCATCCCACTGGGTGACCCCTTGTTGGACTCCGTGGTGGGTGGGGAGCACTGGGGGATGAAAATTAAAATTTACTTTCATGGCAAAATCCAAAAAATCCATTAAATATGGTACTGAGTTCGGAAAAGAAGTAGTCAAGTATTGTGGTCCTCGCTCCTTGATTGTTAATAGAACAGAAGAAGGAAGAAAGTTCTCTAGTGTAAGCTCTTTTGTATTCAAAAGGGTCTTGATAACATTGCTGGTCCTGTAAAATCTTGTATAAGAGCTTGTAATGGCACGCTCCTGGTAGAAGCAGAAACAGCATCCCAGGCTGCAAAAATACTAAAGGCCAAAATGTTAGGCAGCTATCCAGTAAAGGTTGATGTACACAAAAGCTTGAATTCCGCACGCGGCGTGGTTACCACCCGCGCATTGGATGGTATGACCAGTGAGGTAATTCAAGAAAATCTTGCTCCCCAAGGCATAACATCTGTGCATAGTGTTCAAAGAAAAGTAAATGGAGAATTTGTGTCTACCCATACAATGCTTATTACCTTTGATCAGGTAGATCTCCCACAAAGGATAATGGCAGAGTACGAATCCATTGAGGTAAGACCGTATATACCGAGCCCGCTCAGATGTTATAAATGTCAGCGCTTTGGCCACACCAGTGAATTCTGTAACATCGAGTCTACCTGTGTGAACTGTGGTAAAACCTCGCACACGTCAGCTCCAACGTGTGTTAACTGTAATGGTGAACATCCATCAAGTTCCCGTAGTTGTCCCCGTTTTGCAGAGGAAAAGACGGTCCAGGAGATTCGGGTTAAAGAGAAGGTGTCCTTCTTGGAAGCCCGGAAACTCTTGCGAATCCGCCAACCCTCTGTCCCGAAGTATGGTACCTACAGCTCAGTTGTAGCTAAATCGGTACAAAGCCGGGAAATCGCAACTCAAACCTGCGATATAAATGGGGTCACGATTGCAGAAAAGGTTCTCACAGCCAGCTCACTTCCTAGGCCTTTGACTTCAACATCTAAGTCAGTAGCACCACCTCCTACATCTGAAACCGTGAAAAGCGCTAAAATTAAATCGCCGCCAAAGCAATCGACCTCGACCAACAAGTCTGGCAAGCTAATAATATATACTGGACCAGAAAGAAAGTTCAAGAATACCTATGAGAGAACCGACTTCCTCAAGCAAAGCGTAATGTCTATTCCCAAAGCAACTAAGGGAAACAAGAGTCCACATAGGTCCTCTTCTGAGGATTCGTCTGGGAGGGACTCAGGTCGGCGACTATCATCTTCGAGGTACTCGAACCGAAACGTTCAATTAGAAAGGGGTCCTCCCAAGTGGAGAAGATGGAGGAAGGTGATACTGCCCTCACTGCCAGAAGGACAGTGACAAAGAGACAGGACCATCTTCCCGTAGAAAGTGTTAATCCGACACCTAAAAAGAAATAAACTGAACCGCCCTCCGCAGCTTTTAAAATAGAAATAACCACAATGTACAACTTATCCCATTATAAAGAACATGGCTATTCTACAATGGAACATACGTGGAATAAGAACACATCGACTTGAGCTTGAACTGCTGCTTAACCAGAACGATCCTTTGGTCGTATGTTTGCAAGAGACTAAGCGCCGTCCACAAGACAGCTTCAAAATCAAACGGTACAACCCTGTAAGGTGTGATCTATCATCGGAAGAGGGTGTACCTGCGCACGGAGGCACCATGATGCTTATCAGAGATGATATATTCGCGCAATCTGTATCATTACAGTCCGACATCCAGTCAGGAGCTGTAAGGATTAAACTGTCACATACCAGACTCACCATTTGTAATATATACCTTCCTCCAAGTGACGACCTCTCGCTCATTGATTTAGGGGATCTAGTTTCTCAACTACCAACACCTTTTCTTTTGATAGGTGATGTAAATGCCCACCATCCACTTTGGGGCTCACCTCGGGCTTGTGCGAGAGGTAAGTTAATTGCCGATTTCTTGAATAATTATAACCTAATTCTCCTGAACACCGGAGAACCTACATTTCTTTCTGATGCTTTCAACAGTTTTTCACATCTGGTTTTAGCAGTTTGTTCACCATCATTAGCATCTTCCTTACAGTGGAATATCATCTCTGATTTGCATTCTAGTGACCATTTTCCATGTCTTATTAGTCTTTTGCCTCAAGATACATGTTCCACACTTTTACCTAGATGGCACAGAGATCAAGCCAACTGGAACTTTTACTCCCGGTTGGCTGCCTTTTATTACAACGAGCAGGACTCGGTGAATATTTTAGTAGAGCACCTCACG
This sequence comes from Hymenopus coronatus, assembly GCA_030762935.1. NCBI lineage: Eukaryota > Metazoa > Arthropoda > Insecta > Mantodea > Hymenopodidae > Hymenopus > Hymenopus coronatus. The sequence continues at coordinate 5,968,264 of CM060897.1, read as the reverse complement.
AAAAATATTCTTGGTGCTGCCGAGCAGTCTATTCCACGGTCGGCGACCCAAACCTGTCGTCGATTTCCAGTACCTTGGTGGACGGATGAATGCTGGAATGCCATTCGTGCTCGCAGGCGTGCTCTCAGGATTTTCCAACGTCGCCCAAACTGGATAACCTGATTGAGTATAAAAAGATGCGTGCCAAATCTAGGCAGGTTATTAAGGATAGTAAAAAGACATCATGGAGCAAGTTTGTAGCGTCATTCAATCGACATACACCTTCCTCTATCGAATGGGATAAGTTAAGGCGCGTGGACGGAAAAACGACGCATACGCCAATCGCCGGTCTTAAAACAGCTGTAGGAGATGTTATTGATAAGTTTGACGTGGCCAACACTTTTGGCAGTGCTTTTGCTCAAGTGTCTAGCTCAGAAAATTATTCACCCGAATTTCTTCCTGTTAAGGCTCGGGTAGAATCTCAAGGTTTTAACTTTCGATCTAAAAATCTTGAAGATTACAATAGTCTCTTCACCATGAGGGAGTTAGACCATGCACTACTATCTTCGCGAAACTCTGCACCAGGTCCTGATGGAATACACGTCCAAATGTTGCCACATCTCTCTCTCTCCTGAAGGTAAGGCCTTCCTGCTCGCGGTCTATAATCGTGTTCCGGTTGAAAGTGGCGAGAGGCCATCACCTATTTTGAAAGCTGGAATGGACCGTTTTCTTCCATCCAGCTACCATCCAATTTCCCTCACCAGTTGCGTTTGCAAGGTGATGGAACGCAGATCAATGGACGGTTGATATAGTGGCTGGAAATTCACAACCTACTGACCAACACCCAGTGCGGTTTTCGACGCCGTCGTTCAGCAGCTGGCCACCTTGACTCGATTTCGACGCAGATAATGAATGGATTCATGAAGAACTGTCAAACCGTTGGGGTCTTTTTTGACCTCGAAAAGGCGTATGATACGTGTTGGCGGCCAGGAATAATACGTTCCCTATACAACTGGAACATACGTGGACGCCTTCCGTTATTCAATCAGGAGTTTATGAGGGACGAGTTTTCCGAGTAAGGGTCAGCTCGGTTTTATCAAATATTTTTGTTCAAGAGAACGGAGTGCCACAGGGATCGGCACTAAGCGTCACGGTGTTTGCTATAGCAATTAATTCTATCTCGAAATTTATTCTCCCAGGATTATCGTCCTGCTTATTCGTAGACGACTTTGCCATCTATTGTACCTCTCAGCGCACACCTTTTTTGGAACGCCGTCTGCAGCAGTGTTTAGACAACCTCTCATATTGGATCCCTAAAAACGGCTTTCGCTTCTCTGCTGAGAAGTCACACTGCGTGAGCTCCTGGCGCCGCAAGAGGCGATTACCACCTTCGCTGCGGTTAGGCACAGTTTCACTACCATTCGCGAATGAGACGAGATTCCTTGGGTTGATATTCGATAGAAAACTGTGTTGGTCACCACATATAGCACAGCTGAGAGCGCGCTGTAACCTTTCTCTGAATATTCTACGGATACTAGGTGGCAAATCTTGGGGAGCGGATCGGACAGTCTTGCTGCGACATCATTGCGCACTGATCAGAGCCAAGTTAGATTACGGATGCATAGTTTATTCTTCGGCAAGACCATCTGTGCTTAGAAGATTAGACACTGTCCATAATCAGGGTATTCGTGTGGCTGTAGGAGCTTTTCCAATCAGTCCAGTAGCCAGCCTTTATGCTGAATCGGCAGAACCCCCTCTGCAGTGTAGGCGCGATATCCTGTTAACAAATTATGGCTGTGGGCTTAAGTGCATGCCTTCGTATCCAACGTTCACTTTTTTTTTAACACCGAGCTGGACGAACGTTATAGAAATATCTCAATTAGTCCACGGCCCCCAGGTGTTCGCTTCCGAATGCTTCTTCATAAGCACGATATCGTAATGCCTAGAATGTTTCCCAAGAAAGAAAAATGAAATGGCCTGCTATTTATGGACGCTCTTTAACTGCTTTGGTTTTCAGCGTCCCATTCTGTACTGGGCGTGAAAGATCGCTTAATTTTGCTCAGAGTCCTCTCTTATCAGGCTTGAGGTTCTTTTACGTGCCGTAAATCTATGACACGGGACCCACAGCTTTACTTCCCTTCCGAAGGAAGCCATGCTAAGGATTTTCACGCCCGAAAAAATCCATCGTCCTCCGCCGGGTTTGAACCCGCGACTTTGGGTATATGAAGTTAGCATGGTAACCATTACACCACGGAGGGCGACTGTTTCCCAAGGGGGAAAGGGTGCACTCACCTTGGTTACTTACAACATCCCACGTAAACCTTTAGGATGACGGCATACCGAAAGTTTACAATGCCTTTTTCTAGTATCCGTAGATGTTTTTTAGAATTGTTGTCAAACTACAATGACCGAACTTGTATATATACCGACGGAAGTAAGTGCACCGTTGGTGTTTGGTGTGCCTTTGTTTATGATACCGAACAATATACATTCGGTTTTCATAGTGGCACATCTATTTATAGTGCGGAGCTATACGCAATATATCGAGCCATTCTGCACGTTGGCCGTCGAAATTTAAGTGACTGCCTTATATTGAGTGATTCCCTGAGTGCACTTCAGAGCCTTGGTGATCTCTACAACTATCATCCTATCGTGCAGCGTATCCAGGATGCCCTCCACGTTTTATATACTTCCGGGGTTAATTTGGAGTGTGCATGGATTCCTAGTCACATTGGCTTGCCGGGGAATGAACTGGCAGATTTTGCAGCAAAGACGGCAACCACCGAGCCCAGTACAAAAATTTCTTGTATAACATCGGAAGACTTTAGGCTTGTTGTGCGCAGGGCGATACTTTCGTGCTGGCACGAAGAGTGGTCAGCTCTCTGCGGAAACAAGCTTAGAGTAGTGAAAGACCTTCCAACAAACTGGGTAACTTCCTCCCGTCATTCCCAACGGGAGGAAGTAATTTTGGCTCGTTTGCGTATTGGCCACTGCAATTTTACACATAGTTTCCTTTTTTAAGAGTGAATCTGCTCCATTGTGTCTGCTATGTGGAGAAGCTTTGTGTGTCCGTCATGTGTTGCTAGAGTGTGTTAATCTAGCACATATTCGGGAATCACTGCAACTGCCAGTCAGTCTTGCAGAAGTCCTGGCGGACGATAGTCGAACAGTGCTAAGCTTTTTACATCTTTATCAAAGATTTCTTCCAATTATGGATTTAGTTGTTTTATCCGTGTTTTTGTATTAGTTTTGATTTTTTTTTTTTTCTTAAGTCACCAATCTGTGGATTTTTCTATGCTTACTTTTATACATTAATTTTTAGATTAATCTTTCGTTCTTATTTATAATATTTCTTATTGAGCTTTATCTCTGGCTTTTGCCATGATTTGTTTGATAAGGGTGCTGATGACCTTGTAGTTGAACGCCCTTAAACACTAACCATTATCACCATTTGTGAAGATATCAAACTCTTCAAGACCACAAGAAATTTTAGAGGGTCTGAGATTTAATAAAAGTTCTTCATTAAAAAGAAGAAGGATGAGTCATGAACTGTGAGATTCTGAATGACATAAACTTGTATTCAAAATGGTTCCAATCTACACTGCCAGGTGATACGCCACCAACCAAACCACTTCGTTTACTGAAGAGTGAGTGAAAACTTGAGTGTTAAGTTCCTTTTTCATTGAAGTACTTATGTATCTTAGTGCAGTATATGGCATTTTGCTCTGTATTTAAAACAAAGACTGAAGTTTTGAAATGCCATGTCAACTGGTACAGGCTACTGAGAGCACCTGGTGGCAAGTTTAGACAACAAAGTGTCATTTGCTAAGCAACAGTTGCTGAAGTAAGCACATGCACAAGGTCTTCATTGGATTAGTGACAACGAAGATCGAAGCTTGAAGAAGTGTGTGAAATTTCACTACAAACTTGGCAATACTTTTACAGAGACATTGGGATGACTGTCTGAATGGTTTAAGAGTTATGTGAGTTGGCCAAGCTTGCACATCCACAGAAACAGCTCTGAGTGGGATGGGTCAAACTCCCACGTGAGACCTCACTCCGAAAATGAAACAGTGCACAAAAAATGTACATGTTGTTAAAGTACACAATTTATTCTGAGATATTCCTTGTTATTGGTTTCCATTTAAAATACCTGTACTTTTCTTAATTGGGATGATATTCATTTTTGCTTTTACTTCTGGCCAATCAAAGAGATATGATAACATGATGACTAACATACTTCCTTATTTCCCTCTTATGTACAAGGAAATGTACAATAAAAGCATTTCTCCTAATATTTATCTTGATTTGCATGAAATAGATGGAAAATTAGGCATTTTAAGAATTCTTGTTGCAAAATAGGCAGAGAAAGCCACATGAGTGTAAAATATCAGAGTTTTTAAACACTGTATAATTTAAATGAATAAGTTTGTACACTATATTCTCTTCCATTTCATTTGTTTCCTGATTACAAAATGTAGCATTCACTTAACACAATCTCTTGGTCAACTGAGTAAAACATTTTCCAACTATATTGCTGTATCATTGTCACCATGGTGATTTGTCAACAACCATTATTACTTGTTATTCCTGGTTACAAACAAATGACTAACTCTTTCTTTATAAACTCTATGTGAAGGTTGTAGTTAGTTACACCCACCTTCTTCTGTTTCTTTTAATCCTTGCCTACTTAACCTGTTTCATCTCCTAACCAACAAATTTGAATGTTAAATGATACATTAACAATGATGAGCAAGAAAGTATTAAAAATATCATTAAAGAAATCATAATAAACATTTCTACTAACTTAACATCTTAAGTAGTATAACTGCATCAATATTAATAAAGGAATGAAGCTTGGTACAAATAAACAAATAGGAAATTGTAATAGATCTGCATTTACAAAATGCTTCCTCTATAGAAATTTGATGTTGGCTGAATTAGAAGCAGGTGAAAAAACATCATAGGTTAGTAACAAGCAAATAAGATCGCAATGTTCAAAGTGGCTTTCCAGTTTGCTGTTGTATTCATTTGCATTCTTATTCTTTGGATACTGTAAACCAAAATGTAGTCTGCTGATTTCTCATGTTCACTTTGGTTTCTGTTCTGGGCTTGTTGTCAACTGTCCTTAAACATTTTGGTTTCTGTTCTGGGCTTGTTGTCAACTGCCCTTAAACATTTTGGTTTCTGTTCTGGGCTTGTTGTCAACTGTCCTTAAACATTTTGGTTTCTGTTCTGGGCTTGTTGTCAACTGCCCTTGAACATTTTGGTTTCTGTTCTGGGCTTGTTGTCAACTGCCCTTGAACATTTTGGTTTCTGTTCTGGGCTTGTTGTCAACCGTCCTTAAACATTTTGGTTTCTGTTCTGGGCTTGTTGTCAACTGCCCTTAAACATTTTGGTTTCTGTTCTGGGCTTGTTGTCAACTGCCCTTGAACATTTTGGTTTCTGTTCTGGGCTTGTTGTCAACTGCCCTTAAACATTTTGGTTTCTGTTCTGGGCTTGTTGACAACTGCCCTTGAACATTTTGGTTTCTGTTCTGGGCTTGTTGTCAACTGCCCTTAAACATTTTGGTTTCTGTTCTGGCCTGTTGACAACCGTCCTTAAACATTTTGGTTTCTGTTCTGGGCTTGTTGTGAACCGTCCTTAAACATTTTGGTTTCTGTTCTGGCCTGTTGACAACCGTCCTTAAACATTTTGGTTTCTGTTCTGGGCTTGTTGTCAACTGCCCTTGAACATTTTGGTTTCTGTTCTGGGCTTGTTGTCAACCGTCCTTAAACATTTTGGGTTCTGTTCTGGGCTTGTTGTCAACTGCCCTTAAACATTTTGGTTTCTGTTCTGGGCTTGTTGTCAACCGTCCTTAAACATTTTGGTTTCTGTTCTGGGCTTGTTGTCAACTGCCCTTGAACATTTTGGTTTCTGTTCTGGGCTTGTTGTCAACTGTCCTTAAACATTTTGGTTTCTGTTCTGGGCTTGTTGACAACTGCCCTTGAACATTTTGGTTTCTGTTCTGGGCTTGTTGTCAACTGCCCTTAAACATTTTGGTTTCTGTTCTGGGCTTGTTGTCATCTGCCCTTTAACATTTTGGTTTCTGTTCTGGGCTTGTTGTCAACTGCCCTTGAACATTTTGGTTTCTGTTCTGGGCTTGTTGTCAACTGTCCTTAAACATTTTGGTTTCTGTTCTGGGCTTGTTGTCATCTGCCCTTAAACATTTTGGTTTCTGTTCTGGGCTTGTTGTCAACCGTCCTTAAACATTTTGGTTTCTGTTCTGGGCTTGTTGTCAACTGCCCTTGAACATTTTGGTTTCTGTTCTGGGCTTGTTGTCAACCGTCCTTAAACATTTTGGTTTCTGTTCTGGGCTTGTTGTCAACTGCCCTTAAACATTTTGGTTTCTGTTCTGGGCTTGTTGTCAACCGTCCTTAAACATTTTGGACTTGGTACCTTGAGAAAACCAATTCTCTTCAATTGTTATTTATAAATTAAACAGCCTTCTTAATTTCTATCAATTGAATGCATTGATTAATTCTGGCAATTTTATAGTAAAATATCAATTGTTAAATAAAAAGTTATGCAATGTTGTACACATTCAAATATAAGCTGGGTCAAATTAAAACTTAAACATAATTGATTAGTAAAATAATCTGCAATATTATAGTAAGAATTATTAATTTAAATACTGTTAAAAATTGCCTTAAACCTTACTAAACTAGCATGGTGGGTCTCTACAGGTAATTTGTGAAACAATCGACAGCAAGTACATTTAACCATTTCTTATAAACTGTAATTCTTGATTGTTGAGCTACTAATTGGAAGTTATTTTGAGTTGAATAACTGTGTATACTGGCTTGAGTAAAATAGCTGTTTCAGTTGCTCTTACTTTTCACTAAACAAATAAAGATAAATAAATTAACAGCTGTAAATATACCTGGACACATATTTCTCCCCTTATATATTAATTCTGTGTTATTTTATATCTTTCAAAGGAAATACATTATTAATGTTATTAAATGGTTTTGACATCCAGAAACTTTGGTAAATACTTATCTAGTATTAAAGTAAAGGTTATAAATAAATTAAAAACTGTAAATATACCTGGACACATATTTCTCCCCTTATATATTAATTCTGTGTTATTTTATATCTTTCAAAGGAAATACAATATTAATGTTATTAAATGGTTTTGACATCCAGAAACTTTGGTAAATACTTATCTAGAATTAAAGTAAAGGTTACCCGGAAGGTTGGATACTTACACATCTGAGGTATTTGATAAATGAAAGATAAAGAAATAAATACTATATATATCATAATCAGGACTTTTGTTGACATTTATGTTTCTATACCATTCTGCAAAGTAACAAAAATAACAAATCCATGGTTAGTTTTGAGAATAACCATAATGAATGTAACCAACCATTTTTGTTTGCAGAGCATGAAAAAGAATGTTTCACCAGAAATTACCCTGAGTGTAAACAATGAGAATGAAAGGGTCTATGTACATCACGTTCTCAACGGCAGCATTCTTCTTCCTTCATTTGCAGTTCTGGTGAGTTTCTGTTTTTGCTTTTGTTTATCTTTGAAGCCAGAATTTAAAAATCCCTACCTATTTGAAAAAATGTGCCTCACTATTTAAGTTAAAAGTAAAAATAACATGTTTCATAAGCAGTTCAATTCCCAATGGAGGAAACTCGGAAACATTTCCAGGAAATTCAAAAAGTGAGTGTCATTAATTGATGCAATTTATACTTTCTCTACTTCTTTAGGCTGCAGAAAGACTTTTGTTACTAACAGGGAGGAGGCCCTTTAATTCCTTTAATAATTAACTGGAGACTTAAAGGGACCGACCTGGACAATAACCTAATGTCTTCACATGGTGCAGCTGTTAGTAATGACATATCAGTTTGTTATAACAGAAAGGAAACCCTTTAATAATCAACTGGAAACTTAAAGGAACCGACCTAACAAAACCTAATGTCTTCACGTGGTGCAGCTGTTAGTAATGACATATCAGTTTGTTATAACAGAAAGGAGACCCTTTAATAATCAACTGGAGACTTAAAGGGACCGACTCTGCAGCTGTTAGTAATGACATATCAGTTTGTTATAACAGAAAGGAGACCCTTTAATAATCAACTGGAGACTTAAAGGGACCGACTCTGCAGCTGTTAGTAATAACATATCAGTTTGTTATAACAGAAAGGAGACCCTTTAATAATCAACTAGAGACTTAAAGGAACCAACCTGGACAAAAGCCTAGTGTCTTCACGTGGTGCAGCTGTTAGTAATGACATATCAGTTTGTTATAACAGAAAGGAGAGCCTTTAATAATCAACTGGAGACTTAAAGGAACCAACCTGGACAAAAGCCTAGTGTCTTCATGTGGCGCAGCTGTTAGTAATGACATATCAGTTTGTTATAACAGAAAGGAGAGCCTTTAATAATCAGCTGGAGACTTAAAGGAACCGACCTGGACAAAAGCCTAGTGTCTTCATGTGGCGCAGCTGTTAGTAATGACATATCAGTTTGTTATAACAGAAAGGAGAGCCTTTAATAATCAGCTGGAGACTTAAAGGAACCGACCTGGACAAAAGCCTAGTGTCTTCATGTGGCGCAGCTGTTAGTAATGACATATCAGTTTGTTATAACAGAAAGGAGAGCCTTTAATAATCAGATGGAGACTTAAAGGAACAGACCTGGACAAAAGCCTAGTGTCTTCACGTGGTGCAGCTGTTAGTAATGACATATCAGTTTGTTATAACAGAAAGGAGAGCCTTTAATTGCTTCTAGAATTTGAAGACTTAAAGGAACCGATCTGAAGATGAACTAAAGGAAAGGGCTGCTCTGATATCAGATCCCCTTTTTTACCTTTCCTATCTTCACTCAACTCTTGTTTTCTTCTACCCCGATGATGGTATTAGAGTATTCAAGGCCTAGGGGATCATTTCATTTTCTTTCCTGTCAGTAACTTTCTTTACTTAAGTGGTGTAACTGCCATTTATGGTGCCTAATTTTAAACAGTTACAAAAAGTTAAGTAAAAACATCAAAATATTGGAATGCAAGAGAGCGAATGGCTTCACTGCCAACTGCTCAACATTAGATACCAACCAACCAACCAAACAGCCAACCATACTTTCTCTACCATGTATGCACAATCTAAATGTTTCCCTCCATGGTGTAATGATTACCATGCTGACTTCATATACCCAAGGTCGCAGGTTCAAACCCGGCGGAGGACAATGGATTTTTTGGGCATAAAAATCCTTAGCATGGCTTCCTTCGGAAGGGAAGTAAAGCCATGGGTCCCATGTCATAGATTTACAGCACGTAAGAACCTCAAGCCTGATAAAGAGGCCTCTGAGCAAAATTAAGTGGTCTTTCACGCCCAGTATAGAATGGGATGTTGAGAACCACAGCAGTTAAAGAGCGTCCATAAATAAAATGCCATTTAATTTCATTTTTTTACAATCTAAATAGTGCGTAGAGATGCATGGCAATTCATCGAAAAATTTTATCGAGATTTCACCAAAAATACATGTTTTGAGACACCTGAATCCAAAAAAAATTTTTTTAAGAATAGGTCCATGTGTGTAACAGCCTAATTTAAAAACAAAAAGTAAGTTAAGTACCAAACATGGTATTTAAGCTCAGTATCTTCCTAGGATTCAATAAACAGATTTTCAATAAAACTGCCCCATCCCAAACTATGCTTTAAATGTTACACTTTTTGTTTCACTTTTGTTTATGACTTTCTTTTCCTTCTTTTCTTAAATTGATACTACATAAATCTAATATTGCTTTTGGCTATTTTTATTAAGTATATGTTTAGTATTTTTAACAGCGCTACGGTCAAATAGTTCAATCCAGGGGACTGCATATGTGGTGGATGCAGCAGCAGCAGCATCTGGACGGATTTTCTCCAGGTTCTTCTGCTGCTCGTTGCACCATAATGACCTTGCCTTTCCTCCACTTCACCATTGTTTCATATCTTCCGCTTCCTCACTTTCATACGAGACAACTGGCTGATCACCCATCCTGGCTTCTCTCTGATCCAAAACCTCTTCTCCTCAGTAGACGTCTTGCCCCAGGTACTGTCTTGTAAGTCCTACATACAGGGAGGATAAACAGAGAAAGAAAGAATTGTCTTTTCATTTTTAATTTTATTGGGCTTTTGAATTAATCTTGACATCACTCTAAAAGCTTGGGCATCTAGATGGTTTTATTTATGATTTTGTTTATTTTATTTTCAGAAAATCATATGGGAAAACATGGCTGGTCTTCACATGACATCTTTTGATAAACTGCCAGTTGTTTTTGAAAATGTCAGGTTTTTGCAACACCTGGAGCTACCAGAAAGAAGTAAGTTCATTTCTTGTGCTATTTCTTAAATGAAGAAGTTGCATAAGAGTTAGTAATTGAATATAAAATTTATTTTGTTCCCTTTATGCTTCATATTTTGTTAATATTTCATTTATTAAAGTTAACATTTATTAAAAACAAAAAATGTACATTACCGTTAATAAATTAAGCATTTTGGACTAAGCAGAAAAAATATGATTAGGGCTTTTATTTTATAATCTTTATTTATGGTCTTATTTAGTATGAGTTTATAAATTTCAACTTTTATGGCTAATCGTCCACTTTACTCTTTATAATTGCTGTGATATTCCTAATTACAGTCGAAACATCCTTTGATATTCAGAAATGTGTATAAAATATTAGTGGATGTTGTATTTCTGATTTCCTTGAATCCCTCCCCTGACAGCTTACAAGTTATGGAAATTGGTTAGGTAGAGTCAGGCTGAAAAATTCAATGCCATAGCTGGGATTTGAACCACGGATCTCCCGATCTCTAGCTAGTTGCTTTACCATGAGCTACCATAGCAACATGCCAGCATAGCATTGAATTTCTCAACTGACTCGCATGTTTCCTGTTAAACCACAAGGTGATCTCAAACTATTTTGAGATGACAACCCCAATGGTGACTTACAATGCTGTAAGTACTTTAAATCCCAGGATTCATAGTGTAGCCAACTATTATGGTCAATTGGTATTGATTTAATTATTTTTTTACACAAGCTGTGTGTAGGACAGGAGTTGGATAGGTAGAATTAGACTGAAAAATTCAATGCCATAGCCTGGATTTGAGCCATGGATCTCCCGATCTCTAGCTGGTTGCTCTGCCACTCTAACTATCCAACCCCTGTCCTACACACGGCTTGTGTGAAAAAATAATTAATCCAATACCAAGTTATGGAAATGTTATGTCATCGGTAATTATATTTTGTGCTGAAAGCTTTCTTTTAAGAACTTTCCCACATGAAAAAAATACTAGAAAACCTTGTTTATTCTACAGTCTTAAAAATATAAACTATTCATAATATATATTTTAGGTATGTGAAACTCAAAAGAAACAAATAATGTGGGTTAACACTCCAACACTATTCACGTAACATATGTAATAAGTAATTAACCAGATAACACTCAGAAGCATAGTAAGTTGTACATTGGTAAAACAAAATATTTATGGAAATGAATCATATGGTATGCTTGTGATGTGAGTTTGACTTGGGTAAACACAAGAAATGGAAGGAAACAACAACATTTTGGTGACCAAGTTCCTAAAGTAATGTCTCAGAGTGAGTCACCAGCTTCAACAACACTGCATGTTACATGAGCAGTTCTATTTCTTCCTTCGTTGTTTCCATTAGGCATAAGAATCTATGGAATGCTGCCTTGATTCACCAACACGGAACATTGTCAAGATCTGTAACAACTGCACACAGATTTTTCTTGGTTACTAGTTTTACAGGGAAGCAAGGGCTTGGGGGAAGAAAAAATAGCTCGACCACCTGTCTTTTCATGGTGTTGCCAACCAAAGAAAGTTTCTGTCTTTGAAGCTCTCAGTCACAAGGTGAATAGTTTATCATTTACCACAAACTACCTGAATTATTAAATGAAACACAGTGCATGCATAAGTACGAGGGTGATTCAAATATAAACGTAATTGTTGCATATCACGGAGGAAGCAGTTCAGAAGGGAGGGGAACTAGCTTTGTTAGGTTCTGATGTCAGTACAGCCATGAATGAGCAACAAGTCCCTTCATCTGTTATTATCAAGTTTTTAACCAAGGAAGGGGTTAAACCTTCGGAGATTTTAACTCGTTTAAGGGCACAGTTTGGGGACACTACACTGTCGCAGAATCGAGTGTTTACTTGGGCCACACAATTTAAGGGCGGCCGAGAAGGTCATGCTCGATGCCCAAGGTCAAGTCTCACTATAGAGGAGTTTTGCTGGTTGATTTTCTTCATGATCGAAGACGACTTGTCCCCCCCCCCCCAGACTATTTTTTGTTTGCACCCATGAAAGAATTGCTTGGAGGGAAACATTTCGAAAATAACGAGGACATCAAGGAACATGTGCGCATTTGGTTGGCTGCACGCCCTCAAACTTTTTTTGAAGAAGGAATGTTCAAGCTATAAAAATGTGTAGAGTGTGAAGGAGGCTATGTTGAGAAATGCTGATGAAGTCACTTGTGAATTTATTTAATCAATAAATATTTTTAACAAAATGACCGTTTATATTTGAATGACACTCTGGGATCTACAGACACAATGAAGCCACTAGACATCTGGGTGTAAAGCATACTTCATGTCTTATTGTGTTGCTCTGCTGTACTTCCAAAATTCACAAAACCTACATACGAGCATAGTATTGTATTGTAGCAACTCTTTGGGACATATGTAAGTATCACCGCTGAATCCTTGCACTTGACAGTTCGGGTGGTTTCCCATAATGCTGCCTTTGTAAACAACAACAACAACTGATTACAAATGTCTCTATTGTGTGTAACAATGTACATAGTAAGTGAATGCCGATGAATAATGAAACTAATTAGTTATTATTGATGTTAACTGAAAATAACAGTGATACTGTAGGATACATTAGGTATTTATGACAATATAAAACAAATTAGTACAACATAGCTTGTTACAATGAGAGAAAGGTATAACAAAGTGATTTTCACCAGTTTAGAATTTTAATGACTCAATTCCATCCAAGTGTCCATCGTCATCATTCTGGAAAGGATCATCGTTATTGTCATCATCGTCGTCATCACCAAGACATAACATTAGTGGTTCCCATTTCCTGATGATTCCATCTAATTCCTGTGTTTTTTTGTATTATTTTGTGCATATGATTCACTTTCTTCTTCCATGAAGTCGCGTCCACACCTTCCCACAAAAGTGTATCCACCTCTTGTTATGTACAAACAAACATCAACAACAATAACAACAAATATAAATAACGATATCTTGTACAGAACAGCTCAGCGCACATGTTAGGAGATCACAAACTGACCATGTTGTTGGAAATAGCCAAATATTGCAACGGTGCGGCATTTAGATGCATTTCCGTTGTCTGACCGACTGACCGGAATGCTTCTTTGTGATTGGTTCAGAAAGTCAAATGGGTAAAGCTTAACTCCTAACTGTCAAGTGCAAGGATTCAGTGGTGGGTATAGTATAGTTAAATTCAACAACTTTCAATAACTTTAAAAGTATCAAAGTGTCAGAGGTTTGTCTCAAAGTCCCATTCCCACTTCCCTCTATCTCTTACGGGTTACTCATGCCACATTGTATTCACATAAAACTCAAGACATTTTGTGTGTCATATAAATATCTAAAATACATTCCGAACCCTACTGCACAGGATCAGTGCTGCCAACTAGGTAGCAGTTTAAACACTATTTTTGCAAAAACTACGAATACAAGGAAAATACTCATGTACAACATTTTAACTGTCTCATGATTTATATTTCTACTTTTAACACGATGCATCAAGTACCTTGCACCCTGTGTATAAATCTGAGATGTCTCGTTCATTTTGACAAAGTAAATACCTCTTCCTCACAAAATCAAGCAGCCTAGACTAAAAGTTGTCCTATTACAAATTGCAGGATCAGTGAAAGTGGAAAGCTTGATCCAGAAAGGAAGTGGTAATTTTGAAATGTCATCAAATGGTGTGATTCTTGTGTGTGGCAAGATCTCTGTGCTGGAAAATGCAACAGAGGAAACTGGTGCACAAGTTGCTGCCATTAAGAGTAAAAGTGTCCTAACAGCAGAAGACATCTATCTGGAGTTTGATAGGCGAGGTCATCAGTATGGCAAACCATTCCAAGGAATCAAACAGGCTGCAGTGTGCAATCAAGGTATGCAAATAAGGATAGTAACAGTGAAGCAATTAATGATTTGTTCCAAAACTTCACTTATCTTTATGAATAAACTCAAATTCAAAGTTTCCCCCCCCCCATTCCGTTAATATAATCAACTTTAGCTAACACCTTTATCATATACCCAAGGTCACAGGTTCAAACCCGGCGCAGGACGCTGGATTTTTTCGGGTGTAAAAATCCTTAGCATGGCTTCCTTCGATAGGGAAGTAAAGCTGTTGGTCCCGTATCCTAGATTTACGGCAGGTAAAAGAACCTCAAGCAAAATTAAGCGGTCTTTCACGCCCAATTTAGAATGGGACGCTGAAAACCAAAGTAGTTAAAGGTCGTCCATAAATAACACACCATTTAGATTTACCTTTATCAGCTTTAATATAGATTACATAATTTTCTTTCAATAATGTAATAATTTGTTTATTGTGATTAGGATGGTTTTTATTCAAGTTCTGCAATATTTTACTGCATTTTTCTTTAACCAATAATTTATTATTTTCATTTAAATCTGACTGACAAAAAGAAATTTAAAAACAAGAGGAAAAGAACACCACAGAAATATTAAGCTCAAACAAGAAGACAAATCTGCGGTAGCTTGGCATTTTTGGAAAGAGAAACACACTATAAATAGAAGCCCAAAAATACTCAAAAACATCACAAGGAAGACAGAATTAAAAGTTTGAGAAAACATATATATTTGGAAAAACAAGAACCACATTTTCAATTTTGAAATCCCGCCAGGGGTCCTACTGATACAGAGGTTCATCAAATCACCACCAGGGACAGAGACAACCACCACAGCAAGCAATGCCAGCAGTCGACCAAAGGAATTGACAATGGAAGCACATGGCTTCTGAAACATGTTTTCTGAAATAAAAAGTAAGTTATGTAGTGTTACAAAATCGACTCAACTAATTTTCAATAGTTTGAATTTATTGCTGTTATGTGTTAATTAGTAACAGTTTTTAAAATATTTCAGTGAAAGAAACTACTGGTGATATTTTTGTTTCAGGTTGCATTGCAAAAGTGGAGTGGTCAGACAACTGGGTGACATTTGTTGATTCCTTGTTCCAAGTTATAATGCTGCACACAGAGGAAGAGAGTGCTTGTGTTCAGCAACCTTTCACAATCCAAAAGCTTGTCCTTGACCCCCATCTGCTTGCCAACTCTCAACAAGGTACAGTCACTTTAAGTGTAAAAACATTCTCAACTAAAAGTCACAGTGCATTTCAGTTTACTAACAAATAGTACTTTCATATATTGCCTCAAGTGTGATTTAAATTGAATCAGTGATTTGAAAAGAGAAACAAGTCCAAGCATCTGCAAAAATAAGTTAAAATATACATTTTGTTGCTCAGCCTTCAAGTTATAAATTAATGTAAAACAAAAGCTTCTCATGTATAAAGCACAACTTCTACAGCTGATTAGATTCCATTGATTTTAAAAGAGAAATAAGTTCAGGATTAGTTTGTGTTTTACATTCACAGGAGGCTGCAATGTAGTTTAATTGCAAATGATTAGATCTTATACTCTATGCCGGTAATGATGTCATTTATAGCTTGTTCATCTGGGAAACATTTAAAAGCTTTCAGAGCAACAGTAATAGATACTGAAGGAAAAGGAAATGTAGTTTTACTTATGGATGCTCTTTAACTACCAGACTTGAGGTACTTTTACATGCCATAAATCTATGTCATGGCTCCAACGGCTTTACTTCCATGCTAGGGGTTTTTACATTGTCCTCTACCAGGTTTGAACCTGTGACCTTGGGTATATGAAGTTACCACGGTAACCATTACACCATGAAGTGCGACAGAGCTGGTAGTTCTCATTGTGAGCCTGGGCTGACTTTTTCAAAGAGTGTGCATAGCAGCACACATTGCAGGATCATGTGCTTCAAAGTGAGTCCTGAATTCTGTACAAGTGTGCTCCAATATCATATAATATGCCGTGTTCACTTTTCTTTATAGAAGTCATTTGTTCTTGTGGAGATGGTGTTAACTCTTCTTGTAGTTATGATTGGTAACAGATGATTAGTGAAATGATGACATTCATGGAGCTTATAGTTACTCAACATTCATCTTCTCAGAAAACCTTATGCAAGTAGCTCATCCTAAGTGAGATTCAAACGCTCGACCTATTGAAAGTGAGGCAAGCTCACATTACAGAATTGTCTTCTTAAGTGGCGGCAGATTACTCAAAACCCTGGGACATAGTTATCAGTGATGGCCCATTATTTCTTCTACAGTCCAACAGCACTCTTGTATGGTGTATTGGCACATGTTAACTCTGTTGCTCCTTCTTCATTCTATTGATTGAAGCAACAATCTGAAAAAAAAAAAAAAAATAAATAAAGGGTACCTATGCTACAAACAGTACATAATTTTACTTACCTTTTTGAGCTCTGTCACCCTCCGTGGTGTAATGTTGCTGACTAAGTGTCTGTTTTTTGCGCAATGTCGCAAACCCATACCAATTTTAGAAATTCAAAAACTGCTGTAAAAATGAGCAGGTAGTACCAAGGGAATGCAACTGCTTAATAGCTGCCAGGTGGCAGCAGTAGCACGGTTATTTATTTTAAATGTGCTCTATTTTTCTTCCCCATCCATTGCTAAGGGAATGCACCCGGTTATGGATGATGCAAGATAACATTGGAAATCAAATATACTTTTATGGATTAACTATCGTTCCCTTCATCACATCATCGCTCTCCATGGTATAATGGTTACCATGCTAGCTTCATAAACCCAAGATTGTGGGTTCAAACCCGGCAGAGGACAATGGATTTTTTCGGGTGTAAAAATCCTTAGCATGGCTTCCTTCGGAAGGGAAGTAAAGCTGTTGGTCCTGTATCGTAGATTTACGGCACGCAAAAGAACCTCAAGCCTGATAGCAAAATTATAGGGTCTTTCATGCGCAGTATAGAATAGGACGCTGAGAACCACAGTAGTTAAAGAGCGTCCATAAATAAAACGCTATTTCATTTTTTTGGGCCACTCTGTACTAAGTTGTATCTTTTTCTCTTCCAGACTTTCTACTCTTCTTCTAATGTTCATAATTTTCTCAAATTCAGCCAATTTTGTGTTTATTTTTGTTTTTTGTTATCCTTTCCAATTCCTTTGTTCCAAAACTTGTTGCAGCTGTTTCAGTTCTCTCATGTATGCCATGCTCCGTTACCTCCTTCCTCTTACTTATGGAAGCTACCCCAGCACTTCTACTCTCTGCCACTGCTCAGTTGGCACTCTACTTTTTACATTTTTTAGGAAGTGAATTTAGAAGGTGTCTTATAGCCAGTGTTAGTCAAACTGGTGGAGTTGTCTTTCTGTAATATTACTGAAAATGTCTGTTTTGTGTTACAGATGTCGAGGTTAATTATCATGCTCCAACAAGTACACTAAGCTCTACTGCAGTCAAAATTCACAATATGAAGACTGTCACTATTCCAAAGAGACCTTATGAGTTTACATTATCCAAAATACAGTTTCTGTCCCACTGTCTAAAAAACAAATCTGTGGTAAGTTATCTCTGATATAAACTTGGCTTCTTCCACAAATGTCCATTTTCTGATAATTAATTTGTAAAACCATATCTATCAAATTTGTTGTGATATTGGCAACAGTGTTAGCATCGCAGTTTTACATCCAGATCATATTGTTTCCTTCTCCGAAAAATTAAAAATTCCAATTCCTTTTCCTGGACATGGTCATCTTTATATATGGTAGTTTAAATATCATGTTTACTTAACTTCAGGAATTCTTGTGTGCAATAAAATGGAGTTTTATAAAAAAACACTTATACAATTTGTTTAAAATTTAAAATATACCTACCTATATATTAAATATTTCCAAAGGAAGTGAATTAAACATTTTTATATCATTTAACTTGTAATACCAAGAGAGCTTCCGAAGCCTTCCATCTTGTTTGTGTGTTGTACGTGTTATTTCACTTTTTGTGTTATAGGTTTTTACTTTCTCTACATAGTACATAGGTTTGAGAAAGTATTTCATTCCACCCAAAAATTTGATGCCAGTATTTCTCTGGAAATACATGCCCCATGCATAAAAAAAGAAAAAGTCTATATGTGTGTGTGTGGTTACCAATCTAGATAATAAGTTCAGCATCTTCCAGGATCAACACAAAGATTTTCAAGAAAATTCCTATACTTTAAACTAACCTTTACATAGAGAAATTTTATTTTCTCAAAAATGACTAAGAATTTTGATTAAAACATCATAGATTAAACATATTTACATGGCAAATAAAACAAATATCTTGAATTTCCTGGGAATAACCTTTGAAGTATTCTTCATTCTGAATGTCTTTTGTATAACTGGTAAACGAAACCTTCCTCACAAAAAATGTAGATCTCGTTAAAACACAATTTATGTCATTTACTTTTTTTTATGGAGTTAAACAATTTCCAAGATTTTTCTTGTTGTTGGTTCAATTTTAAAATAATTAAATTTTTTTTCAAGTAAGTTTGTCATTACTTTTTCTTTCGTTTTGCTCCTGGCCACACAAAGAGAATTGGATATCAATCACATAACACCAGCTTTTAAAAGATTGCATATCCTGATGCATTCCCTTATTTCACTCCTACTTCAAGGAAGGAAGTAATAAAACTATTTCTGTAATGGTTATCTCAATTAGCTTGAAGTAGATAAAAGAGTACCTAATCTTTTCTAAGGATAGTTTGTTTGCAGAATATGTAGAGAAAGTCATATGGAAGGAACACATAGATATGTGAGTGGTGTATGAGTGCGTGCATTTGTGTGTATGTGAAAAATTGAGGGATAGACCATTTTTCTCTCTCCACACGTTCTTTGTACTTAGTATGTAGGGAAGGTATTGCACTCCACCCAAAAATTCAATACTGAGATTTCACTGGGAACATATGTTTCAGGGTCCCTGTATCCAAAGCAAGCATTTTCAGAAAAAAGACTCTGTGTGTGAGTGTGTGTGTGTGGGTGTGGGGTATGTGCGCGTGTGTGTGTGAGAGAGAGAGGGAGAGAGAGAACACGATAACTCAAAAATTAAAAGACCGTTAAATACCAAACTGGGTATCTTCCAGAGATGGGACATGAAGGTTTTGAGAAAAATCCCCCCACCCCCAACTACCCTTTACATGGATCTTTTTTCGAAAATTTTGATTTTCTCAAAAATGGCTCAAACAGTTTTGATTAAAATATTGTATATTAAAGATATTTACCTGACAAATAAAATGTATATCTTTAATTTTCTGGGAATAGCCTCTGAAGACTACTTTATTCTGGATAAATTTTACGGAATTTTGCATAAGTGCTAAACCGTAAGAGATGGACAAAAACTTACCACACAAAAAATGTAGAGCACGTTAAAACAAACATTTTATGTTTTATATATTTTGTTTGTGGAGTTGATCGTGTTTTAGATATTTCTTGTTTTTGGTTTTAGCTTTAATAAGTTATACTTTTCTCATACAGGAATTTGTCAACTCCTGTTCATACAAACAAAGAACCTTTAGTCACATAGCAACCAGCTTTTGACTATCACTTTAACCTATGGTATTCCCTTATTTCGCTTCTACTTACAAGGGAGCAAGTAATAAGAGTATTTCTGCTAATTTTTTCTCGATTAGCATGAGTAAATAGGCTTTTTAACAATAATTTGCTGCAGAGATGTTGAGAGAAAGTTTTGTGAATGGAACACATCAGATTTTTACATATGCGCCTTCAGTTCTATATGCTTTTTCAAGGGTATTCTGTTATGCTCTTTTTTTTCCCTGCAGTGTATAATGTAAAAGCAAAGTTAAGTTTATTGGTGGCAGGCTACTGAAAAACAAAAATAATACATCCCAGCAATATGATTATGTTGTAGGTATGCCAACTAAACAACTTGATATAGCCCCCTTTAAATTGTTATGGCAGAATTGCGTAACAATTCTGGTGTTTGTATATTTTCAGGGAGTGAAAGAATTTACAGAAATGGGTGTTCAGATAGTTGAAGAGAACTCGTGCAACTCTTCTAAAGTTGCAGTTGCTATTTTAACAGCAGAAGAAGCAGAAGATGAAACAACGTCCATGATAAAGGCTGTGTTTGACAGTGATCCAAACGTGAGTTCATTTTAAAATCAAATGTAAAGAAGAGACTTTTGTAAATGATCTGTTCAAGTATACAGGGAGTTTCCAAATTTTGGGACCTGGGCTAATCTAGTTTTAAGGTTTGCACTATTAACAAATGTTATGTGATTACCACAAGGGTTGTGGCAAAATTCTTGGCAACTAGTTTCTTTCTTGTAGACATGTGAATGGATCACAAACATATGTGTGTCATGTGGAAGTTCTTCAGGCATAGTGTGTATGCAGAACAACAGATGGCTCTGTGACAGCTGATAGTAGTGCAGCGAGGGCTGTGAAATCAGTCAGTTGGTGAGTGCCGTGCGAGATGGAAGTAGACCGTAAAATAGCGGTTCTCTGTGGGAGAAAGTGAATTAGTGGAAGTGCCATACCATACAGTAGTACAGTGGGTACGAAAGTTTCAGCAAGGACGTGTGTCAACTAGTGATGAGCAACGTTTGGACCGAAGTGGCAGTGGCACATGCCGACATCGAGCAACTCCTGGATGAAGACAGACGATGGACGCTACTGGGGTTAGAGAGGGCAAAAGGCATCAAGAAATGTACCATCCACAGGATATTGCATAATGAGCTGCAACTATGCAAATTTGCATGCACTGACAGAAGTTCAAAGGTGGGTGCATTATGCAATATGCTCCGACCAACTTGCATGCTGGCAACAAATCAGCGATCAATTCTTGTCACGAATAACCGCCATCGATGAATTTTGGGCCAGAACTG
This sequence comes from Hymenopus coronatus, assembly GCA_030762935.1. NCBI lineage: Eukaryota > Metazoa > Arthropoda > Insecta > Mantodea > Hymenopodidae > Hymenopus > Hymenopus coronatus. Next base: position 5,947,226 of record CM060897.1, on the reverse strand, counting down.
AAACGTCAGTCCGTGGAGTGGTGACATGCTGGATCACCAAGGAGGCAGAAGTGCTGTTAGAATCCTTCCCCAGTCAAATTGATAGTGATCGTCACTTATGACGTCAGGGGTGTCATTGTTTGCCACTTTGTTCCCCATGGCAGAACAATGACTGCACAGTACTACAGGGACTTTCTGGTGCAACAGGCACGATGTGGTGTTCGGGAGAAACGTCCCATCTTTGGGCAGTGCAATAATCCTGCGCGACAATGCAAAACCACATAAAGCAGAGTGTGTAGTGCGACGCTGGGGATGGCAAGAATAGGAGCACCCACCATACTCTTCCGACATTCCGCACTGTGACTTTGATCTCATTTGAAAGATTAAGGAACCACTACATGGTAGGCAGTTTGCAACAAGAGAGCATGAGAGGACATTGCTAATGCTGTGCGCAAACAGATGACCCGATTCACACATGATGAGGCATATCCTGTGGCAGTGGTATTCAGCGCCTCCCACATCGTTGGCAGTGTGTGGTGACAGTAGCAGGGGACTACTTTAGGCCCAGGTTTGTCATGTCAACTGTCTTGTCATTCTTTTGCACCATACTGCCTTGTATACTACCGTAATAAATTAGTGTGTTACGATATTCATTGTCCACGCATGTGGTTAACACCTTATCCTTTCGTCTGTATAAGTCACATTTTCCAACTGGACTGATATCTTCAAGAAAACAAATAGTTGCCATGACTTTTGCACCATACTGCCTTGTATACTACCGTAATAAATTAGTGTGTTATGTTATTCATTGTCCACACATGTAGTTAACACCTTGTCCTTTCGTCTGTATATGTCACATTTTCCAACTGGACTGGTGTCATTCTTTTGCACCATACTGCCTTGTATACTACCGTAATAAATTAGTGTGTTATGATGTTCATTGTCCACGCATGTGGTTAACACCTTATCCTTTCGTCTGTATTTGTCACATTTTCCAACCGGACTGGTATCTTCAAGAAAATAAATAGTTGCCATGACTTTTGCCCCAACCATTGTATTTATTACCACTACTGTTAGTAAATACTCACCCTAGTGCAAAGAATTTGACACAAAGGTTTTTTATAAAGGTTTTATATTTTAAATGGATTTGTTATTAAATTTCTAATTAATCTAACCATAAGTATTTATAGATGTTTTATAGTGTAAAAATCTTAATGATGTACAGTAAAATTGTAGTAGTATTTTTTTGTTTTTTTAAGAGAAAGAAAAAAACTGCACAATTATAGTCAAATGAAAACCTATAACTTCCAAGCATGTGCCATTACACATTTCTTGGGCTCTCCCATCTTTTGCTGCCGTCACTGGGATTTCAACTCACAATGTCTTGCTTTGAATGGATGGCATAAATACTGACAGCCATTCGAACCCCTTTGGTTGTGGTGCCTTTGGAAGGGATATGAAAGCCACGAGTTAGTTGGAGGATTGAATGTCATACTGGCATGTTGTCATGGTAGCTTGCTGCTTAGAGGAGAACCATATTCAAATCCGGGCTGTGGCATTGAATTTTTCAGCTGATTCTAACAGTAAAATAGGTACCCTTGATGAAGGAAAACGAATAAAATTCTAAAAATAGTAAAATAATATTTTTCAGATTAAATGTGATGATAAATGTTAAAAAAGAATGTTGGATGAATTTTGAGCTGAAAAAGAGTTCAAGGAGCATGACAATTAGTATTCAGGTGTGAGTATTTCTGAGACATATCAAACAAATTTTTGGGGGGTTGTGATTGGTAAACACCCAAGCTGGAAACAACACATTCAATTCAATTTTATTCATCACTTCAATCATTTTGTACAATGTACTTTGATACAGGTTACGTCAAGTTAATAGTTATATTTACAAGTAAATAAACATATTTACAAACTAAACACATATATACAAATATAAAGCTTATATGCTACACAAATGGATATTTATTAAATTCTAAAAATTTATCTACACTGTAAAAGCAGTGTTCCTGTAAGAAATGCTTCACCTTTGTTTTAAATATATTATACTTTTCTGTTGCTTTTATAGAATTGGGGATGGAATTATAGATATTTATGCAGAAATGCTGAACTCCTTTTTTACGTGTATTTGTTCTGGAGGAAATTAAATGCTTATATTTCATATTTCTAGTGAGGCGGTGATGTTTGTTGGAAGTGATGTCCGTTCTTATTCACAAATAGCACTGATTCCAATATATACATTCATGCTAGTGAAAGTATACACAGATTTTGGAATTGTGGCCTACACGCACATAATCTTTTTTCACCATACATTCGCTCAGATAGCTTGTTTTTGCTTAATAAATTTCATTTTGGCCTGTTTTGAATTACCCCAAAATATTATGCCATATCTTATTCTTGAATGTATGTTAGCAAAATAAGCTATTTTTACTACTTCAAGGCTAGCATTTTGTACTAACATTCTTAAGGATCCCTTCAGGGGCCTACTACAGTAGGTACAGGTTTGGCGCACCCAGGGTCCCAAGCCAACCTTGACTCCCTTAGTGGACAACCTCTGAGTGGTGAGAGAGTCACTAGGTCAAAATGCCCACCCACTGTAGCTCGTGCGTGGAGACCCGTGTCGGTGGAAAGGAATATCCTGGTTGGTTGAGGGTTGCGTATCTGAGCCTGGGCCTTCTGTCTTTTCAGTGACTAGGGAGGGTATGCAAATCAATACACCACTTTGGTTTCTGCTTCACCTAAATGGGAGGCTAAGGACTAGCCCATCCCTAGTCAATCGGCCAGGACTAGGTATTATACCGAACTCCAGGGTGAGTGGGACGGCGAGCCTGCTATATCCCCTATGTAGCCCTGTCACCCCAGTGGGCTGACCCCTTATTGGACTCCGTGGTGGGTGGGGAGCACCGGGGGATGAAAATTAAAATTTACTTCATGGAAAAAACAAAAAAATCCATTAAATATGACACTGAGTTCGGAAAAGAAGTAGTCGAATGCTGTGGTTCTTGCTACTTAATTATTAATAGAACGGAGGAAGGAAGAAAGTTCTCTAGCGTAAGCCCTTTTATTATTCAAAAGGGTCTTGATAACATTGCTGGTCCTGTAAAATCTTGTATAAGAGCTTGTAATGGCACGCTCCTGGTAGAAGCAGAATCAGCATCCCAGGCTGCAAAAATACTAAAGGCCAAAATGTTAGCTAGCTATCCAGTAAAGGTCGATGTACACAAAAGCTTGAATTCCTCATGCGGTGTGGTAAACACCCGCGCTCTGGACGGCTTGACCTGTGAGGAAATTCAAGAAAATCTTGCTCCCCAAGGCATAACATCTGTGTATCGTGTTCAAAGAAAAGTAAATGGAGAATTTGTGCCTACCCGTACCCTGTTTATTACCTTTGATCGGGTAGATCTCCCACAAAGGATAATGGCAGGGTATGAATCCATTGAGGTAAGACCGTATATACCGAACCCGCTCAGATGTTATAAATGTCAGCGCTTTGGCCACACCAGTGAATTCTGTAACATCGAGTCTACCTGTGTGAACTGTGGTAAAACCTCGCATGACGGAGAATGCAGGTCAGCTCCAACGTGTGTTAACTGTAACGGTGAACATCCATCAAGTTCCCGTATTTGTCCCCGCTTTGCAGAGGAAAAGACGGTCCAGGAGATTCGGGTTAAAGAGAAGGTGTCCTTCTTGGAAGCCCGGAAACTCTTGCGAATCCGCCAACCCTCTGTCCCGAAGTATGGTACCTACAGCTCAGTTGTAGCTAAATCGGTACAAAGCCGGGAAATCGCAACTCAAACCTGCGATATAAATGGGGTCACGATTGCAGAAAAGATTCTCACAGCCAGCTCACTTCCTAGGCCTTCCACTTCAACATCTAAGTCAGTAGTAACACATGAAACTGTAAAAAGCGCTAAAGTTAAATCGCCGCCAAAGCAATCGACCTCGACGAACAAGTCAGGCAGGCTAATAATATATAAAGAACCAGAAAGAAAGTTTAAGAACACCTATGAAAGAGCTGACTTCCTCAAACAAAGTGTAAAGTCTATTCCCAAAGCAACAAAGGGAAGCAAGAGTCCACGGAGGCCCTCTTCTGAGGATTCATCTGGGAAGGACTCAGGTCGGCGACTGTCATCTCCGCCGGTCTCTATTTCCAATCGGTTCGAGGTACTCGAACCGAAATTTTCAATTGGAAAGGGGTCCTCCCAAGTGGAGGAGATGGAGGAAGGTGATACTGCCCTCACTGCCAGAAGGACAGTGACAAAGAGGCAGGACCATCCTCCCGTAGAAGGTGTCTTCCTGACACCTAAAAAGAATAAACTCAACTGACCTCCGCAGCCTTTAAAATAGAAATAACCACAATGTACAACTTATCCCATTATAAAGAACATGGCTATTCTACAATGGAACTTTCGTGGAATTAGAACACATCGACTTGAGCTTGAACTGCTGCTTAACCAGAACGATCCTTTGGTCGTATGTTTGCAAGAGGATAAGCTCCGTCCACAAGACAGGTTCAAAATCAAACGGTACACCCCTGTAAGGTGTGATCTATCATCGGAAGAGGGTGTACCTGCGCACGGAGGCACCATGATGCTTATCAGAGATTATATATTCGCGCAATCTGTATCATTACAGTCCGACATCCAGTCAGGAGCTGTAAGGATTAAACTGTCACATACCAGACTCACCATTTGTAATATATATCTTCCTCCAAGTGACGACCTCTCGCTCATTGATTTAGGCGATCTAGTTTCTCAACTACCAACACCTTTTCTTTTGATAGGTGATGTAAATGCCCACCATCCACTTTGGGGCTCACCTCGGGCTTGTGCGAGAGGTAAGTTAATTGCCGATTTCTTGAATAATTATAACCTAATTCTCCTGAACACCGGAGAACCTACATTTCTTTCTGATGCTTTCAACAGTTTTTCACAGTTGGATTTAGCAGTTTGTTCACCACCATTAGCATCTTTCTTACAGTGGAATATTATCTCTGATCTACATTCTAGTGACCACTTTCCATGTCTTATCAGTCTCTTGCCACAAGATACATGTTCCACACGTTTACCTAGATGGCGTATAGATCAAGCCAACTGGAACCTTTACTCCCGGTTGGTTGTCTTTTATTACAACGAGCACGACTCTGTGAATGTCTTAGTGGAGCATCTCACAAAAAATATTCTTGATGCTGCCGAGCAGTATATTCCACGGTCGACGACCCAAACCAGTCGTCGATTTCCGGTACCTTGGTGAACTGATGAATGCCGGAATGCCATTCGTGCTCGCAGGCGTGCTCTCAGGATTTTCCAACGTCGCCCAACACTGGATAACCTGATTGAGTATAAAAAGATGCGTGCCAAATCTAGGCAGGTAGTTAAGGATAGCAAAAAGACATCATGGAGCAAGTTTGTAGCGTCATTCAATTGACATACACCTCCCTCTATCGCATGGGATAAGTTAAGGCGCGTGGACGGAAAAACGACTCATACGCCAATCGCCGGTCTTAAAACAGCTGTAGGAGATGTTGTTAATAAGCTTGACGTGGCCAACACTTTTGGCAGTGTTTTTGCTGAAGTGTCTAGCTCAGAAAATTATTCGCCTGATTTTATTCCCGTTAAGGCTCAGGTGGAATCGCAAGGTTTCAACTTTCGTTCTAAAAATCTTGAAGATTACAATCTACTCTTCACCATGAGGGAGTTAGAACATGCACTATCATCTTCGCGAAACTCTGCACCAGGTCCTGATGGAATACACGTCAAAATGTTGCAACATCTCTCTCCTGAAGGTAAGGCCTTCCTGCTCGAGGTCTATAATCGTGTTTGGGTTGACGCTATGTTTCCAGAAAAGTGGCGAGAGGCCACCATCGTACCTATTTTGAAAGCTGGAAAGGACCGTTTTCTTCCATCCAGCTACCATCCAATTTCCCTCACCAGTTGCATTTGCAAGGTGATGGAACACATGATCAATGGACGGTTGATATGGTGGCTGGGAATTCACAACCTACTAACCAACACCCAGTGCGGTTTTCGACGACGTCGTTCAGCAGCTGACCACCTTGTCTCGATTTCGACGCAGATAATGAATGGATTCATGAAGAACTGTCAAACCGTTGAGGTGTTCTTTGACCTCGAAAAGGCTTATGATACGTGTTGCCGGGCAGGAATAATACGTTCCCTATACAACTGGAAGATACGTGGACGCCTTCCGTTATTCATTCAGGAGCTTATGAGGGACCGCGTTTACCGAGTAAGGGTCAGCTCGGTTTTATCAAATATTTTTGTTCAAGAGAACGGAGTGCCACAGGGATCGGTACTAAGCGTCACGCTGTTTGCTATAGCAATTAATTCTATCTCGAAATTTATTCTCCCAGGATTATCGTCCTGCTTATTCGTAGACGACTTTGCCATCTATTGTACCTCTCAGCGCACACCTTTTTTGGAACGCCGTCTGCAGCGGTGTATAGACAACCTTTCAGATTGGAGCTCTAAAAATGGCTTTCGCTTCTCTGCTGAGAAATCACTCTGTGTGAACTCCTGGCGCCGCAGGAGGCGATTACCACCTTCGCTGCGGTTTGGCACAGTTTTACTACCATTCGCGGATGAGACGAGATTCCTTGGGTTGATATTTGATAGAAAACTGTGTTGGTCACCACATATAGCACAGCTGAAAGCGCGCTGTAAGCGTTCTCTGGACATTCTACGGATACAAAGTGGCAAATCTTGGGGAGCGGATCGGACAGTCTTGCTGCGATTTTATCGCACACTGATCCGAGCGAAGTTAGGTTTTGGATGCATAGTTTATTTTTCGGCAAGACCTTCTGTGCTTAGAAGATTAGACACTGTCCATAATCAGGGTATTCGTGTGGCTGTAGGAGCTTTTCCAATCAGTCCAGTAGCCAGCCTTTATGCTGAATCGGCAGAACCCCCTCTGCAGTGTAGACGCGATATTCTGTTAACAAATTATGGCTGTGGGCTAAAGTGCATGCCTTCGCATCCAACGTTCACTTTTTTTTTTTTAACGTTATAGAAATATCTCAATTAGTCCACGGCCCCCAGGTGTTCGCTTCCGAATGCTTCTTTATAAGCACGATATCGTAATGCCTAGAATGTTTCCTAAGGGGGAAAGGGTGCACTCACCTTGGTTACTTACATCCCACGTAAACCTTTAGGATGACGGCATACCGAAAGTTTACAATGCCTTTTTCTAGTATCCGTAGATGTTTTTTAGAATTTTTGTCAAACTACAATGACCGAACTTGTATATATACCGACGGAAGTAAGTGCACCGTTGGTGTTTGGTGTGCCTTTGTTTATGATACCGAACAATATACATTCGGTTTTCATAGTGGCACATCTATTTATAGTGCGGAGCTATACGCAATATATCGAGCCATTCTGCACGTTGGCCGTCGAAATTTAAGTGACTGCCTTATATTGAGTGATTCCCTGAGTGCACTTCAGAGCCTTGGTGATCTCTACAACTATCATCCTATCGTGCAGCGTATCCAGGATGCCCTCCACGTTTTATATACTTCCGGGGTTAATTTGGAGTGTGCATGGATTCCTAGTCACATTGGCTTGCCGGGGAATGAACTGGCAGATTTTGCAGCAAAGACGGCAACCACTGAGCCCAGTACAAAAATGTCTTGTATAACATCGGAAGACTTTAGGCTTGTTGTGCGCAGGGCGATACTTTCGTGCTGGCACGAAGAGTGGTCAGCTCTCCGCGGAAACAAGCTTAGAGTAGTGAAAGACCTTCCAACAAACTGGGTAACTTCCTCTCGTCATTCTCGACGGGAGGATGTAATTTTGGCTCGTTTGCGTATTGGCCACTGCAATTTTACACATAGTTTCCTTTTTAAGAGTGAATCTGCTCCATTGTGTCTGCTTTGTAGAGAAGATTTGTCTGTCCGTCATGTGTTGCTAGATTGTGTTAATCTAGCACATATTCGGGAATCACTGCAACTGCCGGTCCGTCTTGCGGAAGTCCTGGCGGACAATAGTCGAGTGGTAGCTAAGATTTTTTAATTTTTATCGAAGATACTCTTCAAATTTCGGATTTAGTTGTTTCATCCTTGTTTTTGTATTAGTTTTGATTTTTTTTTTCTTTCTTTTCTCTGATCACCAATCTGTGGATTTTTATATAATAACCTTTTTACATTAATTTTTAGACTAATCTTTCGTTCTTATTAATAATATTTCTTATTGAGCTTTATCTCTGGCTTTTGCCATGATTTGTTTAATAAGGGCGCTGATGACCTTGTAGTTGAACACACATAAACACTAACCATCATCATCATTTCTTAAGGATACCCATCTGTAAAAAACCTAGAATCTACAATTTTGCTTGGATTGATTTGAAACTTTAACATATCAATTGCAGTATTAAGAATAGCTTACATGCTAATTTTCAGACTTTTGTTGAAAATAGTTGCTGTGATATTAACATATTTAAGTATTTTATTGTCATTTAATTAAATCATTCCACACAATGCAATTTCAGTTAGGGAAATATAATACTTTGCGGTTATACTGATAAATACAGTATTAGTAAATTAGTGAGTGAAATTTTTATCTGACTATTGGTTTAGCAAAAAAAAATTATTTAATTGTGATTTTATTAATTTTTGATATTTGCAATTGAAATATGAAGGTCATTATTTAATTACACAAGCACTGGTGATATTAGAAAAAAATCATCTCATCAATTTTCTTTTTTATGTAAGCATAAAAATGTTCAAACTTCTGTTTCGAAAACTGCACCATGTGGAACAATTTAAATTTTGAAAATGCTGAAAAATAAAAACACGAGAAAATAGGTTTTAAGGTTTAGCATACAATTTAATACTGTTTCTTTGTAAGCCTTAGAATTTCATATTTTCCTACAGCAATTTTTAAACCAAATGTTATTGGTCAAAACCAAATTTCGGATTTTTAGCAATTTTTCATAGTGAAAAGGTTAGAGCACCACACCCACTTTGTCATCCATTTAAATCGTCAGGTGACATCGTTTAAAGCACCACATGGTAATAAAAACAATAGGAAATTGAAGTACAAGCATTTTATTATTTAATTAGGCAAAACGTTTTTTTTTTTCTTTTTTTCAATTTTTGCACTTTTTGGTCAGTTTTCACAGATGGGTATTCTTAAGGCAAATATGTTTGCACTTAATTTACTTGCAAAAGAAGTGCACATGTGTTTTCCTTTCAGATTATTCTATATCCATATGCCAAGGATATGTTATCATTTTATCTTCTAATTTTATTACTGGATTGTGTTCATTCTTATTTTCTACAATATGAAAGTTAAAACAAACAGTTTTTCAGTATTTAATTCTAAATTATTACTTTTTATCCATGACATCAGATCTTTACTAACACTTTATAGTGAAACTTTTGATGTCATTTATATATAAGACAAAGAGAAATGGGACAAAAACAGAACACATAGAACATATAACTAAAAAAATAAACAAAGGTATTATATAATGAGAATCATGGGGAGTGAAGTCTTAAAACAGATACATTATACTCTGATCTACTCACATATAAAATATGGAATTACTTTATGGGAAAATATGAATACAAAAGACACATTAAAATTGTTCAGATTAAGGAAGACGGTTATGAGAATCATTGCAAATGTTTATGGGACAAATTTGAGACACACTTAAAGCTGCCAGTTTGAGTGTGCTCTATTGTTAGAGTTTGATGTGAATGAGACTCGTTGCAGGTGACATGGATGGAAGTGCCTCTAGCTTCCAGCAAGATAATAGCAACTCAAGACAAGACAACCTATGCCCTCATTGTGTCAACAAATGTGAATCTGCAGCAGGAGAGTCTCAGACTGCTTGCACATACAAACGGTTTCCTCATGCTGAGACTGTCTCTGAACCAAGCTCTCAACTTGAGCCACAACGTGCTTGTTGTTGCAGAGCTGTGCACCAATAAGGAGAGACTGCTTCTTCTGAAAAAGGTACTTTTAACATTTTAAATAGCGCTTTTTGTGGAAGTTTGTAAACAGTGTTATTACATTCATCTATTTGACTACGAGTCGATTAATTACAATAAACAACACTTACTTGGCAGTTTTGCCAGAACATGTTTCAAAGGACTAGTTTCCTTCATTTTCAACCGGACATCGACTAATTCCTTATGGTAAAGCTAGCCCTGTTGTGAGTGCTGTCTCCTCTGGTGGTGGTTCAATGAACTTGCAAAACACATCCTTCTGTGGAATGTTGAAATTGATAACCCTGTTTCTATTTTTCACAATGAAGATGTGTTCCCATGTGGCCAGCTCTTGTTTCCCTGCTGTGTGTTTTACAAGTTTTGATTCTGAATTTATATTGTGGTGTTTTGTCCAAAAGTGGGAGGCAATTGCTGATTTTTCCAATTGTTTTTTATTTATATTTCTGAATTGTTCTTTGGATCACAAACAGAAACAAAAATGAAAATAAATCAAAAAACAAGATCCAAAGAACACTTCAGAAATATAAATAAAAAACCATTGGAAAAATCAGCAGTTGCCTCCCACTTTTGGATAACACCACAATATAAATTCAGAACCAAAACAAGAGCTGGCAACACATCTTCATTGTGAAAAATAGAAACAGGGTTATCAATTTCAACGTTCCACAGAAGGATGTGTTTGAACCACCACCAGAGGATACAGCACTTACAACATTGCCAGCTCCACCTCAAGGAATTAGTCGATGTCCACTTGAAAATGAAGGAAACATGTTCTGGCAAAAATCCCAAGCAAGTGTTGTTTAGTGTAATTAATCAACTCATAGTCAAATAAGCTCTTATGTTGTTTTTAAAAACACTTAGCATCTGTAGTATTACTTCCTCTAAGATGAATAGCAAGTAGGGGAAGTAATGTATCCCACCCAAAAATTTGATACAGAAATGTCACCAGAGATGTGTTTTGTGTGTATGAGTGTGTACAGCATCACTCAAAAGCAAAATGTTGTTAAATACCAAACTTGATATGTTGAGTTCAGTATTTTCCATGAATGCAACATAAAGATTTTCAAAAAAATTCCTTCATCCCAAACTTGCCTTTACATGAAACATTTTTCAATAATTTTCATTTCCATAAAAATGGCTGTAATGATTTTGATAAATATACCATATGTTTAAGATATTTTTTTGACAATTTAAGTTTATATCTTGAATTTTTTGGGAATAGCTTCTGATATCCGCTTTATTCTGGAGGACTTTTGCATAACTGGTAAACTGTAAGAGATAGACACAAAATCCTAGAACACAAAAAAATATAGATCTCGTTAAGGCACACAATTTATGTCATTAAATTTTTTGTGGAGTTAATCATATCCATGATATTCCTCGTCATTAGTTTAAAGTTTCCAATACTTATACTTTTCTGAAATGGAAAGACACCATTCATTTGCAAAGATTACAGAAGTTCAAAGTCATCCCATAGTGACTAGCCATTTGAAGATTTCACTATCATTTTAGCCTAGTGTAATCCCTTATTTACCTTCTACTTATAAGTAAATAAGTAATAAGACCATTTCTACTAAGGCTATTATCTAGATTAGCATGGAGTAGATAAAAGAATAAGATTTTCAAGAATTTTTTATTGCAGAATAGATAAAGAAGGTCATGTGAATGTAACACATCAGACTGTTTTTCTGTTTGTTTAAAGGTATATAGTCCAGATAACAACAAATGTAGTATATTACAACTTGGGGGAGAAATTTCAAGCTGGCTGAATCAGATAAAGTATGTGGAACCAACTGAGAGACTGTACGCCATCTGGCAGGCCAGTCAAGAAGAACTTAATCTCGCATTGTACTCTGTGAAGAAGTTCTTAGAAATACCTTCGTTGGAACATGTGAGGTAAGTTCATTTGTAGCAGTTAACATGATTCTCTAGAGAACATTCATTTGTGTGTGAGAAATAATCATAAAAACTGCTGATCTAATTTAGATATATCATATGAGGGTTTGGGCATAAGTCATGGCAACTATTTATTTTATGACAAGCTGTTATTGGAGCACAAAATGGCATATATCCCAGAGGAGAGGCAGTCATAATGTGTGTTCACAACATTCACATTGTCCTGGAATGCCCTGTAGCAGTGCAGTGAAATCATTGTTCCAGCGACCACCATACCAATGAATGTAACTCACATTGGACAGTGCTCCCTATTGTCTGTGAGAGAACTAACAGACAATGTCACAAGGAATTGGTAGAAGCTGTTAGGAATAATGGCCTGCCATACCGGACAGCTGCGAGGTAAATAGGTAAAGCAGAGTGTGTCGAACAACTACTACATCGCTGGGGATGGGAAGAATTGCAGCACCTGCCATCCTGTTCTGTCTCCATGTGATGTCAAGACCTCATAGGCGGCAAAAGAACCCTTATGTGGCAGGTGGTTTGCACCATATGAGGATATAGGAAATTGGATAGGTAGAATCAGACTGAAAAATTCAATGCCATAGCTGAGATTTGAACCACGGATCCCTCGATCTCTAGCCGGTTGCTCTGCCACTGAGCTACCCTAGCTACATGCCGACATAGCATTGAATTTCTCAACTGATTTGCATGTTTCCTCAGGAGATCCGTGGTTCAAATCCCAGTTATGGCAGTGAATTTTTCAGTTTGACTCTACCTATCCAATTCCTGTCCTACACACGGCTTGTGTGAAAAAACAATTAATCCAATACCAACTGACCATAATATTGGTTATACTATGAATCTTGGGACTTAAAGTACTTGCAAAATTGTAAGTTGCCATTGGGGTTGTCATCTCAAAATAATTTGAGATCACCTTGTGGTTTACCGGGAAACATGTGAGTCAGTTGAGAAATTCAATGCTATGCCAGCAAGTTGCCATGGTAGCTCTGTGACAGAACAACCGGCTAGAGATCGGGAGATCCGTGGTTCAAATCCCGACTATGGCATTGAATTTTTCAGTCTGATTCTACCTTTCCAACTCCTGTCCTACACACGGCTAGAGACCGGGAGATTCATGGTTCAAATCCCAACTATGGCATTGAATTTTTCAGTCTGATTCTACCTATCCAACTCCTGTCCTACACACGGCTAGAGACCAGGAGATCTGTGGTTCAAATCCTGACTATGGCATTGAATTTTTCAGTCTGACTCTACCTATCCAACTCCTGTCCTACACACGGCTAGAGACCAGGAGATCCGTGGTTCAAATCCCAGCTATGAATTTTTCAGTCTGACTCTACTATGCAACTCCTGTCCTACACACGGCTAGAGACCAGGAGATCCGTGGTTCAAATCCTGGCTATGACATTGAATTTTTCAGTCTGACTCTACTATCCAACTCCTGTCCTACACACGGCTTGTGTAAAAAAACAATTAATCTGATATAGGAAATGCTATGCTGCTACAGATGACCAGACTTCCACATGGGAGGAAAATAGCGGTGCAGAAGGTATTCAGTGGCTCCCACATTGTTGTGAATGTTGCAAGGGACTACATTGAGGGCCTTATGAAAGCAATAATGTTGTGTTAACTACCTTAATAAATATTATGTGAAGCACAATCCATACTGTTCATACCCTCTCCTATCATGTGAATATTTCACATTTTCCATGCACACTGGATTTTTGCACTGAAATAAAAAAAAATAGTTGCCATGTCTTATGCCCAAACCTTCATATAACAACCTTCCAATTTCAATTACTAAAAGACTAAAAGGGAATATTAGAAAATAAACATGCTGCATGTTCCAGTTATAAAAGAACATACAAGAATTTTATTGATTCTTTTTTAAAAATGCCACGCATGAAGTAGAAAATAGTGTGGCGAAAGTGACTTCTCTATTATGTATTACCATTTTCATCTTTCACTTTCTCAACCAGTTGGTTCCTTAGCTATTTTCTCATGAACTGTTTATACTGTATGGCATTCTCAACTAAATACCAAGACCTTCTCCATAACAAATTGTTTTATAGCTCTAGTGTGTTTGTATTCAAGTACAACTGATTTTTAATCTTTTAGTAATTTTGAAATTACCTAAAACAGTGTTTATCCATGTCAGTTGGAAAGACTCATGGTTTTTATTGGTGAAAAAATTATCAAAATTTGTTGAGTGCTTTTGCAGATTATCCTACATAAATGTTCTCTCTTTATAACTTTAGTGCTCTGCAGCTTGATGAAAAGGTTTTGTCATTTTCCCATTCTATTTTATAAATTATTCTGTTTCAGATTTATTTTTATTGCAGACAAGAAGGCTCCACGTTTTTCACTTGATAATGAAATGTACTGGAAGCATATTCAGCAAGATTTGCGTGTTAATATCTACCTGAGTGGAACTTGGGGTTCCTTTTACCAAGTTGGCATCACTGCAGAAAAACAAGCACCATATCACCTTTATCTTAACAGGTAACTTTATCAATTTCTATCAAAATATATACTGGATGTTAATTTTTCTTTCTCTGCACATACTAGGTACAGAAGGTATTGTGTTTCACCCAAAAGTTTGATAGAAAGATTCCACACGAAATACATGTTTTGAAGTCCCTTGAATCCAAAAAGAGCATTTTTAGAAAAAGTTCTTTGTGTGTATGTGTGTCTGTGAACAACAAAACTCAAAAATGAAAAGTCTATTAAATACTAAACTGGTATTTAAGTTTAGTATCTTCCAAGGGTGAGACCCAATGATTTCCAGGAAAATCTCCCTATCCCAAGCTACTCTTTACATTAAAGTTTTTGAAATTTTATGACTTTCTCATAAATGATTTTGATTCTATTTAAAATGCTTTATATTAAAGATATTTATATGGAAAATAAAATGTGTATCTTGAATTTTCAGGAAATAGCCACTGAAGTCCTCTTTATTTTGAATGACTTTTGTATAATGGTTAGCTGTAAGAGTTAGGCAAAAACTTACTACACAAAAAAATGTAGATCTCATGAATTATTTCCCAGATATTCCTTGTTATTGGTTTCAATTTTAAAATACTTAACTTTTCTCAAATGGCCATTTGTAATTCATATTTCTTTTGTTTTGCTCCTGGCCAAGCAAAGAGAACACAATTTCAATATGTTAGCCACCAGCTTTTAGAATATATGACTTGCTTTAGCCTAGTGTATTCCCATATTTTCAAGAAACTAAGTAATAAGACCATTGCTCCTAATGTTTATCTTGATTAGCATGAATTAGATAGAAGAATAAACTTTTGTAAAAATAATTTGTTGCAAAATAGGTAGAGAATGGAATACATTAGATTTTTTTTCTTTTTCTCTTGCTCAAGCAGACACAACAGACTTTCACAGCCATCACATAGTGACCAATTCTTAAAAGATTCGAGTCTAGTTTATTCCCCTAATACCTTTGTATCTACATGGAAATATGATATAGAATAATTTTTGCTAATGTTTGCGGTTAGTATGAAGTAGATAGAAAAAATAAGCTTTTATAAGATTAGTTTGCTGCAGATTAGGTGGAGAAAGTCATGTGAATGTAACACATCAGATTTTTATGAGTGATAAGATGTTATTTGTTTTTTCTAATGGTTTTAGTAACTTTTTAAAAATTTGACACATGAAATATGAACATTTTAAGCTTTTGTAAGAATAGTTTGCAGAAGAGTGAGTAGAGAAATGAATATGAGACATAAGGATGTTTTCTTGAAAAAGAGTGTCAGCCTTGTAGGTGAGCTATTCGTAATCTTGTGAACAAAGTTAAGGAGAAAGTCAGTTTCTGTTGGTAAAATCAGGGCCACACACTTTTTCTTGGGCACTAGTTTTATGAAGAAGAGAGAACTCACCTGCCTCTCTATCTGCTGTGTTATCAACCAAGGAAAGCTTTTTTATTTATGGACCTCAGCCATTATGATGAATAAGTTTTCTAATTTACTGTGAACAAGTTGAATTATTAAATGAAACCCTCCAGAACTCTGGGATCTACAGGGCAGAATGTTGTATAGGGTGCTTCATGTCTTACTCTAATAATAATAGTTATTTATTTCATCCAGTTTATCAACATTATACATTTCTTGCAAAGTTGTGTGAAACTACTGAAAATGTGCAAGTAACTTTGCTAGCTGTTTAAAAATAACTTGTCCTCTTTATGTTGCAGCATCCTCAATAAGAACATCAACTACCTGGCTGTAAATCTACAAGATGCTGAACATGCAAATGTCAAAAGCTTGTTGCAAAAGGTAGGCTGCATATATCATTATTTTACATGAGAAAATAAATCTACCTACCCTAATTCTGTCCTTTCTTAATTGAAGCATAGCTTCATTCCAAGGCTATTAGAAAAAAGAGATAGGGTCACTAGAATTCACAGCACTACAAGAAGCACAGTAAAGATAGAAAAATTCCATACATAGCTTGCAGGGGTAGCTGCAAAGCCCGCTTATTTGTGAAGAAAGAATTTCTATTAAATTTATAAACAACAAAGAATTTGTTGACTGTTTGTATTGTAGTCTATTGTAGTGGCATAAAACTTGATTCTGTTTGCAATATATTCTGAGGCAGGAATGTGTCGCTGTCCATTGTGTGCGGCGATATGTCACTGTTCGTTTGTCTACCTCAGAGTCGGTCTGGATTAGCACTAGTGAAATACTTTATAAACAGGCATGTACATACCTCTGAAAAATCTTTTGGTGCGCCGGCTATGCTCATCCATGTAGAACATGAGTTTGACTCTTACTGAGGGGCAGAAAGAATGACCGGGGTATGTGACACAGGATAGAAGTACTTCACTTTAGATTCCACTGAATAAATGCTTTGCTACTTGTTGAGGCACCAATCCTGCGAGCGACTCCCGACATAGTAATTCTTGAAGATGTAGAAATATTAATAACTAGTGCTATTTTCTTCTGCTTACTAAGTTGTTGTTTTCAACGGTCATCGGTAATTACTGCATACTTTTCTGTTACATGATAATCGACTCATGCGATAACTACAATATCTTGCATAATAAAATGACATACTTAGGTACTCACACCGCCGTGTTCACGTACGTACAACATACAGCCTATAGCGTCTATCACGAAGAATAAGCAGCAGCAACAATAGTAACCTAATTCCTTATAAGTGCATCGCTTAAATACCTAAAATCTCCAATATTGAACTCATTCCTGGTTTGTTGAAAAGAACTGCAAAAATAACACCATGTGATTAACTTCTTTGTATTTAACTCACGTGACCGCTCTTTATAATGAAAAAGTTCCTAGCTGCTAGCTTGCAGGGGACAAACCATTCTCTAAAATCTACCCTGTTACTTATGTCTCTAATGCGCTAAGAATCTTGCTCTACAAAGGCAATTGTGTTACTAGCGTTAACAACCTTGGCGTGCACTATAGCAACTTCTTCGCCCTAAGGTGCAAATGACCGACATGATATAATGGACATATAAGTGGGAAGAGATGAGAAGGGAGAAGTCTTGCCGTGTGAAACCTAGCCAATGAGTGTCAAGGACAGGCAAAGCAAATCTTTGAATTTGATTGGAGTCGAGTATACACACATGTGCTTCACAAAACTTACTTACGCTAGCTTCGCAGTGTGCCACTTCCAGTAATTAAAATTATAAAGCAAATGTGTTGTATAGCCAATCTAGTGATTTTTATTACTTAACAGAGGGATTCAAGTTATCCATTTCAAAAATAGATGCACGTTGTTATGTTTTCTTTTGTTATTTTTCTTTTAATTTAAGGTCTAGTTAACAAGTAAGAATTTGTTATATTCTTCTTCATACTATTATTATTATCATCGTCATCATCATTATTATTAAAGTGTATATATTAAATTTAATTGAACATTTCATTAAATTTCATGGTATATTATAGAGGTGGATGTATTATTCCATAATAATTTCATTTCAAGTGTTTTGCATTTAATTTCTTTGCCAAATTACTTGAGAAATAAAGATTTATGCTTATACGAGGGGCATACTGAAAGTCATGAGCAACACTGTTTTACAATCTTAATATTTATTTTTAAGTCAAACCAAATACATCATCATAATCTACAGACTTTCTTTCACTTTTTGACATAGTCTCCATTGTTTTGCACACATTTTTCCCATTGTTCTACAAGTTTGAAAATGCCCTTGTGATAGAACTCCATTCCAGCTGCCCACAGACCCTGACGCACTGCTTTCCGAATATCCTCCAGCGTCTCGTAGCGTTGGCCATGCATCTGCTCCTTCACAGAACTGAAAAGATGGTAGTCGGAGGGTGCCAAGTCGGGACTGTAGGGAGGATGTGGAAGAGTTTCCCACCCTAATACCCTGATCTTCTCCATAGTGACACGGGCAGTATGCGGACGTGCATTATCCTGTTGAAGGATGATCCTCTTTCCAGGGCGTTTATCACGCAAAGCCCGACGGAGCTTCAGAAGTGTCTTGATGTAGCAGGCAGAATTTATGGTTTGTCCAGGTTCAAGAAAGTCAACCAGAATGCAACCTTGTGCATCCCAAAAGACACTTCCCATAATTTTTTCCTACAGACTGCACTGCCTTCGCTTTCTTCTTCGATGGTGAGTTTCAAGTGGTGCCATTCCATACTCTGACGTTTCGTTTCTGGCTCATAGTGATGGAACCAGCTCTCATCTCCAGTCACAATACACGTCAAAAATTCATCACCTTCATTATGAAATCTCTGAAGAAGGTTTTGTGCAATGGTTCTTCTCTGAAGTTTGTGGTCTTCAGTCAATAAACGGGGGACCCAACGGGCACAGACCTTTCGATAACCCAAGCTGTGGATCATTTCTTGCACTGCTGCACTATGTCCTATTCCAAGTTGCGCAGCAATTTCATTCACAGTGAAACGCCTATCTCCTGTAATGAGCTCATCAACTCTTTCCTTGTTGCGTTCTGTAGAGGCAGTTCGAGGACGCCCGCTACAAGGCGCATTTTGCAGACTCGTGTTTCCATCTTTGAAATGTTTCACCCATCTTCTAACACTGCTGGCACCCATGCAGACACCTCCATACGCACGTTGAAGTCTGAGATGAATTTCAGGAGCAGATTTTCCTTCTTTCACAAGGAATTCAATGACAGCACGCTGTCAAAACGAAACATCAATGTCAGCCATTTTTCAAACACCGTCTGTGGTCACGTGATAGAAGCTAATGACGTCACAGTATGTCAACATGTGGCTTAAAGGCTGTAGATTACGATCCTGCAATTCGTTTTGTTACATTGTTGAAATTTCAATTTTTACAATGGGTTGCTCATGACTTTCAGTATGCCCCTCATATTTTTATGTTCTCTACATACATTTTGTACTTAGTGTATAGAGAAGATATTGTATTCCACCCAAAAATTTGATACCGAGTTTTCACCAGAAATAGACGTAGAGTCCCCTGTATCAAAAAAGAGCATTTTTAGAAAAAGGTCTGTGTATGTATGTGTGTCCGTGTGTCTGTGAACATGATAGCTCAAAAATGAAATGTTGGTAAAGTACCAAACTTGGTATTTAAGTTTAGTATCTTCCAAGGATGCAACACAAAGATTTTGAGGAAAATCCCTCCACCCTAAACTACCCTTTACATGGAAAAATCTTTTGAACTTTTTATTTTTTCAAAAAGGGCCCCAATAATTTTGATTAAAATGTCATATTAAAGATATTTACACGACAAATATAATGAATATCTTGAAATTTCTGGGAATAGCCCATGAAGACCTCTTTATTCCGGATGAATTTTGCTGGATTTTGCATAACTAATAAGTAAAAGATAGACAAAAATTTACTACACAAAATATGTAGACCTCATTGAAACATGCAATTTATGTCATATTCCTTTTTTTTGTAGAGTTGACCATATTTTAGATATTCCTTATATTTGTTTCGGTTTAAAACTTTTCACATACAGGAATTTGGCTACTCCTGGTAATGCAAAGAAACATTTCATCCACATGACAACCAGACTCTCATTTTGGGCTAGCATATTACCTTATTTACCTTCTACTTACGAGAAAGCATTCCTGCTAATATTTATCCTGATAAACATGAAGTAAATAGAAGAACAATAATTGTTACAGAGAAAGTCGTGTTAATGGAACACATCAGATTTTTGTGTAGATAATGAATGTGATATCTGAGTATTAGATTTTCATCAATGACAGTTCCTAGGAATTTTATTCTATCTGATTGTTACATTTGCAACAGTTTACTCCCTTGGAGATATTCATACTATGTGAATGTATAACAAATGTTACAGCAAGGGATTCAAGAGTTTGGAACCCTGGACTTCTCTGGGTTATCAGCAACTGGACAGCATATAATGGGAGTTGCAAAACTTGATAGTAAATCAAATAAAATAGTGTCTGATGAATATTTAACATGGAACTTACCAAAATCATGGAGTCTAGAGGATGGTGCAACTGTTCCTTTGGCATATGCCATGGTAAGTAAGTAATTATAATATACCAAAACAGAAAGATCCTGCAGTTTAACTTAAGTGATTACAAGAGAAATTATCAGACAACCTACAATAACATGCTATTTCAGTTTTGTGCTAGCATCAAATATTGTGGTGCCTGGAGAAATAGTTTACTTTCAGGTATTATGTAATAAAACTGTACAGAGTAGTATTGTAAGAATGGCAGTGCCTTGAGTCTCAGACATGATTGACCAGTTTAAATGCTAAAAAAGTAACTCACTGCAAGCCACTCTTCAAAATGTTTGCAATTGTGAATATATTCAAGCTATACTGTCATTTGTAATAAATAACCCAGAAAAGTTTTCAAAAAATACAGATATACACAACAAAGAGATCAGACATAGGCAGGACTTACATAGACCAGCAAATAACTTGCAGTTATTCCAAAAAGGGGTTTACTGCAAAGGAATAGTTTTCTTTAATTCACTTCCCTCTTCTATAAAAGAATTGCAAATGAACAAAAACAAGTTTACACCAGAATTAAGAAAGATACCTTATTACTCACATCTTCTATAGAGAGGAAGATATAATTCAATCAAAAAATACTGTTGTAAATATAATAAACATGAATATTCTAAGAATGCAAGTGTACAGGTAGGCTTATTAGAAAGAGACACGTCATTGAAAATTATGCAAAACTGACACCTCTGAAAATCCATTGTCAGAGTTGTTATTTGTAGACAAATGTAATTGTTGACATGCTAGAGTTTGGGCTTTGAGTCTAAGCTACAGATTGCAATGTTTGTAAAGGGAGTGGGGGGATCGAGTGTTATCATTTGTGAAGGTGAGACCATCGCCTGAATAGGCAGGTGTCACACTTAAACTATGTAATCCCAGTGCAGGTTTTGTAAACTATAACTAGTATGTGAGAATTAGCGTTTTGCAGGTACCAATGTAGATTCCTATTTAGGTATTCCTTTGCTACAACCCCCGAGTCATGGACTTATTTATTCCTCATTAGATTGTACCAAAAATTCTGGGGCCATGATATATTGGTAAAAGATATTAGTGGACATATGTAAATGCCTAAATTGTGGTTTTTGTTCATGATGTGCAATGCATACTAGTTGGCGACCAACCATCATTTTACCATATGTCATTGGTCAATCAGATCTGAGCCTCAAGGAACTGTTACTACCTACATATGCATTCTGCCATTTTTACATTACTTCTCTGTACATGTGTACTTTCTCTACACGTACTGTGTACATAATGTATAGAGAAGTTATTGCACTTCACCCAAAAATTTGATACCGAGATTTCACCAGAAATATGTGTTTTAGGGTCCCCGGTAACCAAAAAAAGCATTTTCAGAAAAAGGTCTGCATGTGTGTGTGTGTGTCCATATGTCTGTGAACACGATAACTCAAATACCGAGAAGTTGGTAAAATACCAAACTTGGTATTTAAGTTTAGTATCTTCCAGGGATGTGACACGAAGATTTTGAGAAAAATCCCCCCACCCCAAACTACCCTTTACGTGCAACTTTTTTCGAAAATTTTGATTTTCTCAAAAATGGCTCTAACAATTTTGATTATAATATCGTTGATTAAAGATATTTACCTGACAAATAAAAGTATATCTTGAATTTTCTGGGAATAGCCTCTGAAGACTACTTTATTCTGGATGACTTTTACGGAATTATGCATAACTGTTAAACCACAAGACATGGACAAAAACTTACTACACAAAAAATGTAGAGCACATTAACACACACAATTTATATCATATACGCTTTTTTTCGTGGAGTTGATCATTTTTGAGATATTCCTCGTTGATTTCTGCTTTAAAAATCCTATACTTTTCTCATACAGGAATTTGTCAACTCCTGTCCATACACGTCGCCCTCTGTGGTGTAATGGTTACCATGCTAACTTCATATACCCAAGGTCATGGGTTCAAACCCAGCGAAGGACAATGGATTTTTTCGGGTGTAAAAATCCTCAGCATGGCTTCCTTCGGAAGAGAAGTAAAGCCATTGGTCCCGTGTCATAGATTTATGGCACGTAAAAGAACCTCAAGCCTGATAGAGAGGCCTCTGAGCAAAATTAAGTGGTCTTTCACGCACAATTTAGATTGGGATGCTGAGAACCACAGCAGTTAAAGAGTGTCCATAAATAACACGCCATTTCATTTCTGTCCATACAAAAAAGAAACTTCAGTAGCATAGCAAACAGCTTTTGACTATCACTTTAACCTACGCTACTCTCTTATTTCCCTCCTACTTACAAAGAATCAAGTAATAAGACTATTTCTACTATTTTTTCTCAATTAGCATAAAGTAAATGGAAGCATTAGCTTTTTAACAATAATTTGTTGCAGAGATGTAAAGAAAGTCATGTGAATGGAACACCTCAGATTTTTATTACATAAAACCTGAAAGTAAACCATTTCCCTAGGCACCGCAATATTTGTCTAAATGTAAATTGTAAATATACAACATGGGTAATTTAGAAAGTAAGGTCCGAAATGCTATAGCTTGAGTTTTGTGTGAACATTGAAACATGTATGTGCACCTTCTCTCAGCATGCCTTTCACATAAAATGTCATTTGCAGTGTGCTGTTGGTTGAAAATGTTTAAAACAATTGATGCTCGCTGACTGTGAAATAAAGGTTTTGACAACAAGAAGCATTTCAGCATTGATGAGTGACAGCAAAGTGCGTAAGTGGGTGAGAGCTTTCAAGGGCAGGCAAATAATGAACTGCGATCACGCCGGTCAACATTTGGTTGGCAAGATCCGTGAAGACCAGCAATACCCAGTTTCCACAATTTCTAGATGTGGGTAGAACAACTTTGTACAAAGTTATCCCTGACATTTTGCAATATTGCAAATTGTGCTCATGTTGGGTTCTCATGTTGCTTACTGAGAATCACAAAATGAAAAAAAATGGCTTGTTGATTTGAGCCACAGATCTCCCGATCTCTAGCCGGTTGCTCCTCCACTGAGCTACCATGGCAACATGCCAGCATAGCATTGAATTTCTCAACTGACTCGCATGTTTCCTGGTAAACCACAAGGTGATATCAAACTATTTTGAGATGACAACCCCAATGGCGACTTACAATGTTGTAAGTACTTAAGTCCCAGGATTGATAGTATAGCCAACATTATGGTCAATTGGTATTGGATTGATTGCTTTTTCACACAAGCCGTGTGTAGGACAGGAGTTGAGTGGGTAGAGTCAGACTGAAATTCAATGCTATGCCGGATGTTGCCATGGTAGCTCAGTGGCAGAGCAATGGGCTAGAGACTGGGAGATCAGTGGTTCAAATCCCGGCTATGGCATTGAATTTTTCAGTCTGACTCTACCTATCCAACTCCTGTCCTGCACATGGCTTGGGTGAAAAAAACCATTAATCCAAAAATGGCCGTGTGCTTTGAAGCACAATCACTGGGGAGATCACATGACAGGCTCAACTTGCAAACTTATGGAGTGTTAGTTGAGATTATGCAGCAAGGGACTCAGAATAAACACCTGCAGCCTGCCAAGCAAACCTCAGCTCACTTATTCTAGTACCTAAAACAGTTTCTCAGTGGCAGCAGTTGTTACCCTCACAGACAGCAGACTTCTATCACGCTGGCACACAAAAGCTTTGACAGATGCTTAAACAATAATGGCACCTGACATGGTACATCAGCTAAAAACAGATGAAACCCTTTACCCATTTGACTTTCTGAACCAATCACAAAGCAGCATTCTGGTCGGTTGGTCAGACAATGGCGTTGCAATATCTGGCTATTTCCAACCACGTGCTCAGTTTGTGAACTCTAACACGTGCGCTGAGCTGTTCTTTACAAGCTGCTTATTATTCGTTGTTATTTATATTTATTGTTGATAGTGTTGTTGGTGTTTGTACGTGAGGGAATATAACAAGACTTTCACAATTATAGAAGTGGATAGACTTTTGAGGGAAGGTGTGGCGAGAGTGGACGTGGCATCATGGAAGAAGAAAATAAATTCATGTTCAGAAAATAATACGAAAAGCACAGGAATTAAACAGAATCATCAGTGAATGTGAACCACTAATGATATGTCTTAGTGATGATGATACTTCCAAGAATGATTACTGTGGAGACTTGGATGGAATTGAGTCATTAAAATTCTGAACTAGTGAAAATCACTTTGTAATACCTTTCTCTCATTGTAACAAACTATTTTGTTTTAATTTGTTGTATATTGTCATAAATACCTAACATATGCTACATACGTTACAGTATCACTATTATTTTCAATTAACATCAATAATAACGAATTAGTTTCATTATTCATCGACATTCATTTTCTATGTACACTGTTTATATTTGTCTTTACACATGATAGAGACATTTGTAATCAGCTGTTGTTGTTTACCAGTTACTCTGGCAACACTGCAAAGACAGCCGAGGCAACCAAACTGTCAAGTGCAAGGATTCAGCGGTGGAGGTCTATGTAGAAAAATATAGAAAGATGTAAGGAAATAAATAAAACAGCCATTTTTCAAAAGTCTATGATAGTTTATTGTGTATAAAACACGGGACTTGACTTTCTGAATTACCCTCGTAATTTGTAACAGGTTGTTTGGGATATCTGCATATATAACAAATTTGCCCCCCCCCTGCCAGTTTATGGCACACAAGTTACCTTAGTTGTGTAGTCTCCTGTACCATTGTTTAGGGGTGGACTTCTGCTTGCTTAAGCATGACCAGGTCTGCCCTTTGAGCAGCCCTTCTGTCATTGGATACATGTTTTATAAACCATTACAAATTTTGTGTGCCCTTCTTCCCTTTGTGTTTGCTGTCTCTATGTGAATTTCTTTTGTTCCTCTTTCTGCTTCTCCAATTTGTCCATTCTGTTTGTGACTATTTTATGTTCATCTTTGCTCTTTTACTTCCTGCTTGAATCTGTCTTTGTCTTTCCTCTTTTTTCAGTTTTCTCACCTCTAATCACTTATCACTTACCTTTCCCCCTTATTCATGCTGCACTTCTTACTCCCACTCCTCCTTTTTTTCTATTTAAGTCTTTCCATCTTTTGCTCTGCCTAGAATTTATCTATTTTTTTTTATTCTAAAATTACCCCCCAAAGGGAGTAAAGGGGTGGCCCCTCCTCTGCCACCGAAAGGGATGTATATGGCCTCCCCTACAGGGGATGGTTAGGAAGCAGTAGCAACCTGAGATTTGTGACTGACTACATAAAGATGCTCTTAACACGTAATATAATTATAAGGATTTTTACACCCGAAAAAATCCATTGTCCTCCGCCGGGTTTGAGCCCATGACCTTGGGTATATGAAGTTAGCATAGTAACCATTACACCACAGAGGGTGACTATGGAGGGACCAATTGGTGCCAGCTAGGTGGTTGCGGTTACCCAGAGAAATAATGAAAGTGAGAATTAGAAAATCTAAGAATACAGATAAGATTTAAAATTTGGGGCAATTATTAGGAAAGACTAAAGGGAAGTATAAAAGAAAATCTCTTAAATCTTAAATTCCTAATTTGAGGGACACCTATCTGGAAAATTGGTATATTTAGATGTAAGGGAGCTAAAATTAAGTAGATAGTGAACTTGGGGTATAATATACTAATAACCAAGGTGTTTACTTATATTTGCACTAGAGGCAACTCAAATGTAAATATACAGCTTGTGTGGCCATTAAGAAGAGATGATGTATTAGAGTTAAGCTGTATAACAATTACACTTATGTATGTTGCAAGTGAAATAAATTCATACCAGTATAATGTAAAACTGCTGTGATAGTTATATTATTAGCTATGGCTAGTTGTTTTTTCATCTCTTTAGGTGTAGAGTGCAGGTAGAAGGTATTCAATCCCTTTGTGACAAAGTTTATCTTTCTTTGATTTTGCGCAACAAATTTGTTTAGAAAACAATAACATAGCTCAACTTGTGAGGATTGATTAGTTCTGCTTAAAGAGAATGATCAAGTTTGAAAAACTCTAACAGCACAAAGAAACAAATGTCATAATAAGATTGTCCCTGCCCCTGCGTATGTGTTGCACCTTCTCAGCAAGTATAAGTTATGTGTCTAGTTTTTATTTGCCTTACCTAAATCAATGTTATTTAAGTTTATAGCTCACTAAAATATTTCAGATTAATATGTTGCAGCCTTTATTTTCTGTTTCTAATATTTTGCTTGTTGAGGAGGGGGCACACACCCTTGGGATAAACTCACAAGCTCTGTTAGTTGATAATAAAACTTTAAAAGTTTGTTTCTCAACAAATGTTGGTCATATGTGAACTTTGTCATTTTATTTCTCGCTACTGCACTGTAATTAGAAACATTTCTATAAAAGATGCAATATTTTTAGGCGTATTATGCACTGCATATAACGGCAGGGATACAGCAGCAACAAGTTGTGCTGATACATTCAGGTGGCAGCACTGTGGGACAAGCCTGCATCTCATTGGCGCTTCACAAAAACTGTACTGTCTTCACAACTGTGTCTAGTGAGACACACAAGAAATATCTAAGGGAAAAGTTTCCACAGGTAAGTGAAATCCTTGCTTCTGTCAAAATGCTCTTGGTACAGTTTGCAAAGGAAATGTCATACTAGAAATACATGTTTTTAGGTTTCTTGAATCCAAAAAAAGAATTTGTGTATGTCTAGCATAGCTCAAAAATGAAAATTCTGTTAACTTGGTGTTTAAATTCAGTGACTTCCAAGGATGTCATTTTTAGAAAAATCGTCCCACTTCAAATCACCCTTTACATGGAAGATTTCTTAAAATGTTCTATTTTCTCAAAAATGGCTGTAACAGTTTTTGATTAAAATAGCATATATTAATGATATTTACATGATAAATGAAATGAACATCTCAAATTTTCTGGGAATATTCTCTGAAATCCTCTTCATTCTGAATGATTTTTGCATAACTGGTAAATTGTAATAGATGGAATATAATCTTATTACCAGATAAATGTAGATATGTGGTATTAACTTGTTGAGTTGGTTTTTTAACACTATGTCACTTACATTCTTTATTATGAGGGACTAGTTTTGGAAGCCTATGTTTCCATTTTCAACCTCACGGGTCCAACTGTTGTTGCTGGATGTGTTCTCCTCTCTGGTGGTGAAATGATGAACTTCTTAACCATCATTTTGTCACCAGAGAAGAGAACACAAGCAAATGCATCCAACTAGTCCCTCATAATAAAAATCTGATGTGTTCCATTCACATGACTTTCTCTACAACTCTGCAATAAATTATTGTTAAAAAACTTATGCTTCTATTTCTTCCTGCTAATCAAGAAAAAATTAGCAGAAATAGTCTCATTACTTGCTTCCTTGTAAGTAGAAGAGAAATAAGGGAGCATCATAGGTTAAAGTGACAGTCAAAAGCTGGTTGTTATGTGACTGAAGTTCCTTTGTTTGTATGGACACGAGTTCACAATGGTATGAGAAAAGTATGTTTTTATAGCTGAAACCAAAAGCAAGGTATATCTCAAAAACAATCAACTCCACGAAAAAAATGTATATAACACAAATTGTGTGCTTTAAAGTGCTCTACATTTGTTGTGTGGTAAGTTTTTGTCCATCTCTTACGGTTTAGCAGTTATGCAAAATTCCGTAAAATTTACCAAGAATAAAATAGTCTTCAGAGGCTACTCACAGAAAATCCAATATATACATTTTATTTGTCAGATAAATATCTTTAATATACAATATTTTAATCAAAATTGTTAGAGCCATTTTTTAGAAAATCAAAATTTTCGAAAAAAGTTCCATTTAAGGGTAGTTTGGGGTGAGGGGATTTTTCTCAAAATCTTCGTTTTGCATCCCTGGAAGATACTAAACTTAAATACCAAGTTTGGTATTTTACTGACTTTTCATTTTTGAGTTATCGTGTTCATAGACACACACACACACGGACCTTTTTCTGAAAATACTTTTTTTGGATACAGGGGACTCTAAAACATATATTTCCGGTGAAATATCGGTATCAAACTTTTTGGTGGAGTGCAATACCTTCTCTATACACTATACACATAGTAACTATAGAGAAAGTAAAAATGTAAGTGACGTAGGGTTAAAAAACCAACTCAACAAATTAATACCACATATAATTTGACCGTCACTGTTACTAAATGCCTCCAAACATCAATCAAATAAAGATCTCTATAAAAGAGAATTTATGAATAATTTTTTTCTCAGGAGTTAACCATTTGTGAGAAATTAATTTTTTTTTGTTTAAATTTTCCAATACTTATATGTTTCTCAAATGAGAAGTCGTGATTCATTTTGCTTTTCTTTAATTTTTCCATCCTGGTTGTGCAGATGGAATGGTATTCCAAGGTTATCACATATTGACTAGTTCTTAATAGATTTTACTGTTGCTTTAGTCTAGTGTATTCCCTTCTGCTTACAAGGAAGTAAGTAATAAGATCATTTCTGCTAATATTTATATCAATTAGCAGAAGAATAAGCTTATTTAAAAGTAGTTTGTTGCAGCATTCTTAGAGAAAGTCATGTAAATGTAACATGTGATTGTTTTTAAATGTATGCTCACTCTTTGACTTGAAATTTTGCTCGGAGGCCTCTCTATTGGGCTTGAGGAAGGAGCATGTTGATAGCTTCACTCAGCTGTCTGTTGATCTGCTTCTTCTTGCAGTTTTCAAATTTCCCATATTTCCTGCATGGTGGAATAATTACCATGCTAACTTCATATGCCCAAGTTCGTGGCGGAGGACAATGGATTTTTTTCAGGAGTAAAAAACCTTAGTATGGCTTCCTTTGGAAAAGAAGGTCCCATGTCATAGATTTACAGCACGTAAAAGTACCTCAAGCCTGATGAAGAGGTCTCTGAGCAAAATTAAGGATCTTTTAATGCCCAGTATAGAATGGGACTCTGAGAACCACATCAGTTAAAAATGGTCTATAAATAAAACTCCATTTCATTTTCCCGTATTTGAAGTTGTCTATGTTGTGCAACTTGATGTTGGTTCCTGTTTTATGATTTTGCGCCCAGAAGTAACTGTTTGAATTCAATGAGACTGACTCTGCATCTCACCCAAAGGTCCTGGGCTCAATTCCTGGCTGGAGTGGGGAAATGTTCTACAACCAGAATCATTCCCTATCTCCCTGAGAGTCTGGAAGTGTGAATGTGAGAGTGTTTAATTGTGTAAAAGTGATGTTAACAAACTCTACAGTTCAGCGAGAAAAACACCAGCAGTTGTTACTCAAGTCAAAGGGACTATACAAATTAATGCAACACTAGTGTTCCCGTAATGTGGGTGCCTATATTCCTTTTAGTCTTTCCCATGTATACCTTCACTCAATTTTGTACTTTTGATTAAATCAGATCAGGTGCCAGGGTGATGTTATGGTTTTTGAAAAGTGTTTTAAAATTTGTGAAAGAGGTCTGAGGGTATGTACATTTTCTGAAGATAGTTTCTGCTGTGTGATCTTTTGAATTTCTTGTGTGTATCCATTCCATTCTGTAGGTTTGATGTTTGTATTCAGTTTGTTGAATAATGTATTTGCCATACTATTGGGTGCTGCTGATGTAATTATCTATGGGTGTGCATTTTCTGTGTATGCTCAATTCTGTCTTATTGATGGTTTAAAAACTTGAGCATGACCTCTATATGTTATCAACATATTTGTACCATGCATGGGAAGGCTTTGATATTGTGCATTTGCAGCACCAAGAAAGGAAATGCAAGTCTTCCCATAGCCAAAGCTCTTTCTTGTTTATAGAACTTCTCTTCAAGGACAGAAAATAAGTGGTTCCAGAAGATTGTGACAACTCACAGATATTCTTTAAACTGTTTGGCAGCGATTATACTTCACCAACATCCCAAATTGGAGGCTAATAGCAGCAAATACCTCTTAATTTATTTTCATTCTGTCACAAAGTATACATTCCAAATGTTCACTTTTATAAATGTAAAAAGAAGCTAGTAACAGTGAAGAATAACACAAATATTAATATAAAAATAATAGTTGCAACAAATCTTCACTTATCTTTTGGAATCCTTGCCTGCACTAGTTTCGCAACGATTTCATTGCATTATCAACATATCCTTTTGGTCTCTTTTTTGATGTTGTTTATTTACACTGTTATGGTTACTGCTACTAGGTGGATTGTGTACTAATGCATTGCTAACTACTGGAATCAAAACAAATTTGGTAAGAGTGTCAATTGGAGGTATATCAAAATTCATTGCATGATTTCTATACTTTAATATAAATATTTTCTCCCAAACCATTAAATCTATGGGCCCATTTAAGTGTTTTAATAATTTAACATCTGGATTTATTTCATGATTAAATTTCCAAAAGTGTTCTGCTACAGCTGATTTATCAATTTGTTTGTATTTAATATTCCTAAAGTGTTCTTTTACTCTGGTTTCCAAATGACGTTTAGTCTTACCAATATAAACAAGGTCACAATTTAAACAGTTTAATTGATAAATGCCAGATTTTTTATTTTTTGAAATTTCATCCTTTTTAGAAAAGCCTAACAAATTTTTTATACTGTATTTATTTTGAGGAACCAATACTATGCCATGCTCTTTGAAAATATTTGTGAATTTTTTATTTGCCCAAGGGTGATAAGTAAATTTTTTAAAAATGTAATTATCTTTTATTTTCTTAAGCGTAGAAATGTCTTTATTAGCTTTTTGATATTTAAACTTCTCAATTTTTTTATTTATAAAATCAGTATTAAAACCATTAATTAAAGCAGTGTTAATAATGTGTTTATATTCTTTATAGAATTCATCTTTATTAAGGGGTAAATTAATTAACCTATAAATTAAACTATTAAAAACAGCAAATTTATGTGAATAAGGGTTAAAGCCATTATTTTTTATATAATTATCAGTGTGGGTTTGCTTTCTGTATATTCCAAAATTCAATCTATTGTCTCTTTTTATTATCTTTAAATCCAGGAAAGGGAGATAGCCATCACTTTCAGTTTCTAATGTGAATTTTATAGCCTTATCTTGTAAATTTAAAAGTTGTAAAGCATCATTTACATGTTTATCAGGAACAATAGCAAATATATCATCTACATATCTATACCAAGTTTTAAAAATTAGAGGGAATGCTTTAGTGACCTGTATTTCAAAATAGCTCATGAAAAGATCAGCAAGAAAAGGTGAAAGTGGACTACCCATTGCTAAACCAGAAGTTTGTTGATAGAATTTGTCATTAAAGCTGAAAAAATTTTGATCCAAACAAAGATTAGTAAGGATAACAAAATCATTTATTGAATTTTCATTCAGTTCTATAGAACTTAACCATTTTTTTAAAAATGTCAAAAGTTTTTCTTTAGGAATGCTTGGAAACAAAGCAGTTACATCAAAAGAAACAAGTTTATCATTAGTACATAATGTAATATTGCTGATCCTTTCAACTAGCTCAAAAGAATTTTTAATACTTAAACTCTCAAAATTTTCAAAATTAGTGAATTTTTTATTTAACCATTTAGCTAGGCTGTAAGTAGGTGAATTTATGCAATTTACAATAGGTCTCATTTTATTTCCAGGTTTATGAATTTTGGGAAGAGCATATATTCTGGGTAAAATTGGATTACTGATTTTTATAATTTGCTTTTCTTTATTTGTAATACTTTTAATTTCATTAAGGGTCTTATTATAAATTGAAATGCAGGATTTTAGAGGGTTAATATCAATCCTTTTGTAATCTTCACCTTGAAGTAAGAGTTCCATTCCTTTAATGTAATCAATTTTATTTAAAATTACAATGCTGTTACCTTTATCAGCTTTAGTATAGATTACATCTTTTTCTTTTAATGATTTAATAATTTGTTTATTGTGATTTACTTTACGGTGATTTTTATTCAAATTCTGTAATATTTTACTACATTTTTCTTTAACCAATAATTTATTATTTTCATTTAAATCCTGACTAGCAATTTCTATATCTGCTACATCATCATCTATATTTTTTGAAAAATCTACACAGATTTTTAAACCTTTATTCAAAAAATTAATTTCCTTCTCATTGAAATTACAATTTGAAAGGTTAATTAAATTATCTTTAGGGTTATTCCCTTTAGTTGGTTTCAATTTATTTTGTTTTAAGCATAATTTATTTAACTTATTTTTCAGTTTATTTGTTTTATTTTTCATGCTAAAGTTCAAATTTTCAAACAATTTATATTCCAAATTTAGCCAAATTGAATTACCTAAAACATTTATAAGTTTAAGATGCAAATTATATAATTGCAATTCAATGTTATTTAAGTTTTTAAAATGCAAACTTCTTTTAACTTCAATTACTTTCTTCTCTGCTGCTTTTTGATGAATACTATTATTGTCAAATTTAACAGTTTTTCCAACAAAAATAGGAGTTACTTTACGTTTTAAACACAGGTTTAAGAAACGTATATCTGCAAGAATATGTCTTCTTTTTTCTTGTAATTTCAAATATAGCTTAATTTCATGTTTAGTATTATTAAAATTCAGATTAAACCTATAATTATTATATTCCATCACATCCATCATAAGCAATAACCTTTTATATTCATTATGTTCACTTATGTTCACTTATATTCATTTATGTTCACTTTTATATTCATTACAAACCAGCAGATGTACTGAATGAATACATAACCTTACAGCTGAAGAATTAAAATTATAAATAAAAATAATTTATTATAAAATGTATAATGAATAACACAATAAATTGCCAAAAGCATTAAAATACATATTCAAAATCTTTCTAAATAGAAGGCAATGTTTTACCAAAATGTTAACCCCTTTTAGTGCCAGCCCGAATAACAGAATGCTGTCTGAAAAGTGCCAAGCATTTTAGAGAAGAGTGCAGGGTTTTAAATTATTAGCAATACCAAATTACATAGAGAGATAAATCTTTTTTTTTTTTTTTTTTAGTAAATCCATTTGTCTTTTGTATAGTATGTATTATATGAATGGGAAATAAATTTTTTTAAAAATAAAAACTAAAGAGAATTTTGAAAATCAAATAAAAAATCCCAAAATAATCAATAATTAGGAATACAAAAGCTTACTATACAGAAAGTTGAGGCTAATGACATGAAAGTACACATATTTATTTACTAAAAGAAGAATCTGTTTTAGACTGATAGTTTAACACACACGTCAGCGTAATGCACCTGATGGCATACAGAGTAATGCTGATTCACATTGTCTGGTTACACTTCTGTAAATCCATTTTGATAAGTACGCTGAATATTTGCATGCATACGAGGACCATTCTTATCTGGTGCACTCTCATCACTGTGCTATCCTCCTCTCTTACTTGATGTCACAAATGCATTCATCAAGGTCTGAAAACTCAAAATCACACACTTCTTCTAATATATTGTGAACTGCAGCTCTTATTTCATCTTTGGCTCATAATTCTTTGCTAGATGATACCATTTTTCAAACAATATAAACAAACACCAGCTACAGAAATTAAATTTGGAGCTAATTTAGATCTTTGGAGTGTAAAGATAAGGACCTGAAACTCCCCCAGAAAACATAGAAAATACACAGACTTTCCCGCTGTAAAGAGTAAAAACATATAAAAATGGTATCATGATTGGCAATTCTAGCAGAATTTTTGGATCACATTCAGAGGGTTAATATTGCGAACTCGTGGTCATGCACACATGATATATGTTTTCTAAATAGTATATACTTTTCAGTCTGACTATACTTTTCCAACTCTTCTCCTACACATGGCTAGTGTGGAAAAAGCAATCAATTCACAATGATTGGCCTAATAGTTGGCTAAACTATCAACTTACAACATTGTAACTTACTATTGGGGTTGTCATCTCAAAATAATTTGAGATATCCTGTGATTTAACAGGAAAATCATGAGTCAGTTGCAGCATTGAAAACTGAGTCAGCATGTTCGTATGGAGCAATTGCATGGAGGCTCAAATCCCAGCTATGCCGTTGAACTTTTCAGTCTGATGTAGAGGATATTTTGGAAAGTTGCTTGAAATGTTCAAGTTCTGTAATGCTGTTCATACACACAGGAATTTACTCTCGGTTGGCTGCCTTTTATTACAACGAGCACGACTCTGTGAATGTTTTAGTGGAGCACCTCATGAAAAATATTCTTGATGCTGCTGAGCAGTCTATTCCACGGTCGATGACCCAAACCTGTCGTCGATTTCCAGTACCTTGGTGGACGGATGAATGCTGGAATGCTGTTCGTGCTCACAGGCGTGCTCTCAGGATTTTCCAACATCGCCCAACACTGGATAACCTGATTGAGTATAAAAAGTTGCATGCCAAATCTAGGCAGGTTGTTAAGGATAGCAAAAAGACATCATGGAGCAAGTTTGTAGCGTCATTCAATCGACATACACCTTCCTCTATCGCATGGGATAAGTTAAGGCGCGTGGACGGAAAAATGACTCATACGCCAATCGCCAGTCTTTAAACAGCTGTAGGAGATGTTATTGATAAGTTTGATGTGGCCAACACTTTTGGCAGTGCTTTTGCTCAAATGTCTGGATCAGAAAATTATTCACCTGATTTTCTTCCCATTAAGGCTTAGGTGGAATCGCAAGGTTTCAACTATCTATCTAAAAATCTTGAAGATTACAATAGTCTCTTCACCATGAGGGAGTTAGACCATACACTATTAACTTCGCGAAACTCTGCACCGGGTTCTGATGGAATACACATCCAAATGTTGCCACATGTCTCTCCTGAAGGTAAGGCCTTCTCGCTCGAGGTCTATAGTCGTGTTTGGTTTGAAAGTGGCGAGAGGCCACCACCTATTTTGAAAGCTGGAAAGGACCGTTTTCTTCCATCCAGCTATCGTCCAATTTCCCTCACCAGTTGCGTTTGTAAGGTGATGGAACGCAGATCAATGGACGGTTGATATGGTGGCTGGAAACTCACAACCTACTGACCAACACCCAGTGCGGTTTTCGACGACGTCGTTCAGCAGCTGACCACCTTGTCTTGATTTCGACGCAAATAATGAATGGATTCATGAAGAACTGTCAAACCGTTGGGGTATTCTTTGACCTCGAAAAGGCGGGCAGGAATAATACGTTCCCTATACAACTGGAACATACGTGGACGCCTTCCGGTATTCATTCAGGAGCTTATGAGGGACCGCGTTTCCCGAGTAAGGGTCAGCGCGGTTTTATCAAATAATTTTTTTCAAGAGAACGGAGTGCCACAGGGATCGGTACTAAGCGTCACGCTGTTTGCTATAGCAATTAATTCTATCTCGAAATGTAATCTCCTAGGGGTATCGTCCTGCTTATTCGTAGACGACTTTGCCATCTATAGTACCTCTCAGCGCACACCTTTTTTGGAACGCCGTCTGCAGCGGTGTTTAGACAACCTCTCAGATTGGAGCTCTGAAAACGGCTTTCGCTTCTCTGCTGAGAAGTCACTCTGCGTGAGCTTCTGGCGCCGCAGGAGGCGATTACCACCTTCGCTGCGGTTTGGCAGAGTTTTACTATCATTCGCGGATGAGACGAAATTCCTTGGGTTGATATTCGATAGAAGACTTTGTTGGTCACCACATATAGCACAGCTGAGAGCGCGCTGTAACCTTTCTCTGAATATTCTACGGATACGAGGTGGCAAATCTTGGGGAGCGGATCGGACAGTCTTGCTGCGACTTTATCGCGCCCTTATCCGAGCCAAGTTAGATTACGGATGCATAGTTTATTCTTCGGCAAGACCATCTGTGCTTAGAAGATTAGACACTGTCCATAATCAGGGTATTCGTGTGGCTGTAGGAGCTTTTCCAATCAGTCCAGTAGCCAGCCTTTATGCTGAATTGGTAGAACCCCCTCTGCAGTGTAGACGCGATATTCTGTTAACAAATTATGGCTGTGGGTTAAAGTGCATGCCTTCGCATCCAACGTTTTTTTTTTTTTTTTTTTTTTATTTATTGATGATGGGGGGAAAGGCAACTAACGCCCTAACCCCAGGCAAGCCTGGGAATGTGAGACTCCCCACCCTGGACTCGAACCAGGGTGGCCCTACTCACAAAAAAACCCACCGGAAGTAGGAGGCCCATGCCTCTCTGGTGCAGTACCGCATTAAGCACCTGCGCATTTCTGGTGATAGTGAATGCTGCCTGCCAGTGGCAGTAACAGCGAGTGATAGTGATATTAGCCAGTGGACACACATGACTTGCGCCCTGAGTGCCCCTCTGGAGAAGTGGTTGGTGAAGATGAATGGTGATTTACGGTGAGTTTACTCAGTGTTCTGAGTGGATCTGCTGGTGTTTTCGGAGTCGTGGTCCTTGCTGGGACCTGTATAAAACGTTTGTTGAAATTGGAGTTGTGTATAGAGGGTTGTTGTATGGAAACTGGTCGGCGGAATGGTGCTGCTGATTTGGGTGGTCCTGCTGTAGCTGCGCTTGGACACTGGCTATCCGCTTGGACAGCTCAGCGGTGGAGGACTGCAGAATGGAGATGGCGGCGGTGGTGGCAGCTTGCAGGTCCAGCAGCTTCCTGGAGATGACGCTGGTGAAGGCCTCTTCTAACGCAGCTAAGCGAGCGCCGATATTTAGGATCTCCGCATGAAGGTCCTGAATGGCATCCCGCGTCGCTGTGTCAATAGAAGCTGGAGGTGGTGTGGCGTCTGTGTGTTGGGTCTGCGGTGATCGTACTGGCTGCGGAGTGGTGCGCCCGTCCCTCGGGTAAAGGGGACACTGGGCCTGGCCAGTAAAGTGTCCTGTGCCACGGCAGGTGGCACAGAACCGGCGACGGCGGCGGAGATCATACCCAGTGCACTGTGTCGTCAATACGCTGGTCCCACAGTAATGGCACCGCGGCGCTGAAGTGCAGGAGCCTTGGCTGTGCCCGAAGGCGCAGCAGCGGCGGCAGGGCCGGTGGCGTTCCTGTCTACTTGCTTCGACTGGCAGTAGTCGCCCTAATAAGGGCAACCCTGACGTCAAAGCAGCTTCAAAGTCAGCCGGGTCCTGAAGCTCCACTCTTACCAACGGAGTTGGCCCCCGGTCGCAGAAAATGCGGGTGCCCTCAAGCATGAAGGCCACCGCGACTGCGCGGCGGTGAGTAGATGCCGGGTGGCAAGGTCCCGAGGGACCCCCCGTACCACGGCACTGAACCGGGGCGGCGGTGTGGAGCTCGGCGGAGATGGTGTTGTAGGCAGCGGCAACTGCGGTGGCAGTTGCGGCGAGGCTGCGTTGGCGACTGGCGGCGAAAGGAAGTTTGCCTCAGCCGGCGGAGACGGGGGTACTGCATCCTCGGCGACTGCCGGGGGAGTAGTGCTGAGTGCTACCGTAGCAGCGGCGGTTCGGCGCTGTCTCTTCTTCACCATCATGTGTCGAGAGTAGTAGTCTCCTCCAACGTTCACTTTTTTTTTTTTTAACATCGAGCTGGACGAACGTTATAGAAATATCTCAATGAGTCCACGGCCCCCAGGTGTTCGCTTCCGAATGCTTCTTCATAAGCACGATATCGTAATGCCTAGAATGTTTCCCAAGGGGGAAAGGGTGCACCCACCTTGGTTACGTACATCCCACGTAAACCTCGGGACGACGGCATACCGAAAGTTTACAATGCCTTTTTCTAGTATCCGTAGATGTTTTTTAGAATTTTTGTCAAACTACAATGACCGAACTTGTATATATACCGACGGAAGTAAGTGCACCGTTGGTGTTTGGTGTGTCTTTGTTTATGATACCGAACAATATACATTCGGTTTTCATAGTGGCACATCTATTTATAGTGCGGAGCTGTAAGCAATATATCGAGCCATTCTGCACGTTGGCCGTCGAAATTTGAGAGACTGCCTTATATTGAGTGATTCCCTGAGTGCACTTCAGAGCCTTGGTGATCTCTACAACTATCATCCTATCGTGCAGCGTGTCCAAGATGCCCTCCACGCTTCAGTGGCGGCTCGTGGATTAAAAAATTAGGTGTTCACAAAATCAGCAATTTACCACCGCCGAAGCCGCTGCCGCTAGTGCTACCGCCGTCACCGCAACATCAAATCAAGTAATATTAGAAACAATGATAGTGCCTTATTACAAGAATTATAAATTTGTTACACAAATCGTCACCCTGGGTTTGTAAAGATGTTGAATTTCTTAGTCTCCGAGAGTTAACAGCAATATGACGTGATGAAGGGGTGAACTGCTTTGACGCAGTTCATGTGAAGAATGGCATTTGCAGTGAATAATATTTACATTGTTTAAATTACGCAATTAACACCAAATTTATTTGTATAGACCACGCGCCGGTTTTTCAAATGTGCAAACTTTTCTATCACTCGGTGATTAAAGCATTTTATGTTGTTGATCAGTTTCTTCTCAATAGCAAGCATTGCCAGTGCTGAAAGTCGGTCTTCACCCATCGTACTCCTAGTAGTTTTAATTCTTTTATTGTGGAAAAGCACATTTCTGGTTCTGATGTAGTCATGGTCGTAATGATAATCTACACTAGCTCGGTTAGTTGCGGAAAAGTTCCTTCCTTGAGGTTGTTTTCTGTTTAGAACTGCTTAACTCTCTCTTAAGCTTAACTCTCGCATAAAATGCAAATTACTAAGAAAAATAACGCCTCTCACAAAGACTGCAGTTGCACTTCCGGATAATTTCTACTAAATCTCAAGATAGCAGCACCTCCTGCTGATAAACAGAACCCTGGAGGTGTTAATGTGCACGGTCGCACTGTGCTCATTTCTGGCTGTAAAATTCCGAGCTGTTTTGTTGCCCGCGCAAGCGCAGAGCTACTAAACATTAGTTATACGCTAGCACACGAGGCCTGTGCTACAAGCGTTGTTGTCACATACTCAGGTTCTCGGCTGTGTTCAATCTGAAGAGCAGAGCGCGGTATACTTAAACAAGTGGCACAGGATAGCGCATTTTATTAAATGTTTCCTGAAAGAGAAAAAGGAGATCCACTAAGAAATTTTGGAGGTTCACATACTCTTGTGCTCCTACACAGCAGCCGCCGCTGCCACGCTTTACATACTTCCGGGGTTAATGTGGAGTGTGCATGGATTCCTAGTCACATTCGCTTGCTGGGGAATGAACTGGCAGATTTTGCACAAAGGCGGCAACCACCGAACCCTGTACAAAAATGTCTTGTGTAACATCGGAAGACTTTGAGCTTGTTGTGCGCAGGACGATACTTTTGTGCTGGCATGAAGAGTGGTCAGCTCTCCGCGGAAACAAGCTTAGAGTAGTGAAGGACCTTCCAACAAACTAGGTAACTTCATCTCGTCAATCAATTTTAGCTCGTTCGCATATTGGCCACTGCAATTTTACACATAGTTTCCTTTTTAACGGCAAATCTGCTCCGTTGTGTCTGCTATGTGGAGAAGCTTTGCGTGTCCGTCGTGTGTTGCTAGAGTGTGTTAATGTAGCACATATTCGGGAATCACTGCAACTGCCGGTCAGTCTTGCACAAGTCCTGGTGGACGATAATCGAGCGGCAGCTGAGATTTTTACATTTTTATCAAAGATAACCTTCAAATTACGGATTTAGTTGTTTTTACCTTTGTTTTTGTATTAGTTTTGAAATATATTTTTTTTTTTTCCTAAATCACCAATCTGTGGTTTTTTCCATGATTAATTTTATACATTGATTTATAGATTTATCTTTCGTTCTTATTTATAATATTTGCCATGATTTGTTTGATAAGGGCGCTGGTGACCTTGTAGTTGAGCCCTTAAACACTAACCATCATCATAATCTGCACACAGGAAACGCTGAAACTGACATTTACAGTGAAATTTGTTTAGTAGAATGCTCTACCTACTATACTTAGATGCTAGAGAAAGTAAAATTTAGATTAGAAAGCCTAACATAAACATATTCTTTTTGTTTGCAGTTGAACAGTGAGAACATATGTGGAACAGGAAGTGCAGAGTTTCAAGTGAAAGTTCTGAGGGCAACAAAAGGCTCAGGAGCACATATTATTGTTAATACACTTGCTGGCTCCCTCCTGAATGCTTCCTGGAAATGTCTGGGATGGAATGGTTACTTCATACAGATTGGCAAAAATGCCCTCGTCAATAATAATAGCATTGGTAAATCCCTCAAAATGGGTGTTAAACACTATTCAAAACATTATATGTGTTAGATTCATATGACTTTCGCTACCTATATTGTGAAAACTTATTCTTACAAAAGCTCATTCTTTTATCTATTCCACGCTAATCAAGATAAACATTAGCAGAAACAGTCTTATTGCATATTTTTTTGCAGGCTCAAGAGGAACAAAGGAATATACCAGTCTAAAACAATAGCACAACTGAAAATATATGAATATCTGCCAGCAAAAATGTTGTAACCCTCAAAATGCAAATTTTTCAGGAGAGAATAAAAACAAATACATTTCTGCATACAGCAAACCACGGCAAAATTAAAACAAAAGATAAAAGGCGCATAGTGTTCGTGTTTGCCAATATAACTTCACACATGCCTCTCTCTTACTACATGCTATGTTTATATGCAAAAATCCAGCATTCTATAAAAGTGAAGGTTACGACGTTTTTCTCTTATTGTTTACCAGTTTCGCAAAAGGCATTAAAAAATAAAGAGATTTTTGGAGACTTTTCCCATAAAGTTCTAGATATACATTTTATTTGTTATGTAAATACCTTTTTTGTGTAATATTTTAATCAGCATCATTAAAGCAATTTTTTAGAAAATCACTTTCAAAAATGTTACATGTTAAACGTAGTTTGGGGTGGCAAGATTTTCTTGTAAATCTAGCTACATCTTTGGAAGATATTGAATTTAAATATCAAGGTTGCTATTTAACCGACTTTTCATTTTTGAGTTATATTGTTCACACACACACACAAACACACATATATGGGCCTTTTTCTAAATTGTTTTTGGATTCAGGGGACCTTCAAACATTTTCAGTGAAATCCTAGTATCAAATGTTTAGGTGAATGCTACACCTTCTATGTAGGAAGTAAAAATGGGTAGAGAAAGTCATGTGCATGTTACAAATTAACCTTTTTTTTTTCTTGCTTCGCCTTGTAATAATAATATTCTCTGTTTC
The DNA here is from genome assembly GCA_030762935.1 of Hymenopus coronatus. NCBI lineage: Eukaryota > Metazoa > Arthropoda > Insecta > Mantodea > Hymenopodidae > Hymenopus > Hymenopus coronatus. Next base: position 5,905,868 of record CM060897.1, on the reverse strand, counting down.
AAGTATAATATTTACACTGCTGCTCGTTAATTTTAATGTACCTAATAGTTTATATCTAATTCCCTATAGAAACAGTATGATAGTACTATGGTTACAGCTCATTAGGCAAAGGAGTAGCACCACATTTGTAAATATGTCAGCTTTATGCGTTTGTTTTCTTCTAGATGCAATATAACTCCAAAATGATGTTGTCTACAGAAATAATATGTGTGTTTGTTTACCTAGTTGACAACTGAAGGCACCTCTGTTGTTCCCTGGAGTGTACTGCATGCATTTCGGTGTGCACATTGTTATTATAGCTCCAAGAGTGGAGATATTCATAGAAAAACATGATTCAGACAAACAGGTTTATCAGTTTTCCAAATTCTAAACAATGTAGCCTGTCTATAGGGGGAATGCAATACAGCCATCAAATAAGGCCATACCACGACCAGGACACCCTCATAAAACAGCTAGAAGTGATGATAAATTCTTCAGAATTACTAATAAGAGAAATAGGTTTAAAACTGCCAGAAATTTGCACAGAATTGGTAGAAATGAACAAAAAAGCACAACTGTTGCAACAGTAAAAAACAGATCGATTGAAACCAGCTTGGAACCCTTTCTAAAGCCCATAAAAAAAGAAGTGACTTGAATAGGCTAGAAAACATAATTGGACACACAAAGAGTGGAAGAAATGTTATTCACAGATGAATCAAAGTTTCAGATTTTTGGAAGCAGAAGGAGAATATTTGTTTGCTGATGTGAAGGAGAAAGGATGGCCCAGTAGTGCGTTAAACACAGTGGGGATACTATTATGATGTGGGGATGTTCTACAGGAGATAAGAGTTGAGGATGTTGTGAAAATAGAAGGATGTTCACCTTACAACAGATAATGAACCCAAAACATCAGTCAGTATTCCATAAGAAGTACACTACATTAAAGGAAAACTCAGAATGTACTCAACGATATGGTCCGGATTGTAATCTCATTGAAATGGTCTGGCATGAAGTGGACAGACTTATCAGGGAAGTTCATATATTCAGCAGGGAACATCTCTGGAATCTTGTAAGGATGTGAGGAATCATATAAACTGAAAATGCTTACAAAAACTGATTGACTGCAAGCCTCGAGTTTGTGAGGCACTTCAGTAAAAACAAAGCAAAATATAATTATAGTTTTGGAGAAGTACAGTTTGTTTTGTGTTCATATGTGAAATACCAGATAAGTGAAGTTAATGAGGAGCAGTGTTTATAGATGCTTGTGGCACAATGTTGCAGGCATGTATCAGTTTTTGAAATGCGTGCATTTCACCGGCTTGCTAGCAGAAAACTTACTCAGCATACCAGTTGACGTGAAGAAGGAACTGCACTCAGTGGTTCAAGAGGGCATTGCTAATGGTGTGGTTCAACCGTTGAAGAGGTGCACATTCTCAAAGAAACAACTTGATGAAGCTCTCAGGTAATACTTCAATTATAATAATATTCACCTCTTGGAAATTTGTTAGAATTTCATGATTTCATCAGCTCAATCTTTTACAAACTTATTTCTTACAAATCATCAAGGTAGCATTACAATCCTTAATATACTAATTGTACTCTTGTATATTATAAACATATTTTCATTCATATTTTGTTGTTTACCTTGGAAAAAGGTCCCTGCCTGGAAATCTGAATGGGGGACTGTTTTACATCTGGAATGTTTCTTTTTCCAATGGGACATCACTTTATCTGGAATGTTTTTATTCAACTTTTTGTAACTGTTTAAAATTAGGCACCATAAATGGTGGTTACATCACCAAAGAAAAGAAAGGTATGGACAGGAAAGAATTAGTATTACAAACAAAAGGAAAACCATGGGAAAATTTATGAAATGACACGACCAGAACCACTACACTACCAAGAAAATGCTGTGTAGCAACTTTTAGACTCCTAACAGACCATGACTGTCTCAAGGTTGGTATAGTGAGATCTCCTCTGTGTCCTTTCTGTACACTTAAAGAAGATATGGATGGAAACCATCTACTGCACTGCCCAACCTTTAGTCAACATGATAATATGACATCAAAATACTGGAATGCAAAAGAGCGAATGGCTTCACTGCCAACTGCTCAACATTAGATACCAACCAACCATATTATAAAAATATTGAAACATCTTGACCTTTATATGCACAAACTGGAATTACCGTATTACTCTAGCTTATATAAATTGTGTGTATTAATAACATCTATACTTTTTGTTTAGTAAGAATTTGTCCTTAATATATGATATTTAATCAAAATCTTTAGTGTCATTTTTCACAAAATCAAAAACTTTTAAAAACCATCCATACAAATAGCAGTTTGGGGTGGGGGGATTTTTAAAGTATTCATGTCACATCCTTGAAAGATATTTTTCATTTTTGAATTATCCTTCTGACAATTATACACGCACGCACGCACACTGATCATTTTCTGAAAATGCTTTTTATATATATGAAATAAAAAGAAATATTTTAGACAGTGGAGCGCCATAATTAAATTTTAATGTAATGAGTCACCTTTTTACACTTTTTGCTGCAACTTTGCCTTCGTTTGGGAAGATCAGGCTGCACACAACCACCTGTTGCATGTCAGTCATCCCTGCAACTGAAAATAGGGTTAAAGTACCCTGAAACTGGTCTTCCCAAACGAAGGCAAACTTGGAGCAAAAAGTGTAAAAAGATTACTCATTACATTTAAATTTAATGCTTTTGATAGATTCAGGGTCCTCAAAACATGTACTTTACATGAATTCTCTGCCTCAAATTTTTGTGAAAAATGCAATACCTTCTCCACATTGTACATACCTGCTTGATGAACTGAAATACCAAGTTTGGTATTTATCTGACTTTTTTATTTTTGTATTGTTTCATTTATATAGTCATTTTAAACATTTATGGTCAAATGAGGGGCTTTGACTTGGGACTGTAGGTTATTGAACATTGGGTTTAATCATTTTCTTTTGTTCAAGTACATGCACATTCACTCTTTCATACATACTAGCAGACTCTGTGGGGAATAGGGAATGATTCTGACTTAAGAAAAATCCCCTGCCCCAGCCAGGAATCAGTGAGACCACAGCCAGCTTTTTTTTGTTTTTGAGTTATGCAGGTCAGACAAACAAACTTGTGCAGATTTTGCTAATTTTCTATTTGGTCCTTATTTTCCACATCCCCCAAAAGTACTAGATAAGGATTTGTCTCAACATTAAAATAAGCTGTGTTAATTACATGGTAATGATAATGGATAGAGAGAACCATGTGATTTGTGACACAAAATGTCCTAGTGTTCTGGAATTGGTATTGTTTAAATCACTTGTATTTTTTCAGCACAATGACGGATCAAAGCAACGTTAACAAAGTAGTTATTGCTGTCAGAGAGGAACATGTTGCTGCAGAGAAAAAACTGTTCATTAGCGACCCTCAAAGTTGCTATCTTGTAACAGGTAAGTCAAGTTTAAGTTTCTCTTCTCATTACAAAAATGGTTTGCAATGGGAAGGAAAACAGTATGGTCCAGTCACATCAACATAAGACATACATAGTAGGTAGAGAAGGTATTGTACTCCATCAAAAATTGGACTGAGATGTCTGGTTTTCTTTTGAGGACACCTGAAACAAAAAAAAGCATTTTAGAAAAAGGTCCATGTGTGTGTGTGTGTGCCTGCATGTGTGTCTCATCATAGCTCAAAAACAAAAAGTTGCTTAAGTTTCAATGTGGTATTTGAGGTCAATATCTTCTACGAATGTGATGACTAGAAGCGTTTCAGAAAAATCATCTAACCACAAGATTTTTTGAAATGTTTGATTTTCTCAAAAATGGTTTCTCTGCTTTCCTGCACCATCACATTCCACTGGTGCTCCAACGTCACATCAGTGTCATTGCCTGCAGGTATTAAACACCATAAAAAATGCCTTTTTCTAAAAATGCTTTTTTTTTTAATTCGGAGGGTCTCAAAGCATGTATTTTGTGTGGAATCTTGATATTGAATATTTGGATGAAATACCATACCTTTTGTATACACTATGTATATAGTATGTGTAGAGAAAGTAAAAAGCAAATCATTGAACAATTGCACTTTTTCCATTTTAGTGAAAACAAGTTGAATGATTTAAATGTCTGCCAAATCCAAACTAACATGCGAATCAGTAGCAAATTTGTTTTGACAATGTGTAATAAATGACAGTACACAATGGTAACACCAACTTGCCTTAGCAAAATCAGGGATATTTATTGTACCACTCTTGTAACAAAATCTATTAAATACTCAAATCTGGTTAGAATAATTGTCTTTATTCCATTGGTTGCCGCTACGATACATGACAGTTGACTGATCTCTGCACGCCAAACCCCCAGTTGAAACTGTCAACAGAAGCATTCTCGCACATATACGTCACATTCCAAGGTTGCTGCTCTTCACATGCAACAATCGGCTATAAGCTAAACACTAGTATACATGTGACAATTAGAGGGCAGCTAGTCATAGTCACAATATAATTTTAGTATTCATAACTAACATGCCAATTAGAAAACACTATGTCTGTTTTGATAGGTTCAAAATATCAGCAGTGTATGGACGTTGCTGAGTGGCTCGTAAGAAGAGGTGCTTTACATGTGGTACTTGCCACGTCATGTAAATCTGTTTCAAACGAGACTTTGCGGCGAATTGAAATTCTGCAGCATCATTATGGATCAAAAGTGCATCTGTTAGATGTTCCAGAGGTGTCTACTGCACAGAGAGCTAGCAAACTTCTCAAAGAAGCTGAGCGTTTGACCAACAGAAGATTGGCTGGACTTTTTATCCTACCATCAGTAAGTATCACAGCTTTGCTTCAATCTGAGTTGGAGTTAGTTCGACAGTTCAACTTAAGACAGGTATCTATATTACATTTTGCTTATTTCTCAAAACAGAACAAGAAAATGAATAAAATTTATGCCTACAGTGATGATAGTCTTATTTAATCTTAAGTTTTTAAAAAGTATAAATGTTACTTTTTTGTATTTACCTAAAATAATTATCGTAATTAACTTTATTCACCTTTAGGCTCTCAAAAAAAAAGCAGTAGCTTTCATCAGTTACTAACATATTTACTTAGCTGAAGAATTTACAAAATCTGAAATCTCTTTGTGTATTCTGAAACAAATGACACTAGAAATAATACATTTAAGATACCCTAGCAATGAATGGCTACATGTTTATACTGACGGTTCCAGCTTACCAAATAACAGTGGTTCTGGCGCAGGTGCAATATGCCCTCTCTTCGCTTTCTACAAAAGATTAAGTTTATATACTACAAATTTTGATGCAGAGATTTCGGCAATACTTCAGAGCTTACAAAATCTACTATATCACATAAATAAATTTGAAAAAGTTGTACTATTATCTGACTCTAAAGCACCTATTATATCCATAACATTTGATGTAACACCTAATAACTTAAATATTGCAGAATGCCACAAAATCATAAAACAACTAATGAATTTAAATAAAAGATTAATACTTCAATGGATACCAGCACATTGCGGAATACACGGTAATGAAACAGCTGACTTTCTAGCCAAGAAAGGTAGTAAAATTACATCAAATTCATCTGATCCAATAAGTTATCACTCTATCAAAAGAATCATTATATTAACATATAATAACAAAATTAAAGAAGATAATGTATTATAAACAAAAGGAAAACCATGGGAAAATTTATGTAATAACACGACCAGAATCACTACATTACCAAGAAAATCCTCTGTAGCAACTTTTAGACTCATAACAGGCCATGACTGTCTCAAGATTGGTATAGTGAGATCTCCTCTGTGTCCTTTCTGTACACTTAAAGAAGATATGGATAAAAACCATCTACTGCACTGCCCAACCTTGAGTCGACATGATAATATGACATCAAACTACTGGAATGCAAGAGAGCAAATGGCTTCACTGCCAACTGCTCAACATTAGATACCAACCAACCATATTTACAAGAATTATACAAAGTGGAAGGTACATGATCACCAAATAAAAGTATGTATATACAGAATGTCTCAGAATTTGACAACACAAATTGACAGGATTGTAGAGGGGTCCAAGATAAACATTTTGAGATAGGGAGCCAATGGGCTATGGGTTTTAAATTCTTTGATACAGGATAAAATGTATTAAGGGTTAGCATACCACTGATGTTTGTGATGTGAACACCCAGAGCTTAGACATACTGAGGATATTTAGCACTGTGGGCATCGTCAAGATGTTGAGGGAGTTGAAGGTTCAAGCTTCCATAGATACCTTTATTTTTATGTTGTCTCCTTTGTATTTTACAATGAGCCATTCATATTTTGCTCTGTTGCGCAACATGATTTATTTGTACTGTCAAATAAAGTAAATGAAATATACGATTAGTATGTATGTGCAACAGAGAATGTTTCCATAACAATTGCATATAATGCCTGAAAGGGTACACTTCTCCATACCCCACAAAGGAGTTTCTTAAATACAGTGTATCATACATTGATGTAGGCACAGTTAACAATTTATGAAACATACCTATCATTGTGTGAAATGAAATAAAAATGAGCAAGTAGCTCTGTAGTAAAACAAGTACCTCTGTGTACTAGTCAGGAAAGTGCATTCAGGCAATTTGATCTCTCCATGAAAGGCAAATAGAAAGAGACTTTGAGAAATACTACAACATCCGAGGAACAGCCCGCAACATGCCTGCTCAGTTAGCAGTCATAACTTCATGTTATATAATTATGTAAATTCAATGGCATGAATGTCAGAACTTGGGCATGTGGAGTAAGGTAAATATAAAATTTACTATTTGAGTTTTTTCCTCCAAAGATGTGACACAAACACTTTCAACCCCAACCAGGCCTGCCTCACAAGGGTGAGTTACCCAGGTAAGACTTTTTTCTAGTTTCCCTTATCCTGAGAAGATCAATGATGATTAATTTGAAAGTCCATGGATCCCAAGATCATTTGAGCATCATTTCACAGATTTCATTCTCTTGGCCTGGAATGCTCAATATTGTTATATAAATCACTGATACGTCCGCTCTCCTGTATGGGGTGCAGCCAGCAAAACATCGACTGCAGGTTCTACAAAATAAATTGCTACAAATTCTCCTTGACTCGTAAGAAACAATCACCTCCATCAAGAAGTACAGCAATACATGAGGGAACTGGCAAAGGTCTGGAGTTCACATTGGAACAGGACTGTCTATTCAGCCAATCCAACGACAGCGACTTTTCTCACCTTGAAAAAATAATTACAGCAAATGTTATACATTTAGTTTCTTTACTTAATTTGTTATCATACATTTACTGTCAGTATTGTATTTCATTTTATATGTAAATGTTCACTATCCATTATTACTTAGTTATAAGTATTATTTAATATATCAGTGTGTGTGCTATGTAAAATACACGTTTTGTTTTTTACGATAGAGCCTTTGAGACAGCCTCAGCATGTAATTGTTACCATGCTAACTTCATATACCCAAGGTCGCAGGTTCAAACCCAGCGGAGGATGATGGATTTTTTCAGGTGTAAAAATACTTAGCATGGCTTCCTTTGGAAGGACAGTAAAGCCGTGGGCCCCTTGTCCTAGATTTTCAGCACGTAAAAGGATCTCAAGCCTAATAGAGAGGTCTCTAAGCAAAATTAAGCGGTCTTTCACACCCAGTATAGAATGGGATGCTGAGAACCACAGTAGTTAAAGAGTGCCCATAAATAACACACCATTTACATTTTTCAGCAAGTAATTTGTAACTGTTACATTGTTAATTGTAATCAATGTCTGTAGCTGGTTGGTCAAAAACAAAAGAAAAACATTTCATTCATTGTATGATACATGGCATATATTGTAGGTTATCAAAACTATCAGTGAAGCCCATGTCTAAAGTAAATTAGAAATTAATAAGTAATAATAATAATAATTGGTATAGCAGCCAGCTTAGGGCATTGCAGATGGAATACGTCTTGTTCTGTATACTATCAAACTGAGGGGAGAGGTTCGGGAGGAGGAATGCAGGAATCAGCCACACCACACACATAATATTGTATGGCCACCACTGGCTTGTTTGGGATTCTGTATAGCATTGCAGTTAAAAGTATGAAATAGGTTCATAGTGTCCTCTACTAATTCTTCCAATTGGTGAATAGACAGTTCTCATAGTTGAAATACAACGATAAGTTGGCAATCGCCTACGCTTGCAGTGTGAGCGGAAGGAAAAAGTACAAAGTACAAAAGGTATTTTAATCTAATAAATGTGTGAATTGCTGGCCATTCCTGTTGTTTGCAATGGAGAAAATGCTCTGAATACAAGAGTTCTGCAATTTAGCGTGTTTGATCACACCTCTGAATAAACATGTCACGAACAATCCCTTATATTGTACAGCTCTGGAAAGCCTAGTGATAGCCTAAGTCAATAAATCCACTGGTCCACTGTGACCAACCAGGTTAAAAACAGATACACGTCAAGTTTAACAGAAAATATATATATATATATATATATACATACATGGATACAGTAAATGCAGCCACATTAATAACGTTAATGAAAAATATTTGCATATGTCATAAATACCTTACAGATCCAGATTTAGCATGTCATTTATGCAAAACAAGAGTTTTTATAAAGCAAAAGTAAAATAGTAAATATAACACATAGGACATATTCATATTGAGCTAATTAACTAGGATGTTAAGCTACAAACAAACAAACAAACAAAAACAAAAAAAACCTAAAGTAAACTTTTTCAAAACCTTTTTCAAAAGTTTTTTGTTTCTCCAAAATGACTAATGAAATAATAATAAATAAAATAATATATTAAAAAAAATGTTCATACCAAATAAAATTTATATAGTGAATTTTCTGTAATTAGCAGGTAAATCCTCATTTGGCAGGAATTTGTGTAATATTATATACCTGGAAACTGTTAAATGAAAGACATCTCTTTAAAATGCAAATTCCTTGAGCTAACCTTTTTTCTCTATAAAAGCCATTTTTGAGATATCCATTATTAATGCTGTCGCAGGCCTAATATTTTATAGTTGGTTGTATGAATGATGAGATCTCTTATTCTTCTTCCCTCAGGATGAGGTACAGATAAAAGATTCCATTTTTTTGAGAATTAAAAAAAAATGGAATCTCTCTTTTTAATTGCTATCATCTTCTTAATTTTTGATGTTGAAATTGCACACTATATTCCTCGTCCAATATGTAAATAAATACAAACAAAATATATTGAAACTTGAGTTTTTCAATTCCTTTTACTTTAAAAATACTTTTATTTGGAATGTAATGTGTTTATACAGAAGATTCTCTTCCATTTTATTTGTTTTCCTCTGATTTGCTTCCTGACTGCAAGATATAACACTTACCCAATGGCTGGGTAGCTAACAGAGTGAAAAGTTTTTTCTACTATATTGTTGTGTCATTTTCTCCATGATGATTTGTCAACATTTGCTTGTTATTCCTAGTTACAAACAAAAGACTGACTCTTTCTTTATAAACTCTATGAGAATGTTGTAGTTGGTCATGCACACTTTCTTTTATTTCTTTCAATCCTTGCTTACTTAACCTAACCAACAAATGTGAACATTACATAATACATTATCAATAATAAGTAAGAAGATATGACAAACTACATTAATTGATAAAATCTCAGAGTAAACAAAGCTGCTAGCATATAACATTTGGTAAGTACTTAAAAGCTTAAGTAATATAACTATGTCAACAGTTTGAATTGTTTAATACTTTGTCTTTGTTTTAAGTTCCTGTCAGTACACTCAATTGTTTCTTGCAATTGCATAAAAAGGGTATGTCATTTAAAGACCAGCATAAAGTATCCAGTTGTTAAAAATTTGACTATCTTTATTGCTTTTATATCTATAAGTAAATAGAAAAAAAAAAAAAAACAACAGAAATCTGATGTGTCCCATTATCTTTCTCTACCTATTCTGCAACAAGCTATTCTTCCAAGTACTTCATGCTAATCGAGATAAACATTACATTACATCTTATTACTTGCTTAGTCGCCCTCCGTGGTGTAATGGTTACCATGCTAACTTCATATACCCAAGGTCGCGGGTTCAAACCCGGCGGAGGACGATGGATTTTTTCGGGCGTAAAAATCCTTAGCATGGCTTCCTTCGGAAGGGAAGTAAAGCTGTGGGTCCCATGTCGTAGGTTTACGGCACGTAAAAGAACCTCAAGCCTGATAAGAGAGGCCTCTGAGCAAAATTAAGCGATCTTTCACGCCCAGTATAGAATGGGACGCTGAGAACCAAAGCAGTTAAAGAGCGTCCATAAATAACAGGCCATTTCATTTTATTACTTGCTTCCTTGTAAGTAGATAAGAAATAAGGGAATGCACTTGGCTAAAGTGTTAGTGAAATCTTTTAAAAGCTGTCACTGTGCTTTATTGACTCCCTTCTAATTGCATGACCATAATGAAAAAAGATAACATTTAGATTTCTCTCAAATGGGAAGTTGTTTTAACACCAATAACAAGGAATATCTCCGAAAAGGTTAGCTCTGTTTTTAATGAGGTCTATACTTTCAGTGTAGTAACTTTTTGCTTGTCCTATGGTTTAACAATATATAAAAAGTAATCCAGAATGAACAGAACTTCAGAGGCTATTCCCAAGAAATTTAGGATTACATTTTATCATGTAAATATCTTTTAATATACAGTATTTTAATCAAAATCTTTACAGCCAATATATTTTGTTGAAAATTGTCATGTACCATCCTTGAAAGATAGGATTTGGTACTCTCAAAATATGTATTTCTAGTAAAAGCTTGATATCAAATTTATGTGTGGAATACAATACCCTCTCTACCTACTACATATATGTATAATGCTTGGTAAAGAAAGCAAATAGCTTTGATAATTTTATTTGTGGCCAAGTTAATAGACCTTTTGAATCTCGTGAAGGGTTTGTTTCTAGGTCCCCTTTCCTTTCATTCATATCATCTTGTTGCTCACCCATATCCTGGCTACACTCTCTGATCCCGAGTCCATCTGCTCAGCAGACTCTGGCTTGTAAGTCCTCTATACAAGAGGACAGTAAACAGTGAAAGAAGGATAGCTTGTGCAGCCAGTAATAAATGATAAAGGATAGAGAAAACCATGTGAACATCACACTTTTTCTACATATACTATACTCAACATTTTACATGTCATGTTAAAATCATTATGCTTTGCTGGATGAGGGAAAGTTTTATGTTTCAATTTGAGGAAATTGACAGTGAGGTTTGATGTTTAAGGAATGCAGCAGTTGTAACCTGGACATGGCGTCACGTGAGGTCACATACCTCAAACATTTTGTGTGTCTGATGGTGGAAAACAGCTGGAGAGTGTGTGAGAAGAGACGGAAGGAAGGTGTTCCAGCGCTTGCTGTTCATTGGTCCAACAGTGAGACAGACGAGTTCAGGTTGCTCACTTCCCTTTCTGCGCTGGACCAGCTGCTCACAGTAGATGTGCAAGATGCTGTCTTAATTGTGAAACAGCATATACAACTGAAGCAAACAAAAGGTAGTGTACTCTGAGTTTTTAACAAAATCTCACACCCCAACTGAACATTCTTTGTTAAGCGCTTTTCAGTCTAAATGAATTTTGTATAATTTGTAAACCATAAAAAGATGGACAAATCCTGCCTGGTAGTGTGGGAGTAGCACGTCTGCCTCATATTCAACAGGTCACAGGTTCAAATCTTGTTTAGGGTGAGTTACCCAGATATGGTTTTTTGGGGGGTTTTCCCCTATTCTGAGAAGACGATTCTCAAGTAACTTTAAGCTCCATGGACCCCAAGATCATCATTTATAGTCAAATATGACCTATCAAAGACACAAAAATTGTAGAGCTCATTAACACATTTAAGGATAATGATGGAGGTAAGATGCTAAAAAAAAAATGTAGGTGCTTTCCGACTATACCAGTACCGTCAACTCTCACACACCGTGTGGCCATTCAGACACATGACAGCTGCAGTATTATATGCCAAAACCTGTCAGCATCCAACCATGCCATTACTTTACTTGGGCCCTCCCCATCCTTTTCCAGAGTTTCTTTTGATGCCTCATCCTTGGTTTGATAGTTGCCACTCCTGTTGTGCCTTAGACTACAAGGCCATGAATCAAGACATCAAGCTTTGTATTATCTTATGCATTGGTAAAATAGGTTATTTAACAATCACGTCCACGTTACTCAAGGGATTGATGTATAAATAATTCATGTCATATAAGTGTTTTTATACTGTTAGGCATTTTTACTATCTCTACTATCTACATAGTAGGTAGAGAACATATTGCATTCCACCCAAAAATTTAATATTGAGATTTCACCTGCAATATATGCTGGATGTGACTCTATGGCACAGCTTACTAAGAGCCTTGGACTACCGCCTGGCCGCTGCGTCCCCCATCTCGGTCCCCCCCAGGGGCCTACTATGATAGGTACGGGTTTGGCGCACCCGGGGTCCCAAGCCAACCTTGACTCCCTCAGTGGGCAACCTCTGAGTGGTGAGAGAGTCACTAGGTCAAAATGCCCACCCACGTGTACGCCATGCGTGGAGACCCGTGTCGGTGGAAAGGAATATCCTGGTTGGTTGAGGGTTGTGTATCTGAGCCTGGATCTTCTGTCTTTTCAGTGACTAGAGAGGGTACACAACTTAATACACTACTTTGGTTTCTGCTTCATCTAAATGGGAGGCTAGGGACTACCCCACCCCTAGTCAATCGGCCAGGACTATGTATTATACCGAACCCCAGGGTGAGTGGGATGGCGAGCCTGCTATACCTCCTGTGTAGCCCTGTCACCCCAGTGGGGTGACCCCTTGTTGGACTCCATGGTGGGTGGGGAGCATGGGGGGATGAAAATTAAAATTTACTTTCATGGCAAAATCCAAAAAATCCATTAAATATGGTACTGAGTTCGGAAAAGAAGTAGTCAAGCATTGTGGTCCTCGCTACTTGATTGTTAATACAACAGAGGAAGGAAGGAAGTTCTCTAGCGTAAGCCCTTTTGTTATTCAAAAGGGTCTTGATAACATTGCTGGTCCCATAAAATCTTGTATAAGAGTTTGTAATGGCACGCTCCTGGTAGAAGCAGAATCAGCATCCCAGCTGCAAAAATACTAAAGGCCAAAATGTTAGGCAGCTATCCAGTAAAGGTTGATGTGCACAAAAGCTTGAATTCCTCACGTGGTGTGGTTAACACCCGCGCATTGGGTGGTACGACCAGTGAGGAAATTCAAGAAAATCTTGCTCCCCAAGGCATAACATCTGCGCATAGTGTTCAAAGAAAAGTAAATGGAGAATTTGTGTCTACCCATACCATGCTTATTACCTTTGATCAGGTAGATCTCCCACAAAGGATAATGGCAGGGTACGAATCCATTGAGGTAAGACCGTATATACCGAACCCGCTCAGATGTTATAAATGTCAGCGCTTTGGCCACACCAGTGAATTCTGTAACAGCGAGTCTACCTGTGTCAACTGTGGTAAAACCTCGCACACATCAGCTCCAACGTGTGTTAACTGTAACAGTGAACATCCATCAAGTTCCCGTAGTTGTCCCCCTTTTGCAGAGGAAAAGACGGTCCAGGAGATTCGGGTTAAAGAGAAGGTGTCCTTCTTGGAAGCCCGGAAACTCTTGCGAATCCGCCAACCCTCTGTCCCGAAGTATGGTACCTACAGCTCAGTTGTAGCTAAATCGGTACAAAGCCGGGAAATCGCAACTCAAACCTGCGATATAAATGGGGTCACGATTGCAGAAAAGGTTCTCACAGCCAGCTCACTTCCTAGGCCTTTGACTTCAACATCTAAGTCAGTAGCACCACCTCCTACATCTGAAACCGTGAAAAGCGCTAAAATTAAATCGCCGCCAAAGCAATCGACCTCGACCAACAAGTCTGGCAAGCTAATAATATATACTGGACCAGAAAGAAAGTTCAAGAATACCTATGAGAGAACCGACTTCCTCAAGCAAAGCGTAATGTCTATTCCCAAAGCAACTAAGGGAAACAAGAGTCCACATAGGTCCTCTTCTGAGGATTCGTCTGGGAGGGACTCAGGTCGGCGACTATCATCGTCGAGGTACTCGAACCGAAATTTTCAATTAGAAAGGGGTCCTCCCAAATGGAGAAGATGGAGGAAGGTGATACTGCCCTCACTGCCAGAAGGACAGTGACAAAGAGACAGGACCATCTTCCCGTAGAAAGTGTTAATCCGACACCTAAAAAAAAATAAACTGAACCGCCCTCCGCAGCCTTTAAAATAGAAATAACCACAATGTACAACTTATCCCATTATAAAGAACATGGCTATTCTACAATGGAACATACGTGGAATAAGAACACATTGACTTGAGCTTGAACTGCTGCTTAACCAGAACGATCCTTTGGTCGTATGTTTGCAAGAGACTAAGCGCCGTCCACAAGACAGCTTCAAAATCAAACGGTACAACCCTGTAAGGTGTGATCTATCATCGGAAGAGGGTGTACCTGCGTACGGAGGCACTATGATGCTTATCAGAGATGATATATTCGCGCAATCTGTATCATTACAGTCCGACATCCAGTCAGGAGCTGTAAGGATTAAACTGTCACATACCAGACTCACCATTTGTAATATATACCTTCCTCCAAGTGACGACCTCTCGCTCATTGATTTAGGGGATCTAGTTTCTCAACTACCACACATTTTCTTTTGGTAGGTAATGTAAATGCCCACCATCCACTTTGGGGCTCACCTCGGGCTTGTGCGAGAGGTAAGTTAATTGCCGATTTCTTGAATAATTATAACCTAATTCTCCTGAACACCGGAGAACCTTCATTTCTTTCTGATGCTTTCAACAGTTTTTCACACCTGGTTTTAATAGATTGTTCACCATCATTAGCATCTTCCTTACAGTGGAATATCATCTCTGATTTGCATTCTAGTGACCATTTTCCATGTCTTATTAGTCTTTTGCCTCAAGATACATGTTCCACACTTTTACCTAGATGGCACAGAGATCAAGCCAACTGGAACTTTTACTCCCGGTTGGCTGCCTTTTATTACAACGAGCAGGACTCGGTGAATGTTTTAGTAGAGCACCTCACGAAAAATATTCTTGGTGCTGCCGAGCAGTCTATTCCACGGTCGGCGACCCAAACCTGTCGTCGATTTCCAATACCTTGGTGGACGGATGAATGCTGGAATGCCATTCGTGCTCGCAGGCGTGCTCTCAGGATTTTCCAACGTCGCCCAAACTGGATAACCTGATTGAGTATAAAAAGATGCGTGCCAAATCTAGGCAGGTTATTAAGGATAGCAAAAAGACATCATGGAGCAAGTTTGTAGCGTCATTCAATCGACATACACCTTCTTCTATCGCATGGGATAAGTTAAGGCGCGTGGACGGAAAAACGACTCATACGCCAATCGCCGGTCTTAAAACAGCTGTAGGAGATGTTATTGATAAGTTTGACGTGGCCAACACTTTTGGCAGTGCTTTTGCTCAAGTGTCTAGCTCAGAAAATTATTCACCTGAATTTCTTCCTGTTAAGGCTCGGGTAGAATCTCAAGGTTTTAACTTTCGATCTAAAAATCTTGAAGATTACAATAGTCTCTTCACCATGAGGGAGTTAGACCATGCACTACTATCTTCGCGAAACTCTGCACCAGGTTCTGATGGAATACACGTCATAATGTTGCAACATCTCTCTCCTGAAGGTAAGGCCTGCCTGCTCGAGGTCTATAATCGTGTTTGGGTTGAAAGTGGCGAGAGGCCATCACCTATTTTGAAAGCTGGAAAGGACCGTTTTCTTCCGTCCAGCTACCATCCAATTTCCCTCACCAGTTGCGTTTGTAAGTTGATGGAACGCAGATCAATGGACGGTTGATATGGTGGCTGAAAACTCACAACCTACTGACCAACACCCAGTGCGGTTTTCGACGACGTCGTTCAGCAGCTGACCACCTTGTCTCGATTTCGACGCAGATAATGAATGGATTCATGAAGATCTGTCAAACCGTTGGGGTGTTTTTTGACCTCGAAAAGGGTTATGATACGTGTTGGCGGGCAGGAATAATACGTTCCCTATACAACTGGAACATACGTGGACGCCTTCCGGTGTTCATTCAGGAGTTTATGAGGGACCGCGTTTCCCGAGTAAGGGTCAGCGCGGTTTTATCAAATAATTTTTTTCAAGAGAACGGAGTGCCACAGGGATCGGTACTAAGCGTCACGCTGTTTGCTATAGCAATTAATTCTACCTCGAAATGTAATCTCCTAGAGGTATCGTCCTGCTTATTCGTAGACGACTTTGCCATCTATTGTACCTCTCAGCGCACACCTTTTTTGGAACGTCGTCTGCAGCGGTGTTTAGACAACCTCTCAGATTGGAGCTCTGAAAACGGCTTTCGCTTCTCTGTTGAGAAGTCACTCTGCGTGAGCTTCTGGCGCCGCAAGAGGCGATTACCACCTTCGCTGCGGTTAGGCACAGTTTCACTATCATTCGCGAATGAGACGAGATTCCTTGGGTTGATATTCGATAGAAAACTGTGTTGGTCACCACATATAGCACAGCTGAGAGCGCGCTGTAACCTTTCTCTGAATATTCTACGGATACGAGGTGGCAAATCTTGGGGAGCGGATCGGACAGTCTTGCTGCGACATCATTGCGCACTGATCAGAGCCAAGTTAGATTACGGATGCATAGTTTATTCTTCGGCAAGACCATCTGTGCTTAGAAGATTAGACACTGTCCATAATCAGGGTATTCGTGTGGCTGTAGGAGCTTTTCCAATCAGTCCAGTAGCCAGCCTTTATGCTGAATCGGCAGAACCCCCTCTGCAGTGTAGGCGCGATATCCTGTTAACAAATTATGGCTGTGGGCTTAAGTGCATGCCTTCGTATCCAACGTTCACTTTTTTTTTTAACACCGAGCTGGACGAACGTTATAGAAATATCTCAATTAGTCCACGGCCCCCAGGTGTTCGCTTCCGAATGCTTCTTCATAAGCACGATATCGTAATGCCTAGAATGTTTCCCAAGGGAGAAAGGATGCACCCACCTTGGTTACTTACAACATCCCACGTAAACCTCGGGACGACGGCATACCGAAAGTCTACAATGCTTTTTTCTAGTATCCGTAGATGTTTTTTAGAATTTTTGTCAAACTACAATGACCGAACTTGTATATATACCGATGGAAGTAAGTGCACCGTTGGTGTTGGTGTGCCTTTGTTTATGATACCGAACAATATACATTCGGTTTTCATAGTGGCACATCTATTTGTAGTGCGGAGCTGTACGCAATATATCGAGCCATTCTGCACGTTGGCCGTCGAAATTTGAGGGACTGCCTTATATTGAGTGATTCCCTGAGTATACTTCAGAGCCTTGGTGATCTCTACAAATATCATCCTATCGTGCAGCGTATCCAGGATGCCCTCCACGCTTTATATACTTCCGGGGGTTAATGTGGAGTGTGCATGGATTCCTAGTCACATTGGCTTGCTGGGGAATGAACTGGCAGATTTTGCAGCAAAGACGGCAACCAGCAAACCCAATACAAAAATGTCTTGTGTAACATCGGAAGACTTTAGGCTTGTTGTGCGGAGGGCGATAATTTCGTGCTGGCATGAAGAGTGGTCAGCTCTCCGCGGAAATAAGCTTAGAGTAAATGAAGGACCTTCCAACAAACTGGGTTACTTCATCTCGCCAATCTCGACGGGAGGAAGTGATTTTAGCTCGTTTGCATATTGGCCATTGCAATTTTACACATAGTTTCCTTCTTAACGGCAAATCTGCTCCATTGTGTCTGCTATGTGGAGAGGCTTTGTGTGTCCATCGTGTGTTGCTAGAGTGTGTTAATCTAGCACATATTCGGGAATCACTGCAACTGCCAGTCAGTCTTGCAGAAGTCCTGGCGGACGATAGTCGAACAGTGCTAAGATTTTTACATTTTTATCAAAGATAACCTTCAAATTACGGATTTAGTTGTTTTTACTTTTGTATTTGGATTAGTTTTGAAATATATTTTTTTTTCCCTAAATCGCCAAGCTGTGGTTTTTTTTTCCATGGTCACTTTTATACATTGATTTACAGATTTATCTTTCGTTCTTATCTGTAATATTTCTTATTGAGCTTTATCTCTGGCTTTTGCCATGATTTGTTTGATAAGGGCGCTGATGACCTTGTAGTTGAACGCCCTTAAACACTAACCATCATCATCATACCCCATCTCAGTCCATTACAGACATGGATGGGGTGCAGTATTGGGAGGTGAGACGTAGTCAGTGCTTCGATCCCCCCCAGCCAGTTAATGCAGTCTTCATGAACTGGAGCAGCTACTTCTCCATCAAGTAGCTCCTCAATTGGCCCCCCCAGGGACCTCACGACGCTGAGTGCACCCCAGTCCAGGTCTCCCAGTGAGGGAAAAATCCCCATGTCAGTCCTGGGAATCGAACTGAGGTCTCCTGCTTTGCAAGCAGCAACGCTATCAAGGCACTAAGGAGATGTACTGAATAAAAAAAAGCATTTTTAGAAAAATGTCTATGACGTAGACTCTATGTATATGTGTGCAGACACATATGATATTTATGTTCAATATCTTCAAAAGGTGTAACACAAAGATTTACTAAAAAAAAAAAAAAAAAATCCCCCCTCCCCATTCTTTGCTTGGAACATTTTTGTGAATTTTCTAAATATCTTTAAGATATTAAGATGAAAAGTTAAATGTGTATTTTGGTTTTGATGGAATATTCTGAAGTTGTCTTCATTTGGAACAAATCATATACAATCTTGTATAATTAGTTCAAACGAAAGTACTCTATATAAAATGTATAGATCTCTCTCAAACACTCAGAATATTCCAATAGGTTTTTTTTTTTGTGCAACAAGCCAATCCTAAGATACCCCTTATGGTTTTAGTTGTATAATGCCTTGTCATGCATTCTAAGTCCATAAATAGAGTTTTATTTATGGATGCTCTTTAACTGCAGCAGTTGTTAGCATGCTTTTCTATATTGGGTATGAAAAACTGCTTAATTTTGATCAGAGGTTTCTTTATTGGGCTTGAAGTTCTTTTATTTGCCGTAAATTTACAACACAGGACCAACAGACTTTTTAGTTTTGTGTTATGCTGTCCACAGACAGACACACACATTTTCATAAAAATGCCTTTTTTGGATTCAGGAGTTCTGGTGAAATATTGGTATCAAATGTGTGGGTGGAATACAATACCTTCTGTATGAACTTCATACATTATATGTACATGCTAGAGAGAGTAAAAATAATTAAGGAGTATATTAAATGTTTACTCATGGCTAAAAGATATAACCTTAAAAAGGTTTGAGAACTACTGCTCTAAAGTAATTCACGTATTACATAGAAGTTACAATAAAGTTATATTTTTGAGATGCAAGCAGCAACTGACAAGTGTAGCCTTGAGCAGGTCATTCACTGCTGGGTAGCAAGCAGAACAATACCAAACTAGCTGGGTCATCTTCTCCTTACCAGTACACCAAGTCTTATCACAACAAACAATGCTAATATTCAAAACATTTTCATACCATTTATTAACACATTGAAGCCCAGTCATTTCTTTAGTTGAAGAGCCAAGAAACCCAGGGTTTTTATGCCCACTTTAAGTTATTATTTACAATACATCAATCAAATCTGCCAAAAAGTATTGGGACAATCTAAAAGAATGGTATTCAAGGATTTCTCAACAAGTAAGAAAATAATCATAACTTCCGTATTAATGTTTTATTTTAAATTTACAAGAATCAAAATGAGTTTGAAAAAATCTGCATAAAGCTGCTTGCACTCCATTTATTGAAAGTTCGAAAAACTCTCCCTTGTAATTGGAATTTTCCAGACCTTCATTTCTGTATTGAATTTCTGCTCCAGTTCACAGATGCCAAGGAAAATGCAGCATTTTAACATTTCAGAACACAAAACGTGACCTTCAAAGAAAATGGCGCAACTCCCCGAGAGCAGCCAATATTACCAACTCTCCTAAATTTCCTAATAGCTGACTAAAGCAAAAATAGATGGCAGCAAAAATCAGACAACTAAATGATAACTGATATATTTTCTCTGTCACATAGCCTAAGACCGAGTTAAGGTTGTGGAATTGCATTAAAAGTGTTGGAAATACCTGCCCGAGCTATGCTCCGGCATGGGCCGAATGAACATTTCACATGGCCCGAGCTATACTCAGGCTTGGGCTTCAATGTGTTAATCATACTATATTGAGATAGTTACTCAAAGAGTCCTCCTTTTGACACTTTCAAATGCTGCGGCCAATCATCTATGGCAGCACGTATGACATTTATGTCCAAATTCTTTACTGTTCACTTCAAATCTCATTTTAGAGCCTCCAGATTTCTATGTCCTGTCAAGCAGGCTTTACTTTCAATGATGCCCCATAGTTGGTAAAGCAGCAGATTCAGATCTCGACTTCCCGATGACCAATCTTGGTGCATTATAAATTCAGGAACATTCTCCTAAAGGCCACTGTTGCACGTGTTTAGTGCTGTGGTGCATGTTCTTGAACATGGTCTCATACAATCAACTCTGAGATGGTCATTTGTGGAGTTCAACATTTGTCTTCAAACCTTTCTCACAAAAATGAGCAGGGGGAGCAACTCCACATGCTTTTTTACAGCCGCTTACATACACTCGATCATTTTGCTTGTCAGTTTCTGTATGAAGCATTTTCTCATCTGTAAAGAGAATGTGTTTGTGCATGCCAGCGAAGGAGGTCCCACCTAATTGATCAGTCCAGCGACAATAGGCTTGGAGTCCAAGGTTTTCACTCTTGAAACACTGATTCTTGAAATGTTCATCTTGCATGTGATGATTTTCTCTTTTTGGACAGAATTTCTGTGACAAATTGCTTTCACTGCTGCTGGGGTTTGAACAGAACGAGGCCAACCAGATCTCTCTCTGTCCTCCACATGTCCAAGTTCCTCATATCAATTTATGGTACGATACATGAATCTTAAGGTGATTCCTAGCTGTTTCAGCAGCTTAAATATTGAGGTACCTGAGTAGTTGCACTTATGCAGGCAATTCAATTCAATTCTGCTCAATTCTTTATTAACTGTCAATACACTTTTACAAGCTTCTGACACTGTCAAAAAGAATTATCCTAGGAAATATGGTAGGTATATAAAATTAAACATAAGTGTACGTATATATATACACTTAACTAAGAGATATTTACAGATTATCAACTTTATACAAACATTTATCAATTAACAAGTATTTTAACTTGTTTTGAAACTGTTTAATAACTTAATTGCTGCTGGCAATCTATTAAATAAAATTTGACCCATCACAAAAACATCTTTATCACTTGACTTTTTGGAAGTACATCTCTGAAATAGTCATTAATGTTTCTGGTATTGTAGTCATGAACATCAGAAATCCTCAAATTTAGCTTATTTACAGCAAAAAGAATAGATTTATATACATTCAGTGAATACAATGTGACCATTTGATTTTGTTTGAAAATATCTACACATGAATCAGTATTTTTTAAGTTAAAATTATCCTAATGTACTTTTCTGTAGGACGAATACTCTGTCCAGATGAACCCTTGGACAACACCCCCATAGTATAGCATCTTTAGGAGGTTGGTGTCACCAATTGGCTTGAAATGTCTAATTAGATATATTCATCTACTAATATTTTTTACATAGATAGTCAGTATGATTACTCCCTGTCATATTATTGTCCATATATAGGTCCAGAAATTTATGTGAACTTACATCTTTTGTATTACAATTATTTATCTGTACATTTATTTTGAAATGAGTCTTGCTAGTTAGGCTAATTTGCATTGATGTGGTTTTTTTCCATGTTGCACTTGAGATTGTGTTAAAATGATTTGACAGCTGTTCTCCCTGATATCTTATGACCTGGATTAGTTTATTGTTATTGCCAGCAGAAGATGACTGTTGTATCATCTGCATAGGATATTATCTTACCCCACGTGTAATAGGTAAGTCATTTATGTAGATGATAAACAGTAATGGTCCTAATACATTACCCTGGGGAACCCCACATTTTAGTCTTACAAGTTGAGCTGTAGTAATTTTGATAGTTTGCATTTTGGTAAAGAATTTGTGTGTATTGTATTCTGCCTTTTAAATAAGAAATTATTAAGTTCTTGGATATTCCCCTTACACCACAATTATCTAATTTTTGAATGAGGATATTATGATCTACACAATCAAATGCTTTTGATAAATCAAAAAATAAGGCACCAACCTTTTCGTTATTCTCTAAGACAGACCTTTTTGGAAGCCATGTTGGAACCCTTGAATAGTGTTATTTTTCTTCAGAAATGATAAGAGTCTGTTTATGATTTACCTTTTCAAATATTTTTGCTATTTCTGAAGTTAATGTAATAGGCCTATAGTTATTTACATCCTTTCCATCTCCTTTTTTATATGCAGGCCACACTATACTGGTTTTAAGACACTCGGGGAATTCATCCTTCTCTATGGAATTATTGATAAGGTGTGAAATGGGCTTTGCAATAACATGTTTTAAAATGACGGGGCTTATTTCATGCGATGCTTTACTTTTTGAGGCTGATATTTTCTCACTTTCTGATGACTGCAATGTTCCCTACAATACTCACCACACTTCACACAACTTATGATAAGATTCTGTATGAGTTGCGGCTGTATTTGTTGACAGATATGGCGACGTTCATGGTGACAGACTTGCTGCCATCCTGTTTGGAAGAAGTTGCAGAGTTTGGAGAACAGCTAGCAACAGCTGAGAGCCAGTCCTGGCTGGTGGAGCTTCCCTCCAGATGTCGAGGTCTAGCTCATACCAAGAACTTGCCTGTTGTTGTTATGGTTCCTGGTACTCAGAGTTCCCCACAACATTTCCTCAAACCTCTCGCAAGGAAACTCATAAACCCAACTGTGTGTGTCAAACTGCCAAGGAGCGACATCAACCTGGAGGAAGCTGCGGCCAGGATAGCACAGGTAGGTGTACATAGTGCATAGAGAAGGTATTTCATTCCACACAAAAATTTGATACTGAGATTTTATTGGAAATACAAGTTTTAGGATCCTCTGTATCAAAAAATAACATTTTTAGAAACATTTCCATGTGTGTGAATCTGTGGGCAGTACAGCTCAATAAGTTGTTTTGTATCTTCCAAGGACAGGACACAAAGATTTTCATGAAAATTCCCCTGCCCCAAACTACGCTTTACATAGAAAAATTTCAAAATTTTTGTTTTTCTCAAAATTGGCTCTAACGATTTTGATTAAAATCTCTTATATTTAAGATATATGCATGACAAAATGTATATCCTGAATTTTCTGGGAATAGCCTATGAATACCTATGATAATTTTTTTGAATTGTGCATAACTAGTAGACCGTAAGAGATAGACAAAAACGTAGATCTTGATAAACCCACAATTTATGTCATAAATTTTTGTTGTGGAGTTGGCCATTTTTGAGATATTTCTTGTTATTGATTTCAGTTTTAAAACTTTTCTCATATGGGAATGTCAATGTTTGGCCTGCAAAGAAACGGATTTCAATCCCATAGCAACTACATTTTAAAACATGTGACTGTTTGTTTAGCCTAGTGTACTCCCTCATTTCCCTTCTACCTATAAGGAAGCAAGTAATAAAACCATTTCTGTTAATGTTTATCTTGATTAGCATGAAGTAGATAGAAGAATAAGCTTATTAGCAATAATTTGTTACAGAGATGTAGAGAAAAGTCATGTAAATGGAGTACATCAGATTTTTTTTGTAGAGTTAACAATTTCCGAGATATTTCTTGTTATTGCTTTCAAGTTTAAGCTACTACGCAAAGTCATTTTTCATTTTATCTTTGTTTTCTTTACTCCTGGCTGTGCAAAGCGAAAACTGAATTTCAATTGTTTCACATAGTGACCAGCTTTCAAAAGATTTGACTCTGGTTTTAGCTAAGTATTTTTCCTTATTTCCCTTCTAAATAGCAAGACTATTTCTGTTTATGTTTATCTCGATTACATTGAAGTAGATAAACAAATAAATTTTTGTAACAATGGTTTGTAGAGAAAGTCATGTGAATGGAATACATAAGATTTTTTTTATCATTATTAAATATTGTATAACTCAAATGTTTTACTTCAAATGGTAACAAGGGACATCCAAAATGTGTTCATATTTCTGGCCTATTGCCTCCTTTCGCATGCAGAACTTTGTCGATTTTTCTGCCTATTTTGTAACTTTTTAGTACCTAATTTGCTGTCATGTTCTGATTGACCAACAACATTTGAGAGATAGATAGCTGTTGTTCAATCAATATGACCTAAGACAGTGAAATTGAATTAATTCCTTGTGCAAGTATGTTTGTTAGTTTGTTTTTGTTTTGACAGGAAATTGAGAAACTGCAGAGTGACTTCACGTATCATTTAATTGGTGTATCAAATGGTGGACTGCTTGCTCTGCATGTAGCGCAGTGTTTGGAACGGAACGGAGCCGATGTGAGCGTGATCCTGTTGGATGGAGCTCCAGAAACAATGCAACTGAAAGCCAAGCAGCTGGGAGAAGGCAGTGTGGCTCAGAACAAGCTCATCTCCATCTTGCTGAACATCAACGATGACAAGGTACATTTTCATCTTTTATTTGCATGTAAATGTTTTACTTTCAAACAGGTATGCAAATTGTAAATAGTTTAACACATTGTTGAAAATAATCCTACACACACTTACTTGGTAAATCATCAATAACTTTGTAAATATTAGTGTTAGAGAAGAGGTATTTATTTTTATTTTGATTGCCAAGCATCTCACTCTTTCCTTCATGCGACAGTTTCAAAGTACTGTGAACTTGTGTTTGCAAAGTTAGGTTAATTTATTTTTTAAATGTTATGTTTGAAAGCAGTTTCTGAAGAAGAAAAATGTTTTATACAAATGCCCCACTATCTCAGAAATTAACCGGCATTAAGGGCTGAAATTGTTACCACATATTTGCACCTAAATAGACTTTATTTAAAAAAAGAAGTTTTTATGTATATGGATTTTATTCTTTAAAAATTTAAGTCATCATTTCTCAATAAAATTCTAAGAGCTTCATTAAAAAAAAATCATACTTTTCGTTGTAATCAAGGGTAGTATTCTATTTTTCATCAGTCAGCAGCAAAAGTATTATCTTTAAAAACGTAGCTCATTATGATAAATAATTGCTGAGATAATGAGTCAAACTGCAAGATAGGGCATTTCAACTCCCCTTAAGCTTCAAATTGCCATGTATCTGCAGTATACTCTATTCTCAACATGTGGGAAATAACACTAATTCCCTTATACATTCCATGTTCTAATGCATTTATAACAAACTTTTCACTTTGTTGCTTTTGTTCGTCATTCCCAACACTTGTCAAGTTTCAGCATCTTTCAAATATACAACACAGAAGATTTTCAACAAAATCCCCTCACCTAATTCACCCTTTAAGTGAAACATTTTTTGAAATTTTCTGAAATGACTAACAATTTTTATTAAGATTAAGAATATTTACACCACAAATGAAATGTACAAGGTCTGTTCAAAAACTATTGCAAATTTTTAATTTCCACAGGCTACGTATATTTGATTTTAGATTGTTTTGTGGAGTTATGTTGGTACTCATGTCCCTCATTTATGTTGACAAGCTCGGTGAGTTTGAATGTTTCATTACTTTTTTTTTTTTTTTTTTTAATTGCTTCATTTGTATAGCCCCCTTTAACATCAATGGTCATATGGGGGGCTTTCACTTGTGAAACTGTTTAGGACATTAGGTTAACCTTTATATTACTAAACACACGCACATTCACTCTCACATTTATACTTCCAGACTCTATGGGGGATAGGGAATAATTCCGGTTAAAGAAAAATTCCCCACCCCAGCCGGGAATCGAACCCGGGACCTCCGGGTGAGAAGTCAGCTCGTTGACCACTCGACCAGGGAGGCAGTCTGTTCCATTAATTGTTGACAGCTATTTTGCTGGGATGTGTTTTGGCTCATCTTCGATTTTTGCCTATTCCAAGAAATGGAACAAAGAATCTGTATCAAATTTTGTGAGGGGGGAGGGGGGGGAAATTTAAGTGTATGGATGCATTCCGAATGTTGACTGTGGCATATGGTGAAGCTACCTTGGACCAAAGCAACGTTTATTGGTGGTACAAAATGTTCTCAGAGGGTCGAGAAGATGTGAATGACGAAGATCGTCCTGGATGCCTGAGCTCGTCAACAGACGAAAACATTGAAGAAGTGAAGAAAATAATATTGGCCAATTGTCGAATCACTTAGAGGAATTGCTGAGGACCTAAACATATCAATTGGCTTTGCCATTCGATTTTTACCAATGATTTGGGCATGAGATGGGTTGCCGCTCAATTTCAACCAGAAGCACCATGGCATTAACGTCACTATTGAACTCTGACCGCGACGACCCAGGGTCATAACTGTGACGAACAGGTTTATGGTTATGACTTGGAAACTAAAGCTGTCATCCCAATGGAGCCAACTTTGTCAAATGTGAAGGTTTTGCTTGCAGGGGCATGGTGTATCATGAGTTCTTGCCATAGGGCACAACGGTCAATAAGCAATATTACCTGCAAGTTATGCAGAATTAGCGCAAAGCAATCTGCCAGAAATGCCGGGATTTGTGGAAGAACAAAAATTGGCTTTTACACCATGATAGTGTCCCTGCTCACACATCATTGCTTGTGCACGAATTATTTGCCAAAAACAACACACTTATGATGCCGCAGTCACTGTACTCCCCAGACGTGGCCCCTGTGACTGTTTTTTGTTCCCAAACTGAAGAGGCCCATGAAAGGACAACGCTACGCCACAATTCAGGAGTTAAAGACAGCATCGAAGGAGAAGCTGAACATCACAAAAAACAATTTTTTAAAGTGCTTTGAGGATTGGAAAAAACGTTGGCACAAGTGTATAATATCTGGTGCGGATTACTTTGAAGGGAACAAAACAGATATTCATGAATAAATAAATACTTTTTGAAAAAAAAGGCCCACAAAATTCGCGATACTTTTTGAACAGACCTCGTATATCTTGAATTTTCTGAGGACAGCCTTTGAAGCCATTTTCACTCTGGATGACTTTTGAATAACTGTTAAACTGTAAGAAATAGACAAAATCTTATACCACAAAAAATGTAGACCTTGTTAAAAAATACAATTGATGTGAAACACATTTTCTTTGCAGAGTTAGGAATTTTTTAAATATTCCTTGTTATTGGTTTACATTTTAAAATACTTATACTTTCTGAAATGAGAAACAGGAACAAAATTTCACTACTGATCAGGTTTTCAAATATTTTACTATCACTTTAGCCTTATTTCTCTCCTACTTACAAGGAAACAAATAATAAGAGTATTTCTGCTAATGTTTATCTTGATGACCATGAAGTAGATAGAAGCTTTTGTAAGAGCAGTTTGTTTGCAGAATAGGTAGAGAAAATGATGTAAACGGAAGACATGATATTTATTTATTTTCTCTTGTATTTAATTTCAAAGCCATGACATAGTGACCAGCTCTTAAGCGATGAGGCTGTTGTGTTGTAAAACAGAATGTGATGTGGTGTACAGGTATATGATGAGCTGAGCCAGAGGTCGACACTTGCCAGCAAGATGAAGTTTGCCCTGACCCAGCTGTCGCACGACATGCAGGCGAGGAGGGAGCACATAGAGGCAGCAGTCAGTACCATATACAGCATCTTTGATAATCTGGTTCAACACATACCCACGGAAACTCTGCTCAAAGGGAAGGCCAGACTCATCAGACCAGGTGGCTCCGAGGCAGACGATAACTGTGGTCTTAGCCAGGTAGTATTCATTAGCTAATAATATGTACTTACAATTTCCAGTTTTTAACACATTATCCTATACACAATTTTTACTTTCTCTAAAAGATATTGTAATGCACCCAAAAATTTGATACCGAGATTTCACCGGAAATACATGTTTTAGGAACCCCTCAATCAAAACAAAGCATTTTTAGAAACATCTCCGTGTGTGTGTGTGGGCAGCATAGCTCAAAAACAAAAAGCCTGTTAACTACCAAACTTGGTATTTAGGTTTAGTATCATCCAAAGATGCGACACAAAGATTTTAAAGAAAATCCCCCCACCATAAACTACCCTTTGCTTGGAAAAAAATGTCATAAATTTTGATTTTCTCAAAAATGGCTCTAATGATTTTGATTAAAATCCCATATATTAAAGATATTTACATGACAAATAAAATGTATCTTGAATTTTCTGGGAATAGCTTCTAAAGAGCTCTTTATTCTGGATGATTTTTTATTGAATTTTGCATAACTGTTAAACCATGAGGGATACACAAAAACTTACTACAGAAAAAGTAAAGATCTCGATAAAACACACAATTTATGTCATATATATATTTTTTTTTTTTTTTGTGGAGTTGATCGCTTTTGAGATATTCCTTGTTATTGGTTTCAGATTTAAAAAACTTATACTTTTCTCATACAGGAATCTTTCAACTCCTGTCCATACAAAGAAAGGAACTTCAGTCACATAGCAACCAGCTTTTGACTATCACTTTAACCTATGGTACTCCCTTATTTCGCTTCTACTTACAAGGAAGCAAGTAATAAGACTATTTCTGCTAATTTTTTCTACATTAGCCTGAAGTAAATAGAAGCATAAGCCTTTTAACAATAATTTGTTGCAAGTATGTTGAAAAAGTCATGTGAATAGAACACATCAGATTTATTTCTCAACGAGATTACATCAATTTTAGAACCTTATAGATTTCTTTTTTCATAGTCTGCTTACCCTCCCCTTACTGACATGGTCCTAGAACTTCAAGCAGATACCTAGGGGTCAGAAGCCTGTTGGGGAGCCAAGGCACAAAACCACAAAATGGTGAACCAAGCATGACAATGAGGAAGTGGACGATTTGAAATCAAGCAAGATGGATGATAGGCAAAGCTATGATGGAGTAATTGGTGGCAGTGGAACCCAGAGAAAATCTGCCCATATGCCACTTTATCCCACATTTGGGTGCTTGGGATCAAGCCCAGGCTACCTAGGTGAGCACTCGGCCATGGCATTGCCCTCTAAATTTCTAAAGAAAATGTGTTTTTCAGCAAAAGTCTGATATTTGCTGTTTCTATTTTATCATGCAATAACTTATAAACTAAACATCAGAATGAAACAATAATTTTTATTCTTAGCTAAAGCACAATGCTGATACATGTCTAGTTTAAATTCTATAGTAAAAAAGACAACAAGAAACTTTTCTGTTATGGTTTACAAAGAGACCAAGAAAGAGAAAATGTTGACAAGGTTTGGAGAAAGCTTTTAAAGCAACTCAAAATCCTGTAACTTGAAACTTCTCTATAGCAATACAAATGTATCTATCCATTCAGTTGAGTTGCCAGGCAGCATGACATGTGTTAATGTGTGTTATTAGGGAAGGAGAAGCTTGCAAGAGATAAAATGTTTAAAAGCTAAGAAGAAATGCAACATAATGATGAATGCCTTCGATTCCCAAGTAAAATGAGCATTGATAAGGGGATAAATGAAACAGTAGTGTATAAAGTAAGAAAGAACATGTAAGGACACCATTAAATAGCAATAAGGATGAGGGGGAAAAGCCAATATAGTGCAGGTGAAAAATAAACGTTACTTAAATAGCAGTGCCAATATTTCACTATTTGCTGATGTAATTCACATTACAACATTGAGTTGGTACAAACTGAGTGCCAAAGTTGTAACATACATGTGTGCAGAGTAAAGTGTCTACAGGTAACAAAACAGTAATGAAAGTCCTAAAAAGTAACTAATTGGATTGTTGGATATAATGGGAATTTTCATTTGTCATCCTGAATGTCTCACCAAGATCAGTCGACTTTGGTACTTTCATACACAGTTGAGTTACCATCTTCCTGTTCTAGTTCACTGTAAGGTCCCATTCAAATAAACATGTACCACTAACATAATGCAGTTGTGAACGTAATGCACAAATGTGTTTATTGACTTAAATATCGGTTACAAACACACTGCTGCGAATAATTCACTCGACATTTTGATGCGTAGACATTATAGCTGCAAGCAGTCACAACACAACACTGCAATCCTTCCTCCTTTTATAGCGAGAAAATGACATCACAAACTCCCTGAAACTTGTTGAAGGTACTGGAAGTCTAAGTTTGGTCATGTTCCTGTTACACCACTTTTCTGTGTTGTTTACACAACTGTGATGAGTTGCATATCCAGAGTCATATTTACGGCAGGGCAAACCGAGCAACTGTCCAGGGCAGCACATTTTAGGGGGTGGCAAAGTTACTGGAAAGCTGCACAAAAAAAAACAACAAAAAAAAAAACAAAAAAACAAACAAAAAAAAAACATAGACCTGAAACGTCAAGTTCTTTTAAATTTGTCGCTCGCAGAGGAATATTAATTGATGCATGTTGGCTATGCTGATTAGTTTGCACGCTATGCGTACGTAGCGGAGACAAAGCAAAATGCATTTCAACAGTGAGAATCAGATTAACACATGCAAAAAATTGTAAGATCAAGAAGTGTGTGTTGTTATTTATTAACGTAAATGGACTATGACGAACTCCTAAACTTGCTAGCAAGGAGGAAGCCTCTTGTTATTTAAACAGTATATGTTTTGGGGTGATAACTCTTTAGTGTAACTTCTTTCTATTAACATGTTTCTACTTAAATTTTAATAAACTCACTTATGATGTTTGCCACTCATACTTAAGTATCCAAAGTAGTGAAACCATTCTCTATATTGTGAAAATTTAAGTAATATATGTATAGCAAGTTGAGGGGCAGCAAATGTTTTTTTTTTTGTCCAGGGGTGTCAGAGGTCCTAAATTCGGGCCTGCGCATAACAAAGCCAACATGAGAACCATTACATAAGGTGGCACTGTTACAACATATATAGAATTTATATTTTAGAATCTTATAGATTTTTTTTTTCATTTTCATAATTGGTTTTCCCCCTTACTTAGGACTGACCCCCTCTCTAGGACATACAAGCACATGCCTAGGGGTCAGAAGCCTGTCAGGGAGCCAACAGAATGGAGAGCCTGGCCTGTAACCAGGCATGAACGTGAGGAAGTGGATGATATGAAATGCAAGTGAAAGGAATGTTATATATACAATATATAATGCCATGATGATGTTCCAGATTCTAACATTATAAACTTCCTGGACATTTCCTATTAATACTTCATTATTTTACCTCCTTTAATACTTCCAAATCCTGATATTAGCACTTTTTTCAAGTCAAAAATTGACAAAATTATTGAATATGATGTGTTGGGAGGCAATGGTGAAACAGAAGACATTCTCCCCCCCCTCCTCCATCTATTATGTGAATTTTTGTGCCAATTCAGATGACTTAAAATGTTTTACACTGAGTGCTATATTATTGCATCTCCCCTCTCCCACCCATTGCAACAATTACAAATAAAATAAACTTGACTAGCTTAAGTGTACCCTTTAGTTTGATCACAATATATGTCCAAAATATGCTTAAAATTAAGTTCTGAAAAAAGCAGGATAAAAATAAAGGCTGCATGACTATGAGGAAGAGATGTAATATCTGGTGTCCATCACACAATATTCTTCTGTCTGTAATAAAATTACATTCACATTATTTTCTTCGCAAATATAAATACATTTTCGAAAAGCAATTTGTGAAAAACGCAACACTGAAAACATAATGTCATTGTTGATAGAGTTAAGAATTTGTCTAATTTTGGAGGATCGTTATTAAAGAAAAACTGGTGTATTTTTATTCAAATAGAACTTTTGGTAAAGTTATTTGCTTTTTCTAAATCTAGCACACACTGTTTCTTCACAGACTTATAACCCTTCACTCAGAAATGTTGATATAATTGCAGTTTATTTTCAATAGTTGCATTAATTTGTAAAACATTCTACATAATTCATTTCTTGCAGCCTTTAACGACTTTCCTTTAGAATGCTTCACTATTTCAGTTTTATTGTCAATCATAATACTGACCACTCATTATCATAAAAATGCAGAAGGGTGAGCAACATCATACAGGAACAAAAATAATAATCTCCGGTTTTTTATCTACCATTATAATAATCAGTGATGCTTTAGTTTGAAGTTAATAGGACTACTCCAAATAATATTCCGCTCACGTTGGACTTGGAAATAATTGCATTACACATGTTCGAAAGATGGGCCACAATATGCTAATAGTTATTGTAATATTACAATTACAATTTGTAATACTTTTTGGACATACATTTTCTCTATTATTAGAAATATTGTTTTTCACAGCTCTGTCTGTAATTGAATTTTCTCCCCTAAGTATTAGATAAGCAATTTTCTTCTTATCGTCCACACTTTCTTCCATTTATCCAAAGACTGAGAACTTTAATATCATCAACTTCCCATAAAAATATGCCAACAAAGAATCTTCATTTATGTCTGCTTCATTACCCACACACCATTCCTCGAATTTCATATAACTAAATAAATAAATTTTTCTGCAAAGATATTAATAGTTGCGTCTTCGACTGGTTTTAAAACTTTTCCTGATGAATGAAAATCACCTCTCATTTTTACTTTAAATTCACTTGTGAAACTAGCATCCAAAACTATAGAATATAACACGTTTGTTGGTTTACGGTGTTTACTTTTTCTGTAAACATATCGTTTCCACAATAAATAAATTTCATTAAATATACAACAGATACTAAAATACTGTGAACATAGATAAAATATTGCAGACACGTTGCAAAATTAGGTTTAGTAACTCATGTTCTTAGAGCACTCACTCCCTTAGGTTGGGTTCTAATTGAACTTCTGGTTACTAAAACTGTCTAAAGTCTATATTAACATACTTCTTGAAAATGACAAATAACTGCAGATATTTAAGGCACTATTGACAATTTATTTACGTCAGGTTTGGCTTTAAGAGCGAGGCGATAATACAGTAATGGCTACAGTCTGAACCATTAGGAAAATGCAGCATTACAATTTTCAAGACGAGAATATTTATAACTAAAGCACACAAGTTTCACTTGAGCTTAATTCCATGAAGCAGCTATAACTAGAAGTGGGGGTCACTGTTTATCAAAGCTCTTCTCACCTAAGCAATAAATTCTCAAGTGGAGCAAGGCAATTTATCTGCACTATTTCATTAATAAAATACTCTATCGAAAAGATTTGACCTCAAAATCCTATCAAAAAATAACCTGGTGACATTGACTAAGCTACAGAAAGACCCAGTAGTAAACCGTATATGATAAATTAAGACCTTTGTGTATGAAATAGTCGCTCAAAATGGCAATAGAGAACAGCCCTTCAAAACAAACATCTTATATTAATTTATACTCTTGTCAAGGAGAACCTCATATAAAAACACTCTCCATATTTGATAAATCTTACAAAAAGAAAATTGTTGTCAAAACTTGAGATAGTTTGAAAATCCATTGCCTCTTGTCTAGTGGCTAAAGCATGCTAACTTACCAATATAGAGGCCCAGCTTCAATTCCTGGTTGGAGTAAGGGAAGGTGAAATGCGTCGGGAATAAAGTTTAGGTATGTGAAGCCATAGCATGTCTGGTCAACTCAATCTGTATTATTTTATAAATTATTACGGTGTTAATTCTAAAACACCTTCCATTTTGAAACACATACTTATTGAAGTGCCCATATTAAATTATGAGAGAAGTAACTTTATTGAACGCTTAGTTAGTGCATTATATGAGATGTTTCCTTGTTTCAGTTCTTCAAGCACACCGTTGCTGTCCACACAGTAAAAGCTGCCCACCAGGAAATGTTCTCTTGTGATGAGACAGCAACTATCATCAATGAACACACTTACTGAATTTCATGCATAAACATAACTGCAACAATATTATTTAAATATATATTATTAATATAGAAATTATGAGCTTTATTTAAATAATCTCACCTTTGCATTTACCTGTTTAGTACTACCAACTATTTATGCTGGCTGCCATTTAAGATAAGCTTTCATAAGGAAAGTAAAGCTTAAAGTTTCAGCTGATTTCAGTAAATTTAGGCCAAACTTAAGGCTGGTTTTCATATGAAAATTTGGGTGGAAACCAGCGGTAACTATTTTCTATACGTCCTTGTAAAAACCAGCATAAAGGAATATCCATATTGGCTTACTGAAACCAACCTAAACTTTTCACACTTTTTCTTATAGGAACCAGCCAAGTTCCATTTAAATTTTTACCTCAACTTGGCACAATTTGCTTATGGAAACCAATAAAAACTCTCTTCACTATGTCCTTGCAGAAATCAGCCTGAACTATCTCCTGTCCTTGCAGAAACCAATCTAAAGTTTTACCAAAAATTTCTCATGGGAACCTCTCTAAAGTATAGGCTAAATGTTCTTTTGGGAACCAGCCTAGAGGTTTACTTCCTTTACTGAAACCAACCTAAACCATTCAGACTTATGCTTATGGGAACCAGCCCTAAAGGTTTACCTAAATA
Source organism: Hymenopus coronatus (assembly GCA_030762935.1). Classification (NCBI taxonomy): domain Eukaryota; kingdom Metazoa; phylum Arthropoda; class Insecta; order Mantodea; family Hymenopodidae; genus Hymenopus; species Hymenopus coronatus. The sequence continues at coordinate 5,871,350 of CM060897.1, read as the reverse complement.
CCTTATGGAAATAAGCCTAAAGTTTAATTTTAATTTCCTTATGAAAACCAGCCTGAGCTTTGCCAACTTCAGGCTGCTTTCCAAAAATAAATTTAAATCAATTTTAATGCTGGTTCTTGCAGGAAATGGTGTAAAAAGTTTAGGTTGGTTTCAGTAAGACTATTTGGATAAAACTTAAGGCTGGCTTCTGCAAGAAAATATGGCAAAGTTCAGGCTAGTTTCTGCAAGGACATATTGAAGAGAGAGTATGTTGGTTTCCAAAAGCAAAATATGTTGCAAGTTTAAGGCTGGTTTCAATAAGAGGATTAGGGTCAAACTTTAAGCTGGTTACAGTAAAGGATGTGTGACAAGTTTAGGTTGGTTTCAGTAATGAAAATAAAACTTTAGGCTGGAATCTGCAAAAAAATAAAATGGTGAAGTTCAGGCTGATTTCCAAAAATAAATTTAGACCAAACTATAGGCCAGCTCCTGCAAGAAATGGTGTCAAAAGTTTAGGTTGGTTTCAGTAAGGATATTTAGATTGATTAAGGCTGGTTTCCATTACAAAATTTAGTTCAAACTTAAGGCTGGTTTCCGTAAGAAAAATCAAAGTTCAGGCTGGTTTCCACAAGGACATAAAGACATATAGAAGAGATTTTAGGCTGGTTTCCACAAGCAAAATATGCTGCAAGTTAAGGCTGGTTCCACAAGAATAATAGCAAAGTTCAGACTGGTTTCCAGAAGGAAATTTAGACCAAACTTCTAGTTCCTGTGAGATATGGTGTCAAAAGTTTAGGTTGGTTTCAGTAAGGCAATTTGGATAAAACTTAAGGTTGGTTACCACAAGCAAAACATGTTACAAGTTTAGGCTGGTTTCAATAAGAGAATTTCGGTCAAACTTTAGGCTGGTTCAAGAAAGGATAAGTGAAAAGTGGAGGTTGGTTTAAGTAATGAAATTAAAACTCTAGGTTGGTTTCTGGAAGAATAGTGGCAAAGTTCAGGCTGATTTTCTGAAGGAAATTTAGATGAAACTTTAGGCCGGTTCCTGTAAGAAATGGTGTTAAAATTTTAGGCTGGTTCCCATAAGCAAAATATGTTGCAAGTTTAGGCTGGTTTCAATAAGAGAATTTAGGCCACACTTAAGCTGGTTCCTGCAAGGAAAGGAAAGGAAATGGCATCTTCAATTATTGTGGTTCTAAGCATCCCATTCTATATTGGGTGTGAAAGACCACTTAATTTTGCTCAGAGGCCTCTTCTGTCAGGCTTGAGGTTCTTTTACGTGCCGTAAATCTACGATACGGGACAAACGGCTTTACTTCCCTTCTAAAGGAAGCTATGCTAAGGACTTTTACGCCCGAAAAAATCCATCGTCCTCCTCCAGGTTTGAACCTGCAACCTTGGGTATATGAAGTCAGCATGGTAACCATTACAACACTCCTGTTAGGATAAGTGTGAACATTTTAGGTTGGTTTTAGTAAGCCAATGTGAATAAAACTTTAGACTGGTTACCATAAGGACATTTAGTTTCAAACTTTAGGCTGGTTTCTGCAATCACATATTGAAGAGAATTTAGGATGGTTTTCATTAGTAAATTTTGTGCCAGGTTTGGGCTGGTTAGCACAAGGGTATTTAGGCTAGTTCCTGTAAGAAAACATTTGAACAGTTTATGTTAGTTTCATGAAGAAAATATTACAAAACTTTGCCATATTTTGTTACGAAAACATACCAAAATTTCGGGCTAGTTTTTGCAAGGAATTATTAGATCAGATGCCAAGCTCTTTTCCATAAGCACGGATATACAGGTCAAACCTTAGGCTCATTTTTGTAAGAAAAATAATACATTTTGGCCTGTTTCAGTAAGGAATTTGGGTAAAATTTAGGTTCATTAATGTGCACATTGATACTGAAATTTAGGCTGGTTTCTGCAAGGAAATAAAGGTGATTTAAGGCTGGTTCCTATATGGAAATTTATATCAAACTTTAGGTTGGTTTCTGTAAGAGAAGAGTTGAAAGAGTTCAAAGTTCAGGCTGGTTTTTGCAAGGAATTATTGGTCAGAGTTTAAACTGGTTCTCATAAGGAAATAAGGTCAAACTAAAGATGGTGATTTCTGTAAGAAAGTCGAACTTCAGACTGATTTTAGTAAAAAATTTGGGTCAAAATTTAGGCTTGTTTCTGTATGCATAAATACTCAAGTTTATGTTGATTTTCGTAATAGCATATGGCTGGCTTCAGCAAGGAAATAAATGTCAGAATTTCAGATGGTTTTTGTGAACAAAAATATATATTCCAAGGCTAGCTTCTATAAGGAATAGCTCAAACTTTTAGGTTCATGTCTGTAAATATATATCTAATAAAAAAAAAAAAGACCCTTTGCCAAGTTTAGGCTGGTTTCAGTAAGAAAATTATGGTCAAATTTAGACTGGTTTTGAACATATAAAAACTTACGTTAAGGCTGATTTCTGCAAGGAAATATAGACTTGAGTTTAGCATTGTTTATTTTGGGCAGGTTTCCACAAGGAATTATAGGCCAGTGTTTGGACTAAGTTACCATTAGCAGAAATTATGCCAAAAGCAGGCTGGTTTCTGCAAGGATAATCAGCCAAATTTTAGACTGGTTTCTGTAAGTAAAAATGTCAAATGTTCAGGCTGCCATCTATACAGAAATATAGGCCAAAGTTTACACCAGTTTCCATAAGAACATATAAGTATGGAAATATGGGTAATATTTTAGGCTGGTTTACCTAAGGAAATTTAGGCTAAAACTTTGCCCTTACACTTACTTATGAAAACCAGGCTAAATTTTAAGCCAGTTTCCACAGTAAAAAATAAATTTGGAATGGTTTCCTTACAGCTATGTAGTCTAAGCTTTAGGCTGGTTTCTGTTGGGAAATATGGGCAAAACTTTAGCATTATTTCTATAATGAGATTCAGGCTTGTTCCTTAGGCTGATTTTAAAATGAAAACATACCCTAAACTTGAGGCTGGTTTCCATAAGGGGATATAGGGTGAAGTTCTGGCTGGTTTCCGTAATGAAATACATGTTATGTTTAGGCTGGATAGTTTTCATAAGAAAATTTGACAAGTGAAGGATGATTTCTATAAACAAATATATGTGAAATATTAGATGTGTCAATAAGGAGACTGATTTCCATAAACTATTACCAAATTTCAAGCCGTTTTTGAGAAAAAAGTATATATAACAATCATTTAGCTGGTTTTGATACGCCATTAGTGAATGTTAGGTGGTTGCTGAAGTGAAATATTACAACATTTGGGGCTAGTTCCAATAATAACATGGAGACCATGAAATGCTCTTGCTACAAAAAGGTTGAACCAAAAATGAGTCTGTAATGGTGAGGGGTGAATTAAACAAACGCCCACCCTGCCAAACAAAAGAATTTGTACAGAATTCAAATTTTTTTGTGTTTAGTGCCCATACAGAAATGATTTCCGAAGTAGATATAGATGAATTTGAGGCTGGTTTCTGCAGAAAGCAGCAGATCTGGTATTCACGATAATAAATAACTACAAATAAGAGAGCATCTAGTAGTACGGGGGATAAAAGCTGTTGATGTTGAGCATGAGGAGCAGGTCCCACAAGTGGGGCAGGTAGCCTGCGTTGGCGAGCTTGGTGGCAAACTTGAACGTGAACACAGCAGTGTTATGGAAACACGTGTAGATCTCCTCCAGCGTTGAGAAGTGTGGATGTCTGTATTCCTTTGTCCCACTCACTTGTTGCCAACTGTGGGAACTCAACTGTCTGTGAAACTTGAGAATCATCCGGAATATGTCCATCAGAGCCTTCTGGACACCTGCACACTGCTTGTTCAGCAGACACCTGTCAACACAAAACTTAATCTTCTTTTATGTATTTCTGAAGTTTTGGGTCCAACAACATTTCAAATGTCCTTCACACGTAAAGTTTAAACTTCTGCCATTTCATTTTTTACTTTCTCTACACGTACTATGTACATAGTGTATACAGAAAGTATTGTAATACATCCAAAAATTCAATACCGAGATTTCACTGGAAATATATGTTTTAGGTCCCCCTGAATCCAAAAAAGATATTTTTAGAAAAATGTCTGTATGTCTGTCTGTGTGTGTGAGACTGTGGGCAGCATAGCTCAAAAACGAACAGACTGTTTGGTATTTAAGTTTGGTATCTTCCAAGGATGCGACACAAAGATTTTCAAGAAAATGCCCCCATCCCCAACTACCCTTTACATGGAACTTTTTTCGAACATTTTTATTTTCTCAAAAATGGCTCTAATGATTTTGATTAGAATATTGTATATTAAAAATATTTACTTGACAAATAAAATGTACATTGAATTTTCTGGGAATAGCCTCTGAAGACTACTTCATTCTGGATGAATTTAAGGCATTTTGTGTAACTCCTAAACTGTAAGAGATAAGCAAAAACTTACCCCACAAATAATGTAGGCACGTTAAAACACACAATTTATGTTATATAAATTTTTTTTGTGGTGTTGTGTTTTTGAGATATTCCCTGTTTTTGGTTTCAGCTTTGAAAAGCTTATACTTTTCTCATACAGGAATTTGTCAACTCCTGTCCATACAAACAAAGAACTTCATTCTAATCAAGATAAACATTAACAGAAATAGTCTTATTACTTGCTTCCTTGTACGTAGAAGCGAAATAAGGGAGTAGCATAGGCTTTTTAACAATAATTTGTTGGAGAGATGCAGAGAAAGTCATGTGAATGGAATACATAAGATTTTTTACTTTCTCTACACATACAAAGTACATAGTGTATAAAGAAGGTATTGCATTCCACTCAAAATTTTGATACAGAGATTTCACAGAAAATAGATGCTTTGGGGTCCCCTGTATCCAACTAAACCATTTCTGGAAAAAGGTCCGTGTTTGTGTGTGAACACAATAACTCAAAAACAAAAAGTCAATAAAATACCAAACTTGGTATATAAGTTTAGTATCTTTCAAGAATGTAACACAAAGATTTTGAGGAAACTAGCCTTTACATGGAACATTTTTTGAAAATTATTATTTTCTCAAAAATGGCTATAATGATTATGATTAAAATACTGTATATTAAAGATATTTAACAATAAATAAAATGTATATGCTGAGTTTTCTGGAATAGCTATAATATTTATTATAGATGAATTTTGATGGATTTTGCATAATCAGTAAAGCATAAGAAATAGACAAAAAAAAGTACATCTCAATGAAACACAATTTATTTCATTTACATTTTTTTTTTTTTTTTGTGGAGTTGACAATTTTTTAGATATACCTTGTTATTCTTTTCAGTTTTAAAATACTTTAAATTAAATTTGACTGTCACTGAATTCCATTATTACCCTTCTACTTGCAAGAAAGCATTTCTGTTAATGTTCATCTTGATTGCCATGAAGCAGATGGAAGAATACGCTCTTTAACAACTATTTGTTACAGAGATATACAGAAAGTCAGATTTTTTATCATTTTGCTGTAATCAAAAGCCATCTCATTGCATTAAAATTGCGGAGGGAAATTTTTAAACCCCAAAACATTAGTAACTAAAAAATGCTGGAAAACCTGACTGAGAAAATGAACAAAATAGAAGGTATGGAACAACGAATAGGTAAACAATTGGAAAAGATGGCAACAGATATCAAAGAAGATGTTAGAGTTGAGGTGCAGGAAGCAAGAAGGGAAGTTGAAATGGTTAAGGAAAGAATGGAAAGATTGGAAGAAAGGGAGAGAAGATTTAATTTAGTGTTCACAGGAGTTAAGGAAAGAAGGTATAAATGGCCAGCAGAAGAAATATTAGAAATAACGAAGGAAAAGCTGAATTTGGAATTGTACAGATGGGAAATTATTGAAGCTTATCGAGTTGGAAGACAACTTGGCAAGAGAACAATTATAGTGAAATTTGCAACAGCCCAATTAGTACATGAAGTACTTAAAAGAGCCAAGAAATTAAAAGGAACAGACATTTTTATTAATAAAGATTTATCACCTAAGAAGAGAGCTCTGCAAAGAAATTTGGTACAAAAAATGAAAGAAGCAAGAGCCCAGGGAAGAAGAGCTTATATTAGAAATTTCCAATTGTGGATTGACGGAGAAAAGACATCGCATCTGGACAAGAAGGAGCTAAGAGAACCCCAATCAGGCACAGAGGAAATTACTCAGCAAATGTCAACGCCAACTTTAGGAAGCACAACAGGAAGATCAAAGTCCAAACAAAAAGGAATGGATGTGGGTGAAGACAGTGAAAGTGTGTGTTGGAACCGAAATCTACCTGTCAGCATGGATATGAGGACGGCATACGCAGATAGGACGTCATCCAACTTGCCTACGAGAGAAATAACAGCTGACGAAGAAATGACGTCAACAGAGGAAGCAACAGGAGGAGGAGCCACCAGAGTGACGTCACCTAGGAAAATAGTGTCACCGAGAAGAGGGGAAGTAATAGCCGCACGTAATTTGGCTGCGAAGGGAAAGAAGGCGTGGCAACAGAGTAGCGGGGAAAATACAGAAGGGGAAGAAGACAACATCATATCATCTGAACATGGCAGCGTGCTAGTTTTAGATAGAAATAAAACTATTTCTTCCCGAGAAGGGATACAATTAAGGAGTAAAAGGACTCTAGAAACATTTAGATTTAGATTAGGCTCACAATAGGGAAGGGAGAATATAAGGAGGCTTGGATTCTGGAATTGTGAGGGAGTTAAAAACAAAATATATGCGGGGAGTTTAAATCAATTATTGACAAAACTTGATTATCTCGCGGTAGCTGAAACATGGCTAAAAGAGGACCAGGTTTACGTAAAGGATTTTGATTTTGTAGGGATAAAAGGAGATAAGGTAGCAAGAAAGGGGAGGGCATCTGGAGGCATAGGCTTTTTTGTAAAGAAAACGTTAAGTAAAGGAGTTAAAGAAACTTGGTCAAGGAGAAAAGAAATACTATGGATTGTATTAGAGGAGAAACAAATAGTTGAAAATGTTATATGTATAGGCATAGTATACAATCCCCCTCTTCCTTCGCGCTTTCATAATCCGGACCTCCTTAAACACCTAGAGATAGAAATAGAACATTTAAAGGAGAGATATGGTAATTCTGAGATTATATTAATGGGAGACTTTAATATTAGGATTGGCGAAAATGATGTTATTGGAGGGAATAGGTGGATGAGCAATGATACATTAGAGAAACCTGAGAAAATTAGATACAGCAAAGATAAGATAGTTGACAAAGGCTATATGAAATTTATAGAATTCTGTGAATTGAATGCCTTTGATATTTTGAATGGGAAATATGGAGAAGATGTGAATGGAGAATATACGTATGTTAGTAATAATGGTCAAAGTGTGATTGATTATGTATTATGGCCAATTAATATGGGGTATATTTTAAGTAATTTTAAGATACTAAATTTAAGTTCCAACAGTGGGCATTTTCCATTGATAGTAGACATAAAAACATGCACAGAGCAAATAGTCTATAATTTAAGGGAGGAAAAGTGCAACATAGAAGAATACAGTAGATACAAATGGAAGGAAGAGTATTGCAATAAATTTAGGCAGACACTAAACTCTAATTATGGCCAGATATGTCAGTGTGGAATAAGTTTTATGATAAAGGAACAAGAAATTGAAAGTGCTATGGATATCTTAAATATCATTATGCTAAGGGCTGGGGAGGAAATGAAAATGAGAAAGAAGGTTTACAAAAGAGATGAGGGCTGGTTTGATGAAGAATGTAGAGTAACTAAAAGACAAGTCAAACAGCTGCTCATAAAGTGGAGGGAATTAGGAAACATAGAATTAAAGAAAGAGTATATGCAAGGGAGGGATTTATATAATTTATTACTGGAACAAAAGAAAACAAGCTGGATGAAAAAATATGAAAGTAATTTGATACGAATTCTAAATGAAAATAATGCAAATGAGATATGGAAGGTTATGAAATCAATGTATAATAAATATGTAACAAAACCAAGTATAAAACCAGGAGAATGGATGGAATATTTTAAAAATTTGTATGGGGAAAAAAAGAGTAAAAATGAGATAGGAAATTGGGAAATAGGTAATAACTATGTAGATATACTCGATGATATAATAAGAAGTGAAGAAATAATCCAACAGGTGAAAATAATGAAAAGAAATAAAGCAACGGGAATAGATGGAATCCCTCCAGAGTTCCTTAAGGAATGGTGCACTGAAATAAACAGAGTTAAGGTTTTAGTAGACTTATTTAACACAATTAAGGTGAAGGGGTATATACCAGATAAGTGGAGGAAAGCAATCATACATCCAATATACAAAGGCAAGGGTAGTGTTGACAAACCAAACAACTATAGAGGCATTGCATTATTATCAAATGTAGGAAAAATTTTTACTGGTATTATGGCAAGCAGGATACAAACATGGGTTGAAGAATATGATATCCTCTCGGAACTTCAGATGGGCTTTAGAAAAGGGAGGAGGACAGTTGATAACTTATTTATTATAAAAACACTGGTAGATAAATACTTGAAAGACAAAAGAGGAAAGTTATATATGGCTTTTGTGGATTTAGAGAAAGCATACGATAGGATAGAGCTTCAATTGCTGTGGCATAAGTTGTTGACTAAAGGAGTGAGTAAACAAATGGTGGACACCCTTAGAGCATTATATAAGGAAAATACTTTTTGTATAAGAGTGGAGGAAGGGGTTGTAACAAGAGAAATCCAACAAGAGAAAGGCCTTAGACAGGGATGTAAGTTAAGTCCAGTCCTATTCAATTTATATATAGATGATGTATTAACAGAAATTGGGAGAAATAATAACTCGATGCCAGTAATTAATAATATTCAGATTCCAGGATTACTGTTTGCAGATGATCTAGTTATAGGTGCAATTACAGTGAATGGCTTGAAACAATCCTTGCAAACATTAAATAATTACTGTAAAGAGTGGAGTTTAAAAGTGAACCAGGACAAGACGCAGATTGTAGTGTTCAAAAAAGGGGGAAAATTGAGCAAATATGAAAAATGGAAGAATGAGAATGAAAAGGAGTACAGGGTAGTGAGAGAATGTATTTATCTAGGAGTTAAAATTGATAGTGGTGGCAATTGGGAAAAGCAAAAGAAATTTGCATTGGCAAAAGGAAAAGGAGCTTTATCAGCTATTAGAAGTTGCAAATACAAAGCACCTAATATAAATATTAGATGGTTAGAAAAAGTGTACAATATGGTGGTTGAGGCAAAAATGCTATATGGGATAGAAGTATGGGGATTAGAAGGAGGATGGGAAGGCATAGATGAGGTGCATAGGAAATTTTGCAAAGAAATACTGGGGTTACCAAATGCAACTGTTAGGCAGGTAGCACAAATAGAGCTGGGTAGAGTGGCAAGTAAGGGAAAGATTATGGAAAGGGCATTGAAATTTTGGCATAGGATATTGAAATTGGAAGAAAGGAATTTGTTAAAACAGTGTTTAGTATATCAAGAGAAAAGTTTAAAGAACAAGGGATGGGTAGACTGTCTTCGAAATAACCTGGAAAGTAGTGGGTTAGGGGAAATGTGGAGAAGAAGAGAAAATAATGTGAATAACTTCTGGAAGTTGGCAAGGAAAAGATTTGAGGATATAGAAATACAAAAAATATTTAGTGAAATAACTGAAAAGAGATCTTTAGTTTTCTATATACCAATGAAAGTCTCATGGGGAAGGGAAAAGTACATTGATGTGACAAATAAAGAGGAGCGAGAAGGTATTGCATGGCTGAAAGCAGGAGTATGGAGATTAAAAGGTCTAAGGAAAGGTATTCCACAAAATCAATGTCCTATATGTGGCGGAAATGAAGATATAGAACACATTTTATTTAAATGTAAAGGAACTGAAATTTGGAGAAAAAAGTATATTAATAAGAAATGGTTTAAAATAGATAGAAATGTAGTAGTAGTTGAAATGTTTCAAAAAGATAGTAAGAAGATTGGACAATTCTTATGCAAAGTGAAAAATAAATGGATATGGACAGTAAATAGACAAAATGATGCAATAAACTAGAATTAATAAACTATTGTAAAATATGAGTATGACCGGTAAAGAGCCAGGGCTGAACACCGATCATATTCACCTGTATAATGCTTAGCATAAATAAATAAATAAATAAATAATAAATAAATAAATAGTAACTAAAAAACTATTAAATTGAAACTTCAAAGGGTTTATTAATACACCAAAATTCTAGAAGTTTGATTTTAAACCCATTTATCCAAATACTAAGTGGTCATTTTGTGTCCTGGCCACAACTGCATGATTCACTTGCATAGCTGTGACCTTGCTCACAAGCCATGAATGAGCCCCTTAAGGCTACCTTTATTAGCTGTCAAGATAAGACCTTTTCTTTTGTGTTTAATGCCCGCTTTTACTACACACTGCACTGCAGGTGATGACACTAATGACAGATAGAATGAAGATGAAGCACCGATGGGATGCATGGTGAGGAAACTGGGGAACCCAAAAAAAAAACCTGCCCCTGTGCTGCTTTGTCCACCACAGGCAAGGTCAGACAAGGTGCTTGATCATTTTGCATGTTATAAATGAAAGCTTATTCAAACATCTGTGTTGGGTGTGAATTATTTTCACCTGGTTGGTCATATCAGACAATGAATCAAAGTGTGAAATGTTGCTCAAATGGGTTGGGAGCTTAATGCTACATTCACAATAAAATACAAGCGCAGATGCAACGTAAGCGTAAGAGTTTGGACTCATATTATTTAATGTAAACATTCACATAGAAACTTGCAAGACGTAAGTAACACTTTACATGTAAAGAGGAGGAATTCTGCTTCTTTTCTCTATGAATTCAGTAACAAATGATCGCACTGCAGGGCCTGCTCTTCTATTTGACTGTGCTGTGCTAATCTCCCTCAAGAGGTTATGACAGTCTCCTGAATGTAACTATCATCTGTGTCTACAGACGCAGACATAATTCTTAGTTCATTAAATGTGTAGCTTTATCACTTTTTGAAGTCTCTATGCTTGTACTATTTTCAATAATTTTCAATGAGCAATTATTGTCACGTCACTGTTAGTATGTAATTTTATAACATATTTATTTGTAAAATATTGAGTGAATTTTCTTGTATGGTATTGTTATGTTTTTCAATTGGAATTTACAGATCTAGAAACCTGTGCCAACTTCTTGCATTACACTTACAACTGTATTGTGAATGACCTTCCCTTGCGCTTGCACTTGCACTTATGCTACGTTCCGTCTGTGCTTGCATCTCATTGTGAATGTAGCTTAAAGTTATTCATTTGAGGATAAGGCAAACCCTGAGAAACTTACCCTGAGTTTTAAATATATACTACCCCAAGGCAACTATTGCTACTCTCATCTTGGCATTGCTTGGACAATCTGATGTTCCAGTTGCAAATAAAAACACATAGCCTGCAATACTTTACAACATGTGACGCAAGGAGGCGAGGTTTGCCAATATGCAAAACCAACTGCATTATTGCTTCTCACATATACATTATTTGCCACAATCGCAGCAAATAATCCCCAGAAATCTCAACAACAAATAATATGGAAGCAATTAAAAGGCAATCATTTTTCAAAAGTTCTGACCTAACTTGCTCTCAGATTTTGTTCTACAAACATGCAGATGCAACAGAACAGGGTTACTAAATGCTAAGCCTAATAAGTGAAACACATGTTCCAGATCGGAACATCATTTGAATGTTCTCTAAAGAAGTATTTTATAACATACAGCTACTAAACTTTTAAAATTGAAACCTCAAGCAACTGTTTGAATCTTACTTGCATGTACTGCTAAAGTAACATTCCTCACTCTCGTGGGGCTGATCACCCATCTGACCCCAAGCAAGAACAATATCCTGAGCTTACCTGAAACGAACGTTCTTCACATAAGACACATGTGTTCTGTAGAGGTCCTCTAATGTCTGAGCTTGCTGAAGGTTGGTCTGAAACTCGACCCAGCTGCCCTGTATGGCCGTGGAAGTCACGTAGTTTTGCAGCGCACGCACAAAGTGTGTCATTTCATAGCGATGCAGCTGAACACAGTGATACTGGTAAGAATTCTGGACTCCAGCGTCGATGTGCTTCAGGAAATGGAAGTCTTCCTCCAGCACCCAGGAGATGCGACGCAGACGTAACAGGAATGAGAACACCTGAACAATTACAATTTTTATGAAAGCCTTTGTCTGACATAATAATCGACACAATTAAACTTTGCTCACAAACTAGTGAATTTTCCCATGGCATTTGTGGAACATCCATATTTAGGTTCATCAAATCCAACAGTCCATATGGAGACAAAAAAGTTTACTTTCTCTACATGTACTCTACTATATTGCACTGGAAATACATCTTTTTAGGAAAACGTCTGTGTGTATCTCTGTCTGTAGGCAACATAGTTCAAAAACGAAAAGCCTGTTAAATATTTAAGTTTGGTATCTTCCAAGGATGCAACACAAACATTTTAAAAAAAAAATTCACCGACCCACAACTACCCTTTACAATAGAACAAATTTTGAGAATTTTGGTTTTCTGAAAAATGGCTCTAACAATTTTGATTAAAATCTCGTATATTTAAATCATTTACTAGACAAATAAAATGTATATCTTGAATTTTCTGGAAATAGCATTGAAAAGTTCTTTATTCTGGATGAATTTTACGGTATTTTGCATAACTGCTAAACCGAAAGATGGACAAAAACCTAACACAAAAAAAAAAAAAAAAAAAAAATGTAGAGCATGTTAAAACACACAATTTATGTTATATACATTTTTCTCGTGGAGTTGATCGTTTTTAAGAGATTCCTGGTTTTTGGTTTCAGCTTCGAAAAACTTGTACTTTTCTCATACAGGAATTTGTCAACTCCTGTCCATACAAACAAAGGAACTTCAGTCACATAGCAACCAGCTTTTAACTATCACTTTAACCAATGCTACTCCCTTATTTCACTTCTATTTACAAGGAAGCAAGCTATTTCTACTAATATTTTCTCGATTAGCATGAAGTAAATAGAAGCAAAAGCTTTTTAACAATAATTTGTAGCAGAGATGTAGAGAAAGTCATGTGAGTGGAACACATCAGATTTTTCATTTCCTCAACATTAAAATACTATATATTTAAGATATTTACATGTTAAATGGATTTTCTAGGAGTAGCCTGATAAGTTTTCTTCATTCTGATCAATTTTCTTGCAATAAATGCCCAGTTTGATACTGACTTTTTACTTCTACTGTCCACATGCCCATGGACCTTTTACTAAAAATGTTTTTTTTTTTTTTGGGGGGGGGATTCAGAAGGTCTCAAAATATATATATATTTCTGGTGAAATCTAGTTTCATATTTTTGGGTGGAATACAATACCTTATCCACCTATTAAGTATATTGTATTTACATTATTGAGAAAGCAAAAAGTTCCATGTGTGGGTGGAGAGCACAACCCAAAAACAACAAATCAGCTAAAAACCAAACTTGGCATTTATGTTTAGTATTTTCCAAGGATGCAAGACGAAGATTTTCAAAAAAGGTTCCCCCACCACAAACTACCCTTTACATGGTAACATTTTTGAAAACGTTTTTCTCAAAAATGGCTTATGATTTTGATTAAAATACTGTATATTAAACATTTAAGACCTCTTTATTCTGGATGCATGTTGCAGAATTTTGCATAACGGTTAAATTGTAAGAGAGAGGCAAAAACTTAATACACAAAGAATGTATTTCACTTACAACACATAATTTTTGTCATATATGTTTTTCTTGTGGAGTCGACTGTTTTTGAGATATCCCTTTTTAGTTTTAAACTTCCTTTTTGCAAACACCACCTTATAAAGCAAACTGAACCTCAATTGTTCCACATAGGTACGAGCTTTTAAAGGATTTGACTATTTCTACTTAAAAGGAAGCAAGTATTGCTTATACAATGTAAATGTGGTCAGCTGCCTCTAAAAGCAGGGAGATCACCCTCCAGGGGGCAATGCCTGAGTTACACACCAAGGTACGCTTGGTTGGGCCACCAGCTCTCCATGCTAGTGCCCAATACTACCACGGGTGCTAGGGGTCTTCAGCAGCTCAAGAGGTCCTTGTCCGTCCCACTGCCACAAAATTTAATGTGAATATCTTGAAAGTATTGTGTTTCTATTAAAGCTGTTAGAGCCGGAGATTCTTTTGATCATGAGGCTGGCAATGCATAGACAAAGACAACAGACAATATTGGAAAGAGGACATTTTCAAAATCACCATTTTTGCCGCTTATTTCAGTCCAGTTTATTTAAACAAACCTAATCTAACCTCGACGAAATCTTGAAGCCAGATAAACCTGTTGTTGCATTTGCTCGCTACAGTCTCCACACGCCTCATATTAGGTTTTTAAAAAAAACTAATAAGCCAATGTTCCACGGTCAAAATTTGGTCCAAAAATGTTTATACAATGTGTACAATTTCTCCATTCCATTCCCTCGGGAGTGTGTATGGGTCCAAATATTTCTCGCATGTACCTGGACAGCTGATAGAAAATGGTGGAGGTTGCTGATCCACAATTATTTACATTCGCTGTCGCAAGCTAGTTTGTGTATCCATTGCAAGAGCATATTATAATAGAAAGACAAAATCAAGACTAGACCATGGCAGGCCAAGGAACAGGTGGACTACATATGCTGCAAAATGAACTCGTTTATAAATTATTTTAACTTCCTTAGAATGGACAAAAATTTGTTTCAAAAGTTGCTGTCCTTAGTTGAGGCAAAAATCACTCGCCAAGACACAAATATGAGGCAGTCAATACCACCAAATCAAATGTAAGACCCAGTTTTTATATTTTTGTTGAGAAAAGAAGGTTAGGAACAATGGATCCGATAAAATACATTGCAGGGGTTATAAATACCCAAGTCATTATTTCATAAATCTCTGCCACACAAACAAACGTGTATTTCAATCATAACTCAGCTACTATAACCCTAATATTTAGGATAAAGTCTACAAGATACAGCAAAGTTTCACAGAAATAATCACGTTGGCGCAAAGGAAGACCCAGCGCTTGCTGCCATCTTATTACGTCATTACCACCAGGTCGTTCATTGCTTGATTTCATACATTTGTACCAAAAAATAGGATGGAAATTATACACAATGAAATTATCTGATGTACCATGATCTAATTTGTAATTTGAAGAGTATTGGACTAAAATATTTTACCGTGGGACATCGGCTTTAGAAAACATATTGGAAAGAACCATTAGAGCCTTTATTCAGAAAAAAAAAAAAAAAAAAAAATCTGAAAAATGTTCCATATAAAGAGTAGTTTAGGTGGTAGGATTTTCCTGAAAACCTTAATATACGAACTTTGGTGTTTATCCATCGTTTTTGTGGGGTTATATTGTTCACATACACAGATCTTTTTCTAAATATGCTTTTTGGGATTCAGGAGATATCAAAAATATATTTCTGGGGAAATTTCATCATTCATTTTTTGAGTGGAATGTTTATCCAAACACATGATAACGTTTTTTTCCAAACTATTAATTTTGAAAACTGGGAGTCATGTTGCATTCGCAATATATATTTTCCAAATAGCATATGGAAAAAGTTTCAAACTTGATGGGTAGAGAAATGGTAAAAAGTACTGCTAACGTCATGACATATTTTGTGCTGTTAAAGGGACTACAAGCATTCTCATTAGAAAACAAATTACTGTTAAAAAGCTTATGCTTCTGTCTATTTCATGCTAATCAAGATAAAGATTAACAGAAATGCTTGGAGGGAACAGAAGCTACTACCTGTGATGGGTAGTCAAATAACAAATGCTTTATTTTAAGTAGAAGGGAAATAATGCAGTATACTAGGCTAATAAAATCTTTTAAAACTCAAAACCAATAACAAGGAATATCTCAAAAATTGTTAACTACACAAAAAAAATGTATGTACATAAATTGTGTGTTTCAATGAAATCTACATATTTTATGTAGTAAGTTTTTGTCTATCCACACGATTTACTAGTTATGCAAAATCCATCCAGAATAAAGTAGTCTTCAGAGGCTATTCCCAGAAAATTCAAGATATATATTTTATTTGTCAGGTAAATATCTTTAATATATTTTAATCTAAATTGTTATTCATTTTTGGAAAATCAAAATTTTCGAAAATGTTTCCATGTAAAGGATAGTTTGGGGTGGGGGGATTTTCCTCAAAATCTTCGTGTCGCATCCTTGGAAGATACCAAGTTTGGTATTTTATAGATTTTTTGATTTTGAATTTTGGTGTTCACAGAAGACACAGGACCTTTTTCTAAAAATGCTTCTTTTGGATTCAGGGGAGCCTAAAATGTCTATTTCTGGTGAAATCTTGGTATTGAATTTTTGGTGCAATACAATATCTTCTCTATACATTGTGTACATAGTACGTGTAGAGAAAGTAAAACTAGAAGGCTTCCTTTCACATCAGTGGTTGGGAGACAATGGTCAAGCAGTTATCCTGCTGCACAAATGTATACTGTAAATTTTGGTTCACCCTTTTGCCATCCATAACATGCATTTATGCACAAATTTGAATTACGTAAAACTTTATATAACGCTATATTTTATTAAGTATGTTGTGTTAATAGAAAAGCATCATTACAGCTAAGCTGCTGTCAGCATCGCCAGCACCTCCTGTTCCATCTCCTGCTTAAAACGTGTATTCCTCACGAATTCAAATTATTAACAAAAGTAGACATTTTTACAACATCTCACACTTACCAGTACATTTCTGTTCTACCCTCACTCCTACCTGCCATGTGAATTTCCACACAAATTCAAATTAGGTATTAAATAAATAAAACAAGAGAGAGAAAGAGAGAGGGAGGGAGAGAGAGACAGAGAGAGGGAGGGAGACAGACAGAGGGAGGGAGACTGAGAGAGGGGGGGAGACAGAGAGAGGGAGGGAGACTGAGAGAGGGGGGAGACAGAGAGAGGGAGGGAGACAGAGGAAGAGAGAAAGAGAGGAAGAGAGAAAGAGAAGGAGAGAGACAGAGAGGGAGGAAGAAAGAGACAGAGAGGGTGGGAGTGAGACAGAGGGAGGAAAAGAGAGATGGAGAGAGGGAGGGAGAGAGACAGAGAGAAGGAGGAAGAGAGAGACAGAGAGAAGGAGGAAGAGAGAGACAGAGAGGAGGAGGAAGAGAGAGACAGAGAGAAGGAGGAAGAGAGAGACAGAGAGAGGGAGGAAGAGACAGAGAGAGGGAGGGAGAGAGACAGAGAGAGGGAGGGAGAGAGACAGAGAGAGGGAGGGAGACAGAGGAAGAGAGAGAGATGGAGGGAGAAAGAGAGGGAGAGAGACAGAGAGAGGGAGGAAGAAAGATACAGAGGGAGGGAGGAAGATACAGAGGAAGGGAGAGAGACAGCGAGGAAAAGAGAGATGGAGAGAGAGAAGGAGGAAGAGAGAGACAGAGAGGGAGGAAGAGAGACAGAGAGAGGGAGGAAGAGAGACAGAGAGCGGGAGGAAGGGAGAGACAGAGAGAGGGAGGGAGAGAGACAGAGAGGGGGAGAGAGACAGAGAGGGAGAGAGAGGGAGGGGGAGGGACAGAGAGGGAGAGAGAGGGAGGGGGAGGGAGAGGGAGGGAGGGACAGACAGAGAGAGGGAGTGAGAGAGAGACAGAGAGAGGGAGGGAGAGAGAGAGAGAGATACAGAGAGGGAGGGAGATAGAGACAGAGAGGGAGGGAGATAGAGACAGAGAGGGAGAGAGATAGAGAGAGAGGGAGATAGATACAGAGAGGGAGGGAGATAGGGACAGAGAGAGAGACTGAGGGAGAGAGAATCAATTTAAGTGTCCAAATTATATAGCAAAAGTTTATGTTTCATTTAAGAGTTTTTTTTGTGTTTATATAGCTGATACGCTAAATTCCAAATGGGTTTGTCTTGTATTTTGGTAACACTTATTGTACAGTATACCAGTGACAATGCTATACTCACGTCACTGTACTTGTCGAGGCTTGTCTCTGTGAGGATGACGTTGAGGGGCCAAGCCACCTGGTACTGCAGTGTAATGCTGTCCAGCAGGTGAGGCGATGACTGTGAGTAACCAGCAGGAATGTACTTGACCCCGAAGCTCAGCCTCTCGGCCCGAGGGTCCGAGCTGAGCGTCAGCGACCTGGCCAGGATGGAGTTGAGTGTTACACAGTCCAGAAGCTCTGCAGCACTGCGCACCACGGCCATGCGACGGAACAGCACACGTGTCATGCTGCGACTGAACTCTCCATCCAGAAGGAAGAAGTAGCTGCGTAACGTACTCAGATGGGCCACCAGGTCCAGTTCCAACAGGAAGAACTTGATCATCGCGCTGTTCACCAGCTTCACCTGTGTTTCAACATGGTTCTGTCATTTTATGTGCTACACTCACATGACTTTCTCTAGCTACTCTACAAACAAACTTCTTATGAAAGCTAATTCTTCTTTCAACACTATTCTAGAAGCAGAATTGTAATACTTAGTTCCTTATAAGTATAATGGAACTAAGGGAATGCACTAGTCTAAAGCGTTAGTCAAATGTTTTAAAAGCTGTTGTTATGCGATTGTCATTGCAAATCGCTTCTTTGCTTGGCCAGGAGTAGAACAAATGAAAAACAGACACTTCCATCTGAGAAAAGTGTAAGTACTTCACAATTGAAACTAGTAACAGGGAATAGCTTGAAAACAGTAAGCTCCACGAAAAAAATGTATATGACATAACTCATGTATTTTAAAAAGATCTACATTTTTTGTACATTAAGTTTTTGTCTATGTCTTACGGTTTACTAGTTATACCAAATTAGGTAAAATTCATCCAGAATAAACAAGTTAGAGGCTATTCCTAGAAAATTCAAGATATACTTTTATTTGCCAGGTAAATATCTTTAATATATGATATTTTAATCTAAATTGTTAGAGCCATTTTGGAGAAAATCAAAATTCTCGAAAAAAGAAGTTCCATGTAAAGGGTAGTTGGGAGTGGGGGGATTTTTCTCAAAATCTTCATGTCGCATCCCTAGAAGATACTAAACTTAAATAACAAGTTTGGTATTTTACTGACTTTTCGTTTTAGAGTTATCGTGTTCACAGACACACAGACACACACACACAGACTTTTTCTGAAAATGCTTTTTTTTTTTTTTTTTGATACAGGGGACCCTAAAACATATATTTCCAGTGAAATCTCAGTATCAAATTTTTGGGTGGAGTGCAATACTTTCTCTATACACTATGTACACAGTAAGTGCACAGAAATTAAAAACAAAAAGACCTTACATACCAAACTGGTATTTAAGTTGACTATTTTCCAAGGATGCGACATGATTTTCAAAAAGACCCCCCTCCCCAAACTACCCTTTATATGGAACATTTTCCAAACATTTTTACTCTCTCAAAAATGGCTCTAATCATTTTGATTAAAGTATTGTATGATTGAGAGATTTTTATGATAAACGAATAACATCTGAGGACCTCTTCTTTCTGTATGACTTTCGTATAACAGATACACAAAAGCTTCCTACACAAAAAATCTAGATCTCATTAAAACACAGAATGTATGTTATATACAGTTGTTTTTTGTAGAGTTAACAATTTTCGAGATTTAGTCACTTACACTCTCGTTTGATTTGAAATCATTATTCACCAGCATTCCAAACAAAAATTACTTGAAAGCTTGGCTCACAGACATAGGTTTAAACAAGAACGAAATAAAAGACTTCCACACTTTAACAGAACTACGCATCAATCAGACTTATTTAAAATTCAATGGCAGATTTTATAGACATTCCTCAGGCTTAGCAATGGGTAACCCACTTTTGCCCTATATCTATACATGGGACGACTTGAAGCTCACACAACCTCTAGTTTTCCGAATGGGTCCAAAAAATGGTTTAGATATGTCAATGATGTTTTTGTAGTGGTCCCAAAAATTAGCAGAAGATTCTCTAAATCATTAAAGCTACAAGACAGGCATATACAATTCACAATGGAAACAGATAAAGATCAAATTCTACCGTACCTGGACCTCAAACTAACACGGAAAGAACAAAACATCAGATATGGCATCTACATACAGACAATTACATAAAAGAGAACCTCACAAACAGGCAGTCTTCAACAGCTCAGCACACAGACTCCTCAGCTTCCCACTCAGCCCACAATACCTCCAATTAATACACATGGTTGCCACCCACACATCATTGACCAAAAAATTGAAAAACATAAGGAGAAATTAATATTACAACAAAGCACCACACAAAAACCAAAAATAACATATAAAAAATTCACCTATCACCCAACAGCAGACAAAAAATTCAAAAAAATCTTCAAGAAATACAATATAAGTTTAGCATCAAGTAACCAATTATTCAACATAAAAATGCACTGAATACAGACATTAAAGACCCCAGACCGACGAACCAGAGATCACACATCTACAGAATTGATTGCAAATTATGTTACATTGGTCGAACAAAAACACAAGGTCAAAAGAACATTTCACACACATCAAACAGTAGCACACCATTTTGGACATCACATCACGAATAGCAAATGACAAAGTTGCTTAAGCCTGTAAACAACCTGACAGCTCTCATACACAACACAAAGACCAGCTCATGAATTTTGAAATACCACCACATGATTACAAACCGCTGCTGAGAACACCAGATGTTTCCAACATAACAGACCACAGAGCACAAATCCCAGCCATTAGTCGGACCTCAACTGAAGAAGAGGGCAAACGCCCTAGAAACATATGTCTTGAAAATTTCATTTTAAGTGAGGTGAGTATCACTATTCTGACTCATTTTACTTTCTCTAGCCTCGCATATACAATGTACATAGGGATAGAGAAGTATTGTATTCCACCCAAAAATTTCATGTCGAGTTTTCACCACAAATACATGTTTTAGGACCCCCTGAATAAAAAAAAAGCATTTTCAGAAGCAGGTCTGTCTGTCCATGTATGTGTGTGTGGGTGTGTGTGTGTGTGTGTGTGTGTGTGTGTGTGTGTGTGGACAGCATAACTCAAAAATGAAAAGACAGTTAAATACCAAACTTGGTATTTAAGTTTAGTCTCTTCTGAAGATGTGACACGAAGATTTTCAAGAAAATCCCCCCTAACTACCCTTTACATGGAAAAATTTTCAAAAACTTTGTTTTTCTTAAAAATGGCTCTAACAATTTTGATTAAAATATCATATATCAAAGTTATTTATCTAACAAATAAAATGTATATCTTTAATTTTCTGGGAATAGCCTCTGAAGACTACTTTATTCTGGATAAATTTTACGGAATTTTGCATAACTGTTAAACCGAAAGAGATGGACAAAAACCTACCGCACAAAAAAAAAAAAAATGTAGAGCATGTTAAAACACACAATTTATGTTACATACATTTTTTTCGTGGAGTAGATCCTTTTTTAGATATTCTTTGTTTCTGGTTTCAGCTTTGAAAAACTTATACTTTTCTCATACAGGAATTTGTCAACTGCTGTCCATATAAACAAAGGAACTTCAGTCACACGGCAATCAGCTTTTGACTATCACTTTAACCTATGGTACTCCCTTATTTCGCTTCTACTTACAAGGAAGCAAGTAATAAGACTATTTCTGCTAATTTTTTCTTGATTAGCAGGAAGTAAATAGAAGCATGAGTATTTTAACAACAATTTGTTGCAGAGATGTAGAGAAAGTCATGTGAATGTGACTTGTTTGACAATAAGACATAAAAGTGGCTCACCTGCATCTCCAGGGGGATGATGACTGACTTCTGAAGTGTTGCTGTGACTGACGATATGTCAAAGGTGCTGATGTTGAAGGCTGTGGAAGGAAGGTGATCAGGTAATGTACTGCTTCCTACGCTGATCATGGGGACCTCCCCCAGATCTGAAGGTACTGTATAGTCTCTATGGGGCAGTGCAGGTAACATTTCATCTTCTTGCTTTTCCTTTGTTTCCTTCACAGCAGCAGGTTGAGCTGATGTCTTGGGGGCATCAACAGTGACAACAACGGAATGTTCCGATTCTCTCTGCTGCCCCGTTACAATGTCAAACTCGCTCTCTAAAACACGTCGCCTGTTTCTCGCTCTAGCGCTAGCGGCACTCGCAAACTGCTGCCTACAGAACTCATTCAGGGTATCAATAGCTGATTGGCGTTCATGTGGAGGGCCTTGCCCCAGCGATTCTGGAACATGACGACTCTGCAGTGGTGATTTCGGTGATTCAGGAGCATAAGGACTCTGCAGCGGTGATTTTGGTGATTCGGGAGCATGAGGACTCTCTGGGCTCTGTAGTGGTGATCCTGGTGATTCAGGAACATCAGGACTCTGTAGCGGTGATTGGATAGTATCGTCACCAGGTGATTCAAGGCAAGTCTCTGTCACATTATTGTTGTTCTCTGTATCACACGGCTGCTGCTCTGCATTGTTGTTATTATTGTTATTGTTGTTATCATCGCCCAATAGTGACATATCATTGTCCAGAGCTGACAGCAACTCTGCGCGTTTGTCGTGAAGATGCAATCTTTTCATGTGCCACTCTGCCTGCAACCGTCGCTGGTCTGCTAGCTGTGACATGGTGGCGTAATGTTCTACCAGCCTCTGCCTGCAAATATATTACACACCATCATTCAAAAATAAAATGTTTTCAATAAAGAAATAAATCTTATGGAGGAAATATTTAAAACGAACAAAGTCTTTTATTTGAATTTGAAATTGCTTGAATTGGAATTAGTAACAGTAGAGCACTAAATAACTCTGAAGGGAAAAACAAAAAAAAACAAACAAAATACATCATGTTTACTTTCTCTACATGTATTATGTACAGTGTATAGAGAAGGTATTGCATTCCACCCAAAATTTTGATACCGAAATTTCACTGGAAATACATGCTTTGGTATTTATCGGTCTTTTCATTTTAGAACTATGCTGCCCACAGAAACACACACACACACACACACACACAAGGGCATTTTTCAAAAAATGCTGTTTTTGGATTCAGGAAGTCTTCAAAACATGTATTTCTGGTGAAATCTCAGAATCAAATTTTTGGGTGCATTACATTACATTCTCTATACATTATGTACATAGTGTGTGTAGAGAAAGTAAAAATAAGTTTAAATGAATTGAGTCATCTTTTTTTTACACTTTTTGCTCCAATTTTGGCTTCGTTTGGGAAGACCAGTTTCCGGGTACCACTCATCCAAAAGTGTTGTGGAAATTCGAAACTGGCTCCTCAAAATAGATACAATATCCGGAACTTGTTGAATCACCCTTTGAAAGACACCACACCAAACACTAAAAAATCAGGAATTCATAAAATGTGCTGCCGAGACTGCAACAAGAAAACCAAATTTGGAAACTAGGATGAAAGAACATTTATGAAGCATTAGGTACAAATGTGCAGTAGACATTTTTGGTCTCAAACTCACAACATAAAGGAAGAAATAGAGTTGATTAAATGTGTAAGGAAACCTTTGGTACTACAAATTTGGTAAAACATCTTCATCGCCCCCCCCCCAAAAAAAAATAATTCTCTTATGAATTTTGAGGTCCCCACCCTGTTGACAAGAGTAGAGGGCAGCACAACACCAGGCCGCACACAACCACCTGCTGAAGATATGGTTAAGTTGGAGCAAAAAGTGACTCATTCCATTTAAATTATGGCGCTTCACTGACTAAAATATTTCTTTTTATTTGATGTATAAAATATCTAAGTGTATAATGCAAACTTTAAAACAATAATGAAATTCTAGAAGATAAACATAAATCTATCATATGAAACACCCAGATTATGATATTGCAGACATGATTTAATACTTATTTCGGGTTACATGGTAAAGTAATTCTTCACTCTCAATTTATTCTTTAATGGAATACACAGCCACCTGTCACAGAAGCTATATATACGAGGGTCATTCAAATATAAACGGCAATTTTGTTAAAAATATTTATTTATTAAATATATACACAAGTGACTTCATCAGCATTTCTCAACATAGACTCCTTCACACTCTACACATTTTTATAGCTTCAACATTCCTTCTTCAGACCTTAACAATTGGCAATAGTAAACTGTACGTCTCGATCATGAAGAAAATCAACCAGCAAAACTCCTCTATAGTGAGACTTGACCTTGGGCGTTGAGCATGACCTTAAATTGTGTGGCCCAAGTACACACTCAATTCTGTCCCCAATCTCTGAAGGTTTAACCCCTTCCTTGGTTAAAAACTTGATAATAACAGACGAAGGGACCTGTTGCTGACACCAGAACTTAACAACTCTGATATGCAACAATTACTGTCCATATTTGAATCACCCTCGTGTATTTATTATTAGCTTTACGAGGTTGAAATGCCTGATGCAGCATTACTGATTGTTGAGTTTTACTTACTTTTCCTCCTCTATGAGTTGCTGTTCATTCTCGTACTGTTGTGCTCGCAGTCTGTCTTCGTCAAGCTCTCGCTGCTTCTCAATATCTCTCTGCACTGTTGCTACCTGCATCTGTTCCTTCAGTGCTGCCAACTGTTCTCGCTTTTCCTTTGCCACTTCTTCAGCTCGTATTTGCTTTTCCTCTGTATCAACAGTTTAGCTTTAATACTTCCATACATTTGAAGAGCACAGATTCATATATGTGGTTTAAAGCTAACTTGTTCTACAGGGTGTATATAAATGAATATCGGTGTTTTAACTCTTTATAATATTTATTACATTCAACTTACAGTTATAAATGATATGTCAAATGAAAAAGCAAATCAAACAGTTTTAACAAGAAGCTTATAAATGTTCAATGTGACTACCCTTTGTCACACGGCACACATCAAGTCTATAGCCGAGTTCTTCCTAAACGTTGATAAGTGTGTATTCAGTAATTCTAGCAACAGCTGCTTCAATCCAGTTTCTTAATTCAGGGAGGTCAGCTGGTAGCAGAGGCATGTACACACGATCCTTGATGAAGCCCCAAAGGTAAACATTGCATGGCGTTAAGTCAGGAGAACGTGGAGGCCATGCATAGCAAGCCCTGTCATTGGGGCCCTTGCGGCCTATCCAGCGCTCGGGTACAGTGACGTTCAACCAACCCCGTACTTCGTTATGCCAGTGAGGTGGCGCACCATCCTGCTGGAAAATGAAGTTCTCTGGCTCATTTTCTTCCAACTGAGGGAAGAGCCATCGCTCTAGTGTAACAAGGTAAGAAGTGCCAGTTACAGTAGGTTCACCAAAAACGAAAGGCCCATAAACTTTTCGCCGGGATACGGCACAAAGAACATTCACTTTAGGGGAATCTCGTTGCATTTGTACCATCTCGTGAGGATTTTCTGAGCCCCAGATGCGCACAACACGATCCACAAAATCGTCATGAAACATGTTGTTTGCGAATTTGGCACGTAATCTGTGGTCTGTCGGCTTTAGAGCCTGTAATAACTGTAAACGTTAAGGACATAGCTGCAAGCGTTTTCTTAAAACTTTCCAAACAGTGGACACAAGAACTTGTAATTCACGACTAGCCTTCCGGACTGATTTCTTTGGGCTACGAGTGAATGACTCTCTCACTCATTCAACAGTCTCTTCACTTACTCCTGGTCGTCCCGTGCTCTTCCCTTTACAAAGGCAGCCGGTATCTTCAAACTGATTATACCATCTACGAATGTTTTTATCACTAGGAGGATCACAACCAAACTTACTACGGAACGCATGTTGCACAGTAACTACAGATTCGGTCTTTGCAAACTGCAAAACACAAAACGCTTTCTGTTTACTAGTCGCCATCTTTGCTACTACCGCTGTCTAGCGGATTGCGGCAGAAACGCTCATGCGCACTTGTGCCAACAAACAAAACTGTTTGAGTTGCTTTTTCATTTGACATATCATTTATAACTGTAAGTTGAATGTAATAAATATTATAAAGAGTTAAAACCCTGATATTCATTTATGTACACCCTGTATATTAAAAACATAAATGAAACAAGAAATATTATAAAAAGATATATAAGGTGTTATATTAATATACCTTTCTCTACCATCTATCGTTTATTAGTGGCTATATAAAAGTTTATTTACTTTTTATACCAAGTATGTACAATGAACATAGTAGCTAGAAAATCTGATACAGAGATTTCACCAGAAATAAGTTTTGAGGACCCCTAAACCCAAAAAAGCATTTTTAGTAGAAGGTCCAATTTAGAAAAACTTCTGAAAATTTTCTTTTTCTCAAAAATAGCTGTAACGATTTTGATTGAAATATTGCATATTAAAGATATTTACATGACAAATAAAATGTTGAATTTCCTGGGAATAGCCTCTGAAGACCTGCTTATTCTGGATGAATTTTGTATAGCTGGTAAACTTACAACACAAAAATAGTAGATCTTATAAAAGCACATTCATTCCTATACATTTTTATATAGAGTTGGCCAGTTCTAAGGTATTCTTTGTTATTTAATTTTAAACTGTATAACTTTTCTAATATCATGAGAAAAGAAGTGACACTCACCTCACTTAAAATGAAATCTACAAAACATATGTTTCAAGGGCATTTATCCTCTTCTTCAGTTGAAGTTCGACTATAGTTCAACTGAAGAAGAGAGTGAACACCCTGAAGTACGACTATACTTCAACTGAAGAAGAGAGTGAACACCCTGAAGTTCGACTATACTTCAACTGAAGAAGAGAGTGAACACCCTGAAGTATGACTATACTTCAACTGAAGAAGACAGTGAACACCCTGAAGTACGACTATACTTCAACCGAAGAAGAGGGGGAACACCCTGAAGTATGACTATACTTCAACTGAAGAAGAGAGTGAACACCCTGAAGTACGACTATACTTCAACCGAAGAAGAGGGGAACACCCTGAAGTATGACTATACTTCAACTGAAGAAGAGTGAACACCCTGAAGTACGACTATACTTCAACTGAAGAAGAGGTTGAACACCCTGAAGTATGACTATACTTCAACTGGAGAAGAGGGTGAACACTCTGAAGTACAACTATACTTCAACTGAAGAAGAGGGCAAAACATATGTCTTGCAAATTGCATTTTAAGTGAGGTTAGTGTCAGTATTCCGACTCATGTTGTTATACTTGAACTACTTCACTTGTCTCAAACTTCTGAATTATTTCATTATATAACTTTTCTCAAACAGCAAGTCACCTTTCGTTTCATCTCTCTTGTTTTACTGCAGGCCATACAAAGCAAACTGAACTTCAGTTGTTTTGCATAGTAACCAGCTTTTAAAATATTTGACTATCACTTAAGTCTAGTATATTCCCTTTCCACTTACAAGGAAGCAAGTAATAAGTCAATTTCTGTTAATGCTTATCTGGATTATCATTGTGTAGATAAAAGGATAATATTTTGTAAGAATAGTTTGTGTTTGGAAGAGCTAGAGACAGCTAAGTGAATAGAACACATCTGATTTTTCCATATCCAATGTATGCATTCACTTACGATTTTTTTCATATTCATACGATTTGAGAAACATACAAACAGTTTTACTTACTCTGCAGTTTTGCTAATCGCTCCTTCTGAAGCAGAGCAGCTCTTGTCTGCAGGAGTTTCTCTTGTTCCTCTGCTGCTGTGAATATTCCAGCAATATTAACAGGATCGCCACACACTTGCAGAGCTCTCTCATAGAAAACATTGCACTCAGCTTTCAGTTCTTGTAGCTCTGATCCTTCCAGGCAGCAGCGCAGTGAGGGAAAACCACTGCGCAGCACTGAACACAGAGGATTCTGTGCAAAACAATAACCATTCTAGAGCTCGTCAAGATTCTGGGAATGTCTTCAAGCCAACTTTATTACACCATAGCTATTCTATTCGTGTGTATCATTTAGTAAACATTTGTTAACCCTTTCAGTGCCAACCCAAATAGCAAAATACTGTCTGAAAAGTGCCAAGTAATTTTATAAAAGAATGCAGGGTTTTAAATTATTAGTAATAAAATGAGTACCAAATGACATAGAGAGCTGAATCTTTTTTTCACTTTTAGTAAACCATTTTGTTTACTGTATAATATACATTATATGTATCAAAAGTATCTTCAATATTTCTAAAATATTTAAAACAAAAGAAAATTTTGAAAATAAAGTTTTAAATCCCAAAATAATCAATAATTATGCAATCAAAAGCTCACAACACAGAAAGTTCAGACTAATTAAATGAAATTATGGATATCGTTTTACTAAAACAGCTTCCTACTTTGGTCAGGTATTTTATTTTTTAAAATACAAAAAATTAATTCACATAACCTGAAACTGAAAAGTCACCAAAAACACACACACACAAGCATGATAGCATTATTAATGAAAATGGCATATAGGAATAGGATACACATGTAACATAGATTACTGTACAATTCAGCACTTGTGCTGTTGCATAGCTGAATGGTGATTCACATTGTATTTGTCGTATGCTTACACCTGCATAAATCCATTTTGATAAGTACACTAATTATTTGTATATGTACAAGGTCCATTGTTATCAGATGCATTTTCATCACTGAAGCTAGAATATATATCTTCCTCTCTTATGTCAATGTCAGAAACTCTTTCAACAAGGTCTGAGAACTCAAAATCACTCGCTTTCTCATAATGCATCGCGAACTGAAGCTCTTATTTCCTCCTCGGTTCTTAACTTTTAAGTAAATGCTGCAATTTTTCAACCATAAATAAACACTGGCTAGAGAAGTTAAATTTGGAGCTACTTTAACAGTTTGGAGTAAAGATAAGGCCTGGAAATGCTCCAGAAAACCTTTCTCTGTGGCTCTGACATAATACACACACTTTCCCGCTGGAAAGAGTTAAAACATGTGAAACTGGCATCATTGGCAATTTTCAGATCATAATTAGATTGTGATTGGCACTAAAAGGGTTAATATTTGACCATGTAAAATTGCTTTCCCCTTCAACTTTCAGGAGATACCCCCACACCCAAACTACCCTAAATCTAGAACAATTTTTGAGTATTTTTTTTTTTCGCAAAAATGCTGTTAACAATTTTGATTAAAACACCATACAAGGTGTGTTCAAAAAGAAACCAAACTTTTGCTTTACTGCTTATGGTACAACATTTTAAGCACTGTCCCCTGTACTAACAATACATCGTTTGTTCCATTTTTGGAATGCCGCCTGGAACAGGCAGGTCTCTTGTCGCATTGTCCTGAACCTACTCTATGTTTGGAAATGACGTCCTATCAATGTTTTTTTCAGTTAGGGAAACAGGAAAAGTCTGTTGGGGCTAGTTTCAGAGAATACGGTGGATGGGGCATAATGGGAATGTCATGTTTTGCTGGATAGCTGCAGACAAAGAGTGATGCATATGCTGGCGCATTGTCAAGATGCAACATCCAATTCTGACTTTCCCACAATCCAGGCCTCTTCCTGCGCACTTGGATTCCCTGGTAGACTTCCTTGTTTACTGTGTGACCACATGGCATACATTCAAGTTGGATAACACCTTTGAAGTCAAAAAACAACCAACATCACCTTGACCTTTGACCGACTCATACAAGCCTTTTTTTTTGGACAAGGTGACCCTTCGCCCACCCACTGCGACGATTGCATCTTTGTTTCATCATCATAGTCGTACACCCACGTCCTCATCACCTCAGCAGCAGCAAGTTGTTCCCCGCACATTGAAACATGGGTCTGTTGCTGATCTTTGCTTCAACATCATAGCCGTACTCCCACGTCTCATCACTTCAGCAGCAGCAGCAGCAGCAGCAAGTTGTTCCCCACACATTGAAACATGGGTCTGTTGCTGATCTTTGCTTCAACATCATAGTCGTACTCCCACGTCTCATCACCTCAGCAGCAGCAAGTTGTTCCCCACACATTGAAACATGGGTCTGTTGCTGATCTTTGCTTCAACATCATAGCCGTACTCCCACGTCTCATCACCTCAGCAGCAGCAAGTTGTTCCCCACACATTGAAACATGGGTCTGTTGCTGATCTTTGCTTCAACATCATAGTCGTACTCCCACGTCTCATCACCTCAGCAGCAGCAAGTTGTTCCTAGCACATAGAAACATGGGTCTGTTGCTGATCTTTGCTTCAACATCATAGCCATACTCCCACGTCTCATCACCTCAGCAGCAGCAGCAAGTTGTTCCCCACACATTGAAACATGGGTCTGTTGCTGATCTTTGCTTCAACATCATAGCCGTACACCCACGTCTCATCACTTCAGCAGCAGCAGCAGCAGCAGCAGCAGCAGCAGCAAGTTGTTCCTCGCACATTGAAACATGGGTCTGTTGCTGATCTTTGTTTCAACATCATAGCCGTACTCCCACGTCTCATCACCTCAGCAGCAGCAAGTTGTTCCTCGCACATTGAAACATGGGTCTGTTGCTGATCTTTGTTTCAACATCATAGCCGTACTCCCACGTCTCATCACCTCAGCAGCAGCAAGTTGTTCCCCGCACATTGAAACATGGGTCTGTTGCTGATCTTTGTTTCAACATCATAGCCATACTCCCACGTCTCATCACCTCAGCAGCAGCAAGTTGTTCCTCGCACATTGAAACATGGGTCTGTTGCTGATCTTTGCTTCAACATCATAGCCGTACACCCACGTCTCATCACTTCAGCAGCAGCAGCAGCAGCAAGTTGTTCCCCGCACATTGAAACATGGGTCTGTTGCTGATCTTTGTTTCAACATCATAGCCATACTCCCACGTCTCATCACTTCAGCAGCAGCAGCAGCAGCAGCAAGTTGTTCCCCACACATTGAAACATGGGTCTGTTGCTGATCTTTGCTTCAACATCATAGTCGTACTCCCACGTCTCATCACCTCAGCAGCAGCAAGTTGTTCCTAGCACATAGAAACATGGGTCTGTTGCTGATCTTTGCTTCAACATCATAGCCATACTCCCACGTCTCATCACCTCAGCAGCAGCAGCAAGTTGTTCCCCACACATTGAAACATGGGTCTGTTGCTGATCTTTGCTTCAACATCATAGCCGTACACCCACGTCTCATCA
The DNA here is from genome assembly GCA_030762935.1 of Hymenopus coronatus. NCBI lineage: Eukaryota > Metazoa > Arthropoda > Insecta > Mantodea > Hymenopodidae > Hymenopus > Hymenopus coronatus. Next base: position 5,840,413 of record CM060897.1, on the reverse strand, counting down.
CTTCAGCAGCAGCAGCAGCAGCAGCAGCAGCAGCAGCAGCAGCAAGTTGTTCCTCGCACATTGAAACATGGGTCTGTTGCTGATCTTTGTTTCAACATCATAGCCGTACTCCCACGTCTCATCACCTCAGCAGCAGCAAGTTGTTCCTCGCACATTGAAACATGGGTCTGTTGCTGATCTTTGTTTCAACATCATAGCCGTACTCCCACGTCTCATCACCTCAGCAGCAGCAAGTTGTTCCTCGCACATTGAAACATGGGTCTGTTGCTGATCTTTGTTTCAACATCATAGCCGTACTCCCACGTCTCATCACCTCAGCAGCAGCAAGTTGTTCCTCGCACATTGAAACATGGGTCTGTTGCTGATCTTTGTTTCAACATCATAGCCGTACTCCCACGTCTCATCACTTCAGCAGCAGCAGCAGCAGCAGCAAGTTGTTCCTCGCACATTGAAACATGGGTCTGTTGCTGATCTTTGTTTCAACATCATAGCCGTACTCCCACGTCTCATCACCTCAGCAGCAGCAAGTTGTTCCTCGCACATTGAAACATGGGTCTGTTGCTGATCTTTGTTTCAACATCATAGCCGTACTCCCACGTCTCATCACCTTAGCAGTAGCAAGTTGTTCCTCGCACATTGAAACATGGGTCTGTTGCTGATCTTTGTTTCAACATCATAGCCGTACTCCCACGTCTCATCACCTCAGCAGCAGCAGCAGCAGCAGCAGCAGCAAGTTGTTCCTCGCACATTGAAACATGGGTCTGTTGCTGATCTTTGTTTCAACATCATAGCCGTACTCCCACGTCTCATCACCTCAGCAGCAGCAAGTTGTTCCTCGCACATTGAAACATGGGTCTGTTGCTGATTATTGTTTCAACATCATAGCCGTACTCCCACGTCTCATCACCTCAGCAGCAGCAAGTTGTTCCTCGCACATTGAAACATGGGTCTGTTGCTGATCTTTGTTTCAACATCATAGCCGTACTCCCACGTCTCATCACCTCAGCAGCAGCAAGTTGTTCCCCGCACATTGAAACATGGGTCTGTTGCTGATCTTTGTTTCAACATCATAGCCGTACTCCCACGTCTCATCACTTCAGCAGCAGCAGCAGCAGCAGCAAGTTGTTCCTCGCACATTGAAACATGGGTCTGTTGCTGATAGCCGTACTCCCACGTCTCATCACCTCAGCAGCAGCAAGCTGTTCCTCGCACATTGAAACATGGGTCTGTTGCTGATCTTTGTTTCAACATCATAGCCGTACTCCCACGTCTCATCACTTTAGCAGTAGCAAGTTGTTCCTCGCACATTGAAACATGGGTCTGTTGCTGATCTTTGTTTCAACATCATAGCCGTACTCCCACGTCTCATCACCTTAGCAGTAGCAGCAGCAGCAGCAAGTTGTTCCTTGCACATTGAAACATGGGTCTGTTGCTGATCTTTGTTTCAACATCATAGCCGTACTCCCACGTCTCATCACCTTAGCAGTATCAGCAGCAGCAGCAAGTTGTTCCTTGCACATTGAAACATGGGTCTGTTGCTGATCTTTATTTCAACATCATAGCCGTACTCCCACGTCTCATCACTTCAGCAGCAGCAGCAGCAGCAGCAAGTTGTTCCTCGCACATTGAAACATGGGTCTGTTGCTGATCTTTGTTTCAACATCATAGCCGTACTCCCACGTCTCATCACCTTAGCAGTAGCAAGTTGTTCCTCGCACATTGAAACATGGGTCTGTTGCTGATCTTTGTTTCAACATCATAGCCGTACTCCCACGTCTCATCACCTTAGCAGTAGCAGCAGCAGCAGCAAGTTGTTCCTCGCACATTGAAACATGGGTCTGTTGCTGATCTTTGTTTCAACATCATAGCCGTACTCCCACGTCTCATCACCTTAGCAGTATCAGCAGCAGCAGCAAGTTGTTCCTTGCACATTGAAACATGGGTCTGTTGCTGATCTTTGTTTCAACATCATAGTACTCCCATGTCTCATCACCTGTTATGATGTTCTCAAGAATGTCTCCATTGTCATTATGAGACCATTCCCCAACTCGATGGTCCCACGTGTTGTCTACAGGCTGGCATCGTTTTCCCAATCCTGTTTAATGGAAGGGAGTTCAGGTTTCTCCTTTGGGTCTCAGGGTGAGGATGGAAGGCAGCAGTTCCAGTGGTAACATAGGTTGGTAAAGAAAACACAAAACACTTTTACTTTCATGTTTCGAACACATTTGTAAGTAATCACATGTGAAGTAACTGAGATGTCCAAATTCCCCACATTTTTACACTCAAGCTCCGCTTGCGCCACCTCACAAACATAAATAAAAGGCATGCAACGTTAAAGTGCATCTTCTAATACCATGATGTCCGTCTGTCCCCTATGAGTGTCTCAGTGCTTGGTATGGAAGCGACGCTCGTCCTTCACTAACGGGGTTGCTGTTGCTGCATTGGCCAGCTCATCAGTACGTCACACACGTGACCTAATCTCAACATCTGATTGGTGATCCACGAATACATAGCTGTCATGGCCGCTACCTTTCACTTTTACATTTTAAATTATTATATACACAAATAAATAGATCATACAAATAAATGGTAATTACACATTATGCACATTAGAATTTGTGGTAAATACATGAATTCCAAATCAAGCATGACTAGAGGTAAATCGGCGATAACTGCCTCAATTAGCAGCAGCAGCAAGTTGTTACTCGCACATTGAAACACGGGTCTGTTTCTGATTTTCAGTAACAAATGCACTCAGCATCTCCAGTTTCTCACTCAAAATCTGATGGCCTGATCCTACGCTGATGCTCAGCTCATCAGCAACTTCCCAAACAGTTAAACAGCAATTTCCGACACTCACATGGCCATCATCTGTTGAAGAGAAAGGAATCGTCACAGTCACATTTGCCCTGTTGAAAATGTTTAAACTAAGAATAGCACTGCGTGCGAATCTTACAATTCTCCCTGTATTCTTGGCTAAGCATTTGCCATGTTTCTGTGAAAGTTTAGCCAACTTTGTGGCAAAATTTCACACACATTGTTCTTCATTGTCACTTTGTCACTAATCCAACAAGCAGACTGTACATGTGCTTACTTCACCAGCTGTGGTTCGCTTGCTAATTGTCCGAGCATAACGCAGCAAATGGCAGTTTGTATTATATTGTATTTACTTTCATCCATAGAAACACGATACATGTTATAGGACACGTCAATTTAAGATACAAGAAAAAACATTATATCGAGATCCATACAAGATTGAAATACAGAAATGTAAGATTTAACAAATTTTAAATATAAAAGGAAATAATATACAGAATTGAGTCATAAGGACAATATTTACAGATTGTACAATTTACACCAGTTCCTGGTGTATAAATTGATCTACACTATAAAAGCTATTGTCCATTAAGAATTTAAACAAAACTTTTTTTTGAATTTTAGCTGGGATTCCATGTTCTTTATATGTTGGGGTAGTTTGTTGTATAAATGCAGACCAGCATATGTGAAGCAATTGTCATACAGTTTGTTGTTTAAACTTGCCACTATGTGAGCTCACTCTGCTGGTTCGCGTGCTATTTCAAACGTCCGGTTTCTTTTTGAATACATATTTACATGAGAAAATGCAGATCTTGAATTTTCTGGGAATAGCCTCTGAAGACATCTTTATTGTGGACGACTTGTATAACTGGTGAATGGCAAGAGAAACATTTACCACACACAAAATGTAATCTTGTTAAAACACACATTCTGTCATATGTTCTTTTTTTTTTTAATTAACCATTTCAGAGTTATTTATTGTCTATGGTATTAACTTGTTGAGTTGGTATTTTAACACTACGTCACTTACATTCTTTATTATGAGGGACTAGTTTTGGAAGCTATGCTTCCATTTTCAACCTCACGGGTCCAACTGTCGTTGCTGGTTGTGTTCTCTTCTCTGGTGGTAAAATGATGAACTTTTTAACTAAGCTGCCTACTGGCGGGATTTCAAAGTTTATTAGGTGATCTTTGTTTTTCCATAAGAGGATGTTTTCCCAGTTCATTGTGTCCTGATAAGGCTTATAGCAATTTTGGATTTGGATCTAGATTATGGTTTTCCTTCCAGAAGTGAAATGCTACTGCTGATTTATCTTCTTGTTTTAGTTTTAGGTTTCTAAAGTATTCTTTGGATCTGATGTAATGTTAAAAAACCAACTCAACAAATTTGACTGTCACTGTTACTAAATTCCTACAAACATCAATCAATTATTTATTGTTATTGGTTTAATTTTAAAATATTTAAAATGTTTCTTAAATAGGAATTTGCATTCCTGTTTCATTTGTTCTCCTCCCAGCCACGCAACTTTCATATATAACCTGCGACCTAAGGTACTCCCTTATTTGTGTTCTACTTATGTGAAAGTGGTTACCTGTGGACAACACAGTTTCAGAAGGTTGAGAGCCTTGCCACACTGGAAGATTATCTCTGAAAAGTTTTTAAGGAAGCTGGGCACAGCATCATGCAGCAAGATGTGACCCTTGGACCAGTACAGTCTGCTACGACACACCATCATGTCTGCCACTTCCTGGATGAAGAACTCCTGGTGAGTTTGTTGACAGTTGCCTTCAAATATCCATTTCTCCAACAGTCTGCAAACATTAGCTCAAAGTCTCAGATACACATGGTGCAGTATCAAAGTACCAATTTTTACTTTCTCTACCCTGTGTACAATGTACTTAGATGATTGAGAAGCTATTCTACTCCACCCAAAAATGCAATACTGATATTTCACCAGAAATACATGTTTTCATACCAGAAAATGCACACACAAAAAAAATTAGAAACATGTGTGTGTCTGAGGGCAGCATAGCTCAAAAACAAAAAGTCATTTAAACACCAAATTTAGAATTTAACCCTTTATTACATGAATTATTTTGCTGCTTTTCCATTAATTCACAAATGGGTATTTATATTCCTTTCACCAGCATCACAACTTCAATAGGCGTGATCATTAGTGCAATACAAAATGAACTGAACATCTATTCAAAGGCAAACGTTATGAGTTTGAGTCCCAGTGACTACAGTCTGTTGTAAAGGATGGGAGGGGCCCAGTAAAATAACTGCTGTGCTTCTCATCATCCCATTCTATACTGGCCGTGAAAGACCACTTAATTTTGCTCACAGACCACTCTATCAGGCTTGAGGTTCTTTTATGTGCCATAAATCTACAACACAGGACCCATGGCTTTACTTCCCTTCCAAAGGAAGCCATGCTAAGGATTTTTACACCCGAAAAAAATCCATCAACCTCCGCCAGGTTTGAACCCACGACCTTGGGTATATGAAGTCAGCATAGTAACCATTACCTATCGGAGGGCGATTTTGTTGCATATGTGTGATAAAGGGTTAAGTTCAGTATCTTGCAGGATGCAACACAAAGATTTTCAAGAAAATCCCCACATCCCAAACTATCCTTTACATGGAATACTTTTCGAAGTTTTTGATTATAACAAAAATGACTAATGATTTTGATTAAAATGTCATGTTTAACATATTTTCATGTTAAATGAAATATATAAATTCTATTTTCTGCGAATTGCCTCTGAAGTCCTCTTCATTCTGTATGACTTTCATGTAGCTTTTGTATACTTGATAAACCCTAAGAGATAGACAAAAAAAAAAATCTGATGTGTTCTATTCACATGACTTTCTCTACATCTCTACCACAAATTATTGTTAAAAAGCTTATTCTTGCTTCCTTGTAAATAGTGAAATAAGGGAGTGCCATAGGTTAAAGTGATAGTCAAAAGCTAGTTGCTATGTGACTGAAGTTCCTTTGTTTGTACGGACTGGAGTTGACAAATTCCTGTATCAGAAAAGTATAAGTTTTTTAAAGCTGAAACCTAAAACAAGGGATGCCTCAAAAATGATCAGCTCCATGAAAAAAATGATTATAACTTGAATGGTATGTTTTAACGTGCGGTAAGTTTCTGTCCATCCGGTACGGTTTAGCAGTTATGCAAAATTCTGTAAAATTCATCCAGAATAAAGTAGTCTTCAGAGGTACTCCCAAAAAATTCAAGATACACATTTTATTTGTCAATATTTTAATCAAAATCATTAGAGCCATTTTTGAGAAAATAAAAATTTTCGAAATTTTTACCAGGTAAACGGTAGTTGGGAATGGGGGGATTTTCTTGAAAATCCTTGTGTCGCATTCTTGGAAGATACCAAACCCAAATGCCAAGTTTGGTTTTAAACAGACTTTTTGTTTTTGAGCTAAGCTGTCCGAACACACCCCCACCCCCACCCACACACCATTTTTGGATTCAGGGGGACCCAAAACATGTATTTGCGGTGAAATCTCTTTATTGAATTTTTGGGTACAATAGAATACCTTCTCTATACACTATGTATATAGTACATGTAGAGAAAGTAATACAATTTCTAATTAGCATGATGTAGATAGAATAGTTTGCTGATGAAGAGATATGTGAATGGAACATGTTTTGGGAAAGTGAGTGTAGAGCAATCTATGGCACATACCTGAAGTATACCTGACAACAGGAACGGAAGAAGAAGAATAGCACACACGCGAGGTCAGGGCTGGTGGCTCTACAGATCTGCTGGTACATGTGCGCCAGCAGTTTAACTCCTTCTGGGAGATTCACCTCCTTCGTACCATGGTCAGGATGTATTCCAAACAGTTGACTGATACATGATATCTGAATGTGCAGGCCGTTGAACTTCTGTCGCAGCTTGTGCAGTAACGGGCCATTAGGTAGTGATACTACTGCAGCGCGGTGAAGCTTCAGGTACCTCTGTGTGCTGTCAAACAGTGCCTGCAACATAACACTCACATTGCAGGAAAGGAATAGCAATGCATTTACAAAGTGAGTACTGCCTTGGGATAAAAAGGCTTAAAATATCAGTTTTCACAACATTATTACTGATAGAGAAGGTATTGGATTCCACCAAAAAATGTGGTTTCCAGATTTCACATGTGTTAGGATTTTCTATATATATATATACATATATAAAAAGAATTTCTAGAAAAATGTGTGTGTGTGTCAAAGATTTTGAGGAAAATTCCCCTAACCAAAATTACCCTTTACGTGGAAAAAATTTGAATGTGTAATTATCTCAAAAATGGCTTTAATGTTTTTGATTAAATATTGTATATTAAAGATATTTCCATAACAAATAAAGTGTATATATTGAATTTTCTGGGAATAGCCTCTTTATTCTGGATAGCTCTTGCACAACTGGTAAGCTATAAGAGATAGACATCTTAAAAAACAATTTATGTTAATGACATTTTCTGCAGTTGACCATTCTTGAGAAACTCCTTGTTATTGCTTTCAGTTTTAAAATAGTTAAACTTTTCTCATATAGGAATTTGTCATGTACTGGCCATGCAAAGAAATAAATTTCAATCACGTAGGAGCAGTTTTTAAAATATTGGACTATCACTTTAGCCTAGTGTACTTCCTTATTTCCCTTCTACTTACAAGGAAGCAAGTAATAAGACAATTTCTGTTAATGTTTATCTTGATTAGCATCAAGTAGATTGAAGAATAAGCTTTTTAACAATAATTTGCTACAGAGATGTAGAGAAAGTTATGTGAATGGAACACATTAGATTTTTACTTTCTCTATACGTACTATGTACATAGTGTATACAGAAGGTATTGTAATGCACCCAAAAATGTTATACAGAGATTTCACCGGAAATACATGTTTTGGGTCCTCCTGAACCCAAAAAAAGCATTTCTGGAAAAAGGTCCTTGTGTGTGTGTCGGACAGTATAGTTCAAAAATGAAAAGACGAATACCTAACTTGGTATTTAAGTTTAGTATCTTCCAAGGATGCGACACAAAGATTTTAAAGAAAATTTCCCCACCCCCAACTACCCTTTATATGGAACTTTTTTCGAACATTTTGATTTTCTCAAAAATGGCTCTAACAATTTTTATTAAAATATTGTATTTTAAAGATGTTTACCTGTCAAATAAAATGTATATTTTGAATTTTCTGGGAATAGCCTCTGAAGACTACTTTACTCTGGATGAATTTTACGGAATTTTGCATAACTGCTAAACCATAAGAGATGAACAAAAACTTACCACACAAAAAATGTAGAGCACATTAAAACACACAATTTATGTTCTATACATTTTTTTCATGGAACTGATCATTTTTAAGTTATTCCTTGTTTTTGGTTTCAGCTTTGAAAAACATACTTTTCTCATACAGGACTTTGTCAACTTGTGTACATACAAACAAAGGAACTTCAGTCACATAGCAACCAGCTTTTGTCTATCACTTAAACCTATGGTACTCCCTTATTTCACTTCTACTTTCAAGGTAGCAAGTAATAAAACTATTTCTCATAACTTTTTCTCAATTAGAATGAAGTAGATAAATAGAAGCATAATTTTTTTACAATATTTGTTACACAGATATAGAAAAAGTCATATTTTTTTTTCATTGAACTGAAATATTTGTTAAAACTGTATTAGTCTCTACTAAGCTTAATTATATAGTGACTTCAAGTAACTTTGCTTTAAGGTAGTACACACCTGAAAGATGAATCCCTCCTCGCATGATCTGATAGTGGTAGAGTTCTTGGACATGAGCTCCCACAGACGAGAGCAGCACGTCCCACTCACGATGAAGTCTGTGCTGAACTGCGCCAGTGTCTCTGCTGTAATATCATCAATGTGGACTCCCTTCTTCATTTCAAACATCTGCAGCTCCTGCAAACAAATTCAAATTCTCTTAAATAGTATTTACCTCTAGTCATGCTTCATTTGCAATTCATGTATTTACCACAAATTCTAACATGCTTATTTTGTTATTCCCATTTATTTTGTGTATTTCATTTATTTGTATGATGTATTTACTTGTGTATATAATAAGGGTAAAAGCACATGTCTAGAGGTTGTATGTCCAAAGTCCGAGCCATCGTTCCAATTCAGAATGTAAAATTGAAAGATAGCGGCCATGATAGCTATGTCGTCATGGAGAACCAATCAGATGTTGAGATTAGGTCACATGTGTGACGTATTGACGTGCTGGCCAATGGATCCACGGCAACCACTTCAGTGAAGGAACGTTGGAAGGGTTAGCGCCGCTTCCATGCCAAGCACTCAGGGATGTTTAGAACACTCTGGAAATTATTGCCATAGGGGACAGACGGATATTACAGTTGTCGGCATTAGCGTGCCTTTGAGTTATGTTTGCAAGGTGTCGCATGTGCTGTTAATCAGAGCTTGAGTGTAATAATGTGGGGAATTTGAACATTTCATGTGTGCTTGTTTTGTGTTTTCCTTAGCGCCGGAAGCACTGCCTTCCATCCTCACCCTCAGACCTGAACTCCATTCCATTAAACAGATTGGGAAGATGACGCCAACCTGCAGTCGACACGGGAACCATCTCAACAAACAGACTTTCACTTTTAACTTGAAATATAAGTAGAATGACATTCCAAATGGCAGCTCGGAATCCTTAACTGCCTAATATCAATCTCTGATTGCAAAGGTTTCCCTCATTTCCCAACACCGTCTTACAACAATACTAAAGCCTGTGAAGCAAGGAAAGTGAAAGATATGAGCACATTTTCCATATTTCATTGCCAGAAAACAAGTACAACTGGTAACAATAAAACTACAACTGATACTGAGAGAGTAATAGGCAGTGAAGGATGACTGTGACAGGGACCATTATTAATGCACTCCATCCTCCAGGTAGCATGTTTCATCATGTACTGTAGTCTGACGCAGAATTTAACACTGAAGCAATCTAGGCAATTGAAAATAAAACTACACTGCCCTAAAACAGTGTTAAAAATGTAATAAAACAATATTGTTTGGCAATTAAAGCCAAAGAAATATATGTGAAAAAATTGCAACATGGTATCATCTCTTCACGATATGCACGAAAACTGTTTAAAATGGCGTGTTTAACAAAAGTAACATAGCCAAGGTTATGTGATAAATATAACTCATTATTATGCATAAAACAGCCAAGAATTGGTGTTTAGGAAAGTATATTAAGTATAAAAGACTTGGATAAACTTGTAATATGAGAAGGAGAACGAGATACTGGGTGCAGTAATTTGTTTAAGCGTGTAACAAAAAATAAGAAACAAGCTTAACAAATAACTAATTTAGAAAACTTAGTTATTTGTACGAACATTATTATGAAAATTATTAAAATTTATTAATTTTAATTCCTAGGAGCACATAAAAATGTATATTGTATTCGTATTTCACAAAAGTGAGAACAAGGAAATCTGTCATCATCCCCGTGGTGATGTGCAGATTACAATACTAAAAACAATGATCTTCAACTTTATGTTAGAAGTGAACATTTTATAAAGTTGCGGTACACAGTCTCTGAATAGTGAAGACGTAGCTACAGATGCTAAGAGTTCATCTCAGAAATTGAGATGAATATTATAGTAATTGTGTATAAAATAATGTATTCTATTAACTATCATCAATAGTTTATGTAAGTGCGTGCCATAAAGCAGATATTGGTCACAGTTTTCTGTAAAAGAAATCAGTTCAAGTCGCCTACCTTGGATCACCGCATTGTTACAACAATCTATACAAATAAAAGTTTTAAATACCAAATTATTTTTAAATTCATTCTTTCCTAAAAGGTCCTACTATCCAAGCAAGGGGATTGAGATTATTTTATTCACTGACTATAGCTAGAAATGTGTAATGCAAAAATGTAAATGTCATGTTATTTATGCATGCTCTTTAACTGGTGTGGTTCTCAGCGTCCCATTCTAAATTGGGCGTGAAAGACCGCTTAATTTTGCTCAGACGCCTCTCAATCAGGCTTGAGGTTCTTTAACAGCTATGGTTCTCAGCGTCCCATTCTGTACTGGGTGTGAAAGACCGCTTAATTTTGCTCAGACGCCTCTCAATCAGGCTTGAGGTTCTTTTACGTGCTGTAAATCTACGACACGGGATCTAATGTTTTACTTCCCTTCCGAAGGAAGCCATACTAAGGATTTTTATGCCCAAAAAAATCCATCGTCCTCCGCTGGGTTTGAACCTGCAACCTTGGGTATATGAAGTCAGCATTGTAACCATTACACCATGGAGGGCGACGTGTGTAATGCAACTGAGTTGTGGAATGAAATATAAACAACTTCACCATGGAGAATAGGCTTGAAACTATCTCAACAATTAACCTTGGTGCTAAACAGTAATTCCAGTTTCGACCACCATTACAGATCCAGCAGCAAATTTAAACTTATAAAAGACATTTAAACAATCACTACACCGAGGGTCCAGGACGCACAGCAGCGTGTATAGCGAGCTGTCATACAGTAGTACAAAATGGCAAATTGTAAATATAATAATTAGCTGTAAGAGTATATATATATATATATATAGTAATCAACAATCAAAGATTTTTTTTCATAATAAATGATTTCTTGTTCTTTATTTTGCACTGTACTCCACCTGAATATTCAGAAGCATTTATTATATTGTATTGCATATTAAACTGTGTGAAAATTGTTTTATCATACCTAATAAATCATATCCTTTTATCTTTTATTCAACTTTTTGTAACTGTTTAAAACTAGGCACCATAAACAGCGGTTACATCACCTAAGAAAAGAAAGGTATGGACAGGAAAGAAATTTTGATGGAGAGATTTCGGCAATACTTCAGAGCTTACAAAACCTACTATATCATATAAATAAATTTGAAGAAGTTGTACTATTATCTGACTCTAAAGCAGCTATAACATCTGATGCAAAACACCTAATAACTTAAATATTGCAGAATGCCACAAATTCATAAAACAACTAATGAATTTAACTAAAAGATTAATACTTCAATGGATACCAGCACATTGTGGAGTACAAGGTAATAAAACGGTTGACTTTCTATCCTGATCCAATAAGTTATCACTCTATCAAAAGAATCATTATATCAACATATAATAAAGTAGATAATGTATTACAAGCAAAAGGAAAATGTATGTAATAACACGACCAGAATCACTACACTACCAATAAAATGGTGTGTAGCAACTTTTAGACTGGTATAGTGAGATCTCCTCTGACATGGATGTGCAGCCCAACCTCAGTCAACATCAGAATACTGGAATGTTTCACTGCCCACTGCTCAACATTAGATAGCAACGAAGCTACCATAAATCACATCCTGATTTAGGCCACAGTCCCTTGTGGTTTTACTGTTCTTTATGAAATCCACAATCCCAGCTGAATGCGACGTTGTGCTAGGACCTTTATCCAATAACAGATTAGATAACGGGGAGTTTGACCTCCTGTATGTCAGCCTAAAAGGCTTATTGGAGGGGGTATTATTATTGTCTTCCAAAATCAGTTGCTGTATCTTGGTTCCCCTTCCAAATTGTTAAACAGGGCAAATCTCTTCCTCTTTGCATATTCGACATGAGATGGGAACTGGAGACGTACCTTTGGTGCTGGGCTGCACAGCGACGACTGATCCTCTCTGCAGCGTCGCAGCTGGTGATGCTCCTTGGCTATTTGCATACTCAGCGGCGAGCAATTGAGACCTATTTGTTTAGCTCAAGGAATTGAGCAGCGATGATCTCCAAGGAGTGGTACGGGAATTTGGCTCAAAATAAACGTTGGCACTTTCATTTAATCAAAGGTTTATTTCCCTTTACAAGCATTCTCGAGGCAGTTCTTGGCGCGATTCTATCTCTGTAATTTCTCTCGCAATAGAGTGTAATGTGCACAAAGGTAAATTGAACTTATGCGGCGATAATTGCAACTGTCAGGTGCAGAATTATTGTGGACACTTTAACTTTCTACGCAAGTTCCACACAGTGTTAACTCACAACAGTGGCTTAGTCACAATTATAACATTTACACTTAGGAGACACTTAACTTTTTAGCACGGATTTCTTATCACAAGCGTTGCAGCTTCTGCGTGACATTATATTTCAACTGCCTGAAAATTAGGACGACCACTCTACATTTATAGTAAATTCTACCCACGTGCAAAACTCTCAACTTGCAATCTCATTGGTCCATTTTGGCGCTGAAAATAGCGTAGAGCGTGCTTCTGACGTGACGTAATTATTTCCAATTGCTCAATACATCGTTCACATGATTCTTGACCTCAATTTCTCGTGGTTCCCCGCTTTATATGTTACATCCACTTCCTCTTTCCGAGATGTGACTACACAAAAGCAACTGAAATCGCCGCTTGAGAACATTCAGGTTAAAGTTAGAAATGCTCTCCAGGAACAGTCTCTCTGAACTTCCAATATACATTATGACAATCAATACATGATATTACTTAGCAATGAACTTAAACAATCTAATTAATTAAAATATAGGCTAATGTGCTTATTCAGCTGGACGACAATCTGTCTCAGACATTTGGGTTCGTCTTTATAAATGTTTCCTGAAGTGATCATGTTCAGTAATCAGATCTAATTCCCCCCATCTTGATACGGGGAAAGACTTGTTTGGACCTGAAACCACTTTCTTGACCAAGATGTTTCCCACCTAAACTAATGTCTTAACACATTGAAGCCCAAGCCCGAGCATAGCTTGGGCAGGTATTTCTGACGCTTTTAATGCAATTCCACGACCTTAACTCGGTCTTGGGCCATGTGGCAAAGAACATACATCAGTTATCGTTTAGTTGTCTGCCATCTGTCCTTGCTTTAGCCAACTATTAGGAACTTTAGGAGAGTTTGTAATATTGGCTGCTCTTGGGTAGTGCCATTTTCCTTGAAGGTGGTGATCTGTTTGTTACGATTTGTGTTCTAAAATGTTAAAATGCTGCATTTTCTTCAATTTCTGTGAACTGAAGCTGAAATTAAAGATAAAAGTGAAGCTCTAGAAAATTCTGATTCTGAGGGAGAGTTTTTCAATAAATGAAGTGTCAGCAACTTTACACAGTTTTTTTCAAACTCATATTTGATACGTGTTGTAAATTTAAAATTAAATATTAATACGGAAGTAATGACTGTTTTCATACTTGTTGAGAAATCCTTGAATACCATACTTTTTGGCACATTTGATTGATGTACTGTAAATAATAACTCAAAAGTAGGCATAAAACCCTGGGTTTCTTGGCACTTCAACTAAAGAAACGCCTGGGCTTCAATGTGTTAACCGACGTTTTATCAGTACATATTCTGACACCAACCACAGGTTTAGAGCCAACAAAGGAGGGCTCTGCTAACTAATCTGCTTTCTCATTTCCTTGAATTCCTTGATGCCCTGGCACCCGACGCAATTCTAATTTATTGCAGGAGAACAGAACAATCAGGCAATCCCATACCACTTTAGATATAAGGGGAGTCGAAATGTCATATCTTGCCAATGCTAAAGTTTGACCCATTATCTCAGTAACTATTTTTACTTTCTCTACACATACTATGTAGATTGTGTATAGAGAAGCTATTCTAATACACCCAGAAATTTGACACTGAGATTTCACCAGAAATACATGTTTTCGGTGGTGGGTGGGTGTGGTGGTGGGTGGGTGTGGTGCTGGGTGTGGTGGTGGGTGGGTGGGTGTGGCGGGTGGGGTGGTGGTGGTGGTGGGTGGGTTTTGGGGTGGGTGTGGGGGATGGGTATCTGTGGGTGGGGAGGGGGGAGTGTGTGGGTGGGGGAGGGGCATGCGTGGGTGTGTGGGTGGGGTAGGGGCATTGCGGGTGGGGGAGGGGGTGTATGTGGGTGGGGAAGGGTGTGGGGGTGGCGGTGGGTGGGGTTGTGTGGCGGTGGGAGCGGGTGTGTGTGGGTGGGTGTGGTGGTGTGGGCAGGTTGGTGTGGCAGTGGGTGGGTGGATGTGTGGGGTTGTGTGGGGTTGTGTGGGGGTGGGGGCGGGTGTGGATGGGCATATGTGTGGAGGTGGGTGGGGGTGGATGGGGAGGGGTGTGGGGGTAGGTGTGTGTGTGTGTGTGTGTGTGTGGGGGGGGGACAGCATAGCTCAAAACGAAATACCAAATTTGGTATTTAAGTTTGATATTTTCCAAGGATGCGACACGATTTCAAGAAAATCCCCATCCCCAATTACCCTTTACATGGAATATTTTTCGAAAATTTTGATTTTTTTAAAAATGGCTCAACGATTTTGATTAAAATATTGTATATTAAAGATATTTACCTGACAAATAAAATGTATATCTTGAATTTTCTGGGAATAGCCTCTGAAGAATACTTTATTCTTGAGGAATTTTGCATAACTGCTAAACCGTAAGAGATAGACAAAAACTTACCACACAAAAAATGTAAATCACATTAAAACACACAATTTATGTTATACACATTTTTTTCGTGCAGTTGATCGTTTTTGAGATATTCTTTGTTTTTGGTTTCAGCCTTGAAAAACTTATAATTTTCTCATACAGGAATTTGTCAACTCCTGTCCATACTAACAAAGGAACTTCAGTCACATAGCAACCAGCTTTTTTGCTTCTACTTACAAGGAAGCAGGTAATAAGACTATTTCTGCCAATTTTTTTTTCGATTGGATGAAGTAAATATTAGCATAAGCTTTTTAACAATAATTTGTTGCAGAGAAGTAGAGAAAGTCATGTGAATGGAACACATCAGATTTTTTTTTAATAAAGCTCTTAAAATTTTATTGAAAACTTATGAGTTTTAAATTTTAAAAAAATTACTAATTCATATACATAAAAACCTTTTCATTAAAATAAAGCCTATTTAGGTGCAAATTTCAGTCCTTAGTCTCAATTAGTTTCTGACATAATGGGGCATTTGTAAAGAAAATGTTGCATCTTCAGAAACTGCTTTCAAATACTAAATTACAAAAAATGTAACCGAACTTTCCAAATACAACTTCGCAGTACTTCAAAACTCTCACATGAAGGAAACATTAGCATAATTCTAATGCTGCCAATAGCTAAAGTGAAACTTTCCCATAGATAAAAAAATAGCTCTTCTCTAACACTTATATTTACAAAGTTAATGATGTTTTGCAAAATGAGTGCACTAAAATGTTCTAAAAAACTACTATGCACAATATTTTTAAACTATTTACATTTGGTGCACGTGTATAAAAGTTATACCAAAATGAGCGAGAGACTTGAAATTTTCACACACAATTAAAACATGAAAATGGAAAAAAACTATGAAAACCCCTTTTTGACTCCACTTAATGTGGTAACAGTGACAGTAACATATGAGGTGTCATCTTCCCGTTTAGCCACACCCCGATGTTTGTGACCGAGGACACACAAGTACTCCGGATCAGACGAACACTGTTGGAACACCTGATCTAGAAGATGACGTCTTAACCCTTTGTCTTTATCTCTAGCAAAAACAAATTCCAGCAGCCCAAGAAATGCTAATATTGACATGTTCTCTACCCTAACAGTCTTCACAGTATGTTTCTTTATTACTTCATTGTGTTCGTATGCATTAGAAGCGCTTTGCAAACCATTATTACAAAATCTTGGGGAAAGAATTATCTAGACTGGTTAAGACAATTTTAACATTAACTCACTTATACATACAATTTAGGCTTAAGAGAAGAAGCATAAGGAAACGAGAAGTAACTACATCAGCACATAGTCTCCAGCACGGCAGTAAGATTCTGTCAACTTTATCTTTTGCAATCGCCATAATCCCTGCTTCACTTGCTGTGATTATCATGAATATTCATTTTGTTTGTCGTGGCCTGCTTCACAAGTTAACAACTGTTGAGCCGAAGCTTTAAGGCACTTTAAAACTACCAACTAACTTTAAGATCTTTTTAAAGAGTAGCTTCAGGACTCATCAGTTAATTTCTCGACCACTGCTCCTGTGACGTGGCTGGTTGTGCTGCAATCTATCGTCTCCGTTTACCGGATCACATCATCAGTGGGAGGAATCTCAAAATTCATGAGATTTCCTTTGTGCTTTTGGATCAATATGTTTTTCCATATGCTCAGTTTCAAAGGTTGTTTTAAAAGTTTGATCAATTTTATTTCTGGTTCTATATTATGGTTTTCTGTTAGAAAATGATGAGCTATGGCTGACTTTTCATTGTATTTGAATGTAAAGTTTCTAAGGTGTTCCTTTTCCTAACATCCACATTTCTCTTTGTTCATCCAATGTATATTTTGCTGAAATCTTGGCAATTCATTTAGATCCAGATAATTTAAATATCCTTAAATGGTGGCTTAGTAGATTTCTGATGTCTTTATTTTGCGGTACCGAGTTAATGTTATAATCTCTAAATATTTTCCTAAATTTCCAAAAGTATACTGGTTGGAAGTATTCCCAACAATTCTCAATTGTTTCCCAATTGTAGAGCTACTATCAAATTCAGAATGGCAAACTCAACATGCTACATAGGATTATTGTGCAGAGAAAGCTATGTGATTGTAGAAAGAGTGTCTTGTTTATTGGCCAGAAAAGTTTATTTGGAGAGTAACTATAGGCAAGCTTATCAGGAACTTTTAGAGCTGGTCCTAAGTATTTAAGTTGACAGTATTTGAGATATAATTATTGCACAGAAGTATATAGATGGTCTTGCTAGGCCTCAAATAAAATTAAATAACCAATTCAGCTCTCTTTCAAATAGTTAGTTTTTAAAATGGGCAGAATTTTGAATTCTAAGCTTGATGATAATTTTCGCCCTATGTCAAAGGTTATTTGTGTCAAGTTTGGTAAAAATTTCTACAACATTGTAGAAACCTATACGGAAAGAAATACATACACTAACTTTAATATATCCATCTAAGTGTGGACATTCTCACACTCACCTTGGAGACCTTGGAATGTGTAATAGAGGAATTGCAGTGCATTGGTAACCAGAGGCTTTGGAGTACAACACGCCTGGATTCTTCCAAAAGCTTCAGCTTCCACAAGTTTCCAGAAAGTTCTGTGATATTTTAGCTATAAAAGGAAGGAAGAATTGCAAGCTGGCGTGTCATGAGTTGTGGGTGACAGGTGTTAGCTTGCAGTAGTGTGGCGTCAAGTGAATTATTTGCAGCAGTATTGTAACCAATTTTTAAATCAATAAAGACATTTGTTAAGATATATACACACACACATACCTTATTGAAGTGGAAAGTGTTTGATGGCAGACCCATGAGCAGCAGCTTCAAGTCCTGGACAAACTCCTTCCTGCTCAACGGAGGAATCAGGATGTCTTGTGTTGCCGACACCTTGTGATACATCTGCTCCAGGGCCATGTTTGCCAACCATGCACAATGTAGAGCTTCTGGACCAGCCTCTACCGGCGACTGTTTCTCCTTGGGAGGGTCCAAGCTCCCTAGAGCCTCCCAAGTGCGCTGCTGGGGCATCTCTACCTTGAGTACAATGTCCCACATGTTTTCTTCGCTCTTCTTGTCGTTGCTCATGGTGAGCGAACGGAACTGTTCATCCCCTGGTGAGCCGTAGCCTTCATCACGGTAGTGCAGCATGTCATGTGATGGAATGTGCACCGAGGGCACCATCAGCTCTCTTGGCTTGCTGAGAACTGTCACCATCTGCTGGTGTATACCCTCCATACCAATCCTCCAGTTCCTGCTCAAACAGTTACACATCTTCATATTAATACAGAAGGTAATTCAAAAGTGTAAAACTAAAGCTCATTTACTGTTACTGAATTCATAAATACAAACATGAAATTATAAACAAACATCTTAAGTTCGCTTGTTTATGCTTACGGTGACCCTAACCTACTAAAATTGCTCTATTATGGGGTCATCTTTACATATTTGCCACATCATATAGAAATATGGGGAGCTGCCCAAGGATACATCTGGACCGAGTATTCGTCCTGCAGAGAAAGGTTAAGTTTTACTTTCTCTATACGTACTATGCACATAGTGTATAGAGAAGGTATTGCACTTCACCCAAAAATTCCATACCGAGATTTCACTGGAAATATATGTTTTAGGGTACCCTGTATAAAAAAAAGCATTTTCAGAAAAGGGTCCATGTGTGTGTGTGTCCATGAACATGATAACCAAAAAATGAAAAGTCGGTAAAATACACCAGAGATGTAGAGAAAGTAATGTGAATGGGATCTCAAAACAAGTATTTTGGGTGAAATCTCGTTAATGAATTTTTGGGTGCAATTCAATATCTTCTCTAGACTGCCTCCATGGTCAAGTGGTCAGCAAGCAGACTTCTCACCCAGAAGTCCCAGGTTCGATTCCCGGCTGGGCCAGGGAATTTTTCTTTAGCGAGAATCATTCCCTATCCCACACAGAGTCTAGAAGTTTGTATGTCAGAGTGAATGTGTGTGTGTGTTTGAGGAAAATAAAATGATTTAAACTTATAGATGAGTTGTTTCTAGTGCAAAGACCCCGATATGACCTTAGATATTAAAGGGGGCTATATAAATATCAGGTCATGAAGAACTTGCTAGCCAGCACTCGATAAAAGGTTGGTATCCCTAGGTTTATCGCATTCGATTCCGACGGGATGTTATGATTATCAGCATTATCAGCAGCTGCAAGTTGTTTATTGTAGTGGTTAGTATGGTCTACTATGCTGCGAGTTCTGACGTGTGCCTGAAGTGAAATCAATGTATTCTGCAGAGGAACGTGTATTTCTAGTGGAAAAAGTTTTTCATGAATGTGGAAATTATACTGAGAAAGTGAAATAAAAAGTTCGTTGTCAGGTTCCCTAACTCAAAACTACAGCACCAAGATACTGTGCATGATTTAATTGATAAATTTTGGCAGTCAGGTTCCGTGCATGATGCTGTTAGAAGTGGAAGGCCCAATGTGCTAACAGAAGAAAAACTATTAGATATATCGAATAGAATGCTTAAAAGTCCATAGAAATAAATAAACGAATTAGCCCAACAATGTGATATTTCTTACGATTTCGCATACAAAGCAGTCAAAAAAGAACTAGATTTGTATCCATATAAGGTATCAGTCCTCCACGAATTAAAACCCACAGATCACGGGAAAAGAGTTCAGTATTGAGAATGGTTTCAGAGGTTTATTTTGTACCATAGAATTGACGTGATAGATAGGACACTTTTTATTGATAAAGCTTGGTTCCGCTTATCAGGAGCATAAATTCACAAAATACGCGAGTATGGTCTACTGAAAATCCTAATGCAATTCAGGAAACTCCTTTACATTCAGAGAAAATTGGTGTATGGTGTGCAATCTCTCGCTCTCAAATTACTGGCCCAATTATTTTCCATAACTCAATTAATTCAGATGTTTATTGCTCGGATATTGCTTTTTCATTTATTTCACAGCTAAATGAAGATGAAGTGAATGATGCATTTTTTTAAACAAGATAACGCCACTGCTCATATATCACATAAATCCATGGGATCGTTAGTGGAATTTTTTGGGGAAAGTTTAATTTCTAAAGGTCTGTGGCCTCCGCAGTCTCCTGATCATTCATTTTCTTTGGGGAAGTGCTAAAGCTGCGGTCTATAAGGACAATCTAAAAACAATCAATGAGCTGAAAACAGCAATAGAGATTACATAACATCTGTAACAAAGGAGACATTAATTAGTGTTGGAAAATAAATTAAAACAAGTGAATTTGTGTCTTCAGGAAAATGGTAAACATTTTCAACATCATCTTTGAACAGGTTAGCTGCATATTATTTTTCTATATTACCTTTCATGCATGAATATAGTGAAGTAGCAGTTTTCTTAACCAACGAAACGTTTTCACCATATGCTCGTGACAGTCAGTGCTGCCATCAGAATTCCCAACTCTAGGGGAATCTTGGTTACACGGGAGGTGCGGAGCGACTTCTCGATGACCCATTAAAAAAAAATCTTCTCTATACACTATATTCATAGTATGTGTAGAGAAAGTAAAAATGAAACTATCTGTGGGCAATATTCTCTTTGCTAAATGAACTGTTCTTTAGTATACTTGTTTTCAGTGTACTTTGACAATAAAAACTGCAGCTGCTCTGAGACAGTAGCATACAATACATACCATCCAGTTTTTAAGCATACATTAAGCTTGCACTTAATTTTCATTGTGAATAGACCTAATGATTTATTAGATGCAAGCACTGTCAGATTGACATACTCTGAGTTTCGCTCTTCGCCAAAGCTGCCCAGAAGGGGGAGGCCTGTTCCTGGATCCTTTTCAAAAGGGAAGTTTCCATATCGCAAGTATCTAGGTTCTTCAGGTGCAGCAAAGATACTCAGATCAAACTCCTGGTAACATCGCTTTGGTACCCTTGGTATCATCAACACTTCAGTCTGAAAATTAATAACAGAAGCATGTTAACTGCAAACTTACTCTCATTTTAAACTATTAATTAGTTCATGTTCACACTTAACCTCACTTTCTTAAAAGCTTAGAATAAGAGAAGCTCAACTGCATACTCAGGATAGCAAATTTAAATTCAATTCAATTCACCGCAGATATACAATTTGTACATATGGCTTTGTCAATACCTACACACAAAATAGTACAGGTGTAATATAATGCAGCTGTCCTAAAAGTTACTACACTGTGGGGAATATTACTCATAGACAAATGGAAAAAGTGCTAACATTGCAGAAAAAAACCTATCAGAATAATAGGTAGGATAAAAAATAAACAAATATGTAGAAGTTTATTTAACAGCTTAAAAATATTAACTGCTCCATGCATATATATTTATAAAAGTTATTGTACATAAAACACATGACAAAAATTGTAATGTACATTCCTATGGATTAAGAAATAATATGGATTATTTCAGAACGACTCTAAGGGGAACCTTGAATAATCAGTCAACAAAAACCATAGGAAGTGAATTATTGTTCAATAAACTACCAAATGAAATAAAGGATATAAATCAAACAATAAAAATTATGAAAACCATAAAAACATACTTAATTGAAAATGCATTTTACAATATAGAAGAGTTTAAATATGGGAAGATAATGTAAAACTTTGTATATAATGTAAAACTTTGTATATAATGTAAATAAGTAAATAGATTATATTGACGTGTCCTTTAAACATATGTAAAAAAGATGAAAATAAATTGAATTGAAAAGCTGAATACAATACGTGTTAAATAACAGAGTTAAGAAAATCATTAATGTTATAAAATTTGTGTTTTAATAATAATAATAATTTGGATTTAAAAATGTTTGCTGGCACAGCTTTTAATGATGTGGGTATCTTATTATATAGAATTATTCCTTTATGGGATACACTATTGACAGTTTTATTAAGTCAGTGTATTGCCTCAGTTGTTGGAGTATTGTAAGACATGATAATCCTTATTTCTTTTAAAGTATTGCATATTGCTATAAATAAAGGAGACTGTTTCTATATACATGGTAGTGGGAGTATATTAAACTCATCAAAAATAGGCTTACTTGGAGTATGAGGCAATACGCACTTCATTATTCTTAAGATTTTCTTTTGTATTTTGAATATTGCAATTGGTTTCATGTTGCTTCCATATCCAAAATGATACTGCTTGATAATTTTTTTTGTTTTGTTTTTGGTAGTGTTTAATTCTCGCTTTTACTGCTCTGGCACTGCAGGCAATCAGCTTGATAAGACAAGATAGACACAAATTGCTGATTTAAAGAAAATAGAAGAAAAAAAAATTGAATATAGTATTACAAAAAGTCTGATGTGTTCCATTCACATGACTTTCTCTACCTCTCTGCAATAAATTATTGTTAAAATGCTTGTTCTTGTCTACATCATGCTAATCGAGATAAACATTAGCAGAAATTGTCTTATCACTTGCTTCCTTGTAAGTAGAAGGCAAATAAGGGAATACGATAGAATAAACTGATAGTTAAATCTTTTAAAAGCTGGTTGCTATGTGATTCAAGTACCTTTGTTTACATGGAAAGGAGCTGACAATTCCCGTATCTGTGTTTTAAAGCTGAAACTAGTAACAAGCAATATCTCAAAAAAGGTCCACTCCACGAAAAAAATGTATATAACATAAATTGTGTGTTTTAACAAGATATACATTTTTTAGTTTTTAATTGGTAGTCGAATATACACACATGTGCTTCACAAAAACTTACTTTTACGCAGAACTAGTTTCGCATGCGTGTTACATGCATTGTCTACTGCTTTTGACTATCGGATACAACACGAGGATCCTTGATGTATGACTGTCTTCCCTCTGGTGTTGGATTGATGAACTTCATTAGCAGGTTCTCTTCATAGGGACGATCAAAATTCATGAGGTGCGCGTGTTGTATCCGATAGTCGAAAGCAGTAGACAATGCATGTAACACGCATGCGAAACTAGTTCTGCGTAAAAGTAAGTTTTTGTGAAGCACATATGTGTATATTCGACTACCAATTAAAAACTAGTTGCTAGCTTCACAGTGTACCACTTCCAGTATTCAAAATTATACATTTTTTGTCTATCTCTTACAGTATACCAAGTATGAAAGGATGTTCTTTCCACAACGTGCTCATTGAGCTGAGTAAAACTTCCTTACAAGTACACACCAATTCAAACTCAAATCTTTTAAAACTTATCATTATGATATTCTCATTCAAATTTACTTCTTTCCTTGCCCATGAGTAGAACAAAACAAAAACGGACATTTCCTTTTCAGAAAAATATAAGTATTTTAAAATTGAAACCAATTACAATACAAATTGTGTGTTTTACGAGATTATGTTTGTGCCTACCCGTTACAGAATAAAGTGCTCTTCAGAGGCAATTCCCACAAAATTCAAAATATACATTTTATTTGTCGTGGAAATATTGTTAATATATGATATTTTAATCAAAATCGTTTATGGCATTTTTGAGAGGATTAAAATTTTCAAAACTTTTTCTATGTAAAGATTAGATTGTGGTCAGCAGATTTTATTGAAAATCTTTATGCTGCATCCTTAGAAGATACTGTGGTATTCAATGAACTTTTCGTTTTTATGAGCTATGTTGTACACAGACACACACACAGACCTTTTTCTAAAATGGCTTTTTGCAGACTCAGAGGAACCTAAAACATATATTTATGGCAAAACCACAGTATAGAATTTTTGGGTGGAATACAATACCTTCTCTATCCACTATGTACTTTGTACATGTGGGCTAGAGAAAGCAAAACTTGGATATACAATGAAAGTGAGAGCACCAAAAGTGCCACGTGAACATCATTGTGAGAAGTATAAACTTTCTGTTGCTGAATCCTCGCACTTGATAGTTGGTACATTCACAGAAAACAGATGAAAACCTTTACCCATTTGACTCTGTGAACCAATCACAAAGCAGCATTTCAGTCAGATTTCGCATTGTTGCAATACCTGGCTATTTCCAACCAGGTGCTCAGATTGTGAACTCTTAACACTTGCATTGAGCTGTTCTGTACAAGTTGCGCATTATTCGTTGCTATTGTTGATAGTGTTTTGGTGTTTGTTTGTACATGAGGGAACATAACAAGACTTTCACAATTATAGAGGTGGATACACTTTTGTAGGAAGGTGTGGCGAGAGTATAGACGCGGCTTCATGGAAGAAGAAAATACGAGAAGCACAGGAATTAGACAGAATCATCAGTGAATGTGAATCACAAATGATATGTCTTGGTGACAATGAAGATGAATGACGATGATCCTTTCCAGAATGATGATGACGGAGACTTGGATAGAATTGAGCCATTAAAATTCTAAACTGGTGAAAATCACTTTGTTATACCTTTCTCTCATTGTAACAAGCTATGTTGTACTAATTTGTTCTATATTGTCATAAATACCTAATGTATCCTACAGTATCACTGTTATTTTCTGTTAACATCAATAACAACGAATTAATTTCATTATTCATCAGCATTCATTTACTAGGAACACTGCTTTTGTTCATCTTTACACACAATCGAAACATTTATGATCAGCTGTTGTTGCAAAACCACCTGAACTGTCAAGTGCAAGGATTCAGCTGGTTACCTGGCCGTGAGATGATCGAGGTACATAGTTTCCCTCGCCTGCCATCAGAGCGAGGAAGTGTAGCACAGACTCCACCGAGTTGTCCTGGGGAAGTTGGTCTAGGAGTGTACAGAGTCTCTTGTGCTCGTCTTCCTGATGGAGGGCACACGAGTGAGCCAAAACCTCTGATGTGCCGTCCCACAAGTCATCTGTAACTGTCACAACAGTCCTCTCCTGCTTTAACTGGGAGAAGTTACAAGTGTCCTTCTGTATCTAAGTATTTACAAAAACTCTCATCAATTTCTTTACATCTCTCATTGTTAATCAGCTTATTTTTACTTTCTCTACACGTACTATGTCCATAGTGTATAGAGAAGGTATTGCACTCCCCCAAAAATTTCATACTGAGATTTCACTGAAAATGCATGTTTTAGGGTTCCTTGTATCCTAAAAAAGCATTTTTAGAAAAAGGTTTATGTGTGTGTCCATGTCTCTCTGAACACACATAGCTTGACAACCAACAGTCTGCAAAATAACAAACTTGGTATTTCATTTTAGTGTCTTCCGGGGATGCGACACAAAAATTTTGAGAAAACTGCCCCCCCCCAAACTACCCTTTACACGGAACTTTTTTCGAAAATTTTGATTTTCTTAAAAATGGCTAACGATTTTGATTAAAATATTGTATATTAAAGATATTTAACCCACAAATAAAATGTATATCTTGAATTTTCTGGGAATAACCTCTGAAGACTACTTTATTCTGGATGAATTTTATGGAATTTTGCATAATTACTAAATTGTAAGAGATGGACAAAAACTTACCACACAAAAAATGTAGAGCACATTATAACACATAATTTACGTTATATAATTTTTTTTGGAGGAGTTGTTCGTTTTTGAGATATTCCTTGCTTTTGGTTTCAGCTATAAACAACATACTTTTCCCATACAGGAATTTGTCAACTCCTGTCCATACAAACAAAGGAACTTCAGTCACATAGCAACCAGCTTTTGGCTATCACTTTAACCTATGCTACTCCCTTATTTCGCTTCTACTTACAAGGAAGTAATGAGACTATTTCTGCTATTTTTTCTCGATTAGCATGAAGTAAATAGAAGCATAAGCTTTTTAACAATAATTTGTTGCAGAAATGTAGAGAAAGTCAAGTGAATGGAACACATCAGATTTTTTTCTATCTACTTTATATTAATGGACTAATTGTTTTTTATTCCAGAGGATTTTCAAATAAAACATTTTAAATTCTAAATTAAAAGATGATATCCCACAAGAAAACATACCAGGAACATATCAGTTCAGTTGCAACAACTGTGAAAAAATCAACATCAGCCAAACAAAAAGAAATATAAAACAAGAGCAAAAAAACACCACAGAAATATTAAACTCAAACAAGAAGACAAATCTGCAGCAGCTTGCAATTTCTGGAAAGAGAAACATACTATAAATAGAAGCCTGCAAATACTAAAAAGTATCACAAGGAAGACAGAATTAAAAGTTTGGAGAACATATATATTTGGAAAAACAAGAACCACATTTTCAATTTTGAAATCCTGCCAGGCGACCTACTGATGCAGAGGTTCATCAAACCACCACCAGGGACAGAGACAAGCATCACAGCAAGCAAAGCTGCCAGTCCACTAAGAGAATTGACAATGGAAGCACAAAGTTTCTGAAACATGTTTTCCGATAATAAAAGCAAGCAATGTAGTCTAAAAAAAAAAAAAAAAAAAATTTAGTCAGTTTTTGTAACACAAACATCACTCAGTAACTACTTACTGGCACTGATTTCAGTAACTACTTACTGGCACTGATTTCAGTAATTACTTACTGGCACTGATTTCAGTAACTACTTACTGGCGCTGATTTCAGTAATTACTTACTGGTGCTGATTTCAGTAATTACTTACTGGCACTGATTTCAGTAATTACTTACTGGTGCTGATTTCAGTAACTACTTACTGGCACTGATTTCAGTAATTACTTACTGGTGCTGATTTCAGTAACTACTTACTGGCACTGATTTCAGTAATTACTTACTGGTGCTGATTTCAGTAACTACTTACTGGCACTGATTTCAGTAATTACTTACTGGTGCTGATTTCAGTAACTACTTACTGGCACTGATTTCAGTAATTACTTACTGGCACTGATTTCAGTAACTACTTACTGGCACTGATTTCAGTAATTACTTACTGGCACTGATTTCAGTAATTACTTACTGGCGCTGATTTCAGTAATTACTTACTGGTGCTGATTTCAGTAACTACTTACTGGTGCTGATTTCAGTAATTACTTACTGGTGCTGATTTCAGTAACTACTTACTGGTGCTGATTTCAGTAATTACTTACTGGTGCTGATTTCAGTAACTACTTACTGGCGCTGATTTCAGTAATTACTTACTGGTGCTGATTTCAGTAATTACTTACTGGTGCTGATTTCAGTAACTACTTACTGGTGCTGATTTCAGTAATTACTTACTGGCGCTGATTTCAGTAACTACTTACTGGCACTGATTTCAGTAATTACTTACTGGTGCTGATTTCAGTAATTACTTACTTGTGCTGATTTCAGTAACTACTTACTGGCGCTGATTTCAGTAATTACTTACTGGTGCTGATTTCAGTAACTACTTACTGGCACTGATTTCAGTAATTACTTACTGGTGCTGATTTCAGTAACTACTTACTGGCGCTGATTTCAGTAATTACTTACTGGCACTGATTTCAGTAACTACTTACTGGCACTGATTTCAGTAATTACTTACTGGTGCTGATTTCAGTAACTACTTACTGGCGCTGATTTCAGTAATTACTTACTGGTGCTGATTTCAGTAACTACTTACTGGTGCTGATTTCAGTAATTACTTACTGGTGCTGATTTCAGTAACTACTTACTGGCGCTGATTTCAGTAATTACTTACTGGTGCTGATTTCAGTAACTACTTACTGGCGCTGATTTCAGTAACTACTTACTGGCGCTGATTTCAGTAACTACTTACTGGCGCTGATTTCAGTAAATACTTACTGGCGCTGATTTCAGTAACTACTTACTGGCGCTGATTTCAGTAACTACTTACTGGCGCTGATTTCAGTAACTACTTACTGGCGCTGATTTCAGTAACTACTTACTGGCGCTGATTTCAGTAACTACTTACTGGCGCTGATTTCAGTAACTACTTACTGGCGCTGATTTCAGTAACTACTTACTGGCGCTGATTTCAGTAACTACTTACTGGCGCTGATTTCAGTAACTACTTACTGGCGCTGAGGAATGTGTGAAGGATGTGTGATTTCACCAATGACATAGATATATTCTTTAAGAGGAATGTGTGAAGGATGTGTGATTTCACCAATGACATAGATATATTCTTTAATAGGAATGTGTGATTTCACCAATGACATAGATATATTCTTTAAGAGGAATGTGTGATTTCACCAATGACATAGATATATTCTTTAAGAGGAATGTGTGATTTCACCAATGACATAGATATATTCTTTAAGAGGAATGTGTGATTTCACCAATGACATAGATATATTCTTTAAGAGGAATGTGTGATTTCACCAATGACATAGATATATTCTTTAAGAGGAATGTGTGAAGGATGTGTGATTTCACCAATGACATAGATATATTCTTTAAGAGGAATGTGTGATTTCACCAATGACATAGATATATTCTTTAAGAGGAATGTGTGATTTCACCAATGACATAGATATATTCTTTAAGAGGAATGTGTGAAGGATGTGTGATTTCACCAATGACATAGATATATTCTTTAATAGGAATGTGTGATTTCACCAATGACATAGATATATTCTTTAAGAGGAATGTGTGATTTCACCAATGACATAGATATATTCTTTAAGAGGAATTCTGTCATGTGCCTCGATTACAATAGCCTGATCCTTTGTCGGTCCAGTTTTAGCAATTGCAGAATAATTTTTGGTTGTGTTGGTCATTTGAGAATTCATTTTTAGGTTACCTTGTTGTATTTGCGTTGCAGTGGGATTCCAAGTGGCCCGAGTCAATTCTGGCCTGGGCATGTTAACTCTCGTCACTGTTAGACTATACTCCTTTGATTTGTAGAAAAATCCAGTCTGATAAAACTTTGTTTATGTCCAAAAATGTATTATTTTATTGCACTAAAGCACAGAGAAAACAAACTCAGTCCCCTTTTTCTTTTGTTCTGAAGAGATACATTTTGTTCGTCATAAGAATATCGTAAAGATGAGGTATTTTAATCAAAATATTAGAGCCATTTTTGAGAAAATCAAAATTTTCAAAAAATGTTCCATGTGAAGGGTATGGGGGGGGGGGAGGTATTTCTTGAAAATCTTTGTGTCACATCCTTGGAAGATACCAAACTTAAATACAAGTTTGGTATTTAACAGCTGTTCTGTTTTTAAGCACATGTGCGTGCGCGTGCACACACACACACACACACACATGGCCCCACACCCATGCATGTGCGCACACACACACACACACACACACACATGGACATTTTTCTTAAGTGCATTTTTTGATTCAGGGGGTCTCAAAACATGTATTTCTGGTTAAAACTCTGTATCAAATTTTTTGGTGCAATAGAACACCTTCTCTATACTCTATATGCATGGTTTAAAAGGTTGAGATTATTTTAATAAGTTGCACTTGTCAGATATAAATGTTTAATATTTTATTGCGTCCATTGCAAGGAGCATCTAACAATATAGGAAGCTGGTAATACTCACCTGGGTAAGTGTTGAGTAGAATGCTGTAACTACGAGTGCGCAGTGTGCGCAGAAAACTGTAGTGTGCAGGAACATTGTGTGACTGATGGATACACTCACAGAGTCGGGTGATGTTGTCTGATATGCTGACCGACTCCATCTCTCCTGTAACAATCACACAAATATCAGCTTATAAAGTATTACCAACGCTATGGACACAATGTAGATTAGATATGCATCAAACTACCATTGCCTCATTCCACTACCCTTCTTAAGACACATCTCATTCTGTGGAGCGTGTGGCTTCCAACTTGAGATGCCAGGTTCAGGAAGAGTGGCAGAAGGAATTATGATTAACTTGTTCCACTTTACACTTAAAAAATTCTGATGTGTTACACTCACATGACTTACTCTACAAACAAACTTCTTACAAAAGATAATTCTTCTTCCAACACCACACTAAACATTAGTAGAATTTTAATACTTAGTTCCTTATAAGTATAATGGAACTAAGGGAATGCACTAGGCTAAAATGATAATCAAATGTTTTAAAAGATTGTCATGCGATTGTCATTGCAAATCGCTTCCTTGCTTGACCAGGAATAAAACAAAACAAAAACAAACACTTCCGTCTGAGAAAAATATATGTAATAAGTACTTCACAATTGAAACTAATAACAAGAATTAATCCAAAATCAATAAGTACTACAAAAAATGTATATGACATAACCTGTATATTTTAACAAGATCTACATTATTTGTAAAGTAAGTTTCTATCTCTTACGGTTTACTAGTTACACCAAATTAAGCAAAATTCACCAGTCAGAAAAATTGAACAGCACCTAAAACAAATAATGCCATCTTATTGCAACTGTGAGTGCAAACAATATAATTTTAATTTTTTGAGTGCATTGATGACACTTTGGTTTCTCTTACTAGGCTTTCACTCAGAACATATTTCCCAGAATAAACAGGTATTTAAATTCTATTCCCAGAAAATTCAAGATATACATTTTTTTTGTGATAGATATTACTTTAATATGTGGTATTTTAATCAAAATCGTTAGCCATTTTTAAGAAAAACAAATTTTTTGAAAATTTTTCCATGTAAAGGGCACTTAGGGGTGGGGGGATTTTCTTGAAAATCTTCATGTTGCATCCTTGGAAGATACGAAAGGAAATACCAAGTTTGGTATTGAAGCATCTTTTCGTTTTTGAGCTATGCTGTCCACAGACCCCCCCCCACACACACATGGACATGTTTCTGAAATGCTTTTTTTGGATTCAGGGGGTCCTAAAACATGTATTTCCGGTGAAATCTTGACATTTAATTATTTGGGTGGAATACAATAATTCTCTATCCCTATGTACATTGTACATACGGGGCTAGAGAAAGTAATTAGCAGAAATAGTCTTATTATTTGCTTCCTTGTAAGTAGAAGCAAAATAAGGGAGCACCATAGTTTAAAGTGGTAGTCAAAAGCTGGTTGCTGTGTGACTGAAGTTCCTTTGTTTGTATGGACAGGAGTGGACAAATTCCTGTATGAGAAAAATATAAGTTTTATAAAACTGAAACCAATAACAAGGAACATTTCAAAAACTATCAGCTCTATGAATATATATATATATATATATATATATATATATATATATATATATATAAATTGTGCGTTTTATCGCGATCTACATTTTTTGTGTGGTAAGTTTTTGTCCACCTCTTACGGTTTAGCAGTTATGCAAGACTATTTATCCAGAATAAAGTAGTCTTCATAGGTTATTCCCAGAAAATTCAAGATATACATTTTATTTGTCAGGTAAATATCTTTAATACACAATATTTTATCAAAATCATTAGAGCCATTTTTTTAGAAAATCAAAATTTTTGAAAATGTTCCATGTAAAGGGTAGTTTGTGGTGGGGAATTTTTTTTTTTTTTTTGTAGTTTAACGTCCTTTAACCTGGTTGGTCATATCGGCCGATGAATGAAATTGTTGAATTGTTGAAATGATGCTCAAATGATCTTGGGGTCCATGGAGCTTAAAGTTACTCGACATTCGTCTTCTCAGGATAAGCGAAAACCTTATCCGGGTAACTCACCCTAAGCGAGATTTGAACTCGCGGCCTGTTGAACATGAGGCAGACATGCTACCACCACGCTACCCAGGCGAGCTATTTGGTTTTTAACAGAATTTTCGTTTTTGACCTATGCTGCCCTCCCCCCCACCCACACACACATTTTTCTAAAAATGTTTTTTTTATTCAGGGGTCTTAAAACATGTATATCCAGTGAAATCTTGGTTTTGCATTTTTTGGTGCACTACAATAACTTCTCTGTATGCTATGTACATAGTACGTGTAGAGAAAGTAAAAATGGAAATGGAGTTTTGTTTACGGAACGCTCTTAACTGCTGTGGTTTTCAGCTTCCCATTCTATACTGGGCTTAAAAGACCAATTAATTTTACTCAAAGGCCTCTTTATCAGACCATAAATCTACGACACAGGACCAATGGCTTTACTTCCCTTCCAAAGGAAGCCATGCTAAAAATGTTTATGCCCCAAAAAAATCCATTGTTCTCTGCCAGGTTTGAACACATGACCTAGGTGGGTATCTGACACTACACCATAGAGGGTGACCCAGCACACACAGTGGCGATTCCAATCAGAAAGGAGTGGGACCCAGAGACCAGGTTTCCCCAACGGTTCACACCCTTGTCCAGGCTGAGATATATGCTATGCCATCTTAGCCTCTGTCACGCATATTACTTTATTCATATGGCCTATTTCTCATTCTTTCAAAACATCTTTAGGTATTGCTTGATATTATGGGGCAGTAGCCCATGTGCTAAAGATTCAAAAAAAGGTTGCTAGAATATTGACAACAGAACATTGTAAAACACTAGAAATCCTGACTGTTGTCAATTTATATCTGTATGATGTTCTTGTATACATGAAAGAAAATTTACAAAATTACAACACCAGAAGTGAAATACACATAAAATAAGAATAAAGTGGATATACCATATTTAAGACTTCAGAAGTCATCTTGGTACTACAAGTTAAATGGCATAAACATATTTAATTCACTTCCTTTGGAAATATGCAATATAAACACTATTAGATTTAAGGACAAAATATATAAATGACTGCCTCCATGGTCGAGTGGTCAGCAAGCTGATTTCTCATCCGGAGGTCCCGGGTACGATTCCCGGCTGGAGCGGGAAATTTTTCTTTAACCAGAATTATTCCCTATCCGTATAGAGTCTGGAAGTATGAATGTGAATGTGCGTGTGTTTAGTAATATAAAGTTTAACCTAATATTCTGAACCTACAGTTTCACAAGTCAAAGCCCCCGATATGACCATTGGTATTAAAGGGGGTTATACAAATGAAGCAATAAAAAAAAATATATATACATATATTCTATAACATACAAGAATTCTTAGATATAAGTAAACATGACATGTAATACTGCCATTTCCTCACTGTACATATATATATATATAAGCTATGATGAAGCCTATTGTAATTACTAAATGGTGAATATTATTATTATTATTATTATTATTATTATTTTAAACATACCAGGCAGACAAGTGGACATCCATATCTGCTCAGATAGTCAGACACCTTTGTATACCCCTGCCGCTGAATCCTTGCACTTGACAGTTCGGGTGATTTTGTGCAAGGTTGACTATGCTGGCTTTGCCAGAGTAACTAGTAAACAACAACAGCTGATTACAAATGTCTCTATCGTGTGTAAGTCGAATATAAACATGTGCATAGCAAATTAATGCTGATAAATAATGAAGCTAATGTTATCTGAAAATAACAGTGATACTGTTATGCATGTAGCATACATTAGGTATTTACATAATATAGAACAAATTAATGCAAAATATCTTGTTACAATGAGAGAAAGGTGTAACAAAGTGATTTTCACTGGCTCAATTCCATCCAAGTCTCCGTCATCATCATCATCATTGTCATCGCTGTCACCAAGGCATATCATTAGTGGTTCACATTCACTGATGATTCCGTCTAATTCCTGTGTTTTTTGTATTATTTTGTGCATATGATTCACTTTCTTGTTCCATGAAGCCACGTCCACTCTCGCCACACCTTCCCACAAAAGTCTCTACACCTCTATAATTGTGAAAGTCTTGTTATGTTCCCTCACGTGCAAACAAACACTATCAACAATAACAACAAATAATACTTAGCTTGCACAGAACAGCTCAACGCACATGTTAGGAGTTCACAAACTGAGCACGTCGTTGGAAATAGCCAGATTTTGCAACGGTTTAGCATCTAGATCCATTTCCGTTATCTGACCGACCAACTGATTGACCAAAATGCTTCTTTGTGATTGATTCAGAAAGTCAAACGGGTAAAGCTTTTCATCTGTCCTCTGTGGATGTACCAACTTAACTCCTGTCGAGTGCAAGGATTCAGCTGTGGGGGTATAAGCCCCTATGCAGTTAAAACAACATCCTGATTGGTGTAGGAGTTTCAAAAGATGTTTGATAAACTCTGTGCTTATGGACAGGATAATCATGCCTTGGGTTCCTGGGCATATGGGTATCATAAATAATGAGATGGTGGGGAGCAGGGCTTGCATTTGTAAGATCCTAGACCCAGCTTATGGCAAGGGCTCATACTACTGCCACAAAAGCTATACTTGGGGAGAAACATAGTGATTCCTGAGAGCCAGCTACGTAAGCAATGTCGTCATCCTTGTAACAAACATTCCTCAACACAGATTCAGTTGACATGAGTATCTGCTTGTACTGTGCTATTTTACTTTGCTACAGTTTTCTCTCTGTGTGCTAGTGTTTTAGTTTGTTTGAAAATGGTTTATTGTCATGCTGCAACTGTGAACGGGACGAAGTAGAACACTGTGACAGAGCGACCACTGTCAGGGATCTCTCAGACTTTAAAGGCTCGCTTTCCTCCAAACTGAAAACTGAACTTTGTATTTTTTAGTTCGGATCACGTTATCACAAACTGTACCATTGTTTATTATGGAAGTGCTTTCCTCCGGCCGAGAACTTAACGAAACTGAACTGACAAGTGACTCTCTGCTTTCTCATTTGGTTTAAATATTTGTATATAATGACTGGAAAACAAAAGTTTTCAAAAACTGAGGAAGAGAGAATAATTGACTTTGTCCATCATAACAAACTTTTATACAACGTACAACATGCTGAGTATAGAAATATAGAGAAGAAACAGAGGCTTTGGAAGGAGTTGGGAAAATAAAGTCCTGCATGCCCTGCTGTGTCTGTAATTATATATAGCATATTTCTTGCCATGAAGTGACTGTGCAAAGCAAAGAATGACATGCTGTTGTACTAGGTCAGTTTCTGCTCTACAAAAGCATTCCAGCCTCCCCTTAGTGTCGTTGTCCCTCCGAACTACAATTAGCAAACATGGGATGCACCTCACAGCGTTTCTTACAACTTTGTTCATTATCAGTACTATCTGTTAATTCATCAACAAAAACAAACATCAAAGTATCCAACTTAACTCACTTTCTTCACTGCCATGCAACCTTCTCAGCCATTTTCAGATTGGAGCAAAGCAAGCCTTTAGGTTCCTTTGAATGTAACCAGAGATAGGCTGAGATGTGTTGTTAGCTATCTCTCTCTGAGGTGACATGGGGCTTACTTTCCCACGGTACAGGACTTTGAGAGCTCTCACAGGGGTGTAACACTGGACTCCTTTAGGGACAGCTTTAGAGGCACCAAGAGCTATAATGATGACAATGATTGGGGTTTAAAGGCGCTCAACTGCAGGGTTATCACCGCCCTTAACATAAAACAGTGAAGCTAAGACACCATGATAAAAGCATGCTAAAAAGGATCGCAATTAAAATATCTGAAATAAGATATGAAACCAGTATAAATTAAAACAAACACTAAACTATCAATAAAAGGTGGTTAGAGAGCTAAAGTCATCTGTGATTAAAAGCTAAAAAACAGTAAATCTCGTTCCAGTGATATATCTTAAGTTAATGAAAGACATAAAAAAACTATACCCTGAGTGTAAAATATAGTGAGGATAAAAAGGTAACCACAATAATGCACTAAAGCGTCGGGGAGGTTGCCCGGCAGTTGTAGAGTGGCCCTAGAGATGCAAGTGTAGCGCTCTCTATCAACACTTGCTGGACTGAGACACTGCACCAGGATAATCTGCTAAAACGTCGGCGAGGTTGTAGAGTGGCCCTTAGAGATGCAAGAGTAGTGCTCTCTATCAACACTTGCTGGACCGAGACTAACACCAGAATCATCCGCTGAAACATCGGGGACGTTGTAGAGTGGCCCGTAGAGATGCAAGAGTAGTGCTCTCTATCAACACTTGCTGGACTGAGACTAACACCAGGATCATCTACTAAAACATCGGGGAGGTTGTAGAGTGGCCCGTAGAGATGCAAGAGTAGTGCTCTCTATCAACACTTGCTGGACCGAGACCAACACCAGGATCATCCGCTAAAACATCGGGGAGGTTGTAGAGTGGCCCTTAGAGATGCAAGAGTATCGCTCTCTATCAATACTTGCTGGACAGAGAATAACACCAGGATCATCCGCTGGAACATCGGGGAGGTTGTAGAGTGGCCCGTAGAGATGCAAGAGTAGTGCTCTCTATCAATACTTGCTGGACCGAGACCAACACCAGGATCATCCGCTAAAACATCGGGGAGGTTGTAGAGTGGCCCGTAGAGATGCAAGAGTATCGCTCTCTATCAATACTTGCTGGACAGAGAATAACACCAGGATCATCCGCTGGAACATCGGGGAGGTTGTAGAGTGGCCCGTAGAGATGCAAGAGTATCGCTCTCTATCAATACTTGCTGGACAGAGAATAACACCAGGATCATCCGCTGGAACATCGGGGAGGTTGTAGAGTGGCCCGTAGAGATGCAAGAGTAGTGCTCTCTATCAGCACTTGCTGGACCGACAGTAACACCAGGATCATCCGCTGAACATCGGGGAGGTTGTAGAGTGGCCCTTAGAGATGCAAGAGTAGTGCTCTCTATCAACACTTGCTGGACCGAGACTAACATCAGGATCATCCGCTGAAACATCTGGGAGGTTGTAGAGTGGCCCTTAGAGATGCAAGAGTAGTTCTCTCTATCAACACTTGCTGGACCGAGACCAACACCAGGATCATCCGCTGAAACATCGGGGAGGTTGTAGAGTGGCCCTTAGAGATGTAAGAGTAGTGCTCTCTATCAACACTTGCTGGACCGAGACTAACACCAGGATCATCCGCTAAAACATCGGGGAAATTGTAGAGTGGACCTTAGAGATGCAAGAGTAGTGCTCTGTATCAACACTTACTGGACCAACACAAGGATCATCCGCTGAAACATCGGGGAGGTTGTAGAGTGGCCCGTAGAGATGCAAGAGTAAAGCTCTCTATCAACACTTGCTGGACCCAGACTATCACCAGGATCATCCGTTAAAACATCGGGGAGGTTGTAGGGTGGCCTGTAAAGATGCAAGAGTAGTGCTCTCTATCAACCCTTGCTGGAGCATCATCCGCTGAAACATCGCGGGAGGTTGTAGAGTGGCCCTTTGAGATGCAAGAGTAGTGCTCTAAAACAACACTTGCTGGACAGATACTAACACCAGGATAATCTGCTGAAACATCGGGGAGGTTGTAGAGTGGCCCTTAGAGATGCAAGAGTAGTGCTCTCTATCAATACATGCTGGACCGAGACACAGCACCAGGATCATCTGCTAAAACAGCGGGGTGGTTGTAGAGTGGCCCGTAGAGTTGCAAGGGTAGTGCTCTCTATCAACATTTGCTGGACCGAGACTAACTCCAGGATCATCCACTGAAACATGGGGGAGGTTGTAGAGTGGCCCACAGAGATGCAAGAGTAGTGCTCTCTATCAACATTTGCTGGTCCGAGACTAACACCAGGATCATGCGCTAAAACATCGGGGAGGTTGTAGAGTTGCATTTAGAGATGGAAGAGTAGCTCTCTCTATCAACACATGCTGGACCGAGACACAGCATCAGGATCCTCCGCTAAAACGTCGGGCAGGTTGTAGAGCGGCCCTTAGAGATGCAAGAGTAGTGCTCTCTATCAACATTTGCTGGACCGAGACTAACACCAGGATCATCCGCTGAAACATCGGGGAGGTTGTAGAGTGGCCCTTAGAGATGCAAGAGTAGTGCTCTCTATCAATACTTGCTGGATCGAGACTATCAACAGGATGATCCGTTAAAACATCGGGGAGGTTGTAGAGTGGCCCGTAGAGATGCAAGAGTAGCGCTCTCTAACAACACTTGCTGGACCGAGACTAACACCAGGATCATCCGCTGAAACTTCGGGCACCTTGTACAGTGGCCCGTAGAGATACAAGAGTAGGGCTCTCTATCAACACTTGCTAGACGGAGACTAACACCAGGATCATCCGCTAAAACATCGGGGAGGTTGTAGAGTGGCCCGTAGAGATGTAAGAGTAGTGCTCTCTATCAATACTTGCTGGACCGAGACTAACACCAGGATCATCCACTAAAACATCGGGGACGTTGTAGAGTGGCCCGTAGAGATGCAAGAGTAGTGCTCTCTATCTAAACTTGCTGGACCGAGACACAGCACCAGGATCATCCGCTGAAACATCGGGGAGGTTGTAGAGTGGCCCTTAGAGATGCAAGAGTAGCGCTCTCCATCAACACTTGCTGGACTGAGACTAACACCAGGATCATCCGCTAAAACATCAGGGAGGTTGTAGAGTGGCCCTTAGAGATGCAAGAGTAGTGCTCTCTATCAACCCTTGCTGGACCGAGACTAACACCAGGATCATCCGCTGAAATATGGGGGAGTTGTAGAACGGCCCTTAGAGATGCAAGGGTAGTGCTCTCTATCAACACTTGCTGGACCGAGACTAACAGCAGGAGCATCCGCTGAAACGTCGGGCAGGTTGTAGAGTGGCCCGTAGAGATGCAAGAGTAGCGCTCTCTATCAACACTTGCTGGACCGAGACTAACATCAGGATCATCCGCTGAAACGTCGGGCAGGTTGTACAGTGGCCCGTAGAGATGCAAGAGTAGCGCTCTCTATGAACACTTGCTGGACGGAGACTAACACCAGGATCATCCGCTAAAACATCGTGGAGGTTGTAGAGTGGCCCGTAGAGATGTAAGAGTAGTGCTCTCTATCAACACTTGCTGGACCGAGACTAACACCAGGATCATCCGTTAAACCATCGGGGAGGTTGTAGAGTTCCAGTAGAGATGCAAGAGTAGCGCTCTCTATCAACACTTGCTGGACCGAGACTAACACGAGGATCATCCGCTGAAACGTCGGGCAGGTTGTAGAGTGGCCCGTAGAGATGCAAGAGTAATGCTCTCCATCAACACTTGCTGGACCGAGACTAACACCAGGATCATCCGCTGAAACATCGGAGAGGTTGTAGAGTGGCCCTTAGAGATGCAAGAGTAGCGCTCTCTATCAACACATGCTGGACCAAGACACAGCACCATGATCAACCGTTAAAACGTCGAGGAGGTTGTAGAGTGGCTCTTAGAGATGCAAGAGTAGTGCTCTCTATCAACATATGCTGGACCGACAATGTTGTGACACAAAGCAGACACATGGGAGTCAGGTCTCTCGTAAAAAGGTAGCTGCGAGTAAAATTACAGTGGTCAATTCTCAAGCGAGCCAAAAGCACCTCCTCTTGGCGAGGCAAACGAGTTGAACTTACCCAGTTTACAGGCAGGTCCTTCACTTTGCATAAATTGTTCGCACGGAAAGATGACCAGCATGAAAGCACCGCTCTCTGCACAACAATACTGAAGTCTGCAGATGTTATACAATGAATCACACTACCAGGTTCTGCTGCCACCGTCTTTGCCGTCAAATCTGCCAGTTCGTTCCCCAGCAAGGCAACATGGCCAGGAATCCAAGCGCAGTCCACTTTCACCCCAGATGCACGCAAAATGTGGAGCGTGTCCTGAATACACTGTACGATAGGATCAAAGAGCCTATGTGAGGCCACTCAGATGACATCATCATCCTAGGCCCACAGCAGTATACTCTTCCAATTGTATGTATCAGATACTGTTTAATGTAACACAAAGCTTTCATGGCGAGCATTATTGATTCTGGCTTCATGGGTATTCAGCCGTGTCAAGTTTATAAACATTGAGCTTTCTTCCATTCTAAACTCCATGGCCTTCTTCAGGAACTGAATAAAGCAACTGCGCATCTCTCCCAATATAAACGTGGGCAGGGCTTGCGCTGCTCTGGCCAATGA
Organism: Hymenopus coronatus; assembly: GCA_030762935.1. Classification (NCBI taxonomy): domain Eukaryota; kingdom Metazoa; phylum Arthropoda; class Insecta; order Mantodea; family Hymenopodidae; genus Hymenopus; species Hymenopus coronatus. Next base: position 5,800,578 of record CM060897.1, on the reverse strand, counting down.
CTGCATGCAGACCTGTGATTCAGCCAGCTGGCTCCTGGGACGACACTGTCTGCTCTGGTGTTTTTTGCCCAGAGTGGTGTGGATTGCTGTTGCTGCTCGCAGATATACAGAAAATAGATAGGAAATGCCCTATCCTTATGCATTGTGGTTGGTCAAGCACTTTCTATACTTCTGAGATGAGTATAGCTTTTGTGGGTTAAATGAGCACCCAAAAAAATCTGATGTGTTCCATTCACATGACTTTCTCTACATCTCTGTAACAAATTATTGTTAAAAAGCTTATGCTTCTATATATCGAGAAAAAATTAGCAGAAATAGTCTTATTACTTGCTTCCTTGTAAGTAGAAGTGAAATAAGAGAGTAGCATAGATTAAAGTGATAGTCAAAAGCTGGTTGCTATGTGACTGAAGTTCCTTTGTATGTATGGACACAAGTTGACAAATCCCTGTATGAGAAAAGTATAAGTTTTTCAAAGTTGAAACTAAAACAAGGAATATCTCAAAAACTATCAACTCCACGAAAAAAATGTATACAACATAAATTGTGTGTTTTAACATGCTCTACATTTTTGTGTGCTAAGTTTTTGTTTATCTCTTACGGTTTAGCAGTTATACAAATTCCGTAAAGTTGATCCAGAATAAATTAGTCTTCAGACTCTATTCCCAGAAAATTCAAGATATACATTCCGTTTGTCATGTAAATATATTTAATATATGATATTTTAATCAAAATTATTAGAGCCAGTTTTGACAAAATTAAAGTTGTTGAAAAAAGTTCTATGTAAAGGATAGTTGGGCGTGGGGAATTTTTCTCAAAATCTTCCTGTCGTATCCCTGGAATATATTAAAATTAAATACCAAGTGTGGTATATTACTGACTTCGTTTTTGAGTTATCGTGTACATGGACACACACACATGGATCTTTTTCTGAAAATGCTTTTTTTGGATACAGGGGACCTTAAAACATATATTTCTGGTGAAATCTCAGTATTGAATTTTTGGGTGCACTGCAATACCTTCTCTAAACACTATGTACATAGTATGTATAGAGAAAGTAATAAGATTTTGTGCTATTAAATGTTCAATTAAGCAGTAAATTTAGAGTAAGTTTTAAACCAATTTAATGGTCAATACATAAGTTTTGATTGTAGTTTCTCAAATAGCAGAAGCAAAAACAAGGAAAGGGTAATGTGTTTCAGTACACAGGTTAGTGTATTTAAGTGATTTTTCAGTGGCATTCTTAGTGAAATGTGTTATACATTATCAACAGAGCGATTCTGTATTGTTTGTTAGATTTTAGATTTTCAACTAGGAAAGACTGTTGAGAAACAGACAAAATTGGCAACCTATTCCAGTTTATAAGAAACTCTTGTTAAGCCGTCCATTTAGCAGCTATTGTGAGAAATAATTACTATCAAATGTGCTTATGATACCAGAACCATGAGAATAGGTAGCGTGTTCCTCGAACTTGGAATGCAATACATGCAGTATCTAGTGAAAGTCATTATAATCTTTGGAATAATCTCTGATACTTGTCACCTGTTTTTGGTGTGCATTTAAAAATGATTTCAAGCCTTTCCCAAATATATGTGTGTGGCTGGCCTCCAGCCAATGAGAGGCAAGGGGTGGAGACAATCGGCATTCCAGAACCTAACGGCAAACCACGACAGCATTTACTAAAAGAAGTACCAAACTACAAACCAGAAAAAGAAATAAGACAAAAAGGAAACAAAAACCTGGAAAAAGAAAGCGTAAACCAACTCCAACATCACCAGGAAAGAGCGACGCCAGCACCCACGCCAATTGGTGGGCAACTAGTCAGCCAGAAGCGAGAGGGCGGGGCAACCTCCACTGCACTGTCACTATATAAGCGACCACAAGAGCCCAGAAGAAGCTTACAAGATGAGCAAAACATCAGCAATCCCATGCAAGAAAACGCAGCCTTCTCCAGAAGCTAAGAAGTCACATTAAGACATAGGTCGTGGAAGCGTACGCATCCATATGTATGTGTATTTATGTATATGCATCTTATGTATGACAGCCTCATATATATATATATATATATATATATATATATATATATATATATATATATATATTCAGGATCATTTATTTAGTGCACTCAATACAGGAATTACAGTAGACGAACTTTATAAGTTCATGTAGTGGAATTAATGGCTATAGGAGACAAACAATAAGATTTGGTCAAAATCTGGGATTTTGTTCTCCTTCAGTTTTATACCAAGAAATTGGAACAAAATTAAGTTATGACCTTTCCATGAAGTTTGCTGCTATAATAACAATTTATTTCTGACAGGCTGAAAAATGTGATTGTATTAAATGTTCCTTCAACTAGAGATCTCTCCCCTTCCATTCTCCTTTGTTCCTTTACTTCAAAAACTTGGAAAAAGAATTAATTAGACAGATGTTGTGTATGATGTATATGATAGCATGTAGTGCCACAAGATGGCAGCCGGACACAAAATGTGTTTCAGCAAAACGCTAGCATTTCCGCCCTATCTTGCTGGTGCGTTTTATGGCTGAACTCAGCTGAAGTTCCAAATCTTATTGTAGTTTCAAGGATGCAATTTAATTTCAATGGTTTCTTTGATGATGATGATGATAATAGTACTTGTTCATACATTCTAGAACCGAGATATCGTTGAAGTTGATTTGTGAGCATTCTCTATGCAGTGTTGGGCCACTGCCAAATTGCACTCATGTTCCTTGGATTGTGCGTCCTGCTTTTCCACATTCATGTGGAATCATGGCATATTCTCTTGGGACATTGAGCAAGTTTTACCAGCCTCGGGTATTGCCTGATTTTCTTGGGAGCTGTAAAATACATTTTAATACTGAAGAATCTGGGATATGTTGTTGGAAGCAGAACCATAAAATGCTATGAAACCCTGCTTAAACACTTTTCTCTAGTTTTGGAAAGAGTGGAAATTGGCCCAACACCCTTCTGTGGGTCTCATTGATATCATGATCAAAACTGTCAGAATAATGTAACAGGATGCAGCTAGCGTTGACTTTTGTGTGATATTTCGTAGCCTCTTAGTTAAAGAATTACCAGACAATGCTAGAAAATTCTACTCTGCCACTGAAAGAGGAAAAAATGCAATAAAAGAATGAAGATTCCCTAAAATCTGATGTAGAGGTAATAAAACTCCTGAAAAATGCAAAATAAACTTAAGCTTTTTTTGTTCACCTTGAAACAAATGAACTTATATCACATCTGCGACGTCTCAGAAAAAACAAGACATTCCATCAACTTCTGAGCTCCAACTAAAACCCTTTATGATCCATTTGCAGAATTTTGGACGGCACCCACACTGCCTCATGGGTACTTTCAATATCACCAGTTTCAGCACAAAACATTTGAAGGATCAGGTTTTGTTGAGTAATCATGTTTGCTGCAAAAAGTGTTATGCATTAAGATTATTAACAATTAAATATCAATTTTCTAAAATGGAAAGTCTTATTTTGGGTTAACTACAATCATTAATACAAATCAGATTTTTCCATAAACTTGCACCCCTCATTTCTTGAAATATTGCATGTCATTTTACTGCCAAGCTGTTAATTTAATGAATATGCAATTAGTACTAAAACTCAAAACTTCACCCAAGGTTTTATTTGTATTCAAAATGTTAACTTTTGTCTTCAATCTTATACTTTTTATACAGTAATCTGAAGGAAAAATAAATAGCATGAACCTACAAGGTATATATTTAAATAAAACAATAACACAGATGAAATCATTATAATGTGCAAAAAAAGACGGCATGTGCTAAAATTTTCCAAATTTATTCATGTTTAATCTAAAAAGGAAAATTAGACAGAGCAATAACTGTAAAATAGAATTAAAAAAGAAACGCTTCTACTCAAAATTATCATAGTAAACTATTGTATTGCTTAAAATTAAAGTCTTTCTTTAAATACCAAAGTAGAAAGCAAAGGTAAGTTATAGATGTGCGAATTTATGTACGTTTCACAAATCACCGGACGTTCTAGTACTAGGAGATTCCATGATAAAGTTTGCAGGGCAGATGTGCAAAAGCCGTGGACATGATGTGAGATGCTTTCCAGGGATTAAACTAAACAAACTTAAACATCAAATTGAAAGACTTAATCTAAAGGAACGCAAGCCCGACGTCATGGTTGTGCATGCAGGATCCAACAATATAAGACCAAGTGTATGTGCTGAAGAAATCATGGGAGATACCATGGATATTGTCAACTATATACAATCCGAGGTACCTAGAGCCAAGATAATTATCAGTGGCATTTTAAGACGATGTGATACCACTAAAAGAAAGGTAATGAAAATAAATAAAGAACTAAACTGGTTGTTTTCCACAAAAATGTGCACATTTGTCGACAGAACTTTTGGCTAGATGATAAGGAGTTTGGAAGAGATGGGGTTCATTTCAACCGCAGACGATCTCAGACATACTCGTAAAAACTAATAAAAAAGTTATACTATGCGGTGATTTCAATATTGACTTTCTTAACGACCGTAAAGAGAAACAAGATCTTCTACACCTTCTAAAAAGCTATAATTTAATCCATGTTGTAAAATCCCCAACAAAAATAACTAACCACTCAGAAACAGCGCTAGATCAAATTATAATTAATGAAAACTGTAAGTACAAAGTGCAGGTACTAAACACAGGATTTAGTGATCATGAGGCACAAATAATTCAAATAGAAACTAACAAAGCTGTAACTTTTAAATCAACACAGATTAAAAAATGAATATTTAGTATAGACAATATTCTGTATATGAATTATCTTTTGAGCAGAGAAGACTGGCATGATGTGTATGATCCGTTAGATACTAATGAGAAATTTAAATTGTTTGTTAGTAATTTTATGTACTACTTTAACACTGCGTTTCCTCACAAAATGGTAAGAACATGCAATGGAAAAACAAGTTAAAGTTGAAATAAGAACTGAAGCTTTCCTGGCGACGTGTTAATTCAAAATCTTCTCGGGCTTCTAGCCAGGTAAAAACTTGGCTTGACACCAACTTTTCGAAGAAGTGCATCTTCCTCGTCTTCAGGGTGAACTGTTCACTGCACTTCTTCGAAACGTTGGTGTCAAGCCAAGTTTTTACCTGGCTAGAAGCCCGAGAAGATTTTGAAGTAAAAGTTGGATAACTCAGGGTATAAGGAAATCATGTGAACGAAAAAAATTATTATATGAATTAAGTAAGATTATTAAAACATTAGAATTTGATAATTATTTTAAGAATTATAAACGCATACTAAATAGAGTAATAAGACAAGCAAAAATAAATAGTAATGATAATCATATTAAAAATTCTAACAATACAACTAAAACTATATGGCAAATAGTAAATCAGACAACTAACAGAATGAGTTATACAAAAGACAATATAGAACTTGACCATAATGATAGAAAGATTACAAATGCAGGTCAAGTTGCCATGTGTTTTAACTCTTATTTTACGGAAATAATTAAAAAATTGGTTCAAAATAACAATGGACACTTTAATACCCCAATGAGGACCAGTACTACCAACATTGTAAACTATCTACCTTTATGCGGTCACAACTGAAGAAATGCTTAGCATTATAAACAAATTAAATAACACATATTCATCAGGTATTTATGACATCCCGGATATCATCATTAAAAAATGTAGTGAGCATTTAATTGAACCTCTTGTTCATCTGTGTAATGCATCCATTACTAGTGGAACCTTTCCTGACATATTAAAAACATCTAAGGTCATACCACTGCACAAAAAAGGGGAAAAACTAAGGCTTCAAATTATCGTCCAATTTCTATTCCTTCCATATTTTCAAAGATACTGGAAAAAGTATTGTATAGCAGACTTCCTTCATTTATTGAAAAAAATAATATAATAATTCACAGCATGGATTTCGACACAAAAAATCAACTGAGACTGCAAAATATTCATTCATAAACAGTGTTATAACTGCCCTAGATAATAAAGATAAAGCCATTGGCATATTCTTAGATTTAAGTAAAGCTTTTGATACTGTTAACCACCAGATGTTGCTAACAAAACTGTTTGATCTTGGCATAAGAGGGCCAGCTTACCTTGGTTTCAATCTTATCAAACAAACCAGAAACAAATAACAGAGATTACATATACAAACACTAACACTAATACTCTTTCTGCAGTTCGTTCTGACATACTAAATGTAGCTTATGGAGTACCGCAAGGCTCAATTTTAGGTCCATTTATATTTATATTATATATAAATGATGTTACAAACAGCATACAAGCTCAGAACATAGTACTATTTGCAGATGATACCAATTTACTAATAACTGAAAGAAGTAATGAAATGTTAAAGCCAAGCAAGTAAAGATGCGGTTACATGGCTAGCTAACAACAACTTGATTTTAAACACTGATAAAACAGTTTGTCTTAAATTTCATATCACCGATAACATAAATATTAATAACAATAATAATAATAATAATAATAATAATAATGATATCCCTGTAGTAAAATTAAACAATCAATTGATCTCATACAAAACTGAAATAAACTTTTTAGGCTTGTGGATACAAAGTAATTTAAAATGGAAATCGCATATTAAACACCTTGTAAATAAATTAAACAGGAATATATATGCTTTAAGAATTTTAAGTCAACATGTCAGCCTTCCTATACTTTTAATGGTGTATTATGCTCACATACATACTAGAATGAGGTATGGAATAATAATTTGGGGAAACTCACCAGAAGCTAAAGATGTATTTATTAAGCAAAAACAAGCTGTTCGCATTATATGTGGTGAAAAGAAGTTATGTTCATGTAAACCACTATTCCAAAAAATTGGGATACTTACTCTGGCATGTACTTCTATATTAGAGGCAATATTATTCGTAAAAAAAAAAATAGATTTACTTTCCAAAATAATGGAAATGTACATGCACATTATACTAGAAATCAAAAGGATATTCACTTAACATCTGCAAGAACCATGTTGTGTAAAAATGGAGTGATGCACTCCAGTATATCATTATATAACTCTCTTCCCAGTGATATCAAAAATACTGGAAACTATAATGCATTTAAAACCAGAGCAAAGGCTTTCTTGCAGGAGCCCTGCTTCTACACTGTAAAGGAATACTTAGAATTTAATAAATATCCTCATAGTATATCATTGTATTATCTTGTATCACATCCGTATAAACCCATTATATACTGTAAATATGTACATATCTAACTTGCTGTAACTGTTGTAATATAAATCTAATCATTGACGTATCCTGTATCAGAGTACAATGTACAAAATTGATTTTAAAGGATTAATAAAAAAATTGAAATTGAAGTATTGAATGAATATTTAATGCAATAAGTAATGTGGTATCTAATGTTTCTGTTCAAAATCACTAAATGTATCTACAAGAGATGTACCTGTGGAGCTGTTTTTTATATTTTTGAAAACAGAAATAATACAGCTAAAAACCTAGTATCCTCAATGATCGCTGTCAAGTAACCTGTTCTGAGAATATCATCTTTTACTTGCCTCTAAATATATGCTGTGAGTGAATCGGCGCTTGCAATGGTGAAGGCCACAACATATATTCCTTCATCGATTATGACAGAAATAACTTGAATTTGACATGCCTTCGGTGCAGTCGTTCAAATGTAATCTGTGCCAGATACGAAAGAGATATCGCATTTTGAACGGGGTACACTGTTTATTTAAAATTCTAAACAACACCCCGCCCTTTTCGCTTTTTATAAAATGTCGAAAACGTTTACCGCCATCTGCTGGGTTTCTTGAATGATTGCGTTGTTTATTTTTATTTTTGTAATGACTCAAGTAGTAGAAAAAAGAAGTACTGGAAGCATGAGATATGAAGTGTAAATTTTGAAGAGCAAGTTCTAGCAAAATATGTTACAAGGGTATTAGTGCTAATCATTTATTTGTCGTAAAAGCAATTCCGGTGAGAAACATTTTTTGCGAGAAAAATTTAATAAGAAATAAATTTTCGAGGTGTGTTGTAGATACTAGTTCACATGAACATGAGATCGAATGTTCTGAATTATTGGTTAAAGG